>JAWWEV010000083.1:6825457-6851848 GCA_035583235.1 Hafferia zeledoni | reverse complement strand
TGTTTGGCATAGATTTTTGTGGAAAGAAAAAGACTGAAATTCTATCCCTAATAAAAAGTGAAAAATCGGCTGAATAAGAGGACAAGTGAAAAAGATGGCAAGTTTTTTCTGTTAAGACTGTGTGAGGACTTGAAGACAGTTTGTGGATACTCTTAGGCTGTCACAGTAATTTTAACTTAATCATTCTACTCCTTCGTTTGCAGAGACTCAACAAATAAAAGTTTGCAAGTTTCTCCAAAGTTAGAAAAAGAGACTTAATAGCACAGTGGTTGTTACTAGGTATGCAAGTGTAAAGCATATTGATTCTCCAAGTAATTGGGGATCATCATTGTAAGAAGCCTAATAAGAGGGGATATTGTAATTATGTTAAAATTATAGTATGTGTACCTTTCAGAGCCACCCTGCCACCTGTTCTGCTCAGATCACATCCTGGGTCACATGGCTGTGTTTTGTGTGTTACATCATCAGTCTTTCTTTTTCAGATGAGCAGAACTTCGTGCTCAGAGATGCTGAAGCTGAGGTGCTTTTCTGCTTTAGTTTAGAGGAGTCTCTAAAGAGAGCACAAGTAGCTCCACTGTTCAAGGTATGCAATTTAACATGACATTTAAATACTTGGAGTTTTTCGGTCTGGTTGTTTCAGCATTGGGACTACAGGTTTTGTAGCTGAAGGCAATAAAACAGACTGACATATAACATGAAGCATTTGTTGTAAATTTTATTTTTGGCTTGGTACCTATTTCCTGCCTAAACATCACTGAGGTGGATATAAGCCCTCTGAGTGACTGGATCCTGTAGATGTGGACAAAACACACTCAACATATTAACAGTATTTGTTGCTTAACAAAATCTAGGACATTGCTCTGTTACTTGTGAAAAACCACTTATGGAAAGGACCTTATTTTCTTTCTTTTTTCTTTTGTTTTTTTACACCAGCCTGATAGTCAGAGCACTTGCCCATAGAAATGGGAGTCTGAGAGTGAGTTTGCACTTCAGTCTCAGGAGGTTTTTGGTCTGATTTTCCTTGGAGACTGCACTTTCCAGCAGGCTGTTTGCTGGGATGGTGCAAGATGTCTTCGTGCTTCTGGTTAAAATTACATTACAGTGCAGAGAGGGATCTGGAGATCTAAGCTGCTGGAGATTCTTCAGCCTAACTAGAGTTCAGACTGTTTGTTGAGGCAAACCACCTAAAAGGGATATTTTTTCAACCTGTAATGAATAAGAATCTATGTCTTTTATTAAGTTTAAATTCTACGTTTTGCTCAGTTTTGCAGACTAAATAGCAATGGTTTTTCTACTTTTTTATTCCTGGCTGGTTAACAGAGATAATCTACTTTATGATCTGATCACTGGTAATGGTCTCAGTCAAGTAGTAGGATAATTCTTATCAGGAAGTAATAAATTGGCTGTTAATAAAAAGGTAAAAGTTCTTTTGTAACATTTGAGATGTCCCTGTGCTTGAAGAAGCAAGGGGCATGGTTGTTCTTACGTGTCTTGCCATGTGCAGTTACTTTTGACTTTGGGTTTTGGGCTTTTTTTGAACCATAGTGGCCATTTGACAATTTCCTGGTTGTTATTTTACTGGCATTGAAATAGGCACCCCTAAACTGCTCAAATTTATCAAAATTGTGGGTTTGCCCCCACCAGGGAAAGCATCAGTGGTAATTAGGGAAAGCTCATCAGCTGATGAATCTGTGTCCACAAGCCACCTTACAAAGCCTGCCCTGTCGTTGTGTAAGAGAGGAGTCAGATGACAATAAAGCTTCATGTGTGGCAGAAATCAGTTAGAAAAATAACGGGTTTATCTTCTTCCTCCTTTTCTCTTTTTAGGGAAAATATTTTTACATTACTCCTGGAATTTGTCCCAGTCTTTCCACCATGAAAGCTATTGTGGAATGTGCAGGAGGAAAAGTATTATCTAAACAACCTTCTTTTCGAAAACTCATGGAGCATAAGCAGAATAAGGTGTGTTCAGTGTTGCTTTCTAAAATTTACTGACAATACCTTCCTCTGTTACTCTGAGCTTACCATTAGTTTCTTTCATTTAGAGTTTGCCAGAGATAATCTTGATTTCCTGTGAAAATGACCTTCATTTATGCCGAGAATATTTCGCTAGAGGCATAGGTACGTATGAGCTTTCGCTGTAATTTGAACAGTATAGCTCCTATTTTGATTTTTTTTATTTTTGCAATTACTGTTACACAGAGATATTTTGAAGCTTTCAGATAATGATAGAGGAATATGTGGACTATCCTGCAAACTGTGGAGAAATCCGAGCCAGTTGTTTGCTGGGTATTTCTAACAGAGGTATTTTATAGACAGGTGTGTTCGACTGAGCTGGCAAAATGCCAACTACCCAAACACAGAGGCAGTTTCCCCCTGCCCCTTCAAGGGAAAAGGGAAAGAAGAAAAAACCCCTAAGACTTACAATGACAAGCCTTTAATATTTACACAGAAGAGTGAAAATTAAAAGCAGAATACGATATAACACATATATATACGAATGTGAAAAGAAACAACAACCTCACTGAGTCGCCCATCCAATAATACAGTTTACACCACTCCAGTCCACAAAAACACCCCAAAAGACACTTCCCAAGAGGCACTTGCCAAGAGAGAAGAAAAACTAACAATAAAGTGTTCACTTCCATAGATAACACAACAGTGGGGTGGCAGCGGGGCCTGATCTCAGCAACACAGCAGCAGCACGTCCTCTTAGTACTGCAGCCATGAAGAAAAAGAGACAGAGGCACCTCCCTCACTCCCTTTTATACTTGTTTTGACATCAGATAGTATGAAATACCTCCTTGGCTGCTTCAGTCAGGTGTCACTTGTCCCTTCTAATCTACGTCACACTATCTGGGCCTACTAGAACTGAGGCCTGCTAAAATTAAGGCCTAATTTAGACCTAGCTAAAACTAAGGCCAAAACTACCACAACAAGTCACTGTGAAGCTCTGGAAGGATAGGCTTGAACTTGGGGCTTCGGTCCTGCCTGAGGCAGTTACTCTGTTTTGTGGTTGAAGCCCAAAAGGCAACTAAGGAACACACTCCAGCTGCCTCAAAACACAAAGTGTAAACCTCATGGCATGAGATAGAGCAGTTTAATAATTGAAATAAGATAATATGCTACTAATACTAATGACAACAACAAAATAATAATAACAACAACAATAACAACAAAACAACAACAACAATAATAATAATAATAATAAATTGTAATACTAATTGATAGTACTAATGACAATACTAATGAAAAGTGGAGAGGGAGAGAGAGAGAAGAGTAAACCCCAAGAGACACAAGTGATGCACACCACAGTTGTACAATTGCTCCCCCACTGGCTGATGCCCATCCCAGCCCTGAGCAGTGATCGGTGGCTCCCCTGAGCAGCCAACTCCTCCCAGTATACAAATACTGGGCATGGTGTTCTATGGTGTGGAATATCCCTCTGGCCAGTTGGGGTCAGCTGTCCTGGCCATGCTCCCTCCCATCTCCTTGTGCACCTGCTCACTGGCAGAGCATGTGGAACCAAAAAGTCTTCGACTTAGGATAAGAACTCCTCAGCAACAACTAAAACATGCGTGTGTTTTCAACATTATTCTCATCCCAAATTCAAAACACGGAACTGTACCAGCCACTAAGATGAAAATTAACTGTATCTGAGCCAAAAGCAGCACACCATCTCAGTATTCATCAAGTTAGTTAAAGATTTGGGGATTTTCATTTTAGCTGCTTTTACTCCAGTATAGATCCCCATGTGCTGTATTTACTAACAGGGATGTGCATGGGCAAATCTGGTCTTTGTAGTGTCAAGTGTGATGGATTAGAGGGGGCCCTGCTGGTGGTGGGGCGATACCCCCTCATGTCTTTGCGTGAGAGGCAGAATGTCTGTGTGGGTGTAAACTCCAATAATGTTTTGGGTATTTCCAGATGTCCACAATGCTGAATTTGTCCTGACTGGAGTACTTACTCAAACACTGGATTATGAATCATATCCTTTTTGTATAAAGACCGTCTACTGCTTAGGGAACGGTGGTTTGTTAAAAGTTTTTCTTCTTTAGAAACAATTAAGTATAATTTTTTAGGATATGTAACGTTTACTTGACATGAGGGTAGTTTAATACCCAGAGAGCCAGCTTAAATTCAGAATGGAATTACTATTTGATAGAAAATACCTCAGGGGAAGTGGGAGGCAGAGTTGTCACAAAGGAATAGTGGTACAATATTAGGCAACAGGGAAAAAAAAAACTTGTTACTAAAGAAAATATTTGTCATGAGTTTCTTCAGATGAGGAAAACAGTTTTTTACTGAAGAAGATTATAGACCCTATTTGATAAATGCAGTGGAGGGACCAGTAAGGCCTCTGTGTCGTTAATGCATGTTTTTTATAGAAGTTGTATTTTGCAGTCATTTCTTGCTGTTGTTCTTTCTTAACAAGCATACATATAAATTTACTTGATGGATAGTAAAATGCCTTACTGCTTTGGAATCCTTGGAGCCTTATATCTAGCTGTTCAGCCATTGTACAAAGCCACTAGAACTTCCTGTGGATGCCGTTTTCCAGCTATTTTCCTAGGGACAATGAGCAGTTTAAAGCAGGAAAGCAAAAATAAACTGCATCTTTTTTAGGATGTGTAATTTTATTATGCTGAAACATAATTTACTATGTTTTGTATTATACTACCATTTTAAAGGATCCCAGTTTAGGTATCATGGTTAGCCTGTTTTTAAGCATTTTAAAATAAATTATGGTACTTCAGCCAAGAGTGTGATTTGGATGTAAAAATAGAAGGGCTTGCTATCTATTAAATTATGGATGTCAAAGATGAAAATGTTTTGTACTTTATTTTTATTTCTTATACTCTATTTTCTTTTATATTGATATTTTGCCCACATTTGAAATAAATGTACTTTTAAATGTTTTACTCTATATTTTAGTGGTCGTTCATTTTTTTGAATACTGTGCAACAATGGCACTCTGGTAAGAGTAAATTACTCAAAATCTTTTTCCAAGCAATGTGAAATTATTTTGAGCTTATTTTACCAGGTATGTTTTAATATATGAATCCCAGTGCTTTGAAGGGAAATCATTGTAAATGTACATACGTGTTTTTACTGAAGCAAAGAAGCATCTTGAAGGAAGGAGAAACTACAACCCTGCCTATTACACTGTTGTGATAACTTTTTGTTTGTATAGTGAGTTTTACTAAATAAATAATAAAAAAACAGTCTCCCAAATCTATATTCAGTTGTATTTTCTAAGTTCTCATAATCTGACTTAGCGTTTTTGTATCAGTTTAGACTGAAGTAGATAAAAAAAGTGATCCTAAAAGCATTTATTCTCTGATCAGCAAGGTGTTCAACTCTGGTGCAATACAGAGAAGTGAGTATCAGCACTCCCTCATCATGGAGATTACTCATTTCAAATCTCTCTTTTGTGCTGTGGCTTAAGGTGTAAATCGAGCTGGTGCTTGACCACTGATTCTCTTGCCTTTCTCCGAGTGCCTCAGTTCAACCAAATGTTTAAGTGAATGACAAGTTCCTGCTGTAAGAACACAGTGGCAGTAACTCAAGATAAATGAAGTCCCGCAGAGGTCAGCACTGTGCCTGTTGCCTGTTGCTGCTGGCACTGGTTCCTCAGCTGTATCCCCATCCTGAGCTACTCCTCTATTTGGCTGTTCTATTGGAAGCAAGAAGGGGCTATGTGAGAATCACAAGAATTTCTACCAGTGAGACCTTTGTTGAGGTGACAAAATGTGATAAATGAGAATGTTGTACTTTGGCTCAAGAGGGTTTTAGGTGAATTGAAGGTTAAAAAAGTGTGACAAAAGGGTACTTTTTCACAAATGCCCTTTACTTGCTATTTCAGTGTTTTATGCTTTTGTTCAGGGTGATGTTCAGCTCTCCATTTCCTCTTCCTCAGTTTCCTCTTCATCATGAGACAGATTAAGGAAAAGTCTGTAACATGGAGACCTAAGGTTGGAAGTTGACAACATGGTTTTATGCCTTAACTTAAAAACAATAGAAGGAGGGACTGCAGTGGGAGTTAATTTTTGATTGATGAGTAATTGTGCAAATGGCTTAAACTGTTGGGATATGTAGACCTGAGGAGTCTGGTCTCCCATTACTGTCAAGGGAGGGAGAGAACATCTTTAAAACCTGACTTAGTTAAAGAGCCCTACAGAGACCACATCTTGTAGCAGTTCTGAAAGGTAGTTTTATTATCTACATCTTTTAGAACACAAAAAATAAGTAAGATGAATCCCACCCTGAAGAACTTCAGTGATGTATTGCATAAATACTATTTTTTAAAGGAGAAGTAAGTACATCCTTTTTTTCTTCCTCCACTTCAGAATTTAATATTGAAATTATCTAAATCTGTGTTAATCTTTGTATGGCTTGAGATTTTCTTCGCTGTACTAGTTGCCAGGTTGCAGAAATATTTTGGGATGCCTTTTGCTTTAAAACAAATATCAGCTGTTGTAGTCTTTGAATGTTTGGAAATGTTGTGGTACCCAAAACTTAACTTGAATACATGCTTTCTACCTGTGTGCATTAAGCATGTCTCCTGCCTGCCTTACCTACCATGTGTTGCCCTGTCAAATGCAAATGCTGGTTTCAGAGAGATGCAGTGTCAGGAGTTCAGCTTTTCATGAAATCAAACTCGAGGCATGTGAAACTGCAGGACTGGGTTTTAGAAGGCAGCAAGACCTGCTAAAACAGCTTTGTGCAAGATGAGGCTTGGCCTGAGGAAGAAGCAGAGAGAAGCCAGGTTTGAATGCATTGGCAATTTCAGCCTCAGCAACAAACTGCTCGTCTCCATAGTGCATTTACACTCACAAAGAGTTCCCAACCTTTTGTAAGGATTGGCTTCCTCCATGTTCTCCACAATGAAGAAATGTAAGGATGTATAATGCCTTTGCCAAACACTACTAGAGTTGAGACGTGAATGCAGTAGCATCTGAAAGGTGAATTTCCTTATGAAAACCATCCAAAATGCTGTCAGATACTACATAGAGGAGCTTGAAGGAAACCAAATGTGATCATGGAACAAATGAACCCCGTGGGAAACATGAGTGGTAATGCATCTGTTTCATCATCAGTGGAGACAGTGTGTTTATTTAGCCAACATACAAGTATGACTGATTTTATTAACCTTTCAATTAGAGTGAAAAACAGAACCTGCCAAGAAATAGTCTTTCAAGAACCACAGGAGCTGTCCAGAGCCAACTGGCTTGCACAGATGTTACTGTGTGTGCGATTAGTGACAAAGAAAGGGCTTCATGAAGTATCTAAGTTGCTGTTAGGAACATGCTTTTCCCCTAGTGGAAGATTGTAATACTGAAGTGTCTTATTTTATCCTCTCCTCTGTACTCAGAAAAAAATTAACTTTTCATGTATGCTGTTGTTTTATTGCTTGCAGAAACATAAGGTCCATAATACAAACTTGTTCATTGTAGGAGATCTGCCCTTATAAAGCAGATATTTAAAGGTAAATATAGAACATGTCTGTAGCAGTGAAAGATATTCCATCAGCTAGGGATGTGCTGGAAGTCAGGAAGGCACTTGTTGTCCACTTGTTACCCTGCAGCCTTCTGTGCTGTGAGTCATCAAGTAGAATTGTAGAGAGATTTTGAAGTACAGCTGGAATAGACCTCTGGAGGTCAAGTTTTCATGATCTCGAAGGATGGAAATACCACAACCTCCGTGGACATCCTATTTCTGTATTTTACTACCCTCAAGGAAATAAATAAACCATCCTTGTATCTAACCAGAAAATCCATTGTTCCAAAAGTGGCTGTGGATGCTCCTTTCATCCCTATGTGCCCTAAGCAGAGTCTGGCTCGTGTCTTCGTTCTCCTCCCAGCAGGTAGTTGTAAACCCCTTGGACTTGCTTTAGTAAGTCTTTGTCTTATTGTGTGGGGAAGCCCAAAACTGTCAGAAGAGAAAAGAGGTATTGGGTACCTTGGCCTTTTTTGTATCTTTTATCACTAGGTCCCATGCCACATTGAGCAGCAGACTTGGCTTTTCCTTTCTTTTTTTTTTTTTTTCCTCTTTTCCTTTCTTTCCCTTTCTTTTCCTTTCCCTTTCCTTTATTTTCCTTTGTCTCTTTTCCTTTCCTTTGTGCTGTCAATGTATGTATGGAAGTCTTTTGTTCTGCCTTTCACACCTCACGCCAGTTTCTACTTGAGCTATATATATAAAGATCAACTGCAGTTCAAGGTGTGCAAAACCTCTTGAGTGGAGCAATAAGCACCACAACGATTGTGTTTAGGAAGGTTGTGCAAATTTAGGCAGCTCTACTACTAAAAATTCCATCAAACATACTGTAAGTGCATTTCAGTTTGTCTTACCTAAAAGCAAAAGGGGTAGATGAGAAGCCAGCTCTGTTGATGTTTTATGTATTTTATGTTTAAATACCTTGTGGATTTAAGGGGTTACATAGACTATGTTAGGTAAGAATTACCCTTTTAATGGATGGAAGTCGGGAGAAATTTACAGTAGGGGTGGTGAAGCAGAGAGTAAAACCCAGGTTAGCTAAATTCAGAGTTCACACCTTCACACCCAAGGAAGCCCCACACCCCTTCTCTTTCCCTCTGCCTGCCCTATGCTGCTCACAGCAGGAGTAAAGAGGAGCACTACAGAACAGCAGCAGGAGAAAGAACTCACACAAATAACACAAGGAAAGAGGCAGGCTGGCCCTTCAGAATAAACTTACAAGTGACTCCAGGGTTTAATAGGTGTAAGCTTTCCTAGAATTTCTATGGAATAGCATTGATGAATACAGAAGTGTTAATGGGGAAGTTGCAGGTTCTTCACTTTACCTGCAGGGCTGTGAAATCGAGAGACACGTCCAAATTTTTTCATTTGCCAAAATTCATTCTGCAGGAAGCACTGTGGGCTACAGGCACCTCCTCCTTGTTTGTTTCTTAGTCTTCAGAATGTCTAGAAGTGTTGAAGAAAAAAACCCCCATTTTCTAGTTGTTAGGGTTCCTAAATGCCTGAGCCTGGCTGGTGCTCCAGATGGGCCAGCAGTGCCTACTCAGCCTGTTCCATTATGATGCTAATGATGTCCTCATCCTGAACATGCTGCCCATCCAAGCTTTTTGGAGAGCGAGTATGGAGTATGATCCATGTACTGGCTGCTCAGTGTGGAGCAGGTTATGGTAGCACCAGGCAGGTGGGTTAGGAATGGGCTGCTATCTTAAAAACACAATCCAGTGTCTTTTTGAAACACAACAGACTCCTACTGAGGGAAGAGCACGCCTGAGAAGCTTCCCCAGTGGGATAATGGAGCTTTCCCTGGAGAGCTGAGCCCTTGGGAGATACTCAGAGCTCTGCTAAGGGAATTTTAACCTGTAGAGTATGTGTGCATACAAGCATAAAGACTGAGTGATGCCTGGGAAAATACATCTTTACCAATAGGGGACATTTCTCTGATCCTCAAGCAGTGTTTTTTCAGAAGGAGACCAGGCTGTATCTGCCACAGAGGAAGCATCAGTAGCAGGGAACACTGCAGATCTGACACAGCTCTGAGTGGGTCTGCCCAGGGTGTTTGCTTGTAGCACCCTACAAGAAAAAGGAAATTATTTTAAGCTCAACAGGTCAAATTATATCCACTAAAGACTTTTAAATGAAACAGTTACATCAGAGATGAAACAGAAGTTTCCCTCCGTGCTCCCTGTGGCTTTATAGGACTGATCCTCACTCAGTTTCATTTCACATGGGATATTGCAAACAACTGCACAGTCCTTTCTGGTGACTTCTCCTTCCAGATACTGAAAATCCCTGAATAAGCAATGATATGTCCTCAGCATTTTCATGGATTTGGGGATTTAAGTTTAATAAAATCTCAGATTTTTATCAACCATAACTATGTCATACAGTTCTTTTCTGCACTACAAAAAGACTGTGAAAGAAGGTAGAGAAGGCAGAGAAATGTCTTTGTCACTTGAGCTACATTTGGGAAGGCTGGGTTAACCCCCAGGGCCCAAAAGAACTGGAGCCCACCAGCCTTCCAGAGGCCAGGCTGGAGCAGAGGAAGGAAAAGGATCTCAGTGATAACACCAGGTGAAGTCAGTCAGCCTTCCCGCCAGCAACCCTCTGAAGAAAAATGTATTTCAGACCAGCTCAGAAGTGTCTATGTTTGATTAAAACAATGAAATGGTTTCAAAGGAGAAGGGGCAACAAGAGTGTGATTTTTTTCACATGATGATTGTGGCTTCCAGCCCATCATGGAGAAAGGCAGGCTGGAGCCAGCAGGTCAGCTTGGGGAAATCAGAATTGCAGATGGGTCAGGAGGGGTTAAAAAGTCAGGAGCACTGGGCTATGTGCTCTGAGGCCCTGACAGGTGTGACGTCAGCCAGCTTTGTTTTGTCTGCAGTGACATTGTGCTGCTCACCTGGGAAAAGGGCATCCACAGAGCCCTTCAGTGGCAACTCACCCAGCACCCAAACCTGAGTGTTGCTGTAGCTACAGACATACTACAGACAAGGGCAGTTTTGTGCTCTCAGCCCAGCTGGAGGGGAGCCTGTGGAGAGACTCTGCAGATGTGACTGAAATGCAGTGGCAAGAAAAGCGAGGAATCAAAACACAGAGAGCTTCTTCCTCTTCCAGCATCCTTTATCTGAGGGGCTTGACAATTCACATCACCTAAGGGGAGAACTCAGAGGAGCTGTGGTCCAAGGCAATTTAAATCACCTCTCTAGCAGAGTTTCAAACACAGCAAACCTATCTATCTCTACTTGGACTGAGTGAGAGAGTGAGACTCCTATCTCTGCCAATACCACCATCTTGCTTCTCAGTGAGTTTGTTGGTCAGTCCAGGGCTCGTTCCTCTCTCATTTCACACTGCTTTCACCCCTGGCTCCTTCTTTTCTCTCTCTGTCCAGAAAAGGCTGCAACAGCCATGAATTTAACTTTCCAGTGTCTCTAGCTGTTGTTGGGCTTTAACTGACCTCCGCAATGCCACCGTCTTTCTGACCCATCACAATATAAAAACCATCCAGGATATTGAAAGTGCTAGTGGGGGCATTAAAAGCAATTTATTTTGTGTCCTTGGCCTCCAATCAGTCTCAAAACCATCCCGTTTACATCTGTGCTCTTCACCTTTCTGTTTCTCACATGAATGTGGGGTCGTGGCACAGCTCTGGAGCAGAAATGGAGCACTTGCTCACTAGCAGCTTCTCCAGTGTCTCTTTGCAATGAGCATCTCAACAAGTCTGTTTTATGGAGCCTTTCCCTCTAGGTCAGCAGTGACTGATACTGCTTCATTTCCTCTCTTACCAACCCAAGAGGTTTTTTACTGTGAATTGCATTTCTACTTCTTTGGAACAGACAATACAATAAAGTCTAGTTATTGAAGAGGTATTTCTCTTCATCTTGGAGACAGAAGGTAATTAGAAGAAAAGATATCTGTAAACTGCTCTGATTCAATTTGATGTAAGGTACCAATATACCTGAAATTCAAATTGATCAAATGCAAACTCCATCAGAAATCCATTTGTTTACATTTGTGGTGAAATGCCAATATGAGCACTGCTCCAGCTGTGATGACACAGAAATCCAGGAAAAGCTCTACAAGGAGAGAGGATATCTTCCTAGAAGAGATGATCAAAGTGGCCAAGTTCTGAATCATATGTACACCTGGAGGAAAGCTTTTGTCATTGCAAACTCCTCACCTCTCCCACCATGTTTGTTCCCCACATCAGCAAGCTGGGCTGTGGGAACGCCTGGGAGCATCAGTTGCTTGTGAGCAATAGGGAGGTGAGAGAACAAAACTTGCCCAGGTTCTGCAGCTGCTCTGCCTTTCTCTGCAGATAATTTCAAATGATAAACTATTTACAGAGTCATTATAAAAAACATTCTTTCATGGATGTGAGACCCAGGGATTTTCTAAGACCCAAGAAAAGTATAAGGGTTAAATGAAGAGTTGAGCTCAATATCTGGGTCAGCAAGGACAAGGGAATGCAAGAGATGTGATGGGAAGTGCTGAGATGACTCCCAGGAATGGAAACACTGGTCCTCAGCCTGCAGCTGGAACAGCTGAGCATCCCATGGAAGTGTAGTCCTACGCTGCTTGCTTTGAAAGACTTTCAGGGATAATACCAAGAAAGAGTGGAAATTTCATGCTAGTGCCTCTGAGCAATGGAAGGAAATGTACCCTGCCCAAAAATGGTGTGTGTATGTTTGTGATTTTGCAAGGCTGGGAGCCTCTGGAGCTGACAAATTAGTAAATTATTCCATTAAAATTGAAGTATATTGCAAGAAACTCAATAAAACTAGTTTGGGGTTTTTTGACTAGGAAGACAGAATGGATTATTGAAGTATCAAATAATAAAGTAATTGATATGAAACTAATTGAGAAAACAAAGCAGGAAAAAAAATCACTATAATCAAATGTACTCAGTGTGGGGAAACTGAAACGGGAATTCTGCTTTCCAGGTTTGCAACAGCATCACTTCATAACTGCTGAAACACTGCAGTGTACCCAAATTCTGAACAAGTAATTCGAGAAACTTTTCAAGTCTGGTTTTTCCTCAAGCATCACACTAGGCATAAGTGCTGATTTACCATCTCCTCTTTGTAGCACCTCTGACAACATCATGAGCATGTCATGCAGCACTTCAGGGTAGTTCAGTCATTTCTTTAGGTGGTGTAACTGGTGTTATTTGGTGCTTAAACTCCAGTTACGCAGACCTCCAGAAATATGTCACCTTCCCTCCACGTACAAGCAGCAAACAGCCATGGAGCCCTTGCTGAGCACAGGTGAATTTTCTGTCCTAAGCATTCTCTGAGGGCTAAGAAAAAAGAGGGGCAGAGTTGTAAGAAGTATGTCCTTCAAAGGACTGTCAGAAAAATTACAGCTTTGATAGCACCATCTTATAAAATTTTTAAGCTCAGTGTGGGAAATATAAAGGCAGAAACTGAACTCTTTTTCTAGCTATAAAGATTTAAATCTGTTCCTTCCCCTTTGAGAAACACTCCTACCAAACAGCAGCTGGCACTGGGTTATATTTCATAGTAGGAAAAACATAATTCCTGGGCTCCTCTGCCTGTCAAGTTCAGAAATGACAAAGGAGGTCGAAGAAGCTGTTGGACTCTGTGCTTCTCCTTTCTGCATAAAGTCTGGTTTTCTTAGTTGTGGTGAGTATGGATCCCTGGATTTTTAGGAAACCAATACACCCTTTTGTGCCATATAGAGAGAATTTAATGTTTAGCAAAGACTGAGTTGCTCTCCCTGGGTTTTGCCCTTTAGCTCATGAATCCAGTGAGGAAGGTCCAGGTAAATTCAGTCCCTGGGGAATAAAAACACGTGTTTAACATGAATCATGGGAGTAGCTGTACTGACCTTCTGTGATTATCCCCAAACTTAGACCCACACCAGAAGCACTGGAGCTGAGGTTGCCCATGCAACAGAGGACAGCCTGATGATGAGCAACAGGTACAGAGCCACAACCACCTGCTCCCACCCTCCTGCATCAGCTCCACTCCCTACTACTGATTAGATTTTGCCCATCATGGCAGTTTTCTTCCAAAATATGTGCTCCATGGCTGCAAATGTGCAGAGCCAGACCTCTGGTTTCATTGCTGACTTCTTGCAATTCTGTGCTCTGCCAGTTCACAGTGAATGCCAGTTTCAGCAAGGATGAAAACTCACACTAATAACTCAGCAATATTAAAGAAGACTAATAAAATCTGCCCTGTAAAATGCACAGAACATACAACTGATTTAATGTGACAGTGAATCTGTGTGACAGTGCCAGTTACTGTGTCTGCATAGAAGGAAATACTGATGTCCTCTACAGTGTGCCCCTTTGCTCTGTGCTGTTCTGTAAGTCCTGAAGGAGTGTTTGCCACCTGTCCTCTTCCAGACACATTCCTGGTGTCTGAAAAATTCTGCACTGCCCTCTGTCACCTGCAGCTGCAGCCTCTGAGTGATGAATTACCAGTTAACACACGTGTGGCAGAGGTTTCCATCGGAATCATTACTTGCTGCTCCTCAGCATGCTGGTCCTCCTGCACAAACAGGTACTGCCAGGCCCTTTTAAAACCAGGTGACAATATACAGAGGTGAGAGAGTGTCACTGAGTGCATGTCACAGGCACACCAATGGGCTGCTTTCTCACCAAAATGTACTGCAAGCTTCAGATTCCTGTGGCTTCTAATAGGGAAAACAAGAATATTTGTGCTTTGTGGTCATGGCAAGGGCAAGGATGCTCCATTCTGGAAAGATAGGAGTCACGTCACATCTGTGATCCATCTATCACCTACACCCCAGCTCTCCTCCCAACTGTTCTTGTCGTATTTGGCTTAGTGCTCCTCATGCAGAATCCTGGCCAAATACACCATTAAAGGCACCACTGTGCACAAGAGTGCTTTTCTTTAGGACAGTATGGAAATAGAGCTCGAAGGGACCGGATTGTGTCATGCAGTTGCTCTGGCACAGCTGTAATGAGTCTGCTAATGCTGGTTCTTTTTTTTTTTTTTTTTTTTAATTTTCTTAGGCTCTGCAGCCTGGCAGAACACTGTGTTCCTGATATTCGCTTCCCACTGGTGTTCGGAGTAAATCAAAAGCTGGTGAGAAGCAAGCCCTTTACAGATAGATTTGTAACAGATCTACTGTTTATGTATCCACCTTCGCAACAACTCTTAAGTGTGTGATGTTTGTTGGACACAAATTTCCCTCCTGTAAAATATATTTATTTGATGCTAATGATCATTAAAATTTTATCTAATGCTGTTGAGACATTTGCATGCTGAGTATCCCAAAGACACATCCTTGTCTCTCATGTTTGAGTTCATCTGCCATGTAGCTCTTGAGCATGAACCCATGACCTCAGTGATGGACAAAGTCACTTCAAAGTTCCTCTGGACCTTTAGTCCTCTCTGTTGGTCTGGCAGCATCCGGCAGGTGGGATTGTCTGTGCAAGGATCATCTGAAATTATGTGGTTTACTGGAATCATGTGGACACCGGCACTTGCTGTTGCCACCCTAGAGAGCTTGGGATCCAGCTGCTGATTTGGGATTTATGACATTTAAAAAAACATTTTTGTCATCTAATTTGGGGGGGCTTAAGCTTTAAGCACATTTTCAAGTCTTCTCATCAGCCACAGGTACAGAAACATGTTTTTAAATAGGAATTAGAGAACCAATGAGTTTGTTATTCTTAGAATCACAGAATGTCTTGGGTTGGAAAAGCACTGAAGGACCACATAGTCCAACCTTCCTGCCATGGGAAGGTACATCTTTTACTGAGCCCCACCCAACCTGGCCTTGAACACTTCCAGTCATGTGAGATCTACAGCTTGTGTGGGCAACCTGTTCCATTGTCTCACCACTCTCAGCATAAAAACATTCTTCACCTCTTCACAAGAGAGCCCTAAGAGGTCCAGGTCTTCTTGGTCTGGGGGTCCCACAGCTGGATGCAGGTGAGGTATCACAAGGACAGAGTAGAAGAGAGAGAATCACCTCCATTGACCTGCTGGTCACACTGCTGTTGGATGCAGTTGGCTTTCTGGGCTGCAAGTGCATATTGCTGGGTCATGTCCAATTTTTCATCCCCCGCGGTCCCCAGGGCCTTCTCAGCAGGGCTGAGCTGCAGAGCTGCCAGCCCTTGCTATCGCAGTATCTACTCAGTGTGCCAGGGCTAAAGGAGAGCCTTGAAAACTTGACCTCGTGTGCTGAGCTGTCACACAGGGCACTGAGCTCTTCATAATGCAGAAAACACAGGATCATGATGGTAATTGAGTTCTTAAAAAAAATCCTGTTGTATCCTGGGTATGAAATGCCTAATCAAATCATGTTTACTGCTTGGCTCTAGACTGCTAATTTGCTTTGATTTAGAATTTAAAAAGATAATTGCGGATGTGTGCATCTGCGTAGGTGGCTGTGAAAAACCTTTCCTCTCGTTTAATAAGCAGCACATTAATATGGACTGGCCTAATTTGACTTCTCTTTTTCAACACAATTGATTTCGGTTCCTTTGTCAGAGGAGGAGGTAGAGCCAGGGAATGCTGTGTGCTCCCACCAGAGGCACAGTGTGGGAAATGGGGAGCTGAGGAGCAGCTTCCTCTCTCGGGATCTGTGGGATCCCCCTTGCTCTAGAGAAACCCTCTTGGTAAAAGCAGGGACAGATGCTCACACCTTACAGCTCTGTTCTTGATATTATTGGTGGCGTTTTAACAAAGCCACTTGCACCTATTTACCCCTGGTTTACTATTAATAAAAGTGGAATGAGCTGAAAGTTGGAGTAAACATTGTATCAGCTAACACAGAAAATTGTTTCTGTTTAATAGAGCAGTTTTCTTTAGGCTTAATTCCTACCTTCAGATGGTCCCAGGGATGAATCCCCGATCCCATCTGTCTGTTCCCTGGTGCTGTTTGTTGCTGACCCTTTGCAGTTTCTTATACAATGCAATGCTGCCCACAATGGGCAGCGGCTGCACACCTGGGAGAGCAGCTCATCTGGCCTGTTTTGCTGTTTATTTTACTTAAGAATGACTCCATAGATCACCTTGCCTCGACCTGCATCCAGCAATGCTCCCTCCCAGGCACCAGCCTTCTGGCAGCTCTTTCTTGCTCATTCATAAATCAACCCCAAAGATCATGGCAGAAGGGCTGGGGCAGTGGTGCTGGGGTAAGATTGTGATACAGGGACCCCTCAAGAGAATGGATTTTATCCCTTCTCCATAAAATCATAATGGTATTTACTGATTTTTAATCAGACCTGTACTAACTTTGTATTTTATATTAATTTTTTTATTTTAGCTTGTACCTTAGTTTGTCAGATATCTTAACCATGCATAGCTTTAGACAAAGAGGAATTTAACTCTGTAGCTGTAAGATGAACTTTAAGAAATAAACCAAAATGCTGTTTAGATTAGAGGCTATGATGTAAGATGTAAATCAGAAAACCTGTCTAGATTAGAGGCCTGAAGCTGTAACATAGTTTACTTAAAAGGAAATATAGGGCTGCAGAGATAAGAGCAGCCCACTAGAGCTGTTAAGAGTTACTCAAAATATCCTGCTTAACTTTGGGGAGAGGTTTTCGGTTGTAACTAAGTGTATAAACCTGGAAACACAAAAGTGTCATTGAATATGTTTTGCTGCAGTTACCCCTCATGTTCCCAGTGCTGAATGAAAGGAAGGATTTTTTTCTATTCTGTTGGATTTGTCTGTTTCTCAATTCAGTTGCACTGGCTGCATGTTGTTGCAATAACTCAGAGTGGAGCTCAGGTAATGCTGCTTCTGTCTGTGCTGAGAGTGGATATTTTAAAGAACACCCCTGAATTTTGCTATAACCTTTGTCTGTCCTCTCCTTCCCCTGCCAACACAAATCTTCAGTGGTCCACACAGGCAGCAGCCCCACTGCCATCTTCTCACATGGGCTTTCTCACATGCAGAAGCATGCATTAAAATTCAGACATCTCCTTCCTTGTGATGTTTCTTGCAAAGAGACAGTGTTTCTGGCCATCAGGGATGGAAACTTCCTCTAGAGATAGTTCCTGTCATTTTTTTTCTACTCATGGAAATGATGATTAACTACTGCAACTTTCCCAAAGTGGCTTAAAATGACAGAATGTCAGAAATATTGTTAAAAAGACCCAAGTCCTTGGGCATTCCAGAAGAAATCTCATCATCCCAGTGTAGCATCTCAAAGTCAATTGATTATGGGCAGAAACTGGGATGGTGAGATCCAACTCTTCTGTAAAAACAGCAGAAGGAGGGTGCTGCCTGCCAGGGTCCTGATTCAGCCCATTTGCCTGATGCCAGGCTCCACTCCACACTTGCTTCAGAGCTGCTTCATGGCTTTAGGATTTCTAGGCATGGATTTAGCAATCTGAGTTGTGGGGTGAAAGATTGTCTGAGTTCAGCTTTTGGTGCAACTGCTCCATTTTTAGCCATTACCTGTAACTGTAAATGGTATTTTGTCTAAGGTGGCCTTGTAGTGTCATTCCACACAAAAGTGATGTTACCTGAGGAAATGCCTTATGCCAGGTGGTTCAGCTGCCTTTGCCCCAGGTGCTGCCCGGGCACCAGGAGGCAGCCTGGGGCCAGGGCACAGGCAGGGCTGCAGCTGCCAACTCCAGGAATACTGCAGCAATCCAGTCATCAAGGATACAGGAAGCAGCAGCCAGGGCAGGCTCAGCAGGTGGAAAGCCAGATGTATGTTGGGGGATAGACTTTGGAATGTGAAGTTTTTCCTTTACCTGCATGTTTAGCTGTTCAGTTGGGAACATCAGAGAACAAAAGCACCATTTAGTGTTCCACCTCCCCTGGAAATGGCTCTGAGCTCAGCCTGTATTAGGCAGTTTTATTTGACACCAGTGAAAGATGTGCATGCACAACTGTGTCCTCCAAGCCTGCAAAATAAACTCTGGAAAATTCACCTGTTCATCTGCAGGGAACATGCATTCAAAGGGACAAAAAACAGAGCACCTGGTGGCGGGGTCAGCCACGAGTGGCTTTGCCCTGAAGCACTCACTTGCTAGACCAGGTCCATGTGTCCCTTGTGTGGGCAGAAATGAAGCCACTGGGCAGGACTCCTTTTTCCCTGTATAACCCCCTCACCACAACCTGATTTCAGCCCAGAGGTAAAACGTCTTGTGGCCAGCAAGGGACATCTCCATGCCACCAAGCAGCAAAACTTTTTCACTATCAATATGGATTATGTCAGAAGCTGAGGGTCTCTTCTGCCACTTATTCAATCCCTGAGTTACAGCAGTATTTTGCCCTTGAGACTCTGTTTCTCATGTTCACCAGCAAAGCAATATTTCCTACGCACTTACAAGAGGTAGTTTTTTTCATCCGTGAGTATGTTCTGCACGTGAGCTACAGAATGTGAAGAAGATTTCTCACATGATGAGAGGATGTTTTGCATACATCCCTTTACAGACCCATTGCTGCACCTCTGGGGATCTGGAATACTATATCTAATAATACATTGTAATTAAAATAAATAGTGCTCCTAATTATGTCCTGTCGCACAGTTTGTACCCTATAATTTATCAGAGCGATGCAGTTATGAATAAAACATTAAAAACATGTCTGTATGTAATTTTACCCATACAAATGTACTGTTGCTGTGCTTCACAGATTGCTCTTAGACTTTCATGAGGACACTGCAGGTCACAACATGGTTTCCTCAAACTGTGTTTTCATAACTTTAAACAATTCTGCTTCAAGAAGCAGTTTTGTAGCTGTGAGGTTTGCCTGTTAGGTACTCAAAGTGTAGGCTGTAATACCCACAGCCCAGCAGCCCTGCATGTGGCACAGGTGGGATCACTCTCTCTGATGAGCCAGGAAGTGCAGAGCAGCTGCTGGAGGTGATTCCCTGATTGTGCCCAGAAGGAAAGGATCCACTCCAAAATCAGCGCTGATGAGGCAAATGGAAAACAGTGACTCCAAAATGTAATTCCAACCTGCTCCTCAGACAGAAAGGTAACAGTGAAAGGAATTGTTAAGTCAACTGGTTTTCATTGCATCAGTCATTGAGGTATTTGTTCACCTCCATGAAAATGTAATTGAAGCAGATAGCTGGATTTGTTCTTAGTAGCCACTGCCTTTGATCACAAATACCTGCAAAAAGTTTCTTCTTCTGTGTCCCCTCCCTTGACTGAGATGGCTTTTCTAGTTTATTGTTCTATGACAGGAAATTGGAAGAGCCACAGATCAAGAAATGAGGAAAGACACCGCAAGTGCTGGAACTTGTTTGGACCTCAGGATTCAAGAGGGCAAATGCTGTGCAGTAAGGACAGAGAATCAGAGCACAGGGCTGATCCCTGGACTCATCCCCAGAGCCCACACCAAGGGTGAGCTGCAGCATCTACAGATCTGGGCTGCGAAGGGCAGTGCCTTTGTGGGTGCCTGAAGAACTAAGGCAAACAGCCCTCTCTGTGAAGACACCGGGACAGAACAGCGGGGAGCCTGACTCCTGGAACACTCCTTAACACTCGGATAACGCGTAACAAACAGTGTGTTATGCGGCAGCGAGAGGTGAAATTGAAGGGCTGTCCCTGCCGGGGAGCTCTGAACTGGGACGCTGCACCGCGGGAACTGGCAGCGGCCGCGTCCTGCGCGGCTCCCACTCTGCGCCCGCAATCCCTGTTCCCTCCAGGGCACATCCCCAGCTGCCGCTCCCGAAACAGCGGCTAGGGACGGAAAGAAGGGAAAACCAGCCGGGTGACGAGCTCCTGGCCAGCTGTTGTGCGGCGGCTGGAGCGGGGTGTGGTGCGGGAACACCGTCCTGCCGGGACAGACGCTGCGGAGCGCCGGGATTCCCGCCGGGATTCCCGCGGGGCGGGGCTGTGGGCGGGGCTTTGGAGCGGCCTCTCCGCGCGGCCTCTGGCGCCCCCTGCCGGCCGTCCCGCGCCACTGCCGCCCCCGCAGCCGCCACGGGCTCGTCCCGCTGGCAATTCCAGAGCCGCGGGATCGTCCGCACTGGAAAATACCCTGAGCACCGTCAGCCGCTACCCCGGCACTGCCAAGCCCACCACTAATCCATGTGTCACATTAAACGTCTTTTAAATACCTTCAGCGACTCCACCGCTGCCCTGGGCAGACTGTTTCAACGCTCGACAAGCCTTACAGTGAAGGGATTTTCCTAATATCCAAACTAAACATCTCTTGGCACAACTTGAAGCCATTTCTTGGTGTCCTGTGTCTTGGGAGAAAAGGCTGATCCCCACCTGGTTACAACATCCTCCTCCTTTTCTCCAGACTAAACACCTCCAACTTCCTCAGCTGTTCCTCATCAGCCTTGTGCTCCAGCCCCTTCCCTGGCTCCATCGCCTCAATGCCTTTTCTGTAGCAAGGGCACAAAACTGAACAGAGGAGTTGAGGTGGGACCTCATCAATGTTGAGTACAGGGGTACAGTCACTGCCCTGGTGCTGCTGGTCACAGTATTGCTGATATAAGAGAGGAGGCTTGATTTTTCCTCTTTTGAATACGAGGAAAATTATTATTTCCCCGCCCCAATGCTGCCACAGCTTCCAGGGGTGTATTTCTGGGGAATTCCTCTCCAGGAGTGGACTGAGGTGTGGCCACTGGCATGTGGGAGTGACACCTCTACCCAACCACCCTTATGAATCAAGGGCATCTTGTCCTCACTTTGCTCACCCTGAGGGAACTTGGGCAGTGTGTGGCATTTCTCCATCATGAACCACAACAGCCCAGGGCACTTTTAAGGCTGCAAAATAGTTCTTCTGATGCCTCCACCAACAGATGCTGTTTCCAGTTAAGGTTTTTTGGGGGGCAGCATTCAGAGAAGCAGATGTGTTTTGGGAAAGGGTCTTCACTGAACTGTTGAGCCTTCAGGTCAGGTGGCTGAGATGCCTACTGGAAGGTGCCAGCACAGCCACTGCCTGTGGCATTGCCAGCGCGGAGCTGGAGCCTGGGGATCCAATCCTATCCCCATCCCTCTGCACAAACCCTGCTCAAACCTCACTGAGATGTCTCACCTGCTGGTGTCTCTCTATGAGCTTTGCCTGTGGCCACTTCATGTTCCCAGTGCTTCCCAAGGCAGGCTGGTGCCAGACTCATGTCATTAACGTGTGCTTGGCTCCTTAAGGAAAGTGTTGTGTGTGGAAATTACAGAGTGCAGACGGCTCTGACAGGCTGGGTCCCTTCTGCTGTCCTCACACAGCTCCTCTCTGACAACACTGCAGCATCCCAGGGTTAGAAACCACTTCCAAACACTGGCACCAGCCTCATGCCAGGATGCTAACACTACTTATGCTGTGTCTGTGAATTTGGGCCTTTTATGCTAAACCTGAGCTTACCCAGCTCTGCTGACTGTGAAGCAGCAGCTCTTGTATCTATGCAAGACCAGGAACATGGGAAGAGGGAGTTTATGAACCAAACCAGCAATGTCAGCCCTACACCAATGGGAATCTGTGCCCATGAATTTGGTTTACTCATCTGACTATTCCCTTCCTGTTTAAAACTGGAGTGATGGTACTCAGCCAGGTAAAAGTTGACCTCGTCTCTCTGCACACTCCATGAGAGAGGAATGGATTCTGAAACAGCAGAGCAAACACCACCTGCCTCCCAGGCATTTTATCCTGTGTAAATTCACAGATTGCAGGGAATGTGATTGTCTTTCCATGAGGATATTTAAGACTATCATTCGATGCAAGCACCTGTTTTCACACAATTCACGGCTCTGTGTCTTTGGGGCTGTTATCTCCGCTAATGCTGAGCAGTGTGTCAGGACCATCAGGGCTGAGGGAGGGAGGACATGCAGGAAATTTTGCATATGCACCTGCAAGGAGCTTTGCATAAGCCTTGTTTAGCTAAAAATGTGAGTAACCCTAACCCATCCTTCTGTTCCTCTCTTTCTCATGTGATATCTCCCAGTTCCTTTTCATCTTTAGGGAAATAGGCAATTTTTCTGCTTCTGTGACTGAACTGGTCTTTAACCTGTTTGTTTGACTGTGAGAGCGGTGGTGGGAGATATAGAGAAACCACTGAGCTGTAAACAAAAAGGCTTAAAGACTTATTTTCTGTGTTTTCCAGGCGTTTTTAACAAAAATCAAAGGAAATTTCAAAATTAAGGGCTAAACTTAGCAGTGAGACGCATCCTCAGAATGGGAGGGGAGGGAAGGAGTGGGCAGTGACTCACTCACTGTAACAGTGGAAGAGGGAGAACTCCACTCAAAGTCTTGCCTGAACTCCATCGAGGCAGGTTCAATTTGTCTGCATTGGGATGGAGCAGGAGCACACACTCCTCGAGTTCAGAGGTTTTGTGCAGACATTCAGGGCCACAAGAGTGGTAAGATCTGAACCTCTGCTTTGTTTTTTCCAGCTCTGGCGAGCATCCTCCCTCTGCCTGGAGTCTCTGAGGGTATTGCGGCAGAACTGGAGGTCGGAGCTTGGCTGCTCCCTGCGGTCCCAGCAGCAGCGGTGGCTGCTCCGGAGCCTTCCCTCTGTCCCAACCTGAGTGTTTCACAGCACTGGTCTGGCAGGCACCTTGTGCTCCCGGAGTTAGCCCAGTACAGCAGATTCCCACTAGATGGAGCGGTGGCTGAGCCACAGCAAACCCGCGGAAAGGTTTGGATGTGGTTTTACAAGGGAAATGGCCATTGAATGTAAAGCGTTTTTCTTTTCCTAAAACTTTTTTACAAGAGAAAGTTTCACAACTGCTATATGAGCTGATATATGTGAGGAAGAACATACAACTTGGAATTAAGTGACGTCCTGGCAGCTCTCACTGTGGGAATAGTAGCCAGCAGCACTGGTGGTCCTGTGTCACAGGATGGTGACATTCTCTTGCCATGTCCCCAAACCTACTCACTATCCCAGAGACCCCTGTCTGGGGTCCCACTCCCTCTATCCCCTCTATGGCAGGTAACCCCATCCTGATGCACCACTCCTATGATCATCCTCACAGCAATGCAGTGTCTCGCTGAGTCTGGCTTGTTTGACACTTGAATGTTCGTGACAGCTTCTCACCACCAGCTGGGAGCTGTCTTCAGCTTGAGTGTCTGGGTTGCCCCACATTGCAGCATGAGTGGGTTTCACCCTATTTCGTCCACTCCTCCAGAGGAACCTTGGGAAAGCTTGGGCCATGTGTCAAGTGGGGACCAGGCAGGGGAACCTGGACCTCAGTTGTTCAAATACTGCTTCTCCTTGAGTCCATGAAAGGGCTGGAGAGGGTAGCAGCACCCATATCTCCTGGCCAGGTTTCACTGGGCAATGGACCCTCTGTCCTTTTATGACCCTGAAATTCTGCATAGTGTTGTGTTTCACAAGGACAAAGGCTGTTCCTGTCCAATGCTGCAGACAACTCTCCCCTCTTTACAAACAGCAGTGGTCAAATGATAAATCCATCTGTGCAGCAAAAAGGGTGAGAGCTGCAGGTAACCTTAGCCCACATACGGAATAAGGAATAGTAAGAGCATGGGCAGCCTCAGGCAACATATTTCAGAGCTGACAAGCTGGAAGACTTGGCTTCTTTCAAACATACATGGTCTCCCCAGTGAGTAATGATAACAGGATCCAAGCAGGGAATCAGACATTCAGACAGGCTGAAGGTTATGGCACACTGTTCAGACAAGCCAGGCTGCTTGTGAGAGCTGCACAACTTTGTCAAGTACATTTTAAAAACTTTAACTGACCTTGAAGGTTGGGATTGGAAGAACATTAATCTGTGGGAAGCGGTGACTGACTCTCTTGCTCTGCAGTGCTTCAGCAGATCATCACTTCAACTCAAGGGCCTTCCGGTTTGATGGCCTTTCTTCTCCCAGGGACCTTTTATGGTTTTTGAGGATGAGAATTGTTTTCCCCATCAAAAAAAGTCCAGTAGACTTGGGATGATCATTCAGAAAAGATTGTGCAGCACAAAAGAGATAATTTTGGCAAGAAAGACTTTTTCAGGCAGTGCATACAGACAGATGGAAGAACATGTCTGGGATACTGGGATGACCCTTCTTGTGGTTCATGGTGGGACCTGCTCTACCATTTTGTGGAGATACACTCTCTGAACCCCAATGGAATGATCCTTCCCTGCAGTATATCCACTCTCTTTGGGAAAGGCATGTGGAGGGATCAGGATTTCCAGAGTGCCTGCGCTTTGTCATTGGGTTGCAGCCACACACAAGCTCTGCTGAGTGTTTTACCTTTATTCTTAGTGTAGGGGGCAAAAATGCGTGATGGAGAGCTTTTCAGTCAAGTTTCCTGACCATTTACAATTTAGCTGCAAAGAATGGAAAAAAATGCAAAAAAAATTAGAATAAATTTACATACTTTAAAGTTTTAATTATTGATTAAGAATTGCATCATTTGATAATGGAATGTGTATATTACCTGACTAAAATTCAGAAAAAATAGTCTAATCCATCTGTCTCTTAAATTTAGAATTAAGCTCACTTTTAAGTGAAATGTTTTCTGTGATTCAGCAATTATCTCCATCTGAACTCCAGCATCGTGGTCCCAAAGGCTTCTTGAAACTGAACTGAAGCAAACCAGGGGGGAGAGTTTTCCTCAACAGCAGCCATCTGCTCCTTCCTGGGCACTTTTCTTCCATCACTCACTAATCCTTATCTAAAAGCAGTAATTACCACTCAAGGGGTGCTCTCAGGAGGCCTTATGAAGAACTTTCTGCCCATCTGATGGTGTCAGGCTGTGGTTGATGTTTAGTTGCACCCATGGATATGCTGAGTGAGAGATACCATGAAATACTCCAGAAACGTGAGCACACTGATGTGTCTCCACTCAGCACTTTTGCTTTTAGACTCACCCCAGTGATAGGGGAAAGCAAAGCTGCACTAGCAGAATGTAAACATGGAAGGCCAACAGGACAGTTTTGGCACTAACCTTTGGGCTTTCCAACATGGTTGGCTGCTTTCCACCTCCTGTTCCTGGCTCCGACTAGTAGGAGGTCTTTTGTTGGCTCTGTTGGTGATGTCAGACTCTGTGTTTCTAGAAAACAGAAAGACACTTCAAACTGCTGAAAGCCTGAAATACCTCAACTTCTTGTCTGGATCCCATCAGACTTAAAGGGTGTGGGAGTGTGTATGCATAGAGAGAAGTGCATTGATCTATTGTCTTAGAGTTATGCTCTTAGCACACAGCCATGGAACACCATGTCCTAATACAGTTCTGATGTCCTCAGCAGAATTGACAAGTAATGAATCTCCAGCCACAAAATAGACCTGTGAACCAGAAGAGTTTTGATTTCACCTCTGTGCTCTGGCTTTCACAAGCGAGGTTGTCAGAGCAGAACACTCTCCTCAGTTCACAAACAGAGCACAACTGATCCACAGCCCCTGAAATCCCATCAGTGTGACCCTCCTGCCATGTCATAGACAGACTGTGGCCTTTTACCTGAGGGCTGCATGTGATGGAGCCTGTGCTGCAGCTCTGTGCTGGGGCTGTGATCCCACACAGGGATGTCCCAGAGCTGAGCTGCAGCCTCGTGTGCAGCTGCCCCTGTACCTTGGTTGTCTTCTGGCTCTGTGCAGTGTACAGTAAAGCTGTCTTACTCTACTCCTGTGGCATATTCCTCACTGCTGAGGGACAGAAGTTTGGCTAATGCTAACTTAGTGAAATGCCACTTGCAGCTCAGTTAATGTATGCTAAGTAATAAATTTAATTAGCCACTAGTCACTCTACAGGATAATTCCTTAGTTTGATGTGCACCAGTACCACTTCTTTCCTTTATAAAGAAATCACAAATTTTGCTTGAATGTGTGTGTTTCTGCTTTTTAAAATTTATTTACAATTTCTGCCCCCTGCTTGCTTTCACTGCCATCTCTCCCTTACTTCCTGTCCTGACCTGTCCTGTCCTGTCTTGTCTTGTCCTATCCTGTCCTGTCCTATCCTATATCCTATCCTATATCCTATATTCTATATCCTATCCTATCCTCCCTCTGGACCATTCCAGTGCTTAC
>JAWWEV010000083.1:6751178-6825357 GCA_035583235.1 Hafferia zeledoni | reverse complement strand
TCCTATCCTATATCCTATCCTATATCCTATATTCTATATCCTATCCTATCCTCCCTCTGGACCATTCCAGTGCTTACTTATCACTGCTTATTTGAACCCTTTCTTTCCTCTCTTTGCCAACCAGAGGCTGTTGACAGGAGCTCATTTCTAAGCTGTGTTGCCTCACCTGAAGTGAAAAAGGCTGAGGTCTCTCATTCAGAGAGCAGTAACATTTTGATAAATGGTGGTTTACCTCTCTCTGAAACTCAGGTTCTGCATTTTGGAGGCTTTTTCAGAAGCTATTTGTGCACTGCTAGTTTGAAATTGTACTTGCAATAACTTATTTCTGGAGCTTTTCTATTGTGCTGTCTGTTCTGGCAATTAATTATTGAGGCAGCTTATTTACAGACAGTGCTTACTTTTGTCTAGCACCTCCAATGAGAGGTGAATAGCGACATTTTTTGTGGCTGGCACAGAAAGGCAGATATATCCTCTTTCAGGGTAAGACTATAATCTAAACAATAACTCTGAGAGAGATTCAACCTTGTTTTTTAAAAAAGAAATTCAGCCTTTGGAATCACATGTATTGGCCAGGAGCCTTGGACTTCTTTGCTCTTGCTTTTTTAAAAGGTTTTTAGTCTTTTTGTTTACACTTTACATAAAAGTAAAGGCTGTTCTCAGTTATTCTCATGCTTCAAGGTTGTAGTCTCTATACCTTTACAGCACTTTACAGCAGACAATTAAAAATCTGGGAGATGTGAGTCACTCTTCCTCCCCATCCCTGTCTCTGGGAAGGACGTGTGCAGTTCTGTCACTTGGTAGTGACAGTTCAGTTTCCCTCCAAGCTGCATTTTGTTCTGCAGCTGCAAGCTGGGGACAGAGGGCTGACCCAATCACCCCACAGCACACAGAAGAGGCTGGGCAGAAACTCGTTATATATGTATTTAGCATCAGCCCTTTCTATCCCAGAGCTTTGGATGATCTGTCCAGTTTGAGGGAAAAGGCAGGAACTGCAGTCTCTGCTGCCTGAGACTCGGTGGGGGAAGCCACCTGCTGTCCTTGCAGGCTTGTAGAAGTCAACATGATGAAGGTGTGACCCATGGTTTCCCTAAGAGCTGGTTAAAAGTCAAAGCCACATAGGAGTTTGTGATTTTTTTTTTCATTTTCCTTCATGAAAAGTAGAAGCTATCCCATAAAAGGCAGATATGAATCAAACAAAACCCAATCTGCATAAGCACTGGCATTTTTTTTTCACCTTTGTGTCTCTCTGCTTGACTTCTGCCTAGAAACTTTACCCAAGAAAAAATCCACCCCCTTTGAGACACCAGCTGTGCTCTTTATCTGCATTTTTCCAGTCCCAGTGACAGTCATGATGCTAACAAGGTCATGGCTGTAATCACATTCTGGAGATGCCTCATTCTGCTCAGACAGATTTAGATGGTGCCTCTATCCATCATTTCCCCTCACCCCAGTGGGACAGAAATTCCATGGTGGTCAGTACCAGGGTCTTACTTCCAAGGCTTGCTTCTGAAATTGCCGTAGTTCCACCAGATACTTACAGCTGAACACTGTATCTGTAGGAACAGGCATATGGACTACTCTACAATTTGCCCAGGCATTTATGTACTTCCTTAACTTATGATCAAAACCTTTACAGTTTGGTCAGTCTACTCTACTAATATCCCAACAGATCCCAACAGCTCTCTAAGTGCCCTGTTTCAGAGCAGGGTGCATGGGCTGTCATCCAGCAGCTGACAGGGCCAGGCAGACCGCTCTAATCCAGCCATGTGTCCCCATGAGCACTGCCAGGAGCATTTCACCCTCCCTGCACCTGCACCAGGGCACAATGTTCACCTTCAACAGATCACTTAGTTCTTCTCCTTGCCAACTTATGAAGTTGTCTGGGAGTGGAGCAGTAGGAAAGATATTGCTTTTCAAAACCCCAGTCCTTTCCAAAAACATTGTCTTGCCTTGGGTGATACAGAGCTGTTCCTGGAGCAGGGGCTGCCCTGCCTATGCTTTCCAAAGGTCCTTTCTCTTCCTTCGAATGGTGCCTTTGGCAATGAGCAGCACACTAAAGTGAGACCTCATGGCATTTCCTGCTCCACTCTTCAAAATATCAGCTGTGTCTTTGGAAGGCTCTTTTCACTCAAAGTAAACCCAGTTTATCCTCTTTTGCTCCCCCCCAGCTGTGGCTCTGAGCTCTGGCAGGTGCAGGGCAAGGGCTGCTGAGCAAGACACCAAGGCATGTGTGTTTGTACCTGCTGGTGCTTTGCCTCTGTCACCCAGCTTGACCCCCTGCTAAGGAACATCTAGGGGCTGTTCTCTCTCCCTGTATTTTAAAGATGTCCTTAAAAAAAAAAAAAAAAGAAAAAAAGAAAGCTGTCTATGATGTCCCAAGGAGACAGATGCTGGAGAAATCCTCCTGCTGATTTTGGACAAGTATGAGGACAAGAAAAATGGTTTCCAACTTTTCCAGAAGCAGATGGTGTCGAAGAAGCATTTTCTGAAGGGGGAAGCTCAGCTTTCTTTCGCTGTTTGTACATCTTCAGTTTGCCTTGGATCAAAACCCCTCAGACCCTGCAAGGATAGTGCTGTGGATAAACAGAGGAGCAGGATTAAATGTCTGGGTTTGAGGCTCCCAAATCTGTACTGTTCTTTACCCTCTCTCACTGCTTGCTTTGCAGCACAGAGGAGATCATTCCTAACAGTCTTATGCCTTCTGCACTTTTTTCATCCAGCCTCAAAAGATGCCAAGCTAATGGAAACCTCTTAAGGATTCAGTGACTTTCAGCAGGTTTTGGGTTGAGCAGTGGTTCCCATCATGGCACTGGAGGCTGTTTAGAATGTGGTCCTGCTGCTGTGTGGTGAGTAACCTGCTTATCCCAGCCCTCGCAGGTCACCTCAAATGGTATTCCTGGCTTTGAATACAGTGCAGAGCACTTTATCCTTACCATGCTGGTTCCCTGCCTGTAACATGGAGATTCCTCTGCTTCCCAGGGATGAAAGCTCCCACTGCTCTACTGTGTGTGGGTGCAAAGAGACCTTCAAAGCACCACACTGCTCCTGAAGTCCTCCCTGGGCCTCCTGAAGCCAGGCTGCTCATGGAGGTGGAGGAGGACCATCTGGGAAAGAAGCTCTCACCACATGAAGTCCTTCAGCACATCTGCTGCAGAGCTGTGTCCATTTCATGTGGATGGCTTTGAAATTCACTCCAGTGATCTGTGGCCATGGGGAGGAGCAGCCTCACCTTGGGAAAGGAGTTTTTTGGTCATGTATGCACAGAGATTTCAGGTTTTAGTGTCTGGGTTCCAAAACAAAGCTGGGAATATTTAATCAAATAAACAGCAGGGTTGGTCTTTCCCTTTCCTAATAGATCTAACATAGTTCAGTGCCCCCTGAAGCCTTTGGGTGCTTCCCCAGTGACGTGGGCTGTGGTCCATACTGAAGTGAGTGTGCTGGGTTTATCCAGCAGCTACAGGAGCTCTGCACGAGGGAGACACCAACATGTTATCATAGCTGATTAATGCCATCCATCCCTGCCTGATTAAAATGAGCAGAAATGTTTTTTCTTCCTCTGCAGCACAAGAGCTCTCTTATGCAGAAAGTGCTTCTCTTAATTACCACTCTGTAAACCCTCAGTGAGACAGAGCACCAGGATTGTAGCTTAATTCCTCTCAGTGGGAAAAACCTTCTCATTTCATAAGTGCATAAGGCAGGATAATACATGAGGGGTTTGGTGTTTTGCTTTTTTCTTTTCTCCCCCTTTCATTTGTATCAGAAGTGTCCTTCTTTTAGTGATGGAATAGCACAAGACGTGGGCAATAGGATGGCAGTTCTTAGAGAATTAGAGGCAGAGCCATGATGTAACCTTTGTGGGGTGTAGGGAGTTCAGACTGAGATTGCAGATGCAGCTTTCACAGCTGGCTCATTTCTATTATTGGCTCATCTGCACTCCCTTGCTCAGATACTGGGAAACACCCCAGCTTGGCTGATGTCAGGGATAAAACTCCCATTTGTTTCAATAAGGTCTCAATTTCATTCACTTTTTTTTTCTTTTTCTTTTTTTTTCTTTTCATTTGAATAGATAAAGTTGCTTTTTAAAGTGTTTTAAGGCACAAATACCTCAACCCTTCAAGCAAAGTGTCAGTGGACTTGTGAGAAAGTATAACTCCACTGTAAAAGCTGATTGTGGCAAGGAATCCCGTGTGAAACTTAGACATGAATGGCACTCATATGCAGCAATAACAGTAAAAAGACAAATATTGAATAGGGGGGTGTGTCTAATCTTGCAGGGTGAGATTTGGGCAGGATCATGAGAGGCAGAGAAAGGGATGAGCAGATGTGCTTAGGAGATGAAACGCTCCTGAGCTGGCAGGATTTCATCAAAAGATATCAAGGAATTTTGGGAAATCAGAGTTAAAAGTGAGTTTGGGCTGGGATAAATGCAAGAGCATGAGGGCAAAATATAAAACAAATGCAAGGGAGGATAGATAAAATATAAAACAATGTCAGTCACAGGAAGGGCTGTGGAGCAGGCAAGCGGGGAGAGAGGAGCCAGAGCCAAGCTGTGTGTCCCCTTTGCCCTGCTGGCATGTGCAGAAAACAGGAAGCAAATCTCCATACTAGTTTTCCAGAAAAGCCCTTTTTCACTTAAAACTTGCTCTTTTTTTTTTTTTTTTTCCTTCTCCTTACATTGAGAGTACTACAAAGAGCTGAGAAAGGATGGTTTAACAAGCCAAGGTGAGAAGGGAGAGGTGAGAGATGAGGAGGCAGGGGTGGGTCAGGGGTAGCTGACTCAGCAAGACACTGGCTCCTCCATAAGGAAGGAGGGCTTGTTTCCAGGGGTGCCAATACGGAGTCTCCACCAGCACACCCAGCTTTAGCCACACATGGTGTTCAGAGCTAGGGACAGATGGAGCCCTGAGCTTTGTTTCAGGCCAAGGTTCACCTTGAAGTCTTGAACAAATGAACAAATCAAGAGCCTGGAAAAAGCAAAGACCTGAAATGACTCCACAATCAGCTTTATCCAGCTGTAATAAGACCACATTTTGGTCAGCCCTCTATGAGACACAAGAGACTCTAAAGCCCCAGGCAGACAAAGCAAATTGTATTCCCTAGAAGAACAGGCTGTTTCAGCCTGATAGGAAACAAGGCTCCCCAAGGAGGTGCCTGGAGGCAGGACTCTTCTCAAAACAGTGCCTCTGGCTTAGCACAGCATCAAAATGTAAAGGTTGCAAAAGTCACTTAATGGCTCCAATGCCCTTATAATGTGTGATTGGTGTTCTCTGACAGTTTTTGATTGATGATTCCAATGAGTGAAATCAACCACTTAGGAAATCCCACCCTGAGTAGGCAGGGGCAACTATTAATTTTTGTATGCCTTGTCTTGGACAACTTACAACCCTCAGCTCAGTCTCTCCTCTCCCTCTCCTTCTCCCTCTCTCTCTCCCTCTTCCTCTCCCTCTCCCTTCAAGTTACTTCAGATGTTCCTGTCTTGCAGAGAACATTTGCCTTGGGGAAGAGGGCGTTAGCAGCTCTAAGGGTGGCAGCTTCATGAGACTGGAAATGCTGAATACAACTCGTCCTAGTATAGGGACAGCTCCCCAAATAACCCAGACCAGCCGAACTGTTAAACAAGTACAATCCATCCATCAGGGATGATGAGGGATGAAGAGGTGTTTGCCTCTTTCCCTCCATACGCTATTGAAGTTAAGGCTGTCAGAACTGTACACAGAAAAGTGCCTGTTTTTAGCACTCTGCAGAGTGAGAAAGTTTAAAAGCAGATCCTCCATATGTTCATATACTGACTGAAAGTCTGGGAACTACTGGTCTACATTTCTTGCAGTAGGCTTTACATATTTATGTTTTCCTTGATAGCAGCTGACTCCACGTACATGCATTGGACTTACTGAGCTTGTCTAGTAGAGAATCTCTGGCTCAAAACTGAGGGGTTTGAAGTGCACAGCACAGACTGGATGTAGCAGATGCCAACAGATGTGGTTCTGAAAGTGTGAGCAAGTGGTCAGTGCTGGGGAGACACATGGCAGGTTATTCTTCTTGTTTTCCAAGAATATTTTTACTTATAAGTTAAATAAGCTATAGAACAAATACAAGGCTCTTCTTTGTGGCATCTTTATTTGGACACCAACGCATAAAACCTTTAGCCTAGAAGTGCTCAGCCAACGAGCAATGTGCACAGGCAGCCTTTTGCTTCAACACTGGCACTTTTTTGTTGTCTGGCCAAATGCTGGATGATCTCTTGGACATCTTGGATGTCTTCCCACTCTTCAGGGGAACAGGCACATTCATATCTGGGAACACAAGAGCTCTTGAACCAGCACTGCTGATGTTGCTCCTCCCTTTACTTACCAGACCCGTATAATGACTGATTTCACTTGACAAGTGCTGAATCAAGGTTGGATTTAGAGATGGAACTCTTGTTGCTGCATCCAAAGTGCCTGATTAGGAAAATAAGACCCTCAGGATGCTCCGAAATGTGAGCGAGCTCCAGAAAATTTACTTTTTATTTTATTAATGAGGAAGAAGGGAGGAGACACAGCTGGAGGGAGAGCCAGCTGGTGTAGTTGGGGAACTGCCCCTCTTGGATACCACTAACAGGAGTCAGGGGGGATGTGACAATCCCCCTGTCAACAATGTCCTCTTACTTTGTGCAGCATCAGTGGCTCTTTTTGTGGAGCTTCACCAAGCACAGGCCTGACTCAGAATGGCTCCTGCAGGATTGGGCTGTATGACATTCCCAGGACGTATGTTATGGGAAATGCTTGAGCTATGGACCTTGTACAAATGCCCTGGACTCATCTGTGGACAGGACACTGACTGAAGCACTTCTTCAGCACATAAGCTCCAGCAGCTGACATGTATACATACATATATATATATAAAGGGCCTTTCAGAGCCCCTTTGTTTTTGATGCTGTGCAAAAGCTCCCTCCAGACACACATGCCATCCTAGAAGAAACTGCTGGTTCCAAAAAGACTTGGGGAGCACTTATACTGGGCAAATAAAAATACATTAAAGAGCTTCACTGCTTTGGAAATGGCTTGTTTGCCTACTAAGGGAGAAAAAAACCTCTCTGAAGTTGGTGCCTGAGCAGCAGTTATATCTCAATTATCCCCACATTGCTTCGCTGTGTGTGAGATTATGAGCTAACATGGTTTTCATGGCTTCATCAGCACCAGTTTAAGAGCAATATTTATCCCTGGTCACGTCAATCCTTTGGTCAACTCAGCGACAAAGGTGATGTTTGCTGCCCTCTTTCTGGAGACTCCACTAACGAGCTGAGTGATTTATTCATTAAGGGCAGGGAAATATGGAGCTTTATTCCAGGGGCCCTGGTGAGAAATTTGCATGAAAATTTCATGCTGTTCACTTGCAGGAGCCCTGCCTGGCAGCGGGTGCCCTTCCCTGCTGTGCTGCCCTTCCCCTCGCTGCAGGAAATGGCCCTGCTGTGCTTCAGCAAACCTTTTAATAGAAATACTGCATGCGAGGGGGGGCGATGGGGGGGGGGGGGGGTGTGTTTGTGCAGGGGCGGGGAGGGTTTATTATAGCTGGTTTTGTTGTTGTTTTGCAAAAGTCATGGAACTAGGAAGTTTTCTATTCAAAAGGAAAAAAAAGGAGAGAGTTAGACTTTGGAGTCCTGAGTGGCTTTTTGGCAGCTCTGGCCAAGTTGAAACAACAAAAGTTTGCTCTGGTTCCATTAGAGGCCAAAAAAACCCACAAAACCCTCTTCAGAGGCTCTCAGGGACCACATATAACTCCCTTGAACACCACCACCAGGCTGCCTGCATCCCTCCCTGTGTGGAACTTAAGGATATAGGCTATTTTTGGGTGAGAGGCAGTTTTCCCCCCTGTTGGTGCTCCCAGAACTCCCCGTGCCAATTGCCCTGGGTGCCTGTGTGGCAACTGTGCTGCTGAAACTCTCAAGTAACAGATACCTTCTGTAATTGCACCTTCGAAGCAGTTGAGTGACTCCTGCAATGAGCTCCTGAATAATTGAAGCAATATTTGCGGGGTTTGCACTGAAGTACAAACAGCTGTGGTATGTTTTGATATTTATGAAGCCAAATAAATTATGGATTAGTCAGTGCAGTGAGCCCAGCGTGATGCTTATTACTGCTGGAGTGCCGGAGCTGATGGAGTGCTATTCATCCCCTTTTACTTCCATTGTGTGGCTGAGTATGACTGGTGTCGATTACTGGACTTAATAGAGCTTGCTTGCAGGTTTAAGTTCCAGTCCCCAAGAGCCAATGGTGTGTTTTAATTTGTTCTTCACTCTACACATTTTAGAAAGACATGCTGGGACAACATCTCAGGGTCACAGGGCATTGCATCGTCTCACAGATGTGGAGATGATTGTTTCTGTGGTAATGGAGATGGGTGCTGGCTGAATTAGCAGCAAGTCTTGGCATTAAGCTGGAAATTACACAAAATCCAATCTTCTTTGCAAGCTGGTCTGTGGGTGAAATTGTATGTCTTCCCTGCAATGCCTCATTCATTGCGCAAACTTTTCTTCATAACTGAGCCAGCACTTGCAAGATTAAACTCTTCACTGCACTTTCTATTATCTGAGAAAATTTTTTTTGTGGATGAAAATATTTTCACTTTGCAAATATCCTGAATATATTCCAAATTTCTCCCCACGGCAGAAGCTGCCCACTGGGAAGGGATAATGATGGAAGAAATAACCATTCAGAGCAGCAGATGGCATCCTACAACTCGAAAGCTTCCCCGGCGCTGGAAAGTGTAATAAATATGTAATAGAAAGTGCCTGTGCTTTGCTTATAGCTGTAGTCAGCAACTTGGTACAACTTCTCAGAAAGAAATTCCTTTACAAATCCAATGCTTTCTTTGCTTGCTGTTCCTTGTATTCTAGGGTTAAAAGAGATATCTATAGCTGTTCTGCTCACACAGATCCACCTGGTCCATGCAGCCCACACAGTGCACCCTCCCAAAGTGGGAGCAGGGAGCTGGCTGGATAAATCAAGGTTGAACTAGATGATTTTTAAGGTCTCTTCTACCCGAACCTCTCCATGATTCTATGAAATTGTGTCATAAAGTGCATATTAGTCTTCAGCAAAGAAAATTATAAAGCCTAGATCAGATGTCTCAGCTGTGGAGATGTTCAGTGTAAACACCTACATTTTACTACAACACTGCATGCCATTAGCTGACACTTGCCCTGAAAAAACTGCAGCACTGTAACTTTTTCTTATGAGCATCTTGGTACAGGAGTTCCCAGAACAGGTAACTCAGAGACTCTGCAGGCAAGGGAAGTCTTTGCATCCAGTGAAACAGGGAGTTTTTCCTTTTCTTTGCTTTCTTTTCTGAAGCTCTGTGTGAGGTAATGAAGGACAATTTCTCTTTAAAATCCCAACGAAGGAAAAGACTGTTCTTTTTCAACTGGTATTGGTTGTGGAAGACCAGCAGATTTTTTAAAGGAAGTTTGGGCTGAGTTTCTGGCTGCCGTTGCTGTGTGGCATGATAAGTTGTTTACAGTTTACTAGAGACAAGTGAGAAAAGTTTCTCCCATCCCAATTTCCTTGTAAATGATATAATTATATGAAACATCACAGTGGAAACAGAAGTCTGTTGGATCACAGAGACATGAGGATTGAATTTAGTTTTTCCAGGGCTTTGAATTTCAAAGAATGTCTCTTCAAGAACTGCAGCCCACTGTGCAGAGATGATGGGGATTAAAAATGAAAAATGTTGCCATAGCTCCAGCTTTGGTTTTCACTCAGAGTTAGGACATCAGTTGCTACTTTCCCCTGCAATGCCATCACCATCATCGTCAATCATCATCATCATCATCATCATCATCATCATCATCCTTGTCCAAACTCTGGTACTGATAGCCCAGCAGCAGTGATTGCTGAGCCTGTCATTGCACCAGCCATTCCTTGTACTGCTGACATGTGCTTACTGTTCATATCCCACTGCTGATTTCCTCAGTGGCCATTAACTTCCAGGAACACAACATGCAGGATAAAATTGCAGGCACAGCTGGCAGATTTTGGGTGAGAATGTGCCCCTTTATGTTTCCCTCCAGTACAGAATCATAGAATCATAGAATCGATTAGGTTGGAAAAGACCTCTGAGATCATCAAGTCCAACCCTTGGACCAGCTCCAGTCCGTTTACCAGATGATGGCACTCAGTGCCATGTCCAATCTCAGTTTTAAAACCTCCAGGGATGGTGAATCCACCACCTGTCTGGGCAGGCCATTCCAATGCCTGATTACTTTCTCTGGAAAGAATTTTTTTCTGATCTCCAACTTAAATTTGCCCTGGCAGAGCTTGAGCTCCCTTGTCCTATTGCTGAGTGCCTGGGAGTACTCTCAGCATGAGCATGGGTGCAAGTGCTTCTTGCTCTAGGCAGCTCCAGGGCTGCCAGCTGTGATAAGCAGCTCCAAGTCTCTGCCTTGGGGGAAGAGCCAGGAGCCAGATCTCAGCTGTTTTCAACTCATACTGATTTCTAGATCCCTGCAGATTTCCCATGGAGGCTTGATAGCTGGGAAGTTTAAGCTTACTGGTGTTAGTCTTGCTTTTTTCTTTTGGGACCTGTCTTAGTGCACAGACTGAAAACACCTGGGTAGAGGGTCTTCTGTGTTTTTCATAAACATGACCTGAACCATTCCAGGAGAGGGACTGCATCTCAGGATTGATCTTTTCCCATTCATCTTCAACACGTTTTAATAGATGGCAAATATTGGGGTGCATCACAGACTCCTGTGATGGGTACACCCCCTCGTGTACCATGGCTCACGCGCTGGCTACATTGTTTTGATCACAACGGAGCCAAGTACAGGTAAAACAGTGTCCTGAATTCTCTTCTTTCTGTACTTACAAATGGGAATTTACGGGAAACAAAAGTCAACCATGAACTGTCAGAACCGTAATCTGGGCTCCTGGCTCTCTGCACTCTTCTGCTGTGGTGTTTCAGAACAGAACATGGAGCAAAGGATTCACCTTGTTCACGCTTTGCTCTGGGCTTGCTTTACAGGGTGAAAGACTTACCCACTTTGAGGTGCTCCCAGATGAGGTGGTGGGAAGCAGGTGCTCCGGAGCCTCTGCAGGCAGGCTCCAAATACTCACTGCAAATTATGTGTCACTTTGAGTTACTGGAGCAGCTCAGCACAAAAGGCAATTCAGGACATTGACAACAGCTGTTGCAAAGACACTGTAAGGATTCCTTTTCCAGCAAGGATGAGAGAATTCACATCAGCTCAAAGGGTTGTTTGTTGCTTTAAAATGACCCAAAGGGTAAATTTAAAATGAATGAAGGAAAAAAACCAACCTGGAGGGAATCTTGCTGTTCCATAGGAATACTGGAGCATGGTTTACTTTTGTATTTTCCTGAGGCCTCACTCCATCTGTATTTGCTTTTTACTCTTCTTCCTTCTAGATCATGGAAATGGACATTTTTCATTAAGGCTGTTATCCCAGTGAGGAGGCAGAATGTAGCTTCAATAAATCTCAGACTTTCAATGAATGTCTCAAACAAAACAAACAAAAAAAAGTTGGAAAAACCCCATTTTACAAAGGATTTCTGACTCTTCCCCTTCACAGCTTCTGACCCCATCACTGCTGTAGGAGAAATTGGAAAATTCTTGCTTACAAATGACATTGATTATTGTGGTCAAATAAAGGCTCCAGGATGGCCTGAGAAGGGTGGTCTTTCATTTGGCTCTGGAAGGGGGAGTAGCTGGTTCCCCCATCCTTGGGCAGGTCCAAGGCTGGGAAGTTGGAGATATATCCCCATCTGCCTCCCACCAGTGTGAGAATGGCAGCAGGGCTGGTTTCTCCTCTCCTACCAGTCCCTGGCCCCAAAGGTCACTCCACCTTCCCTCCATTCCCTTTGGAGATGGTCACCAGGATGATTCCAGACAGAGTGAGCCCCTGGCACCTGCTGTAGGCAATGGGTGATGTCTGCTCAGGGCTATGTCAAACTGATGGATTATTCCAACAGCAGAAGCACAGATTTCAGTGTCCCATCTGTCTGCAGCAGCTGTGGTGAGCAGCAGAAGGGTATGTGGGACCCTACACGACTTGAAATAGCACAGCTGGACCTGAATATTACAATACAGTTCTCTATCCTTCCCAAACACACTTTCTTTTTCCTCTGTGTTCTCCCTGGTCCTGCACCCAGCACAGGTTTGGCAAGGCCGAGGCTGCACTGTGGACGGAGGGAGTGAGTAAAGCCAGATAAGATCATGTCTTCATAGCAGATGGCCTGATGCAATGGGGAAGAATTCACTGTGATTAGCTATTAGAATTAAGAATTTATTCTGGTTATGGCATATTGGGAGGGCTCACTACACTGGTTTATCTCTTCCTAGTTTTCACAGGGGTTCTGGATTTGTTTTTGGACTAGAACGATGCTGAATGGGGAGAGGACAGAAAAACAAAGTGGGAAGAGGAGAGAAATCTTAGCAAGTGCCTTAAGCTCTTCTCTGAGCCTCCAGCCTGGAGCTTATCTTCAGAGAGCAGAATAAAAATAAGCAAACATCTGGCTTAGTAAGAGGAACTGGCAACTGAGATCTTGAGCCTTTTCTGTTACCTTTTCCATTTTTGCCTTTTACCCTTCTTTTGCAAATGGAAAACAGATAAAAAGTCCAGAGAATAATAAGCACCACAGAGAGCCAGCATTTAGCCAGTACAAGGAAGAAAGTGTCCTCAGCCCAGCCCTCACCCAGGCATGTCTGGCAGCTCCGTGTCAGCCCCAGGAAGGACTGCAGGACAGCTGTGCCCTGTGACTCTATATGCAAAGATAAAACATCCAGTGCCTTGCCACTGCCAACCTGAGTGAGCTTTGGGAAAGAGCACGAGAGGAAATGAGCATGAGAGCAAATGCAAGAGCACCTTGCAGGTACCAGCAGAGCTCCATGAGGGTACTGGCACTGGCCTCTTACCTTGGACTCCCCCATTAAACACCCATTTCTCCCCATTGCAAACAGCACTCACCACTGGGCTTCCCCGTGGAAAAGGTGATCTGAGAATCCCACATATCCTTTCTTCTTCACTTATTTTGTTTTCCTTGCAACACTTCAGATGCAACATTCATTTGGCTTGAGCTCATAGGCAGAGCTTGGAGGGGTTTAAATGCTTGATGCCTGAACCCATAGACAATTACAAACATGGCTGGCTGCCTGGCTTTGTTAATTAGCTAACAGCAATGCCTCGTTTTTCCCTCTGTGGTTTCCTTCTGAATTAGTAGGGCACCGCTCATTAGTTCTGTTCCGCTTTGGGATGCCACAGTTGAACATTATGGCATCAAGAAATGCCCGTTAGCTGAGAGTATAAGCTTGATTTGTTTGGGCAATAACAAAAATACTAGTTGCATTTAGGTAATTAAGCAAAGTAAGAGCAAAGATATTTTGTATTAATGCAATTTGCCCTTCCCTGTACCAGTGCTCCAGCTTCTTGTCCTCTCATCTGTTGGCAACCAAGATTAGAGTAAGTGTCCACAACAATCTGCTGGCAACCAAGATTAGAGTAAGTGTCCACAACAATTTCTTGGTTTTAATGTGAAATTGTGTATCCCTTCCTGTGAATCCAGTTCACCCAAGTTGGTGTCAGCTGATGGGACAACACTCTGGGCACTGAAGAGGTGCAGCAAATCAGCAGGTACAACTGCAAAGCATTCCTGTCACCCTTGTACCTCCAAGTGTCTGCTGACCATCACAGCCTTGCCATGTGGTTTAGTCTTTTAGGGTTAAAAGGTCTTTCATGTCTTTACTAGGCCCAGAGAAATGTATGTTTGTTCAGATTAAAATCTTTCCCAAGCTATCACTGGAGCTGGAGAGGGCGGTGTAGGGTACAGTCCTAGCCAGGATTTCTAATTGGAGCAAAAATCCCCATTTTCCTAGGGAATCTATGAAATGAATGGATTTCCTCTGCAGATGTGAAGAAAGTGTAGGAACATCCAGCTGGTCTTGCAATCCACAAAGTGCTGTTACAGATGACAGCTGGGGATGACCCTGACTTGTTCCCCTGGCTCTTGAAGTCTGGGATAGTCATTCCCATCCCTGCAGCCAGTGCAGAAAATGGGCACACAGAAAAGCTGCCACTTGTTCCGGGGAGGTGCCTGAGGTTGGCCATGACAGGTATCTGGCTCTTCCCTTGGCTTGAAGGGAAACAAATACCTGAATTTGAGTGGGATTACTCCCTCCTCTTGCTCGATTTCTGATGGAAAATCATCTACAGAAAAACCTGCTCTCTCAGACTCCGCAAGTCTTAGTGCTCTGTTCCTGCTTCATAACCCATGACCGACTTTTGGGAAATCAAATAATGGATGTGTTGTGGTTTAATAGAAACCAGGACAGGATGGAACAACAAAACTCCTTTTGGTCAAGATGATGTGTCTGGCTAGTGCCCTCAGGAAGCCCATGTGCCAGGTCAGGAGGCAGAAAGGGAGGAAAGGTGAATTTTTAACAAACGACCAGAGGGTGATGGGGGTCTTCTTACTGATTGCTACTTTGGGGTTGAACTCACTTTGTGCTACTTCACGATTTCCTGAAGAGCAGTCACTATTTAATTTACCAAGGTTGGAGACAGACTAAATCACAGAATCATAGAATGGTTTGGGTTGGAAAAACTTTAAAGACCATTTAGTTCCACCCCTTCCCACCACCATGGTCAGGGACCCCTTCTAGTAGACCAGGTTGCTCAAAGCTCCACCCAGCCTGGCTTTGAACACTTCTAGGGATGGGACAGCCACGGTTTCTCTGGGCAACCTGTTCCAGTGCCTCAGCTCTCACAGCAAAGAATTTCTTCCTAACATCTAATCTAAATCTCTTGTCTTTCAGTTTAAACCCATTAGCCCTTCTCCTATCACTATCTGCCCACATAAAAGTTGGTTTCCCTCTCTTTTATAAGCCCCCTTTAGGCACTGGAAGGTGCTCAATGGTTTCCCAAGAGCCTTCTCCAGGCAGAATAACCTGAACTCTCTCCTCCTGTCTTCACAGGAAAGGTGCTCCAGCCCTCTGAGCACATTTGTGGACATCGTCTAAATGGCAACATGTATTTATTTATAAAGATTCCTTTTCATGTTTCTGATCTTCCTCCTGGAGTTTGGGCTCAGTTCAACCAGGAATAGCACTTTGAGCAACATGATGCTTATTTAAGAACTTAACACAAAATAACAGCAGTAGCAACCAGGATGGTAAAATAATGTTTTATTCCATGAATGAACAAACACTACCATGCCACATCCTAAAGTTCTTTCTACAAAAGATTGTGGACAGAGCAGATTTTTACATTTCTCAGTTCAAGTTCATTTCAGGCTTTTGAGCCTGTTCATAGTAGCAAAATCTGGACACGCAGCATTCTTATTGTCTGTTATTATTCTGGCATTTTGCCAAATAAAGCAGATTTATACTGTAGTTCTTGTTCACACAATGTCGATGCACTGTAAATTAAAGAAGATAATCCAAACCAAACCAGGTCATTTCTATGGTTTATCAATACATTTTTTTCATGATGGTCAAAGTACAACCAACATTCAAAGCTTAAAATAAAGATAAGAAAAAAGACACACTAAAGAACACAATGGAAACATCATCATTGCTGTCAGGATGTGAGTTTACCCACAGTACTATGTAAAAAGTAGAAACCAGCATTGACATCCAAGCTGTTGTAAAACAAGGAAAGAAACTACATTAATTGTTATATTTCCAAGCTAGTACTTCTAAAGAGGCCTGATCAGCAAAGAAGTGTTACCGCATGCATGTTGAACACAAGACTAATATTGGATTGGGGATCTGACGAAGAGCTGACTTACATTCCTTTATATACAACAAAATAAAATATACAGTATTAATACTGGCTGTACATTTGGTCAGAATATTTTACAAGGAGTGACACTAGTCAAAATTCGTATGACGTTGCAATGGAAGTGGATGAAGGTTGGATTTCCTTCTGAGAGTTGAATGTTTTCACAAGAAGTTTTAAAAGTTGCCTTGCACTGCTAGAATGAGAATTTAGATCTTTTAAAGCAAAAATCTTTCTTTTTTTTAAAATTTATTTTACACTTGTCAAAACTAACGTAAAAAGAAAAGATAGGTAAATGTGTTTGGAATATGCTAATCATTGACCTGGAATAAAACTAACCCACAGACAGCATGTGCAATAAATGTCTTCACTCGGTTCTGTTTAAAAGGCTTTGTAAGATGATCTGTGCAGTATCTGATACAAATTCCTGCTACCACAGCCTCAATTAGCTGTTCCCCAACAGGTTGCCAACCAGTTATTCCAACACTAAAAGAAGAAATAGAATAATCATGACTGTCACATATTTTTCTACATTACAATAAAAAATATCTGAATGCTAAGCAGATTTAGCTTATTTATGGGAATATTTTTCAAGGCTGCCAAAGAAAATAGTCATCTTGCTGGCAAAAGGTATCCTGGGAACACAAGGTGAATTTTTCTTTGCTTTATTCTAATAGATTTTTTTTAACATCTGGGTACCTCAACTCCCATTGCCTCATTAGACCCCTGACGTCTCAAATGAGTTGGTTAATTCAGTGTATTTTTTTTCCCCATCCAGAACAAGCTGAGAAGCTAATAAGGTAAGCATGAGACCCAATGAAAACAGAAGTAAAAGCCATACATGATTAATTAAATAATTACAGGAAGGTAAAGACCAGTGTAACTATAGTGATATTTCATACAATTGAATTTGTATGTCTTGTAACAATGACAAACCTCCTGAAGATGGGAAAGAGCAGGCAAGTGCATATGAATCACTATCCTTTAAAATAATTGTGCTATAATCTTTTCCATGGATTAGATTTTTTTCTGACCCAGTGTGATGCTAACTATAGTAACCTTAATATGAATGATGGATTTCATTGCTACTGCTTGACTGCTTGAATGCAAAAAGACATTAAATCTTCCAGTCCTCAAAGCGGTTTCTTGGGGTGTTCCTTCAAGTTCAATGTCTTACCACTTTCACTCTAGAAGTCATTTTGTGGCAAACCAAAAAAAAAAGAAAGCAAAAAAAGAAAAAAAAACCCCACAACCAAAGAAAAGAAGATGTTGGTTGTGATGGATTTATTTCAGACAGCAGTTTCTGCTGAGTTCACCATGCTTAATGTTCTTCCATTTAGGAAGGAGTTGCTGTCAAGTAAAGCAGATGAGCTGCTTTCAGTTTTTTTTTTTTAAATACATGCTAACAACATAACATCTCTTTCTTCAGGAAAATTATCCAGTTGCATATTGTCAGAGATCTGCCTTGTGCTTAGCACGGACAAACAGGGTTAATCCTCATCCTCCTCCTCCTTCAGGGGGGCTAGTGGGAGTTTGTCCTGAACTTGGAAACACGCCACAAAGAAGTTGACAATGGAATTGTACAAATGCTGCTGCAATGCTGTGTTGCTGAAGTAATGGCTTTCATCAGGGTAGATCTGCAAAAAACAGGCAAATATACACCTTTAGGAGCTTAAGGTTTGAGGACTGACCACCCACACCTGCAGTTCAACCTGACCTGTGAGCCCATTGCATATCCCCAGAACTGTGGGTCTTCCTGTGGATGTATGTGAGGCTCAGGGTAATTGGGGCACCACAGTGCTCTAAGTGCAGACTTGCATCTTCTTTCACAAGGAACTTTTTTGGGGGGAGGATTTTCCATTTAATTCCATTCTAAACAAGTTCAGGCTAAGAAGTATCAGACTACACTTAAAAACAGCAGTGCTTTCACCTTGTGAAAATGGGGAAAAAAATGCCAGTTTTGGAGAGAAAAGGCATTATGTTTTACTGACTGAAATAAGGGCTTTAAAAAATGTCATTGAGTTAAAAAATTAAATAAAGTTTACTGGAGAAGTAATTAAATAGAAAAAAAATTGGGAAGTGAAAATATAAATAGTTTAAACACAACTTTCCATATAAATGGAGTAGGTAACTTCTGCATGTGTTGAAGGAATGCAAGAGGATCATCATGGGTTGTCTAGGCAGGGTTATTGAAGGGGGAAAAATGAGTCCTGTAGGGCTGGATGCTGGTAGACAGGACTGAGGTGTCTCACTGCTGCTCTGGGTACCTTAATCCAAGGTATAGGTCCCTCAGGCCTATATTCAGTCCTCAACTAAATTTTAATATGTGTCAAGATCATTGGTACCTTCCAGCTCCACTCTACTAATGCTTCTGCACTGGGCAATGTGCAGGAGCACCTCAGTCATTGTAGTGCTGACCAGAACTGTGCCAAGCTCGTTGTTTACACACTCTGTCCTGCCTGTCTTTGGAGCATGATGGAGTGAGTACACCCAGCACATGAAGCTCTGCAGAAATGCAGCCAGAGGGAGCTGGTATTCAGTAAATTAAGAGTTAGGAGAACTTGGGCACTGCAACACAATCATCTCTACTGTGAGCTGTAGCATGGTCCTGGCATGGATTGAGCCTGGGCGAGTTGTACTCTCCTGGCTGTGGCTTGGAATGTAGCAGAGGGTTGGGACCATCCTCATGGCTGTTGAGGGGGTTCCTTTTGGGAGCTTTAATGGCTTGCACATGAGTCATTCAGCAAAACAGGGATACAATTTTGTGGAAAGTGGGGCTTTCTAGACCAGAGTATGTAATTCACAGCAGGTGTCAGATTCAAGTGACATTTCTCTTAACTTTTCTGGTTGATTTAATTTAGATCTCTGTTGCCCCTGTAATTCATTGTGAATTTGTCCTGTTCCCAAAGAAACTCAACAGGCATAAATTCCTTAGAGACATGTCTCTCACAACCTAATTTACTGTAATTTAATAATTGTTCTACAACTGTCCCAACCAAAACAGTGGCATCACATAAGCACAGGAAAGGATCAATATAAGAACGTGTTGTGTTATATGCTGGTGCTACTCCTACTGCCAGGCTGAGTTTTCAAGTGGCTTTTCAAAATAGCAGTTTTGAGTTCAAACTGGGAAATAACTGCTCAAATAAGAAAAAAAAAGAAACACATACTGTACCTGCAAGCTGTAATTAGCCTTTGCCCTAATTAGGTGTGTGATAAGATCCGTAGTATGCTGAAAATGTATTTTTTCTGTAAAAACAGATTGCAATCATTAAAGAGGCAAATTTAATTAAGAAAAATCAAAGCTATCACAAACATATAATGAGCTCAAATGATGGGCTAACTTACCATCAGCAGTAGCATGAATGATCAAAAATGTCTGTTCCTTCAGTAATGAGACTCTGCGTGCTAATTCGTTGGTCTGTGAAGGTAAAGGTTGCAATAAGATTAAAAAGCTTGCTAGGAATTAGCAATTTATATGGAGGCAATAGAAGCACTTAAGTCCATTTAATACCTTGTCACGAGTATAACAAGCAGACATCAGCACAGCACATTCTTCTGGCTACTTTTCTCAATCTAGAGGTAAAATAGACCCCCACCTTGTGCTTCCAGGTTCAGCGTCAGCAGCAGGAAAAAGGCAGAGACCTTTCTCTGTTCTGATAACATGCACTAAAAGCCTGAACAGCAGAGCACATGGGAAACATCAAAGTGAATTTCAGTTGAAAACACTTATGAAAAGCATGCCCAGGTGCCAAATCGTAAGAACTCTTTAGGAAGTTGGAGTGACTCCAGTGTGGCTTGAAAGCCAACCTCAATAAGCTTTGACAGCTTGTGAGAGGATCCAATACGAAATTCAAGTGTCCATTTTTGAGAATGACTTTGCCTTCTACCATCTTTCAGGTGCACAGGGGAAAATAAACACAAATCTTTGTGACCACAAATGGCAGAGAGTAAGAGAAATGAAGAACTTCTCCATTCAGTTAGGACCCTGCCATACTCTGCAGAGAGCTCAGGAACTATTTCCAGTAGGTAATTCCAAGACAACCAGCAGTACCACTATTTGCTCAGGCCAATTCTTCAGTGTACAAAGAGTACGTGATTATCCAAAACTCTCATTTGTGGAGTACTTTCTCTTGCTTTCATCTGTACTGACCTGCCTTCAAATTCCCAAGAGGACAGAAAAAAATCTGATCTAGAGATCAGGATTGCAGAATTTGAGAGGCAATGAACTCTGAGTTTAGATCACAGGGTGATACCTGCCTTCTCTGTGAGAACAGTGTCAAACCTTTGCTGCCTTCACGTCTTCTGGCTGAAGACAAGGCTTAGAAGCTGAACAGGGTCTTCTCTATAACAAATTTTGTTTGTGTGACTATCCTTAATTAGGTTTTTCCTCCACGTAATTGCAGCATAGGATCCAATTGACCCCATCACACATATTAAACAATCTCTTGTGCCATGTCTCCTTTCCCATGTGCTGCTCAGTTCTGGCACAGAGTTCTGCCTATCTGAAATGTCACATACTTTGAGAAGGTTAGGAGAAGATGAGTTTCACTTGAGTTTTTGAGTATATAAGTATATCTCAAAGAGAATCAAAGTGGCAAGACCAGTGGCAGGAACTTCCAAGGAGGTTGTGACACTGTGTCCTCTTGGGCACAGCTGAGTGACTCAGCCTCAGCTCTTTCAGTCCCTAAAACTGTACTTATCCAATTCAGAGAGGCAGACGTGAGGGATAATCAATAAAACCTTTATCCATGATTACTACTAAGACAAGAAAAGCGGTAAGCAGGCTGAAAGACACCTTCAGAGCTCTACAGTGAGTCTCTGTTACATATCCTTGCTCCCTCCCCAAAAGAAAACAACATGGAGGAAGAGGTAAAACCCAGTTCACATTTTATCAGGGAAATGCAGTGTCCATGCAGTTACCTCATATGCTCTGTTATCAATCCCGTACAAGCCCAAGTATCTTTCAGAAAAGGCTGAAGCTTGAAAAGAAAAAAATGCAAACATCATTTTCAGTCAGAACTGAGCACACGTGCTTGAGTCAAATATTGCAAATACAAAAAAAGACCTTATTTTCTAACATTGCCTTAATTATAGAGGACATATTTCTAAAAGCTTTCGAAAATACATTTAAGGATATGTGTGATACTACAATCTGTCATTATCACCATCTACTTCTGATTACTAAATCAGTCACACAAGAACCATTCTTTTCTTCCCTATGCAACTGAGATAGAAAAGAAGAGTGCTATCACGGTTGGTGGCAGAGGCTGGAAGGGTTTAAAGCCAATTCTCCTTTGTTTAAAAGGTCTGCAAAATTGCTTGAGTGGGGATAAAGTGTTTAAGTCTAGTCCTAAGAAGACAGAGAATATAAAACAGACAGGATCTTGGGGAGGAAAGATGGTAACAAAATGGATATGGAAGAAACTCATTTGTGGTCAGCAAGAAGGTTTGTGGCCTCAGGGATGGGGTTTACCATATAATTTGAAGTCTGTCACTGGGGAAAGAGCAGCTCCACAGGCAAACACCTGGTTCTCTTCACCGGCTGGAAGCATGTAAGTGCTAAGGTAGCCACCATAGTCCTGGAACAGAAAGGGGACAGAGTTGTCAGTGGTCCTGCTGTGAGGTAGTCCTGCTTTTGAGTACAGAAACAGGGCAGCTGAGACCTTGCAGGAAACACTTGGTCATTAAAGAGCCTTTAACATTTTGGCCTGAAAAAATGAAACATTGTTATCTCTCTGTCTTTGGCCGATGTGGTTGAAGATGAACTCTACAGTCATTACAGAAGGGTTGTATGCCCAAGAGCTGGCCTTTCTCATCCCATTTTATGGCTACAGCTCTAACCAGATACGTTATCTCTCCAAAATATTACCCCAGTCTTTGGCTATTTAAAATGAACAACACAGTTTCAGCATCTGCTGTCAGCCTGTTAACAATTCCCTGCAGAGATGCTGCTGTATGTGCAGCTCTCTACACCCACTCCAAGCCTTTATCTCCCACAATGAACAATTTCTACTCGCAGTCCCCTTCTCATCTCAAACCGTGTGTACTTTACAATTGCTGTTTCCCAGCCAGGCACACACTGTGTGCCTCAGAAATCACTAGTGTTGTGGTACACTTGTACACATGAGTTAGAGATAACCACATGCCCACAGGCTTTAAGAGACAGGATGAAAATTAAATGAAAGTTTGCAGTGGGAAAAAAAAAATTAATTATATGACAATGTTTTTCTGAGCCATAGTCACTTGCAAGTTAATTTTAAAAAACAATTGACAAACACATTGATAAAATGAAAGCTTCCACCTTTCACATTTCTGAGCAAGATGAAGTCTATCTCAAAAAAAAATAATAATAAAAAATCACCACTGACATATTCCATAAATCAGGATTTAGCTCAGCTGCTTAGCTACATCAGCCAACTTGAACAGCACAGAGGAACAATGGGAAAATGTTACCTTCCCAAACACACCAACTCGCAGTTTATCGATGAAATGCTCCTTCAGCATCATCCTAGGACATGAGAGAGGAGAAACAGTGGGTTAAAAATATTTTTTATCTCAGATACAGTAAATGGTGTTATTTTAATCAACTTTAAAACAGAGTGGCCACAGAAAAATTCATAGAATGGTTTGGGTTGGAAGGGACCTTAATGATCACCTTGTTCCAAACCCCCTGCCACAGCCAGGGACACCTTCAACTAGACCAGGTTGCTCAAAAGCCCATCCAACCTGACCTTGAACACTTCCAGGGATGGGGCAGCCACAACTTCTCTGGGCAACCTGTTCCAGGGTTTCACACCCTCACAGTATAAAATTTCTTTCCAATATCCAATCTAAGCCTGCCCTTTTTCAGTTTAACCCTAACCCCTTGATGCAGACAATCTAAATTGTGCTGTACAAGCTGCTTCCACATGAGTCTGTTTGATTTAATCTTGCAACCTCATGTGCTGGATTTGACCAAGCAATAGCAACAAATAATGTGTAGTACCTTTGGAAGTCATAATAACCTATTGCAAAGCTATTGCAATACTCTGATAGTGGTTTTAACATGATTATGTGCAGAATAAATCTAACAATATGACAGGACTTGACATTTAGGATTTTCCACCTTTTTTTCTGTTTAAAAAGTTTAAGGATTTAAAGATGGATTTTTCTAACTACCAGGCAAGCAAAAGATTAATGCAGGAACAGATATTTAACCTTACTTGTTTGTAGCTGTATGACTGTACAGAGCTAAAAATAAATAGGCTTTGAACATGTGATACAGATAAGTGTGCTCTAATTTAGCTCTGGTTAAAGCTTATTTTTCTCCCTCTGCACTGGCTGGCATCAGCTCCCTCTCACATGCCATCACTTCATCACAGCTGTATGGACATTGTCCTTCCCTCCCATCTCCTTGCCCTACTCTACACACAATTAAACCAACCAGGACTAACGACAGTATTGGGTTGATTATCATTAACAAATTAATTTCTTCAATAACAATGTAATTTACCGGACAGCTTCCAACTGGTCCTTCTCTTCCAAAAGGCCCAGCCTCCTCTTGACCTCATGCAGTAACTTAGTGCCCTGGAAGCCACTCCCACGGCCGTCGAACTTCAGCACGATGGCATTGTGAGAGCTGACCATGACGCTCTCCCACGTCACCTCAAACCTCTCTGTTACGATCTGGCTTCCAGGTGTCCCATCTCTGAAACAGAAACAGGCATCAAACAAAGGCAACGGCACCAAGCAGGGACCAAACACTATCCTCAGGGTTGTGAGCTTCCCATGGGATGGGGACCCACAGCTCCATCGTGCAGGGTAAGGCAGGACAGGTTTCTAGAAGGGGACACCAGTCTCTGCAAGGATGACATGCAGGAGACTGATTGTGTGGGATGGGTTTTGAGGCTCAGCGGAAGCTGTAGGTTGGTTTTTGCCTCCCTCTGTGCACAGCAGCTATCGCTTAAGCTGAGCTTTGAACCATCCTAGCAAGCACATCACTAACTGGGCAGGATTCCTCCCATGTGTAACCATGGCAGTGACATAGGTATCACTTTCCTTTTTCAAACCTGCTGAAATCTGTATCTATTTTCTACATTCCCTAGAGCTGCTTTTTTTTCTCTTTGAGTGCTTTCTTTGAGGAGCTTGACTTTGGAGTTCACATGCACTGTCAAATATGTTGGATGAGGCTTGCAGACATAAGGCAACTTTTCCTTTACTGGCAAGCACTGGGGTTTCCTTTACTGCCCCATTCACCCAACCCTGCCCTTCCATCTCCCATGGGTGTCAGGAGAGCAGCTATAGATGAAGCTGTTAGTTACTTCTGTCATTAGTGCTTCACACAAGTACAGAGGGAAAGGAGTCTTTTAAAGTGATAAAAACTGGCTTAATCATTCCCAGTTTGGCCCAAAATTGGTGGGAAAGGGGAAGGCATGGGCAAGACCTCCACTTCACCCTTTTGCTTATGGTCTGATCCTGTACAGGGGGAACTGTGTTCGAGAAATACAGACCCCACTTCAGCCAGACAGCTTGGAAAAAGTGAGGACTGATGATGATGACTTTTAGCAATAATTTAGGACTGGGATTACTGTAGAGCCACTGGCATTTTTATCCCTTTTTTGTCATTTTGGGGGTCCATAGAGACATCAGGCAACTCACTTCAGGATTTTAATGTGCATGTGACTCCAGTCATTTGCATTTATTCAAGTGAGACCCAGACCTATGCAGCTCCAGAACCAGCCTAATCAAGTGCTGTTAGCTTGATGAGTACCAATCTTCCTCAAGCACTTCTATAATGAAGTACATTTTCTCTGCAGTAATTTTGTGATGTAACGACACCCTTATTGCAGTGTTTTTGTCCTTCATGGAGGGATGTGCAGGATGGTGTGTTGAGGCATTTGCCAGGCATTCATCACTCCTGGATGAGGCTTCTCTCTCATGGAATGTTCCCTGGCAGGCAGCAAGCGATGCAGTGGGATGCAGCCAGGGCCAAACAGGTTCTTCCAAGGTTAGTGAATTCCCTACCCCAGTTTCTTTCCAAATTGCCAGAAAAAACCCTCAGCAATGTGTATTATTATTACTAAATGTTGCATAAAGGAATATCCATCTGCTATGCCCGCCAGGAGGAAAACCTACCTACCTAATATAAATGTTAACATCCTGGAGATCTTCAAGGGTTTCCAGCTCTCTCTTTACTGTCACTTCAGGGAACACCAGCACTTACAAGAGAAAGATTTCTGCATGAGGGCATCTAAAATTCAAGCTACAGTAAGGCTGACTGAATTCCACTCTAAAACTACCTGTTAAGTTCAAGATGAGTGTCCTAAGGACATGGACAGAAAGTAAAAATCCACCTTTTATTCCTCTTGTTTCTGTTTCTGCCCCCCAAATTATTGAATTGTAAGTGTACATGGAGCAGCTTCACAAAATCCTACAATTCACTTGACAGGATTTCACTAGGGTGCCCTCCTGGGAGCTGAAATCCTTGGCTCAAAAATGGGAGAGAAGGGACATATATCCAACCTCTCCCAGCTGTGAAGGAAGATGGGGTGGTGAACAACGTGCTGGACTCTGGCATTCCTTGTACAAAATATATCTTAGAAGTTTCTGATTATGGCCAAGGTCTCCACACTTCCCTAATAATGTGAACAGAAAGAAAAGACAAGAGAGAACTTACACAACCAAAAGCAAGGGGTAGTGCGCAGTGTCCGAAAAGGTTGCTGGCTTTAAGATCTGCATTGGCAATTCTAAGCAAAAAAAAAAAAAAAAGAACAAATAACAACATGTCTTCAATGCTGGAACACTGACATAACTCTAATAGATTCTTCTGGTGTTTTGGCCACATACGAGCAGGAAGAAAATGGCATTTCATCAGAGGTGGTGGCAAATAACACCTTAGAAACACACAGATGTCATCATAGAAAGGACCCATATTGTGATGGCTGAGGTGACAAGAAATGTAAATCAGGAGTGCTCAGTCATGCATCACTTTTACAGCATTCAATTAACATCTGTCAATAGCTATAATTTTCCTTTTTTTTGGCAGCTGAATGTGTGACGCAGACAGAAATCGGTATTTCAGGGCAGCAGGGAAGGGGGAAAATCAGCGATGAAAATGGTAATTTAAAACCCAATTAAGTATGGTGGCTGGGGGAGAGAAATACAGTTATTTTGCTATAATAGTGTGAAGACAGAAGGAGAAACAAGTATTTTAATTCTAAATTCCAAAGGACTAAATTTTGCTGTAAAACAAGAGGCAAAGGTGCTGAAATCCATGTTGTTATACTGGTACAGAACCAGTGATCACCAAAGCTTCTTTTAACTTAATGGCATTTCTATGGTTTCACATCAATAGCCAAAACTGTTGTCATATAAATCTCAGCACATTTATTTTCAAAATGTTAACTACAATCTAGATTAGCAAAGGCCCAGCAATTAAATCAGTATTAGGAGCATTTTCAGTAGATTAATACACAGATTAGCAGCGTGCCTTAAGTGGTTTGCTTTGCAATCGTCTGACACTGCCTAATTAGTTATTCCATCTGAATGCTAATAGCTGCAAATTGGATCAATGGCCCAGGGACAGCCAAAAAGGCCATCGCTTGACTTTAAATATTATTAAGTGCTACATGCAGTGTTCCCAAGGCTGTTAAGTCCAAAGCTTTGAAAACGCAGGGAGGGCACAGCAGAACAGCCACATGGCTGTGGCCAGTTTGTATTTACTACACATACACATGTGTATTTTTGGTTAAATGAGCAGAATTGCAATGATACCTGCAGTTAAGAAATTTAGCATCAAGCTGAGTTATCCTTAATAAACTGCCAGTGTCACACAGGCTGGCTTATGGGGAGGACAGACAGGATCTTAATGACAAGCTTTTTCCCCATCTTCTCCTGCCCATTAAACCTTGGAGTGCATGCCTGTTCCTGTTATTTTATGCACTGGTTTATGCTCCTAATGCCTGTGTGGCAAGCAGAACATTTTAGGGCCATTGTTATCCTTTTGAAATGGCAACCAGCCCTCAGCTTTTGCTTCACATTTTATAACATCTATTAATGGTTGCAATTGGTAACCTGCCCCCGCCACACTTCATGGCTTTCATTTTACTGCCTTAGAGTTACACTCCTTGCTGGCATGGGAAACAATATAGGCCACACTTTGAACCCTGGGTCTTTGGGGCTTATTTTGAGTTGCCACATATGCAGAAAGTGGGATTTTGGGGAGTAATTGTGCACCTTTTTGTATGTGGATGTTTCCCATATAGGTCTGCTTACGACCAGAGGAGATGCTTTTTAGGTTGTTTCAGGTACAGCTACAGAGACAGGCAGAAGATGCTTACTTTTTGGCAGTTTGCCACCAGGCCTTTTTCTCTCTTTTTGGCATATATGTACACATGGGAAATGATTATATAAGTAGGAGAAATAATACACCAGCTGCAGGTACAAACAGCTCCAAGATTTTACTTTCTTTACTCCAGGTGAAATCTCTTTTGTCTTTTCTCGTAAGTTGGATTTTTTCCAACCCTATCAAATCATGTGGGTTTCTCAAAGAATCCTGAATGACTCCAATGGGCAATCACTGGAGAGTCTTCCTCATTCACTACAGTTCAGACTGTGCACTGAAAGGCAGCCAAAGCTGTAGCCAGCAAGCACACACAGCATCCCACTCCAAACTAATTTCAAATACACCACACAGCTATGGCAAATGTGCCCCCAACAATGGGGGTACCCTGCCATGTCATTTCCCAGAGTGGCTTGTTCTCTACAAAGGAATTTTTTTAAGGAAAAAACACCCAATCCTATCATTTTGCCTTCCTTCAGCTGAATTCTCATCAAATTCTGCCTCTGTAATAACCTCCTTATGTAGCACATCCTATGAGAGTGCTTTGCAAACTGTGTGAGTTTATTGAGAGACAAAGTCATTTTTCCTCCTGCCAGTCTACCCAAGATGACTATATCATTTCACAGCTATAGCAGTGAAAGAGAAAAGTAAGTGAGAAGAAAAGTGCTACTTACTGTAATCATCTATCTTGATTTCCGTATATTCTACCTTAGGCATTTGCCTGTCATTTACAGCCTGCTGCACATTTTCATTTACCTCCAGCTCAAAAATTTCTGAAAGAAGAAGGACAAAAACATAAAAAAACTTTTGGCATTGTTTGTGAAAATGCATTTGAACATTTTATAGCCACCTTAATATATATAACACAAGTTTCCTTGTGAAGGGATTTCCCTCTAGTCCTCACAGATGTCTAATTCAGTTAAGTCTTTGAAGCCCTTTCCAAGTCCTGCATTGGCAAAAAGCTTTATTCCTGAAATCTGTGACATTCATCTGATTTACAGGAGATGGGATGTGACCTGCTGTGTTGGTACACTGTTAAGGGTCCCAGTCACCTGCCATGCAAACCTAGATATCAAATGAAGAGGTCCTCAAGTCTATACCCAAGTTACACACAATAAATGGGGAAGGAGAGGACACCATGGAAGGCTTCAGCACAAGGTTGGGCTGCTACACAAAATAAAATCCATGGGAAGGAAAGCCATGGGGAGAAGAGTGGACAAAGGTCATACAAACCTGCAACATCAGATTTGGAAACAGTCTTGGCTTTCAGAGTGTTTCAGGAATTATTCATTTGGCTTTTGAATCCTAGCCAATGAGTCTCTGGGTCTGAAACAGTGGATTCCTTCCTGCTGCCCAGGATTTAATCTTTATCCCCACATCCTGGAGATGTGCTTTATCTGCTGAGCCTCTTCCAGAAAAAGCAGCCACCTCCAGCATCAAAAAGAGCAAGGTCTTTCCCAGCTGGTAAGGAAAGGGCCCATCTTTAGGAGACACTTCAGGCTGTATGTCCTAGGTGGTGAGAAATATCTCCTGGTGATCGTGAAGCTCCTTAGCCCCATGAAGGAGGGATTCAAGGGCCAGGATGATTCCACTGTGATAGCAATGAATTCTGGTCTAGGGAGTCTGTTGCAGTGCTCATCCCATGGCATGAGTCTGGGTCTGACCAGGGGTATCCAGGGCATTATTTCTGCCATGTGAACCCAAGCAGGGTTTGAGATTTCGCACCGCATTATGTGTTCAATTGACTGTAACTTCCCTTTAGAGACACACTGATAAATAGATAGGCAATCTCAGCTTCTCAAGTAACGCTCCTGGTACCTGATTATCCTGCTCTCACTGCCCATCTCCACTGAACAGGCTGGCACAGCACAAAACCTTGCCCTTCCCAGTTAATAAATTTCAGAGATCTTTCAACAATAGCGTATTGGTTCAATGATTATTCACCCTGCTTCTGAAAAGCCTGGCTCTTCTCTAATAAAACCACAGCCCCCACAAAAGTGCCAAACCAACAGCCTATTACATTTAGTTAAATATTAAGATTCTCATTTAATTATGGCATACACAAGTAGCTTTATCAGCAGAAAGGGGCCTGCCACGTAGGGGAATTTAGTCAAGCTGTTTTATTTGTTCATATAATTGCATTCACAGAAAGCCAGGAAGACTGTGGAGGAAATAAAAAAGATTGGCATATCTCCTAAAGGACTTTCCTTTTTGCTTTAGGACCACAGGGAGCTTGAGTCTGTGGAGTACAAATGGTCATTGCTTAATTAAATGTAAGCACGCTATAATATTCAGTGCAACTCACTATTATCAGATTATTGCAGAATACAGAGGCAAAGTCCCTTTATAGAGTAATGGGCTCATATTAAAAAAGTAAATTCAGTAACATGCAATTGTCAGTTGCCCTTTATTCAAAGCAAAAGAATGAGGGGGGAAAAAAGGGAACCAGGGGAAATGGTAATCATATGCAGAAAATCATGAATTTCAGTAGGGGATGTGTACTGTACATGAGTAGGTTGAGTTCTCTATGTAATAAATGCTACCCATATATATCTGTCAAAGTAAAACTAGTCCTGGTGTGATTTATGTTACTTTTTCAACACTTTAATTTGCTATTTCTGTTTTATAGTATCTGCATTTTATAAAACTATATGAGAGCAATAAACTGTACATTCTGGTATGGCCAGTCTGCCCATGGCAAAATTAAGGTGTTGTGTTTAAGGGAGAGAAAAAAGAAAGTGACTTTGGAGCTTCAGGTCAGAGCTAAGAAACTCTCCTGGCTGAGGAATGTTGTGGGCATCACCTGGGCTGCTCTGGCGTTATGCTGTGCAGGGCACGGCCAAGCTTAAGCCTCTGCTGTGAAGAAGAGCTGACACATTCTTGTGCAAAGAGCCTTTCCTGTGACAATTACTACCTTCAGTGGGAAATGAAACAGCTCAGCACTTCACAGAAAATCTTTAGTTTGAGAACCAAATTCCCTGCTTTGCTCTGCTCCTTTGCAGAGACAAGAGCACCGAGTTGCTCAAAATCCAGTTAAGTGAAACCGATACATGATAAACTGGTACCAATCGTGTACAAAGCAATAAAGGTGTTACTTATTATTTGGGCCACAGCCATGACAGAAATCCCTAACTGTAGGTTAACACTGGGCTAAATGCTGTGTTAAAATGAAAGATAAAGTCTCCCATCAAAAGGATGGGAACAGACAAATCTTAAAGTCACGAGAGTCAGTCCCACACATTGCCATGAAATCTCCTGAGACTCATGCAAGACAGAAAGGGACATCTTGGTTTAAGATACCTGTATAGAAGGGACAGAGAAAGACTGCCTGTCTGATGATCCCTGCCATCCTGACTTGGGGTAAAAAATGGATCTTTCTGGATAATTTGCATTATTACAAGTGTAAAGGAGGAACCCCAGAAATTCCATGGCTTTTTGAACTCTACATTGTCTGGTAATGGCTACAAGACAGTACCAAAGATTTTGAGGGGAGGAATCTATTTTTTTAATAATTCCACCTTCACACTGATGTAGATGCAAAACATTTGGATGAAAAAGCCTTACCAAACAATAAGTGCTACAATCTCCATGGACAGATCAGGAAACCAGGCAGAGGCACCACTTTTGGGGCTCATTTCTCTGCACTATAACTGATAATTCATACCAGAGTGATTTTATTAGAACAACAGATTAAGCTAAATATTTCTTATTTCTTTTTATCTTATTTCTTATATATGGAACCTAAAACAAAATCCATAGAAGACTAACAAAAAGACACAGATAGATTTGAACTGCGCATTTGTTTTTGAGAAATCTGATAACAAACAACATGCCCAAACCACTGTGTTTGTTCCCCAAACAGCAAGCTGTTGTGATGGCAGCACAACAGCTCTGCAAGCCCCTTTGCCTCACAGAAAACTTGAATTTAGGAACAGTCTGGTCTCCTCAGTAGTTTAAGTTTACCAAAGATCAGCTACATCTCGCTGTCCTGCCTGGCTACTTTTCTCAGAAGAATTGCAAAGCTCAAGCCCATTCTTACTCTGTGCATCTGTTGTGTTGTGAACAGTCACCATCGGGACACGGGGACCTTGAAAAGAAGAAGAAAAGAACTTGGTTAAATTTCTGTCAAAGCACACACAGACACTGGTGAACCCAGTTGTGAATTCCATGGAGCTGAAGACTCTTGAGACTCACTTTTCAAGGAAGAGTAATCTAAAAACCAAATCACCCTTGTATTAAAAAGAGTCTATGACTAAATGACAGTACTGTAGACTCAAAGACATGTGAGGTTTCAAAGCCCTTTCCCAACAGACCACTACATGCATCTTTCCCTAATTTGTAAACATTATAATTAGCACAAACACAATTAAATCACTTGCCTTCAAAATTATTCTAATGACACTCAAACAACACAGCACAAAGCATTTACATTTTGTATGCTATGGATAACTGTTGCTGTTTTGGAAGTTATTTTTTTCTTAATGAATTAAACACCAGTTTGGCTCTCACTGTAAAAAAGGCCTCATATTCTGTCTTAAAATTCAGCATTTGGGTATTGAAATCAGTCAGTCTTATACAAAGAGGATTATCATTACTATGCAGTGCACATGAGCCACACAATTCACTGCCATAGGATGCTGCAGCATTTAGGATGCCACAGTCTTTAGCACAGAATGCTGCAGGGTGCTTTAGTCCTTAGCACCGTGATCTGGATTCATCTTGTTCAGAAAGTCACCAGCTGACTGACTGGCAGAAAATTGGGATGGCACATGATTCATATTGTAATTGTCATCTTCTTTCTCTCTGTTTTCCAATTAGCCTCTTGTAACTGCTCTTGGAGACAGGACACTGGGCCAAGATGACCCAGGACAGCCACTCACATGTTACTACGGTGCCTGTTTGTAGATTTTTCCATGAGCTTGACAGTCCTGCTGAGGAAGGTGGAAAAAGCACTGAAACTCAGACAGTGGTTATCTTACTTTCCTTCCCTTTCCCCAGAATGTAATGTGATACAACAGCAGCAGGGGTGGCAGCTGGGGAAATCTGTATGCCCAGCAGCCTCCCACATGGTGTGTGTGGGAAAATCATAGAATCATAGACCTAGAGAATAATTCAGGTTTAGAATCATCAATCTAAGAGGGATGAGTTCAACCTACTGCCAAGCCCACTACTAAACTACCACCCTGAGTGCCACATCTACATGTCTTTTAAATACCTCCAGGGATGGTGACTCCTTCATTTCCCTGTGCAGCCTGTTTCAATGCTTGGCAACCCTTTTGGATAAGACATTTTTCTAATATCCAATCTAAACCTTCCCTGGTGAAACTCAAGGCCATTTCCTTTAGCCCTAATTCTTGTTCATTGGGAGGAGTAATCAGCCCCCAGCTGGCTACAACCTCCTTTCAGGTAGTTGCAGACAGTGACAAGGTCTTCCCCGAGTCTCCTTTTCTCCAGGAAGAACAACCACAATGCCTTCAGCCACTCCTCATTAGATTTGTGCTCCAAACCCTTCCCCAACTCCACTGCCCCTCTCTGGACATGCTCCAGTGCTTCCATGTCTTTCTTATGGTGAGGGGCCCAAAACATAACTCTGAATATCAAAACCCCCATGTTTTTTTAAGCTGCTTAAAGTAAGACAGCTTAAAGAGACTGTTACTCATTGAGATTTCAGCCTCTTTAAGACATCTTGTTAAGACATCATGAAAGTGAGTTCTTCAGCCTACAAGCAAATCCTGTGGATCACCAATCGTGCACCAGCAATTTCTGTAGGTCTGGCTGAAAAAAAGCCTCTGAAATGCCGTAACTGACAATGTGCACACAAATGGCAACAAAAGCAGATTACTGTGAGCCATCTGTACTGGTCTGATCCATGAAATAAGTTCTTGAGAACAGGAAGTGTTTAATCTAGACCTCACCTATACAGAGAAAAGGCAGAAAAAGATTTTATTTATAATTAAGATGACTGATATGGCAACCTGACCTTTGTTTCCTTGCAATTTAGAACTTTCTCCCCTAACAATCCAATTCCTTTGTTGCACCATTTTTTTTTTTAGAATGCAGCAAGGTGAATATAATGCACAGAGGAAAACAGGTTTACTCACCAGGATTTAGCTGAATTTACCTGTCTCCTACTGATAAACAGTGATATGCTGACTATATTTATTTATAAATCTGCCCTGTTTTTCCCTGAAGTCCCAGACTGCTGGAAAAGCAACAAGCCTGATAAACATGGGCATGATAAAATCATCACTGAAAATAAAAGGAATGCCCCCAAATGACTTCAATTGGAACTAGAGCAGTCCTTTAATTAACACAAAAATGCCTAGGAAAAACAAAGTCATGAAGAGAAAAATACAATGCATATAATCTTTTTATTTTCTAATTTATTTTTACGTTTATGTTGGCATGGAGAAACTCATGAATAAAGAAAAATGCCAGTATGTAGTTTAGAATGTGCCATGTATTATCTATTCTGCTTTCTTAGTCTCTCACTACTCACTACTCTTAAAACTACTACAACAACAACTACTACTATTACTACTGTCATCTCCCCATATCAATGTTTTAAAATGAAATCCCATTTAAAGATATTTAGTTTGAGGCAATATTAAAGAAAAAAATATTTTAAAAAGTGAATCAGCATGCTTGAAAAAGTAGACTTTTGAGTTGCCTAATTTCTACTTTTCAACAAATTAGGAAAAATTGTAAAGGCAGGAATGTATGGAGTAGAATCATCAGGTTTGTGAGATTACTCTTAATATTAAACATTCTCAATGATGACACTCCAGAATGCATTTCACTTGTGAGCAGGATGAATCAAGAAGAAAAAAAAAAATCACTTTTTTTAGGAATGACACAAATTGCTTATTTCAATGCCAATTTTTAAAGTAAAACAACCTAGTTACATGCTAGACCGTGTCTTTTAATACACACACATCAAAAGTCTTTCAACACTCACAACTTGAATGTCTAGTGCCTGACAGGGACAGAAAGAAATTCTCAAAATTAGCAGTGTATATTCATTAACTGCCTCCCCTGCTTTATTTCTAAACCTACAATGGTGTGACAGTCCCATTACACATGCCATCTGGTAAATGCCATCCACTGTCATGTGTGGATCTGAGAGGGAAACCTAATTTGTTCCATGAACTGCTGGGAGCTGACAGAAGCAGAGTGAGGACATCCTCTGCTCCATGTCTGCTTCCTCCAGAGCCCATCCAGATGGGCTTTGATGGGGACTCCTGAGCCCTGGCACATTCTGCTGCTTCTGTTCCATGATCAGTGCTGAGGAACACCCGTGTTTAGCCACCCCCCTTGGAAACTTTGTGCGTGCTCTGCCTCTTGCTCCTGAGGTCCAGAGAGCACATGAGCATCAGGAGCAAGCACTTGCTTGTGCCCCTTGAAGGAAAAAACACAAAGTGCTCCACTCTCAGAACGTAAAGCAGACACTGAGCTGCTTTGCCCTGATTTGGAAAGGCAAGAGAGACCCAGCACATACCCCATAACCTGGGTAACTGGTCCTGAAACCACAGGCAGGCCACCTTCTGCATGACATGGTGAAGATGCTGCTGGATTTCTTGCCCTAGCCCTGGCTGCAGAAAGGTAGGTACAAGCAGGGTTATGATGCCCCCCAAGGCATGGAACATGGCACTGCTGCTCCCTGTCATCTCCCCTCAAAGTTTTAGGATGCTGGGTGGCACCAAACAGGCTCTATACACTGGTCACTCCTCTCTGCATTCCTCTGTCAGGAGAGCGATGGGGTGCAGTGGAATGTCATCAGCTGCAACTGCTTCACCTGTCTTTCGTGCAGGCTCCACTCCCCTTTCCTCTCTTCAGCATTGCACCAGCCAAATCCAGCAACTTGAAGTTTTAATGTTGCTTCTTTATTTAGAACTTAAGGGAAAGGACCAAAACTATTGTGTATAGACACACTCAATACATCCTGAATAGATGCATGGTTAATAATGCTGCATAAAACTCTCGTTACAGGAATGAAATTTTCAATTAATACACTTGAAACTGTGGTTTTATCATAAGGCCTTTGACTTTAAAACCATGACTGCCATTACCCATGCAAGAAGTAAATTGAGCCACAACACTATAATGACAACAGGCAAATTTATCACTGAGAAAGCACTACCCACTGTGATCTAAAGGGCACAGAAACTCAGTGCCTCAGTAATTTGACAAGAAAAAGCGTTGGCCATGGTTTGCCATCAATTTCTAGGCAGCTTTCATTATTATTTCCAAGAGGGTTCTGCTTGAACACTATCAAAAAGAAGCAACTCTAGATATTTAGGTGGCAAAGATAGATTTCCAAAATAAAAATAAGTAATAATTATATAACCTTGAAGACAATATTTACCAGATGTTTCTTTCATAATATTTTTTGTATTCCATAGTATTTATGATGTTTTCATGAACTAAACAGCATAAGGAATTGTATCAGTTATAATACCTTTAAAATGAAAGTAGTGATTACAAAAAGAACAAGAAGTAAAATTGCAGAAAAGGTAATCACAGTTACAGAAGTCTTTAAAAAGGATAAAAAAGAGGAATTGTCTTATTCTTCTCATCTATATTCTCAAAGGCTTCAATGTTGCAGATAATTTTGAACCAGAAGCTGAATTCACAGTATGTAAACAATGAAAATTCAAATACTCTCTGCCAGCGCCACCAGCCTATCTCTTAAGCACTGATGAATGATTTAAAAGAGCAGCTGCAAGCGATGGGAGCTGAAAGGGTCTGGCTCTGCACAAGCGAGATAATTGGCAACAGCCATCTCAGTGTACAGATTCTAGATCTCTTTATTTGCTAATCCATGAATTATTCATACATGCTGCATAAAGTTCATATGTTGGGGTGACAGTATCAGCCTAATAAATAAAGACATGGGGATTTCTGTGAACCACTGCTTACAACTAAAATATTTTCCCATTTACAGTATTTTATGGTGGATGCAATGGACAGATGTTTGTGCTGTTTGCTTTGGCAACCCTGTTGACATAAACATCAAACAGATTTGTGCTGCCATTCACCCTCCCCAAGGCATTTAATTTTTTAATCTAATCTTTACTTCCTCAAATGTAACTTGTCTTGTAAAATAATCAGTCCCGTCTTGTTCTCAGGCAACATGCAGCATCAAACAAACCACTCTGCTGGTACTGCTTGTCTCTGCCCTGTCTGATACTGGTAATAAATTTCATGCTTACTTTATGTAGAGCAGAAATAAATCTGGTTGTTCTGAGGCAGCATCAGTTAGCAGTGACTAGAGGGCAAATGAACAAGAGATTTGGTCTTAATTCCACTACACAAAATAGGTCCAGTGAGTTCTTCAAAAGGTTGCTCAATGAATAATCATGGTGAGGTCCTTGGTCCATTCCATGGGATTTCAGAGGTACCTACAAATTGCAGTGAGGGAAACTGGGCTGACACTAACCAGCTCACCCTACTGTCTATCCTACGGTCACTGAACGACATGGGGCCTTCAGGTGCAACAAGATCCTCCTGGGCTTCTTCAGGAAATTGTGTATTACAAAAATATTGGCAAACACTCTTTAAATAGAATGGGTTTTTCTGATATAATTCCTACTGGTGTCTCACTCTTCTGGCAGCAGCTGACTTCCAACTTGACGCTGTACTGGCTGCCACTCCAATTTACACCTTTTTGGGTTTGTTCCAGTAATCTGTTTTCTACTAAGCACGAGTATTTCCATTTTTATCAGAGCAGTCAAGAATCCCCAAAGCTCTCATTCAGTCAGAAAAACTAGATTATTTTAACTCCTTTTTGTAAGACAGTGTCTTTTCATCTTACTCTTTAATGAAAGAGTTTTATATTCAGTTGCTCCTTCCTGAACAGAAATGATCAAGACTCTACCCCTGCTGCTGCTGCTATCTTAACTGGTCCTTATACTGGTCCTTACAGTGAAAATGATACTTCCCCAGTTCAGCGGAAAATTCTTTGTCTGATCCATCCTAAAAGAGTTTTCACCTTTTCCATTACCACAGCAAGTAGGTAGTTTGCAGACATCTAGTGATCAGCACCTGTGTGTCCAGGCACTCATCTGCTCTTCTGAGGCATTTGTAACTTCTGAGTTTCAAACATACAAGAAAAATTATTGCCTTGAGTCACCGTGTGCTTCATTTTGCTCTCTGTACTATGAATTTCTCCCGCTCCAGTCGTGCAACACAGCCAGCTTTTCTAGTATTTATCTCTGCCTTCTGATGATGCTTATCAGCTTTGTAGTCTTAACAAATTCCATTAGCTTCATCCAGGGTTCCCAGGCTGCCAGGGAACAATCTAAGTAAGGTCATTCCCAAGACCAGCTCCTCGTGAACCCTGTTGCTGATCTCCAATTAGTTTTATATTTCTCTTCATCATAATCCACTTTCTGCTTTCATTTTGCTGGTACTTAACCTTTGCTCACAATTCTTTCACTAAACTCCCTCCTCTCCTTCTTAATTAATATCATCCAATGAAGTGTCACATTGAGCATTTCCTCCCTTTCATGAGGCTTTGGTTAAGGTTTTCAAGAGCCATAATGCAATAATGCATGTGCATGGATCCAAAGAGGAACATGGAAAACTTACAACCTTTAGGGAATGTTGCAGGTGTATTCACTGATTGTAGTGATAACATCAGCTGTAAATAGGAGAATTTGCTTGCAGAGGAACCTGATAGTGCAACAACTCCAGTTCACATGGGGGTCACTGACTTCCCAAAAGCTTAAGGTATTTTGTTCTATTATGCTGGTTCAATATGTGGTTCAATCTGTGGAATCTGAACAGAAAAATCTCCATACTCAATTTCCTCTCTTTTTCTGGTTTCTATTCTATTTCCTGGTATTTCTAATTGAATCGCTTAATTTAACCTCTTTCAACTCACTTTTAATCCGGGCTTTCTGCAAACTATGGAAAGAGATGAAAGCAAAATTTAACATTTGTCCCTATTTTTAAAGTATAAGTTTCTTATTGGATTAATATATGCTAATCCTAAGAGAAATACTATATGTGGAGGAACGTGTCTGGCATTTTCTATATTCTCTCACTACCTTGAAAAGTCACTGGATAGCTCAGGATGTCCTGGGAGGTTGTTCCCTCTCCATCCTTGGATGCTTTGAAGGCAAGACAAGACACAGCCCTGAGCAACCTGATCTGATCCTCTCTGATACAGCCGGAAGCAGGAGGTTGCACTGGAGACCTTCTAAGGCTCCTTTCAACCTAAATTTTCCTATGATTTTGTGATTTCCTGCTTTAAAAGTATCACAATACAATGATGAGGGATTGGAAGAGGTTTCCCTGACAAGCTATGGATGTCCCATCCCTGGAAGTGTGCAAGGCTAGTTTGGATGGACCTTTCAGCAACCTGGTCTAGTGGAAGGTGTCCCTGCCCACGGTAGGGGGTTTGAAATGAGACGATCTTTAAGATCCCTTCCAACTCAAATCATTCCATAATTCTATGATATTAAAAAAAGAATATTTCCCTGTAATTGCAGCATGAAAGAAAATATTCTCTTCTCAGTGCCATTTACAGTTCTTTAACAGAATAAAACTCCACTACATATTTTGTGTTTATTCTAGTAAAACCCAATTGATTTAGATAATTTATTCCTTCCTATAAGTAAATTCTCTTGCAACAAAATAGGAATTTCCTAGATAATTAAGTAACAACTGGTGCTGGATATTAACTTCAACTGGATATTACGCCCCCCCCCCCCCAAACATAAATAACATAATAACATTGTTTCCCATTGTCGGATTATTAAGCTGTTTTCCTCCCAGGAGCCCTCAGGTTTTAATATATCCTTAATGCACTGACTGCATTAATAAAAGACTTAACAAGTATCATGAGAAGAGAAAACAAAAGCCAGCAATAAACCTTACAGCTGGTCCAGCTGGCAAAAAAGGTGAAAGAAGCAGTTTTCCTCAGAGGAAGCTTTAAATCTTGTGGGATGGTAACATCTGTACTATCCACTGCAGAATAATGAGTTCAACCAAGGTCACTCATATAGCTGGAAATAATGCACATGTACCCTGGCCTCGACATGCAGGAGGCCACTGCCTGATTTGTGAAGCTTCATTATTTGAAGCATTGGAGGAAGCCTGTTCTCATGGTCATTTATCTCCTATGAGTGGAGCTCAGATAAAATTTAATATGTACAGAATGACCAAATGACAAGAAGCCTGGCTGGAAGCAGATGATACATCACCTTCCGCTGGGCAATGCCAAGCAGCTCATATTTACCAGGAAGAATCAAAATGAAAATGGGATCAAAACATGTAAAAGCAATGAACACATAGTGCTTTGCAGAATGAGGCAATTTCAAAGGGCACAGGAGTTTCATTTCACAATCTTTTTTCATGTACTGAAAATGTCAGGCATTATATTTCATTTTATAACTAAATATTCATGCATATTATTTTTTTTCAATTATTCTATGTCACTGAGTATTTATGGGCAGTTTACACCACACGAAAGATATATAAGAATACAGTGAAATATTTTATAACATGAGTGGTCTACTTCAAGAAGACAAAATGTACTGGAGCATCCACAAAAGCCACCATTTTAATTAATCTCAGAGTACAGTAATAAGTATGTTGTTAACAGGAGATAGAAAAGTGGTTCTTGTCCAACTTCAAACCCAACAATACTACCCTTTCTTTTCCTGGAGAGAAAGTTACTGTGGTACCTCCTCTTTGTTTTTCATACCAGCCTGCTATTTTGAAGTCATAGGAGCGTGTAAGGGAGTAAAAATGAGCACCCCCCATCCTGCCTTTACCCATGGGATCTGTGACCCATGAACTCCTCACAAAGGGCTTGAGAAGCAAGAGCCAACCTCGGCTGTTAAGTAAGAAAGGGAGTCAAGTGAATGCAAATGTGAATTATATAGTAATTATAATATAAATAGGACCCAGAGATTAAGCCTGTGCATGCTTTCAAACAGTAGAAACTAATTTAGGCTTCATAAGCCTCAGGAAAAGTTCCCAAAGGTCACAGTTTGCCTGGAAGCACTAATTACAGCCTCCCGCTACCGGGTATACAAAACCCCAAGCGTTGTGGCAATCATCCCTGTATAGGAAACCATCCTGGTCACAACAGATAACAGTCACCCAGTGACCCAATATGTGAGCAACCATGGGGAATGCCTCCCAGGCCCCAGCACGCTGCTGTGCTCATTTGGCATCCAGCTGGGTGGGAACCTACAGGCACATGGCTGGGTCACGCCTGCTTCCTGGAGGCCCTCATCACATTGCAGGACATTGAGCTGCACTTCAACGTTACCTCTGTGTTTCTTGGGCAGCTTGGATTTTGTTAGATGGGTATTTTGGCTGGAATGCCTGGCTTGTGTGGCCACACTAGGACAGCACCTCTGGGGATTGTGTCCTGCTCTACCCAGACAGGTAACACCATGTTCAGACACCCAGAGCACACTGTCAAACACTGGCTTTCTGCCTCTTGGTCTACTGTAAACCCCAGAACCAGGACAAGGACAACTCAGACAGTTCAGGAACACTCATGAGCTGCACATCAAGAAGTAGGTGGCAAAATTTCTGTTTTAGTATATTGTAACATTTGCTCAGATTTAAAATAATATTAAATCTGGGTCAATAAATTAAAACTATATTTTATTTTGGAATAATATAGAATATAGATACCACTCTACTCTGGGGTGCAGCAGGAATGAGCTGCAGTCACTAGGTGGCCCATAAAATACTCCCAAATGATTCTTGAGGTGACCTTGCGCAGGGACAGGAGTTGACTTCAATGATCCCTGTGGGTCCCTCCCAACTCAGGGATGCTGAAATCCTCACTCAGATTCCCTAAAACATTGAATTGTCCACTCTCATCTTCACCTCAGCCACTTGGTTCCATCCCAGCATGTCCCACTCCCCTGTGAGAGCAGAAATATTTGTACAATCATCCAGTAAAGCAGTAGAACAGCTTCTAAAATGCAGCAGACAAAAAAAAAGTATTTCATTTTCATTCAGTTCAGTTCCTGGGTCCAGCTCAGAGTGAGCCTGATTGGTGAAAAGGGCCCTGAGGTAGACAGGATGCAGCTGCCTCTCTCAATGGCAGCACTGACTTTGTCTTCCAGTCTTTGTGGACAGACAGTGCTGTGCTCCTCCAGGATGTACTGATGACAAACCCAATAAGGTGCTTTATAGGGAGTTATTGCATTTCACAGCAAGGCGAGGTGGGGCACAGAGAGGCACAATCTCTTGAAACAGCAGGTAGAGACAACCTTCCCCTGAGTCTCCAGCCCCCTAGTCACCACCTGGGAGTTATTGCTTATGGTGCCTGCAGTAAAGAAAGTATTTAAAGTTGGCTGTCAACCTTGGCTGAAATCTTCAGAACTACTGACATAGCTATATGGAGCTGTAGCCTAGAGATGGGGCATATCCCAGTACCAAAATCCAGGAATCAGCATTTCACAATAATTTAAACCAAGGTGTACCTATTGCACTTCTCTATCCATAAGCTCTTGACTTGGTTAATAAAGCTAATTTTCAGTGCTAATACTTATTTCAGCATCTAATTCTTTTTTGATCCCAGCAACATAATTTATCATGATCCTTGCCAAAGGTCACCTAAACTGTCGAGCTCTGGCCCTCTTAGCAGGACCAGCTGCACTTAGAAAGCATTTATTTGAATTTCAGTAGGAAGTATTTGGAGACCCTCTAAGATGCTTTGCTCCTTACCATGATAGGCAGGTTTATGACATTTTTATTTGACACTAAACCCACATGCTTCAGAAATCTTGCCAGCCAGCAAGCTTTCTACCTAACCAAGTAGGGATTAAATGTATTTATTTCCTTCCCATGCATGTAATGTTTGTTGCAGGCCCTGGAGTGAGATATTTGTATGCACAAGCCTTCCCTGGACATCTGCCGCAGATGCCCCAAGTCACATGGAGTAGGTTATCTGGGAAGGTTAAATAGGAACTTCAGCTTCATATCCCAAAAGCAAGAAAAAGAGTTTTTACCATTTTAACTTGGGTGTTACGGACAGAAAACACTCCTAATGAAACACTGTCTCAGTAGTTTTTGACAAGAAAATGCTTTTGCCCTTGTTATAATCCTTCTTAGAGGCTCAGTACTTCCATATCACACCCAAGGAGCAAATTGCACCCCGCTACATGTCTAAGGACCCTCCACACCAAAAGCCACAGGAAGATACTCCCTCTTGCAGCTGCACTGAGATCCCAGACCCTGACATACTCACAGTGCTGTGAAAACATGTTACACACAATTCATGTTTCAAGTCAAAATGTGTTATTTTCTTTTTCATAACTGCTTTACTGATGTGATAACTCAAAATCCAACCCCTCATCCAAGAGATCATTGCCTGTCTCTAAAGTCACTCAGCGATGCTCCAGGGGCCTGGAAGGCTGGTCTTGCTGGAGTCCCATCCCGCAACATGCCAAGGTGCTGCCTTGGGTGCCTCCAGCTCCTGCTGCAGCTGCTGGGAGTTAAGAGCATCCAGCACCTGGGAGGACTAGCCCCACACTTATTAAGGCCTGTGGTGTAATTACAGACTCGTTATTGAATTGCTACTGAGACGACGCCTCGCACAGAGCTGTGAGCTAACAGCAAACGTCTGCGGCCATGCCTTGTTAACTCTTCACTCCGGTATGGTTTAATCACTTTACATGCTGGTTTTGTTACAGCAGTGCTCTCCTGCATACTAATGTCTGTGTTTCTGCTGGGAAGGTTTCTCTGCAGTGAATAGACTGAAGATTCACTGAACCTTTCAAAACTGCTCTGGTAATTTATCCATCCAGGAGCCTCTGTGCCCCTTATTGTCACTGCACATCTGAGCATTGCAGTCAGTAATGGACTTGGTTTTCACAACACTTCTAGGAAGCTGGAATTACAAGACCTGTTTGAGTTCTCTAAAGGAGCTTGTGACAGCAGAAAAAATCATACCCATGTGTCCTAACTAGCATTTGGCAGCTGGGTAGGACTTCTCAGACCAGTTACCAAATGTGTCTTGAAACTCTCCATGTTTAGATATGGGTCAACAAATTAAAACAACTACTACAAAACCCACCTGTTTGTAAGTTTATGTATCGTAAGTGTCCACTCAGGATTTAGAGAATACAACAATGCTATATAAAAAAACATGATTATTTTGTAACAAAAAGGGAAAAAAGAAATCAATCCACCTTTTTGCAGATATTTTTGCCCAAATATTGTGCTGTTTTATAGTTCATAAATAGCCCAATATATACAGGGAAGAGCTAAGCTGTGTACTTTCATTATGGCTTGCACTGATGTTTACAGGAGCATAACAACTGCTAATTACAATCTAGTTCCAGGAATGTTATGCATGAGACTGATAAGGATGATATTTACATGATATGTAAGGCAATATATGGCCAATGCAGTTAGATGTAAAACGTTGCTTTATGAACTTGTGCTTTGTGAATCATTGATTTATGGCTCCCGACAGCTGCTTGTCCACAGTTAGTGGAAAAAAAAAATCCTCATCTCTAGATTTTCCAGTGCTTTCCTGGGATGGTAGGTCTGGCCCAAATGGCACAGGTTAAAAGGTCTGATTAAATGAAGGTACTGAGAAAGATGTAGAAAGAGGTTCATTATTCTCCTGCCTGAAGGCATGAACCAACCTCTTATTGCAGGAGCTGGGCAGACATGTCCCTGATGGGTACAATATTGCAAAAATCCTGAAGACGGTAATTATCCACCATCCACTGATGGAGACAGGCTACAGAAGGAGACACATTTTTGGTCTTTTCCAGAAGCCAGTGCTGCTTTTCCGTGGAGTACTGTGTTGCAATATGAGGAAGGAAATGGGGGTCATAATAACTTGACTCAAGCTGTGTCCATCGGCAAAACACTAATTCTGGCTGTACATTTACTCCCCACTTGGTAAAAGCATTAAAATGATCACCTGGGGAAAAGTTGCAAAGGCCTTTTCATATCTTTCCATAATTTAAACATTTAGTGCAGTATTTATTTTGCTGAAAATAAAACTTCTACTCCTTCTTCCAGTATCCTGATAAATACGAATATAGGATTATCCTGAGATATTTAATAATAGTAAGCTCTTACTGGTCAAAGAGTCATATATGTACAAATTACTGCCAGAAATATTTCTGTGACAAGTCCCCTTCACTTTTAAGGAAAAACTGAGGAAAAATGTGATTTGATTCACTCATGGTGAAAGACAAATGTCATGATCTTTTTTACCAAGGCAGAAAGGATTCAGACAGTTTGATTTACAGAGTAAGTCCTTAGCAGGTGAAGCCTCTGGTTTTTTGATGAATTTGACAGACAAAATTTTCTCAAGAGTGATATGCTAGAACTAGTACATATTTTGTGAAGATATTTATTGATTAAATCTCATACTTCTAGGATTTTATGTGATTTTCAGGGAAAAAAGTTCCCCAAACTCAGCATTACAAAAAGTGCAGATAAAAGAGACTTTATCCATAAGAAGATGGGCAAAATGAATTGCTACTTTGTTGGTGACATTCTTCAAAAAAATCCATGTGATTTATTGGTTTTAATGGAGCCTTTCTTTGGAACACATTCAAGCCTATCCAAATCAGCTGGTAATCCCATGAGATAATAAAATACTAGGAAGTTTTCCAAAATATGTATCTCCTCAAAAAAGGACAAAGTCCTTATGCAGTAATGGCATCTACGTATAGTTACAATACTCGAAACAATGCCTGGAATTTTATGCTTGTTCACATTAAAAAAAATAAATTCCTGGGGTTTAAATCTTGAGCTGAGCTATGCCAATGGTGCTGTTGCAGGACACTGGTGCTTCAAAGGATGTTCCCACCCACCCGGCTGCTGGCTGAGCTTATCTCACACTCTGCAGCACTGGGCTGTGCAGCACACCAGGCAGCATTAATGACCCAGTTTTCCCACTTCTCTGGCCACCTCCAGCCTCCTTTAAAAGTTCTTTTGCACAGGAGTGTTGGCTAGTGGTTTTTAGGAAAAAGCCTTTCCTGTGTTATTAGAAGAAATCAGGAGAGGGACTGGTGAGCAATCACTAACTGGGTTTAGAAAGATGGCACTGATCAAGGACATGAGCCTGGGTTTGGGTGCTACTCCCAACAAGCATAAATGCTGAGCTGAAGGATTCTCCTAAAGCAGCCCTTGTCTTAATCCAATGACTTCACTCAATTCCTTTTCTAACTTAGACTCACCCACACCAGAAATTTCTCTCTATATGGTAAATTCCAGAAGTACCATGCATTTCAGAGCTGTATCATCTGTGTGGGCAGGACCTTCTGCTTGTGCCCACATCAGTGGGAAGAACAACCTGGATACCTAAAAGGATTCCAAACTGTGGTTTTAGAGCTCTCCATACTGGAAGGCTGAACCCTGCTCTAGATTCCATGGCATGAAAATGTTTTTAAAAATGAAGTCAGGATAACATGCCAGAAAGCAAAGCCAGATCATTTGATGAAATTTGGTAGTAAAAGTGCTTGCTGACTCCAACAAAAATCTGGAAAATAAAAGTAATGTAGAATAACAAAAGGACTTTTTAATGCTCGGCATAAGCCTAGTAAGTTAGAGAAGCAAGTAATGCTCCTAAGTGATCCTATGTCCAGATGGTGTTTCCAAATTCTACCAAGAGGGAAGAAAGATAATTAAATTCTCAAGAAGCATTTTAAGGAGCTGAGAAGTTTATAGCTACGTGCTGCCTCTATAAAGAACAAACTTGCAGCACTTGTCTTTAAAACTCATAAAACCACAGACACAGTGAGTTATATGTACAATTGGCATGAGGAACCTGACTCAGATTATCACTAATTTGGTTGCATTACTTCTTCATTAGTATGAATCACTCTCAAAGGAGATCCTTAAATTGCGAAGTTTTTCTATTCAGTGTTTTTGCACCACTTGTTATCTGTTAATGGGATTGAAACACAACTTTATGTGGCAGGACGTTAGAGCTATAAATCCTATTTTTAAAGATTTCCCAGGCCTATAGGCATGCAGAGCCAGGAATGCAGTTACAGAGTTGCTGTCATTGCTGTCCTGGGGAAAAGCAGACAAGTACCCAGATAAATCCCTTTCCTGTTGGTCCTTTAGGTATTTTATCAAGCACAGCTCAGTTACAACATACCATTTTGCTCTACAGCTGCAGAGTTTCCTGCTAGGAAAGGGGAAAATGACTTCATTTCTGTTACCTGTCATTTCTGATCTACAGCATCTATGCCAAGCTACTGAGAACCACTGTGCCAGAGAGGGCACCCAAATCAGGTGATATTTTAACATTTTTCTTAGAAGAGTCTATATTCTTTTCTCCAAAAATAAAGACAGCTTTAAAGCCATTTGACCTGCACAGTACTGACAGTAGATGATGCCAGCCAGCTACAAACACAGGTTCCAGCAGAGATGATATTCAAAGAGACGGGATAAACAGCAGTGATTTTATGGTATTTGGAAATAAAGCAAAACAATCCTACTGAAGAAAGGATTAAAGATCTATAGAATATGATAGAGTTTCCTTTTCAGTTACACTGTTGTCTCTTCTTGAAGTGAAAGCTGATTTTCCGTAAATTGGACACTGAATGAAGGATAATACAAGGTGCAGGGGTAAAGGCACTTCTCTATCACCAGCAATCATGCCAAGCATAAGACTACAGTCCTCTCCCCTCCATAATGTAACTACCAATTTTCTTTCTGATATCCCTAAAAATGCTTTATCCCTTCCTGCTATCACATGATTATAGAGAACTTTAATTAGCAGCCTGGTAGTCATTCCATGAACAACACCCCCTCCCGTCATTTTCATTGTGTATCAAATGGCATTAATTGCAGTAATGTAAGCATGTGCCATGGGTCTTCCTAACTATTCCTCATCTCAGAGATGGAAGGCATTAACCCTTTGTGGGGAACATCACACTTCCTCATGCGCATTGAGCTGGCCAGGATCAGCTTTTGGGAGAATTCAGTTGATGGAGACAGACTGACTAATGCAAAGGATGCTACAGTGCTGCCCTCTGCAACATCAGGGACTTGAACTCCAGGGTCCAGAAATCCTTCACCAGTTCCATGTGTTTGAGAAAAAAATCTCTGTGACTTCACAAATTTTTCTTATGAGAGTGAAGACACTGCAACCAAAGTTGCTACATGGACTGTGAGAGTACCAGTTAGCCTGCAAAAGAAAGGGTGGCACCTCCTTTCCTTTACTGTGAACAACCTCATTAGGGCTCAGGTTTTAATAGTGCTACACTGGGTAGGGAGGGAAGGAGACAATGAAGACAAAATGCATCTCTGTAAAATGGAAATACTAAAACACTACACAGCTGACTCCAGTGGTAGTTATTGACAAGGCTTCATTCTTCAGAAGAGAAGGAGCTATCACCTAAAAACGGGCTGTAGAGCTTTACTGGCTCATGTCACTCAGCCTTGCACTCTATGTGCCTGAGTCCCACTAAAGAAACGGGAATAAATTGCTTTCCACAGCCCGGACTTGTAATTTGTTATCCTTCCCTCTATGCAATTGAATGTTACATCCCACTCCAGATGAGAAAAAACAATCCCCAATTAAATTGATGTGTAAACTAACAAACCACTTCCATCCAGACCTGATTTTTGTTTATCTTTAGAAGGAATCAGTGGAGATGCCTGTGCTGGTTTATGAGAGGAGGCAGAAGTGTAAACCCATATTTTATGGTGAAAGTGACAGTAGGAGTGACCTTGGTCCAGCAGGTATTGCTTTTTCAACAGTGTCTCGAGAAGATAATCTAACAGCAGTCTGCAAAGCATCATGTTTCCCTAGATCCTGCTACAGTAATTCAATCATGAGCATATAAAATTAGATGAAAAATAAGGTAACTAGCCTTCTGGGACTGACTGACTGCAATAAATGCTGCCTCCTGACAGTAAGAATTACACTGTCTTCTTTTAAGAGAGGTTACCTTTTATTATAGCGCACTCTTCTCATTTCAGCCTGTGCCAGGTAGCAGTGCTGTTAAACACAGTTTGCAGGACCACAAAAAAAAAAATCTTTTAAGACAATTACATGTGGCCTTTAAAGTACCACAATAGAGAATACAAAACTTCCAGCTCTTGACCTTTGGGATCAAATGAGCAATGTCAGACCTTTCTTGGTTTTTTTTGTTTTTTAAAACAATAGGTATTTTCTCGGTCCCTTGACTTTCATTTCAGTATCAATGAATGTTTTATAAGCACCTATTGTTTAACCAAATCTAACAAACCTTGCCATCCTTTCTAGAGAAGTTCATCTGAGCCCCACACTTGACATTTTCAATGGAAGGTCACAAAGCAAGGGACAGAGTGAAACTAAGGTATGGTGGGGTTTAGTCTCTGTTAGTACAAAAACTCTTTGTAAGCCATAAATATTTGCCCACGCATTTGTGACATGGACAGCTAAGAAAAATCCAGTTTTTCAAATAATTACAGGTTACATCACAGTAAAATAATTTAACATAGTTTACTCACCTTCAAAGACACATACGGATCTGACATAAAAGTCATACACCAGTGAGTGCTACAAACACACATTTTTGGAGGCAGTCACCGAGTACACAGCAAGAGCTGAGCTCTGGGTGCTTTTACACATAATTATGCATTTTATACATATGATGGAGAAGAAAGCGTCAAACAACAACAGGTGCTTTCTGCCACTTCTTGCTTATTAACATCAACTCCAGCTGTGGGTTTTTTTGGGAAGCAGAGGTGGGAACTCCTGATAGAAGCCCTTGGGTAGCAGGCATTGTAACACAAGCAGTTGGCTACCCTGTTGGGCTGCTGCTTCTCTGCCCTACTTGATAAAATGCAGGGTATGCAGGGCTCCTTGATACATCCTCATTCAAGTAGTTTTTCCACCTATGTGTTGTATGTGTATATGAATAAATAGAATTTCCTACTAATAGAAAAGCTACTAGAGTATGACTACTTATTAACAATGATCTAATACCTTGAGAAATTGAGGCAAAAGCCCTGGCCAAGCAGTCTGAGGAGGTGTGGAAAAGGAATTAATCTATTAGTGGATCCCAGTGATTCTCCATTAAACAATAAACACCTGTTTATGTGACCAAAATCTGATGGAATTATTACTTTTATCCAGAAGTCTGCACTTCAGCCAGAACAGATCTTTTCACTGGCCTGATTCACATCTGCTGTACCAGGAACCAAAGGGAGCAGTCTCTGCTCTAAGTGTACCCTTAGCAGATATCTGAAGGTAGATGGTTCCTAGATGAAAAGGACTAAAAAGAAATGTTGTTCCTGTAAACTGCCTGAAAGCACAGAGGTTAGAAGACCTCTCATTCAGTTATATAAAAAAAGATTTACTTCACCAAATGAAGTGGATCTATATTTTTTATATAAAATTGAGGAAAATAAAAATCCTACTAAGATTTCTGTATTTTTCATCCATACATATTTTAAAGGTTTGAATGGAGATACTGACATTAGTTCCATAGTAGAAGCTGGGCTGTATTTGTGCTACATGGAGATTACAAATTATGAATTTAGTCTTGAATAATGAAAATTCAAACAGATGTAAACAGATCTAACCCTAAAGACCTCATAACTGAAGTCTTGTTTACAGCAGATGAGAATGTGGCCCACAGTTTATTATACAAAATCATTATCTTGTATACTAAATTAATGTACAAACTAATAAAGCTCATTAATCTCTTCAGGTATCGCTGCAGGTTTTTGTGAATGCGATATAAACTAATCAAACCCATATCACCTCATAACTGTTGACAAGATTCTTTAGAAACCTTAATCTTGTTATGCACAAATGCTTCTAATTACAGTAAAACAATTATTTTGGTGCAAAGGAAATGGACACTGTCTCTGGCAGATTCTGAGAGCTGCTCTTGAAATGAAAAAAAGGAGAAAAATATCCAAGATTTTCTTTTTAAAGAGACAAATTTCATAAATATTTACTACAGAACTGAATGTTTATTGACAAATGACACTTCTCCATATATCTTTGCTATAATCAGATCTACATAGATTCAGATTTACAGGTAGCCCATTAAGTTAATTACTGCATTGCACTGTTAATGTTATTTTTCTATACTGTGTTGCCAGATATTTTTAAATACCTCTAAGTGTCCCCAACATGCTTCTGTCTCTCGAAGGGGAAGAACATGTTCCTACAGTGGTTCAAATTCAGATGTTTTGCTTGATACTATGTTAACCATTCCACCTCTCCACTTTATCTTAGTGATTTCCCGTTTTGCCATCTCAAATATTCCTGTTTTATCCTTGGTGTTCACTGCAGTTACTGGCAGCAATGGATACTTGTCAGTTTGAGAAGGGGCAGTCCACTAGATCAAATTTCTCAGAGCCCAATCCAACCTGGCCTTGAACACTTCCAGGGATCTACAACTTCTCTGGGCAACCTGTTCCAGTGCCTCACAGTAAAGAATTAATTCCTAATATTCCATCTAAACACACTCACTTCTCTCCTGGGCTGTTGAAAATAAGGCATTTCTTGTTGGCTCACTGCCTTGCAAACCTTGTGTCAGAAAGCACACAGCCATCTGAGCAGCTTCAATCCCAGCAGTGGATGTCTGGGGTGTGTGCATTGCATATGCAATTTGGGATAATTAAGCAGAATTAGATTACATAGGATTAAATGCTATGGAGTTCTGCATTCACTCCCAACAGAGCTGGAGAAAACTGACTTTTATGACTATTCTCCTGAAATGTCCTTAGCCTCTTGGACACTCTCAGTCATTTTCAACACAGGAAATCTTTGTTGGACTTGTAAATTATGCCAAGTTAATTTATGATGAATGAGCAGGGAAGCATCAGATATTCTGTACTCACACTGTCCATTAGGCACAATTCTGTAAACTGCCTTTTCTTGGCAAACTGTCTTCTCGTTGTAACTTTGAATTCCCCTGTTCACAGTACTGGTTGATGTATTTGGAAATCAGTTCCAATCACCCACAGTCAATCCCACACCTCACTGGCTTCTCTCTCATAAACTTTCTCATGTTCTATGTCGTCCAGGTTTTGCTGTTACTTTAGTTTATGGGTGCTACAAGTGGCTGGAGGAATGTACCTCTACCTTCAATAGTCAGGTATGCATGGAGAAAGATTGCAAATACCTGCTTTGTAGTTACAAATAAAAATACATAAAAGAAAAAAGCATGTTAAGAGTTAAAGCTTTAAAAGCAATGCAACCCAGATATTTATGGTCAGTCTTTCAGAGTTGCCCACAGGTACACAGGATGCCTAAAGATAACAGTGCTGGCTCTAAATCCTACCCTTGGGCACAAAAACTGCAATAACCCAACATACCTTCACATGTCAGGAGGAAGTACTCCAGATTGCGGCTGAAGGATGCACTGAAATAAGTGCAGTTTTCAATCAGATCACAGGACAGGCACCGCCTGTTGAAGTTTCCATTTGTGCTTGCGCTGAAAAAGTTAATACAAGTCCATGAAGGTCACTGAGCAAATGTTGTCTGAAAGCAACATTATTTGAACCTTACTGTAGAACAAGAATATAAATATAATGTGTCCAACATTCGTAAGAGACAAAGCATTTCCATTTGGTTGAGTTGAAATAGCAGTAATGGCTTCTTCCCCTCCCCCGCCTGAATGGAGAATGTATAAATGGATACTGATGTAATTTTGCAAGGTCAAGTGGTTACGAAGGAAGGTACAGTTTTTAAAAGAAAATGATGATTACAATTCCACAAGAGGAAGTCATAATTTGGTGCATGAAGGTATGAAACAAAGGAGCAGTATTTCTACACTTACTTATGTTATAACAGACAATAAAGAGCTGGAATTGCTTTCTTTAAGTTTCTTACTGGTTGCCTCACTGATCTGATTTTCTTGTTTCTGCCTCAGAGGCTAAATCCTTTTTTGCAGGTTTAAATAGTTGCTTTTATAACATTCAGGTGGAAATAGAAGATTGTATTTAGGGATGTGTTGCTGAAGAAACTAATGTGGCCTGTTCATATGCTCAGAAGTGCTTCTAAAAGTCTACTATATGTTGAAGAATGAATTACAGATTATTAGCAAATATTAATAAATAAAATTTTGCACAACTATAGCATTTTGAAATTTCAAGAATATTAACTAATAGATCTTTCAAGTATTACTGCAAAGCAGATGAGAGTTTTTTGCTACCACTTCAAGAGATGGGGCTGAGCAACCTTGTTAGTGTCATAGAGACTTAAATGAGTAGATCTTGCATTCTTATTTAGACTCAGATAATATCTCTAACTTAAATCTTAATTAAAACCACTGAATCAGACACCCAAAAAAAAAAAAAAAAAAAAAAGCTAAATTGTTCTTCATCTGGTATCAGCTGTCAGTGCCCTGGCAGACCTCTGCAAAGGTTGATGCCCTCAGCCTGGGGCAAGAGACAAATTACCCAGCACAGGAAATGAAATACCTGAAGTGAGGCCAAGATCACTGTAAGCAAAGTAAGGTCAAGGATGAGGTCAAGGACATTGCAATTTTGGGTATCTCTTTCTCTGTTTCCAAGGTGGGGAGGGGAGGATGATGAAGCACCAGGGTGAGATTTGCACCAAGATGAGGAGAGGTGGGAAGCACTTTGTCTCATGCCAGCAGCTCCTGGACTCAGTTTTTAAAGTGAGATTTTCTTCTCAATTCAATAGAAATGAAGGATTTATATATATCTATATATCTATATATATATATATATCTATATATATCTATATATATCTATATCTATCTATATATATATCTCCTTTTCTTCAAGAAAATAAACACTGAACTGAGCATCTCTCAAAAAACTGTGGAGTGCAGTGTAGGGGCATAGAGGTCTCAAAGGGAAAAAAATATTCAACTACAGGTGATTTAGTTTGCTCTAGTTACCTTCCCACTGAGTAAAGAAAAAGGTATGATTATCATGTGAGAGAAGGAAAATGTACTGACTGTCCTTTATCAACTGGTGCCATCACCAACTCTGCCCTTCATTACAGATGTGTTGGCAGTTGGGTGACTGAGAATAGTAATAGGACAAATGGAATTTTATTTTATTCTAAAATATTTGTTTAAAAGTTTGGATTCCCTCCCCCCCATAATTTACTTCCACAATACTTTACAATCACTACATTAGTGATAGCTTATTATAAAGCAGACTTTTACTTATGATACACTTAGGGAGGATACTAAATTTTCCTGAAAGTGCAGGAAAAGCTTTATAAACATAACACACTGTTAATTCTTTTCAGTTTTGTGAAGAGGTGAGCTACTATCAAATTTCCATGAAAACTGCTATCTGAAAGTATAAAACCAGTTTATACCATTAGTTTATGTAATTCTAAATTCTTTCAAGTGTTAAGCAGTTCTGTTGGAAAGTTCTGTGCAGGTCAATTTTAAGACCAATTTAAAATTTTCATTACTATGAGAAAATTGCTAAATGTAAAACATTTCCAAATGTCAAGCATTTTGTTCACTATGGTTACGCTATTCTGTTTATTCCAGTGATCTTGCAATGTCATTAAAGACAAAAACTTAAGAAACTGCTTCTATTGCAATTGCCTATGTAATGATTCGTGTAAGATTGAAGAAAAGGGAATTTCTGTATGTGAGGTTAGTAAAGCACATACCTGTATAAATGTCTCCTCCTTGGTAAATCTTCTGTGCTGTGGAAATAACTGTGAGGGGAAAATCAAAAGGCAACTGCATTATTAAGAGAGTGTTTAGAAGTACTTTATGAAAGAACATCTTTATTCATATTGCCATTTTCCTGATCTTGCAAAGGCAAGGAAAGTTTAAACTGAATGAAAAAAATATGGAGAGGGACTCATCACTGCAGAATCTCAAGAAAGAATGTCAAAGGAGGCACTGTAGTTAAAGCAAGCATGGAAATCTTTGGGTCCTAGACTGGTTTATCATCGGATCAAAAAGGATCAAGTGAAAGACATCCACATTTTCACCTAAAGATTTATGGCTCAGAATTTTGTTTAAAAACCTTTCTTCTCTTTCTTAGAGCCAGCTTTTACTTCTCTGACCCCCTTTTACATACTGTGCAGTTAAATAGCAAAGCAGGGTCTGATGTTAAACCCACTGAAACAGCCTCTTAGAAAAAGGGAAGGCAGAGCATGAAGCTGAGGAACACTTCATTGCCCTTTTTTTGTTCTGAGACTGTGGCGAGCTCCTTTCTAGACAAAAAATCAAAGCCCTGTTGTGTGGTGGCTACTGAAGGCAATAAAGAGGTGCTGCTAGAGGTGGCCAAACTCAGTCCAACATGTGGGGATGAACTGATCCCCCAGATGCATTTCATGTCAATAAGAAGAGACCACAGCAGCAAACAGAGCATACAAGAAGTGAATAACATCAGGAAACATATTCATCCCTGCTTGTGGGAAAAAGCTTTTTTTTTTTTTTTAATTTTAACTAAATGTTTTATTTTTCCCTAATGCATGGATATTTTTGCAGGTAAACAGCATTCTTTCTAAAACTGACTGTCTAGGTGGTCAAAGAAAATAGACTTCTTTCCTTCAGAGGCTAAATTTGGAAGTTGCAGCAGGAGAAATTACTCCTCTGCACAAATATATTTAATATTCACAGAAAGGGAGGTTTGAACTGTACAGATAAAATCAAAATAACACAAGACATATGTAATGGTGTGAGAGGTTAGGCCAAAAGGGAAACAGCTCCTCCTGCTTTCTTATCTCCACCTCCTTATGCTCAATCATTTCAGATGAATACACAACACTTGTGTAACTGAACCCACAGACCAGGGCCAAAGAAAGACTGATTTGTCAGGCCAAAGTTTACTTACATTTTATGCCTCTTTTCATCATATGCCAGGATCTTTGTCACATCCCAATCACCAGACGTAATAGACTGCAAATTGTCACTGCTACTATTGGGCTGCCAGAAAGAAAAGAACATTAGATTTCTTTATTCTTTAAAGAAAATATCTGAGAAAAGCTCCTCTTCTGAAAAAGAGAGCTCTTTTGACTCCATTGCCCATGAAAAATAAACCACACATCGGCAGTTTCCACCACCCCACCTGCTATTTCTGTGAATCTGCAGGCATAGAAATAACAGGCGGTCAGAATCATCTTCACCATAACTCCACTGAAGATAATTATATGAATTCAGCACAGAGCAGCCTCAAACCCCTTTTTCTAATCCAACATGCCCACGTGCCTATGATTAATCCTTTATGGTAGGGCGGTGATTTACTTACTCATTTACAGCTAAAACCAAAACCAAACAATGATGTTTGGAAAGACATGGTTGGCCTTTTTCTTCTAGTATTTAATTTGTAAATTCACATTATCTTATGCCCAATAAAAAAGCATCATTGAACATTTTTTTTTAATGCACAAGACATTTCTGCATTTGCACCTCTCAGTCTTGCTGGTACAAGCACAGATACTAAATTTGATTGCTGTCTGCCTCAGGTGGCAGTGAGTGAGTTACCTGTGATGATGACATGGCAATGTGGTAGAACTTCCCACGTCCTCCCTGGGGAATGGCTCGGACGAAGAAAAACTTCCGACCATCCTTGGAAAAAATTGGCTCTTCATTCTGTATAAACAGCAAATTTAAGGGTTGTTTTACAGTTAATTTGTACTATTTAGAGCTGCTCAGCTCTCCAAACCCCTGTGAAATTAATTCACAGTGAAATAGAAAGTGCTCTTTGACAGCAACCTGAGGCAAACAAAAAGCCCACTGGAAAACTGGGGAAAGTTTTGAAGATTATTGCTTCTTGTTCTTGGAAAAGCAGATGTTTTTCAGCTGTGGGAAGACAAGGGAGACAGACAACAAGGCAAGTTCCTTTGCTATAAAATCAATTCCCATTTGCAAAGCCAAAAGTATCCACATACAGCTGACTGCTCGAGGCAGTTGGAATACAGCCTTTAGAACTGGTTTGAACCTTGCTGGCACAAGTGTGACAAACCTTGTTTACTCTGCTGGAAGAAGAGATCTGTTCCTGTCCTGGAGGAAACACAACTAACAGCACCTAACTGCTGTCTTTTTCTACTGTCTCACAAATGCTTATCTCACTGAATTATTTATGAAGGAAAAGATCTCTTGCAGAATTCTCTTTGACACAGAGCTCCCAAGTGAATGTGGTGATTGACTTTTATTGGGTAACTAGAACTTTCAACCAAAGATAGAAGAGACCCAGCAGAAGGAAAATCAAACACCACATATGGTAAGCAAGCATCTCCTGGAAGGATGTCTTCTTTTTGTACAGGAACCCTGAGGCACATGAGAAGTCACTGCATGAGATGGTTGAGCAGCAGATTACAAGGGAAAGCAGAAGGATGGTCCATATGGTGTGACACAGGAGCACCATACCAAGGGAACTGGCTACATGAAGCTTTCTCTGAATCATGAGCAGCTGGGACCAAATAAAGGGCTGAACCTCCGCTGAACCTCTCCTATGATATCAGGTTTTTCTGTCGGTGGATGAGCCTTGCCTTCCTTGGCCTAACTTTGTGGACCCTTTTTCTCCAAGGCAGTCAACAAGCAGAGTGTTGCTCAGCCTCTTGTGGGTCCTCCTCTGGTTTAATGTTAACCAAACACCATTTTTTTCTGCTTGAAATGTGCCAAGATACCACAATGAACTGGCAAGAACTTGATTGTGCTGAGAGACTTACGGCTCATACAAACACCTACAGCAAAGGAATAAGCATTTTTATTTCTCATAAGCTAGCACATTATTCTTACTGCATGTTCCTTTGCTCCCAGTTCTTTAGTGATTAAGTCTTTTCCACTGTTTATCAGATGTGTCAATGCTCTATTAGGTGTTCAAACTGTTCTTTTTTTCATTTTAGTTTCCCCTGCTTAGGCTTTCAGTATATTTTAAAATATGCCCATTTACAGCTTCTTGCAGCTCTATGAAATAATGGTTTCATTTGTTTCTGACATTGTTCTGGAATCTGAAACCTGAAACTCTCTATTATTTCCAAATGCCTTTCGTGACAAGAGAAAAGTCATTGAATAATGACTGTGATAGCTCGGGCAAACCTTCTGCCTGACAGGTTTTCTTTTACTGAGGTAAGTAGCAATGATTTCACCCTCCATTTCTGTATCTGTGACTCCTGCATTATATATTCCAGCAATACATCTCTGCCAGTGAGACCAGGCATTGTGCAGATGAGTTGGAGGTTCATTCAGAGTTACAGGGAAAGGAGCTTCACAACACAGGTGACAGATGGGAGGTTTTAGCACTCGGCTGATGTTACAAGACAGACTGTTTACATGTTCCTGTTACTGGAAAGAAAACACATTAATACAACCAGAACTTTGTGACAGAGATGATGACTGATCCCAGTTGGTAAAGGGGGAGACAGGCTGAAATTCTCTTGTAACATGATTTTTTATGGTAGGGAGCTACACTGAACACATAATTAAATTATTCTGCATGTGGTATGAACTGTCTGAGCCTTTGGTCGACTATTATTGACTGAATCCCACAACACTAGAACTGAACAGCCCTTCTTGAAAAGTATTGATCAGTTTAATGACAGCAGGAGAAAATATTTTTACTATACAGCAGTCAGTGAGTATTTGGAAGCTTTTGCCATAGGAGGTTTATGGAAGCAACTGGTATCAGAAGGTGGAAAAGGGATCGAAGGAAATCATGTTTCATTAATAGATCTTAAAGAGATCAGACATGATTATAGTCTCAGATGTCTGTAATCTTTTTGTTATAGATGATGGTGAACTACAAGAGGGCTGGACTGCAGAAAACAGCCAGGTCACTCACTGTCCCTAAACACATCAGCTGCTGTGCCTGCTGAGGACAGGAGGGGGCAGAGGGAGCAGTGGTGAGACTCCATACAACACTCCTGAAGTCTTTATGGCTCTTGTCTTTCTGCTCAGCTAAATCTGCACATTTAGACAAATGAATTCTGGCCAAACAGTCAAGGCCAGTTTCCAGAAACCCTTTGCCTCATGCAGATGAAGGACAAAGCTGTCCTCCTGTCAGCTACAGGTAGCAGTAACTCCGTGCTCTCAGATTCAGGTGTAAGGGGAAAAGAGTAAGGGAACTTTTGCATGATTCCACAGCAGCTTAAAGTGAAGTTTAAATATGACCAAGTTAGTGTGATTAAGTGTCCCATTTGCCTTTCTGTGTAAACAACCTGGCTTAGGAAGCAGAACTACCCAGAGCTGCTCATCTGTGATGAGTGATTGTCCCCTAGGTGGAGGACAAAGGAAGTAGGTGGCTGGAGATGAGGACTACCCAGTCATTCTTAGAGTTGAAGGAATAAACACTAAACAAAGGATGATCCTGTGGCTGGTGAAAGAATTTGTGGGACTAACCAACCTGCACTGCTATTGGTAAAAGAAAGAGGCAGCAACCCTATTTCCAGCAACCTGTTTGTTGCTGTGTATCAAAATGATGCCACCAAAGATTTCAGCTTTAGTGGAAAAGATAAGGTGATGGGGAGCTGCTGGAGGGCACTGCACTTCTTGGAGGGTACAACACAGAAGTCAGAATATCTGCAAATGGACATGAGAAGAAACCAAGGAGTGACACAGAGGCTTATCCCAAGTTTGGCAGAATCAGGATGAATGAGGGGACAATTCTAAATGCAATATGGGCTTCTGAAGTCTTAGAAGGGAGCACAAAGTCCTAGGGTACAGAATAACAATTAAAAAAAAAAAAAAGAGTGTATCCAACTGTGTTTTAAGAGGGATTACAGAGCATCACTAGATCTGCAGTCACCAAAGGAAGACTCCTCTAGTAAAAGAAGGAAAGACAAGGTGCATGCAGGACGGTGAGGAGCACACAAGTGCCAAATGTGCTCTGGGACAAATATTTGACAGGGAAATTACCTGATTTATGGGGAGTCAGAAAATGTGAAAGCTACATGGACCCAGAAGTACAGCTCCACCAAAACTACCCACACATTAACATGGCTCAAACAACCACATTATTTCAGCACCACAGATTGCAGCTCCAAGCTGCTTTGTCTGTGCTCAACACAATCCCTGGCTTCTGTTCTTCTACAATGCTTCATTGGCTCTTGGCTGGATCTCACACATTTCCTCACAGAAATCAGTGGTATAGCAGATTCTTTGCATTTTGGCTTTATTACTGACTGAGAATGATACTTCTATAAGAATTAAATTTTTCTAGTTCATCTTCAAGCTTTGAAAAGAAAACAAATCAATCTGAATAACTCAATCCTTTCCAGTTGATTCTCTGACGCCTTTTCCCTTCCTCAGTAGTCTCCTGCCTTCTCTGACTGATCCACCTTTGCCCAGATCCCAGAACTAATGATTTTGCTGTGTAGGCATCTATTCTTTCCAGGAAGTGTCCCAATACTTGCAATGTCACAGTCCAATAGCTCTAATAAACAGAAACCTGTGATAATAATATTTTTAACCCTTTGCATTGGTAAACACTTTGTTTAAATCCAACAAAAACCCCCACCCAACACGTGCATCAACTCTTCTGGGACAATGAAGTCATCTCCTCTTTTGGGCACAGAGGGAAGATCTCTTTCCATCTCCTGACAAACTCAGCCCGTGGGGCAATGCTGGGGTTCCTGTCCCCAGGCCCAGCTGTGGCTGGGTGAACCATACCTGGCCATCTCTGAAGCCAAGGCACCTGCACCAAAATACAGGGTCATCAACTGGAGAGGAGAGGGGCCCATGCCTCTGGGTACTGATCCCCTCCACTGGGTGAGATCAGGACTCTTCATTCAAGCCCCAAATAGACATTTTGTAGCCAGCAGCTGCTTTTTTATCTCTGGGAGATGAATTTTGGTATTTGAGTTAAGGGACTCTGGGTCCTATTTCTGTTGCCCCCTTTGTCTTTAGGCCAACATTAGGTCAATTATGGGGTAATTCCATGACAAAAGGGCTTTTTACAGGCTGAAAAAGTGGGTCGTGATCATAAGTTCCTCTGGACTTTTTATTTTAAAAATCTTATTGCATAACTCCTATTAATTACATGTAAGAATCATCACTGGGTTATCATGCAACAGGATTAAGGCAAGGGAGTAGTAAAAGAAAAATGGTGTGAAGTTTTCAACATCTCAACCTTTTGCCAGAAAAAGACTGAGGTCATCAGAAACACCAGGGAAATAGGGCTGGAAAGAAAAATGCAAACCAAAGAAACTATTATCAGGGCATGGCAGCCAGCCCATGCAGGCAGTTTTGGAGGTTATAAGTCTCTAAACAATTTTATGGTAATCTCCTGGTCCTGCCAACATCAATGTCAAAGCCTACAGCCTTTGGTGGAGTTGCAGTTGCACCCTGGTTTATCTTTAAATTTTTTTGCAGGCCACATTCACAATTATATAAATAAACCAATTAAAATGTCAGTAAAGTTTATCTTCAGCAGGTGCTCAGAAATTGTGTTATTTCTCCCTCGCTGACTCATTGTCTGTACATGACTATCACCAGTACTATTGTAAAATGGCTTCTTCACAAATATCGAAACAGAATTGTTCCCAGCTATAATTACTGTTTCAAACAATTTGTATGTTTAAGCAAAACTAAAAGTCTGGGTCTTACGCTTAGAAGTGCAGAAGCAAGTAAAAAAATAAAAGATGTAAAAACTTCCAGAGTCCCTAGACAGTTTTAGTGAACATGTGCCACATCTGACAAAGAGTGACAGGTACTTTCTGGCAAATCCTCTGTAAATACGGTCTATTTCTCATTATGCATAATGAGTTTATACATAATGAGTTTATTCTATTATTTATTCTATTTTTCAGCTACACAGACAGTGACTGCAGTATTTCTCTTTTCCTGTGTTGGAGAGAGGCTCTCCAAAGATTCTGGAATTGCATAAAACATATTCATGAACTTAAACCCATAAGGAAATGAGATAATTTACTATAACCTTCCACTGTCAGACTATTACATGCCACTGAGTTACCAAGCTACTACAACAACAACAACGAAATTCAAATTCATGGGTTGCACACTCTGTCTCAGAACTCCCAGTATTTCAGACAGCTGAAAAAAAGCCAACCCTGTCATCCTTGGAGACTCCCTCGTGTCTCTGGTATCTTCTTCTTGTCTCCTGCTCCCAGCTGACTGTGAACTTTGTCCCTATTCCAGGAAGACTGGACACACTTAAATTCCCAAGAAAAAGGTAAAGCCTGTGTATGCTTTTCAAACCATGTGTATGGAGCACTTTGAAGGAGTATTTTAAAGAAAAAGGCAAGCAATTAGATTCCTTGGTCTTACTGATATAAAACTGGGATATTGGTCAAAAGGAGGTCTGGTCAATTGAGCACATAGAAGAAATTGGCCAACCAGGCAGTGGGTATCTTCTTCAGGGTGAGCTGAATCCTGCCCAGGGTCCCTTGACTGTGTGACCCCACAGCTCACCACACTGTCTGTCTCCAGAGGGGATTGTGCACCTCACTCATATGTATATATATTACAAAGTCTCAACCAAGGAGTCTTCATCGCAAGCTGAGTCACACTCCTGAGCTCCTTCACTTGCTGCCTGATTGCAATTCATGTCCTTCTTGGAGAGGTGAGGGCACTCAACAGCATCTAATGTTTTCACATCATTCTCACAGCCAGACACACACGCCATGAAAATAACTTTCCAGTTATCTAGATTAATGTGTCATAAAATAAAAGGTAAATATAGAAAATACAATTATCCCAGTAATCACGTTCAGTCAAAGTAATTTTGTTGTCAGAAATACAGGGGAAAGATCTCTATAATTCTTAAGATTCTTACAAAAGCTTTTGAAGGGTGCTCTCCAATGTCTCCAAAGTCCATAGAAAATGCTATCTTAGTTTAGTACTGAGATGTCTGACTCATTTGGCTGTAATGAACATCCTTCTCTAACATCAAACTAAGTGTGTGCTCTCAAACTAAGTATATGCTCTTTGGAGATACCGTAAAATAAAATATATTTCCCTGGAGCAAGCCCATTAGAGATTGACAGATCGTTTACTTCAGATATTGAGAATAAAGCACCATCTTTTAATGCCTGCCCAGGTATTAGGTAAGTAACTAAAGAACCATAGCACTATAAAATCACAAGTTCTTCTATACTGTATTAATTCTGTAAAATCCAAGTACTACTATTTTGCAGTAAATAGCAACGAAAGGATTACAGCTGTCCTTGAACTTATAAAATAAATGAATCCTGTGAAGTGCTTTATTTTTTTTTTCTTTTTTTTTAATGTACAGTATCTGGGCAACTTATCTCTTGACTTGACTTGTCTTTCAAGCTTTTGTTTCCTACTCAAGCCAACATGGTCCTTATGGATGTAAAGAATACTTCAGCAGCATTTTGACTCTATACCTGTGCACACCAGCAAAAGAGTATTTGAAATGCTTGGAGCACAAAATCTATTTCCACTGTACAATCAATTTTTATCTGGATCACACATAGCCCATTGCTGCAGGACAATCACTGGAATATAGGAGAGCATTGTTCTTCTTGTGGACTGATGTAGTGTCATTTCTACACGTTCTTGGCTCCTCTGAACAAGCTGTGACAAAAATGGGAAATGCTTTAAATCTGGACTTGGAAAAATACATAGCACAAGACCTTTATCTGATATGCTGCTCCCTGTCTGGCATTCACACAATGCTTAAAAAACAATTCAGTGTTGTAGCTGAATTGGTATCACAGCTTCCGTCTCAAGAACAGCTTAATCAAATCTGAGGTCACTTCACCAACTGGCTCCTGTGCAAGTGTTATATATCACAGAACCACACGGAATATGCTGAGTTGGAAGGGACCCACAGGGATCATTGAATCCAACTCTAAGTCCTTCACATAACCACCCCAAGAGTCCTATCATGTGCCTGAGATATGATCTTCAAGTGACTTAGAAGTCCTATCTGCATAATTTTGTCTCTGAATCGAACAGAGACCCTCTTAATTAAAATGACCAGAAAACAAACCCACACTGTTTAAATCATCATCAGTCTCAAGGCAGTGTATGAAAGGCTGCCTCTGGGGCTGGTGAGTCCTACACAGATACTCTTAGTAGGTGAATTTCCACCATCAGCTTTTCATCTCTTTTAAGTCCAAGTAAGTTGCAGGCTAAGAACAATGGGACCTACCAGAGGAGATGGCATCTTCAGTAAGAACTTGTTGTTACTGAGAAACTCTTTTCTTTAATACAAATCATGGCATCCAAGTATCTTTCTCAGGTTGGAAATCAGTTTTTCTCTTCAGTGGAAAGCACAATGAAACAAACCTCCCCCCCTCTCCCCCCCAGTCTTGACAACAAAGAGAATATCAGTACTACCTGTCTGTGCAGCCAGCCATCACTCTCATCTTCGTGTTTCTAAAAGAGAAAATGATCATTAATACCATACTTGTCATGTGTTACATTTTGCTAATCAGTGCAGGAAGCTGTTAGATTGTTGTTGAAAGTCTGTTCAGAAATACAAAGAAACTGTTCAAATATGTACTTCAGGAGTAGAACCTAGTGGCTCCTCTCCTTGCCTTTCTTCTCTAATGAATAAGCAAGCACTATATCAAGAAAGCATTTTATTCATACAGACCAAATACAGGTAATATTATTCTCCAAAGAAATAAAGCTTCTTAAGAAATAAATAAAAATTGAAATGAAAGTTACTAAGAAATTCCTGTACAGTGCTCTATTCACAGAATTGTACAATTTTTTCAAGGGATGGGTATATCAGGACAATTTTCTACTGTGGAAACACCTATGTCAGTGTAAAAGGTGGAATCTGCTAATACAGAGCTTATAACAACACACTATTTGTATTAGTGCATTTATAGAAAGGATTAATTAACTGCAATTAAAATGTGTGTAGATAAGCATGAGCTGGTTTTAATGACATTAAATATGTATAATGCAACTAGAATGTTGCACAGGTATTCAGGTTACAAACTGTTGAATACGGGTATTTCCAGACAAGGAATCACTCTCTCACACACAGAGTATTCTTGGCTTTCTAGGTGTTAAAAAAAAAGGAAATATTGCAAATATTGTTTATATTCAGTGCATGCCTAAATAATGGCACCAGATGTCTTGTCACCAGGTAAAATAACTTAAATAGTTTGTCTTTCCATGGGTTATGAAAACTGATGGCAAGTGACCCCTTTGCTCGTCTCTCCTACCTTTGTGCAAACTCCGGTGGTGGCATCACACAGCGTCAGGATGGACACGTTCTGGGCCCTGTTCAGCCAGTTTACTGCCACCTTGGTGCTGGTTGCCCATTTCACCATGGTTATGTAGTAGTCCCTGCAAACACAGACATACAGAAACCAAATCACAATACTGCAATCCTAATGAATTCCCACAGAGCAGAGCAGTCGGGGGCTGCCACAGGCAAATGGTCCAGGAGAGATCTCTTTATTAAGAACACTGTGTCTTGATGCCTTTAGGCCACCTTATGTATGGATTTCAACCCTTAAAAATGACATTTTTAAAGCTGTGCCTGTGTTTTATCCGCCACTTCTGAAAGTTATTTTCAGAGAAGATTTGAATACAGAGATAAAGAATCTTTCAAGCTATTCTGTCTTCCGAGAAGGATTGCAATGCCTGGAGCTACAAATTGATGCATAGGTGGAAAAGAAATTGCAAACTACTTCCATTTTGAGCACTCTAACTGGCTGACTCAGAAGACCCACTGCTACCAATGGTTGGATGCTTTATGCTTATGAAACATTAGGGGCCTCTAAGTATGCCAAGTGCACACCAAGGTATCTACAAGTGTATCCCTGCATTAAAAGGGAAATACCAAGGAGGATACAGTTGGGAGCAACACAGAATTTCTGTTAATCAGACACAGCTCATTGTCATAAAGTCATCAGCAGAGATACGATGATTTGCTTTGCCAAAACTACCCTCCCACACTCCCTGCACCATCCTATATTGCTGGATATATTCAGATTGTGATATCACTTGGAGGAAATCATGAGTGTGGGCTGCACAGTCCTGTAATCAATATCTGTATCTGCAGGAAAAGTCCTATGCAATAGTGAGCAATGAAACCACTTAGGCTGGGCTGAAAAATACAGGATGAGGAATAAATTCACTGATGGTCACCTTCTCAGAGCCAGGGTGTGGTGGTGTCCACCTCTGCAGCAATTCAGAGCACCATCACTTTATTTGTAGGATACAATTCTGTCTAAGTTGTCAAAGCTGGTGATGTTATAATATACTGCTGGGCTATGTGGGCCAAAGACATCCTTAAATTATAATACAACATTTTACAGCATATAGTCTATAAAAAATTTACTAGTTCATTTGTTTGCTATAAAATATGTATAAGGAATTGTTGCTCTCATTGGAAGTAATGTGCTGTGTCACTGGAGAGTACTTCGTGTTCTGGCAAGTGCTCCTGCATATACTGAATAGAAAGGGCAAAAACACAAAGGCCTGTTAGAAAAATAACACATTGGAAATTGATTCTGCCGTTTTCAGTAATATTTACTGTCTGAAATTGGCTTGGGAAAAATAACAAAAGACCTCAACACTTGCATTCAGTGCACTGGAGAGAAGGATACATCCAGGTGAGACAACAGCAGTCTGAAAAGTTAGTGCCTAAAATAAAATTTTAACTTTACTCTTTATCAACAACAGCACAAACCCTAAGAGGAGAAAAACAACAAAACAAAATTAAACTGTATAACTGTCTCTTTCCTTCTCTCCAAAATGATCTGAGCAGATTTGGCTTCTCCAGGAAAGGAATGTGAATTCAATACCTAATGTGGCTGGGAGCATTTTTTCCATAATTCCAATTTAAAGGAAATATATTCAATTTTTATATCCCTCTCTATATTTGAGCATAGGAACCACAGTTTTGTCTCAGGAACTTTTAATTATTATTTCAGGTGTCTCAAGATCTTCCCTACCACTCTAAAGAAGGGCATGGAGTCTCAATTTCTTGCTGAAGCCTCTTCCAGACATCAAGACAATGGATAACCCACCCCACAGACAACTGCAGATGCTTGTATAGTCAGTATTCTAGTTTCTGAGTAGTGTTGAGTCTTTCATTTATCTCCTTTCACATCTCCTCTGTAGGACAACCAGGTTTTATGATTCCCATTTTGCAGAGGGAAGTGAGACAATAAGGTGTGATTCATCTAAGTTAATTTCAAACTTCTGCTGCTCCAGCATCTGCACTGGTTGAGTAGCCAGTGGGGAGAAACGAGAAGTCAGTGCATTTCCCAAGCCCTCTCCATCTGATCTGTCCCAGATTTTATATGGAGCTGATTTAAGGAGAATCCATTTCCTCCCATTAAGCAAAATCCAGGCCCCATCCCAGTAAAGACATTGGTGGTTGTGTTTGCAATCCTCTGAGACTGGTTATTGTGCAGCACCCTTGTTCATATCCCAGATTTCCAGGGCTCCTTCCTGGAGGTATAAATGTAAAATATTAGGTATGAATCCCAAACATGAGGTATGAACCCACAAAATGAATAGTTACAGTATGACCACAGTAATAGACACCACAAGGAACAGACAGTGATGTATTTTATGGCCAAGTGACAGCCAGCAGACCAACCCATGGTTCCTGGGGCACAGACAGCTCCTGCCTTGGATCCAGGCTGGAGTGGTCTGAAGTTCTTCATTATTTACTTGTTCCTGGCCTATGCAAGGACCAGTGGCAATTTCTGCACTCAGAGGAAATAACATCATTCCTTAATTTGCCACCTGAGATGCAAATATGACATGAGAAATAACCTGGGTCATGATCCAATTCTGACCACCTGCTGATGTAATTCTCACCCTTTCCCTTTCTTTTTCTCACAGAAAACCATGACACTGGAGAAAATTTGGCAAAAATTTTCACAATGGAAGATTTTTAAAAAGGAAAAGTTATCAATATTGTATATTTCCCACCATCAGCTCTGGTTTTGGTTTTCTTTTAACTGAAAAATATTCAATTTCTGTGTAAAGTTTCTGACTTCTTATAATTTTGAAAGAAAAAAGACCATGGCATATCTCCACTTTATTATCTGCTTTCATTAATTGTACTAAATCACTTTGCTCCAGATAAGAACATGAAATACCACTCTGTCCATAGATCATCTGCATGAACTGACTGAGAACATTGAAATGCTTCAGATAGGACATGTCTGCCTGAACATTCTTATCACCAGCTTCTCCTGCTTCCTTGAAACTCTCTTCTGTAACTAACTGTACAGTACATCCCTCTTGCCTATTTTAATGAAATGTTATCACACTAATGCTCTCATTTCAGAAAACATATGCATAATGAAAATGCACCCTATTGCTCCAGCAGCACTACTTATATCATGCCCTAGAGATGGCAGCTGCCGTGGCTTTGATGAAATATACAGACACTAATTAATTATGATGTATTTTGCATCATTTTGCAATATTGATTGCAAGCAAATAAATTATGGCCACCCATAACCATACAGAAAAAATTTATTAACAACACTTGGATCCCACAGTCTGAAGTTATTACCATAATTAAAATGTTCCTGAGTCTCTTTCTTTACAGTGAATGGTACCAACAGGGAAATTATATTGTCTGTGAGCCACCGTTCTTATACTGCCATGGGGATACTGTGATGGGAATACCATGATCCTGAATTACTACATGCTGCATACAGATATAAAGTTCAATTTTTTGAAAGGAAAATGCATTTGTGCCCATTTGGTTGGGTCAGAGGTCACCTATCTTGTTGCATAAATGGATTTTTTAGAGGTATTCAGTGTAGACACGTTCTATGGCTGACAGCAGCTTTCCTGTTAGAGAAAGGAATTCTCACCATAAGTGATCCCACTGGTTTAGTGTCCTCTTATCAGAAAACTATGCAACCTTTATCCAAAGGCCTTATCATGCATAATGAAGGTCACACCTGCACCCTTCCCTGCCCTCCACACTGCCCTGATTCATTAGCTCTGTGCTGCATCTCTGTCTATGTTTGCACTGGAATTACACTACTTTAGCTATCAGCTGAAAAATTTGACCATGCACATGGTCAAGAACGTGTGATGTGCCTGGGAGCAACAATCTTGCAGCATTACACATGAAAGGGTCATCATTGATACTGTAGATGCAGAAATAGGGTCTGATTTTGCTTGCTGTTCTACAATGCTATTTTAAGTTTAAATCAAAGTTACTGAAAATCTGGATTTGGATTTTAATTTCCAGCCTTTGCAGGGAGGAGTGCCATGCACCATCTAAAGCTGCATCTCTTCTGAACAGTATAAATACAGCTCAATGTAAACATAAACATTGTGCCAAACACAAGCTTTGACCACATGCTGAAGTCCAAGCCAAACTTTCAAACTCCTGCTGAATGCAAACTTAAGCACTTTAATTAGAAAAGGATTTCTAAGTAGTTGCTGAACTGCAGGCCAACTTATAAAATACACTTGCCCTAAAACCAGCAAAGAGCTTTTCTTTTTTTCAGTCAAGATGTATTTGCAGAATGTCCACCTGGTTTTATTCCTATGTTCATGTCATGAAGCAGTGAGCTGGTGTTTGCTGTGCTATAGGGTGCCCTGTTTCTGTTTCATGGTCTCTCACACAGGCTGCAGACAATACCCCTCCTATAATGCCTGTGATTACAAGTGGAATGAAGGTGTTCTTACAGATTTGGGACATTCTGTCACGTTCCCTAAAAATAACCCGACTCTACAGTCAGTTTGCGTCACAGTGATTTCAAGTGAAAAATAAGGATGTTCTACAAAATACAAGTAAAAAGACAAATAATTTGAAAAAAAATTAAGCAGATTTATACAAAATAAAACTTTTTGTTAGCAGCAGAGAAAGGTACTGTAAAATTATGTAGAAAAAAGTCAGGCTCTGATCAAAAATTCCAAGACAACTGGAGTCTGGCATTCTAGGGAGAGAAAGCACCTACCTCATCCTCTGATCATCTGGAGGAGTCATTTCCAGGTCATGAGTGGGTCCATTCAGACCAATCACATGCAAAGAAATAGTTGGATTTTCCATTCCAGCCTGCATTTAAAAATAAGAATAAGTTAACATACCATGAACAACATGGAACGGTTTTGATTTATTATATCCCCATGGATTAATAAATTGTATGGGCATATGGACTGGACTGTCGTGGTTGTTCACAGGGGAACTGCAACTGTGGTGATGTGGCACAGAGGTGTGGAGAAGTCAGTAGGCACAAATAAGGGGTAATTTACTTAGGATACTTCTAACCTTGGTAAAAAAATTTACTTTTCAAGGCAACTGCAAATATTGCTATTTCATGCAGCTTTCGATAAAAGGTTGTCTAACAGGATGATGGTCGGCATAGTAAAATATTGAATCATTTTGTACTGTAGCAAAGAGCATGTCCTGCTGAACCACTGTAATTTCCACATAACTCGTATATATGTGGATATCTCTCCTGCTAAATTATGGTTCAATTTGGACCAACATGTGAGACCTTGAGTAATCAGTGCTTAAAGCAAGACACCCAGAAGAAAAGACTGCAGCAGACACCCCTGCACTGCTTTAGAGCAGCAAATTGCAGCAATATCAGCAGCAGTGTGTCCATACTTGGAGAGAGTTGTGCTGGGGCTGTGCACCCACTGTAGGTCTCTGCAATCAAGGAGAGAGTGGCTGCTAAGTCTTATTCTGTCTTTCACTGTGTTCTGAGTAATGCTCAAACACAAGTCTCTGAAACTCCTGTCTCCTCTTACACTAGGCCATCCGGGATATTCTAAGGAAGGCCTAACACTATATTTTCCTTCTATACAAAAGAAGATGTATCTAAATATTTTATATATATATGTATGTATGTATGTATCTATAAATAAAAAAAAGTTATCTAAATATAGAAATACATAAAAATATAGAAATTGCAAACTCTCAGACATCAACAACCCCATTCTAGCATGGGAGCAAAATTTTTTTGTGTGTGTGTAAAAAGCAAGGATATTTAGACTTTATTTCTATTAGAATTACTAATACTCATAGAATTGGAAAACTACAATTTTACAAATGCAGCTGAAGAGTAATGGACACCACATTCTCTGAGGAGCAGTGATTTTCCCTTACATCTGTTTATTTTCATTGCTTATCAGCGTGCACTAATATACAGTCTCCTGTCTGAGCCTACTGGAAAGAAAAAATAATTTATTGCTGACAGAACAACAGGACTGATTATTTTGTTTTCCCTTACCTTTGGATAATGATAAGTTTTAACAGTGGGGTAAAGGCTGCCGGTGTATATTGGGATCTCCATGGTGGGAACTCTGGAGGCATTAATTGTTGCATATGCTAACCTGGTGCCATCAGGAGACCACCAATGAGCAATGTGAGTCTTCAAGATTTCCTCTAATTAAAAAAAGAAAAAAAACAAAAAACAAACAGGCAGGAACAGAAGAAAAGGCTATTAGAGGTAAATCATTAGTTAGCAATAAATGAAAGAGCGTAGATATGAAAACTCCAGTCTAATCACAGCACAAGGAAGATGCCACAGGAATATCAATTAAAATACTCATCAAATTATGCCACATACACAAATGAACACAATTGATAACAATTACTGTGTATTTATTGACTATTAAACATAATTACCTTGCTGAAGAAACATCAAATTATTCATATTAGTGACAGCATAAAAGGCTTTGCTACTCCTGCCATGAGTCCTGAACATGGATACAGTTCACAATGTTATACTAGATACCTCTCAATCAATTCAAACAGCGCTTATACTTAGATACAAGTGCTTCAGCAAGAATTTAAACATTCCCAAATTCTCTTGCTGGTTGGGAATAAACAAATATAGTGATTTTCTAGTACTTAGTGAAGGCTGGAACTTCAAAACCCTTTACAGGATACCAGGCTTTAGAGTCTGTGGCTTGAATACCTACTTGACTTTTATCCCTATTTTATTTTTTAAACACTTTTGCAAAGCAATTGTCCATAAGTAGGCAAGGTCTGAGCTTGATCCTTTTCACCACTGAATTTTGGGATTACAGGATTTTTTGAGATTTCAGTAATGGAGCTGCATTTGAAAAGGTACTCAGAGAGATGCCCATACAAACGTGTCAGAGTTCAAGTCTTAAAGGAGAAAACAATATTGCCAGCATAAGAAATTATTTTGAATACTGGTAGAACCTAGCTCTCATTAAACTCAAAGAACTTCTAATTTCTAATACTTTTCTTATCATTTAATATCTTTTATTGTAAAGATGAGTTCATCTTACGGATCTCCAGAAAAGCTGTAAAAATTCATTCCTTGTCCAGAGTGTCTCCAGTTACTGACATTTGGAAGGCACTAACTTGGCTTTTTAAACCTCCCATTTTGTGAAAGGCAATAATGTAATCCATTTTCATTAAGAGGCTTAATATCATGTGAGTCATTCCTATTTAAACCACCAGAAGGGCTTGCATATGCTGTACAGATTGACGGGCAGGAAGATGGGTCCCATTACTTTAATGTGAGAATAAAAATTAAAGAGGCTACAGGGTGTTTCTAAGCCTTCAACATGAAGTCCTGCTATACAGGTCCAAGCAGCTCCAATGTCTGCCATCATTGCTGGTCATTGGAAAAATGAATGAGGATTTTCTGAGTTCAGACCCACCAGGTTTGTATACTACTCCAGGATGACCCTCAATCCAACCAGGACAACTCTCTGAGCTGAAGACTAGAAACTCACTTTCATTTTTAAAAAAAAATAAATTTGCATGAGCAACCCTTGAAGAACAGACAATTATATTCATCACAGAGCAAATAAACACTTTGTTAATCCAGACTTGCATATGGCTTGGGACAAAACTCAAGGTAACATCAGAAAGGGCGCAAGGGAAAATCATCCTCAAGACTTATGCTTCTTACAAATAACAAATTAATTAATCAATGCTTAATGGCCACATTTAAGTGGGGTTTTGGGAAGATATTTAGGAAATTACAAACATTATATGCAAAAGCACATCTGGCACATTTGCTTTACTACATTGTCCCACCTGTTATATGTACATTTAAAAGATGCTGCTTTTGACTTTTATATTGGTTGTCCAATAAAGAGGTAATTAAGTGTAAAGGAAAAGGAGTAAAGATGGATGGCAGATGAATCCTTGACATTTGAACATTAATTAGGAACGACTTTATTCAGCAAACATTTTCTGCAGGATCTCAGACTTAATGAAGCAGTTTTGCTGAAGGTCACATACTCAGAAAGGTTTTAGTGCAGGTTTTGTGGTCCTTTGTTAATGAGACTTAATTGAGTGAACCTTTGCCTTGAAACAAAGCCAGGACCTTGCTGTTATTAGAGAGATCCATTAGTTTTAGCAAACCAGAGAACATTCTTATGAAATGAAAAATGGATTACTACCACAGAGTGTCAGCTAAAAGCAAAGCATAATTTTTAGCCCATTTGTTTTTAGGGACACTCTATTCCTTGTGTTTGCTTGACATACACGCTCAGAAAATCAGTTGCATTCAATACTCCTGGGTCTTTATAAAGTTAGTTCAGATCCTGCCTCATGTTTATGAAAAAACAGGTTTTCCTTAAACACCAAAGCCCTCCTACACATATAGCTCATGACTTCCTGACTAAGAGTGTAAAGTGATCATTGATCAACATTTTTGCTCTCTTCCCCAAAGCTTGCAGTCACTGAGTGCTACATGATGTGAGGGTGCTCTGAACGACCTGCTGAGATTCCTCACAGGCAGATACTGGTGGACCTGTGCTTTCCTTGCCAGCCACACCAGGGCATGAAAACCCCAAAAACAGGAAGAATAAAGTATGTAGTTGCCTTAACTGAACAAGGGCTGTGCAGACATGCTGGATTCAAGCACAGGGTCTGAAGCAAGTCAGTGCTCATTCCTTGTTAGCACATTCAGTATCGAATCACTCTGAAACAGCTGCACATGACACTGCTTATAAATAGTGACTTTTTGGTGGGGACGTATCAGCCAATGAGATGTTTGTGCTCAGGGAGTGTTACAATATGTGTATTTTGATCCTTCTTTCAGCTGAATAAGACTCAGTTGAATAATGATTTCAAAGCTGTGTGAAACAGAGTCTTCTAAGTTAACAGACCACCAGGAAGAGCATTTGAAGTCCTAGGTCAGAGTATGTTCAGTGACAATTGAGTATATATTCACCTTAGAGACTTCAGTATCGCTGGATGAGAAAAGAAACCGGAAGCAATAACAAAGGTGTGATGAAAAGAATTTTCCCTGAGCTGAAGGAAAGGTTGCTGCCTGTTTGAAAACGTATTTCCTGGTAGGTACTTTCTTGCTCACCATCAGGAAGCAGAATGAGAAGTCCCTTGCTGTGGTTCCCAGATGCCAAGTAAAAAGCTGAGGTGAATCTGGGGTTGGATGTAGCATTGGGCTGTGATACCATATGGGCAATCCCTGGAAGGGCTGGTCAGTGAATCAGATATTGGATGGACATTTTCACTAGGTGTGTCATCAAAAAATAGCCCAGCATGTGTAGAAAAGGCAAGGAGCCATCTGCTTGTTTCAAACTGCAACTTAATTCAAGCAGTACTTGGAAGATCAATGAAATGGGAAACTTGTAACTTACTTTAGGTAACAAACATCTCAAGGAATCATAGGAAATGGATTTGGAAGAGACTTCAAAAAATCCTCTGTGTTGTTCCTCCGTGGACAATATCCACCCTGCAATCTTCACAAGTGGATTTTCCTATTCCTTTTGATACTTGTATAGCACCTTTAGCAGAGTTTTAGCCATAGAGCTCCAACACTTTTAACTATCATGTCCACCTCTGTCTAAGTTCTAAACAGCCCCACTGAAGTGCATCCAGACCTCTGAATTCTCTTATACACTCAACATAGGGAAAAGCATCAGGGCTTTATCTTTGCAACCTCAGTGGCAACCAGCAGGTTCTGGGAAAAAACTGTTGTATGCAACACATGTGGAAATCCACACAGATGGTTTTAATGTTCTGAACCATAATCTGCCATTGTGGTACTTCTACAGACATTTCCATGACAAATCAACTTCCCAAGTTTGGACACAGTTCTAGACTGGTAGAGCTCCTCTTTGTTAATAAGCACATGTAAATCCACAACCAAAGGGGTTTCTTCATGCATTTATAAAAATCCAACTAATTCTGCAGCCTTTGTCAATTGTGAGTCATATTTGTGAATTTTGCCTTTCTGCTGGAGGTGGCAATGTTCTTCTGGCTTGCTGTTTGGGAAAAGATGAAGCCTTCACCAATACTGACTGAGAAATCCATTGGTAGCTTAGAG
>JAWWEV010000083.1:6730965-6751078 GCA_035583235.1 Hafferia zeledoni | reverse complement strand
TGTTCTTCTGGCTTGCTGTTTGGGAAAAGATGAAGCCTTCACCAATACTGACTGAGAAATCCATTGGTAGCTTAGAGATTTCTTCTAATTTTTGAAGTTGATATTGCATTGTCTTCTTCAGTAGAAAATCAAAATAATATTATGAATGTTGTGCCCACAGAACAGAAAGACCGATAATAAATAGTTGGATTCTCCTCTGAGTTCACATAGATCATGCACACACACAAATACCAACATATCTAATTTTTTCTCAATAGACTCATTAATTTCAGAATATTTTAATTTTTACACAAAGTATTATGTAAGATTTTGTCTCACAGAGGGAACTTGCCCTTTGATATTCTTTATTGCTGATGTGGTAAAGAACAGCAATTCTGGGGAGCGTAATCAATGGTTTTGTTTGGTAATGCATTGCAGCCAATGCTCAGATCATGAAGTATTTCGTGTGTTCAGGACATTTTGCTGTTTTATTAAAACTGTTAATAAAAATGAATTTCAAGCAAAACAAAATTAAAGCCTAACATAAAGGCCATGGCTTACATAAGGAAAGAAAGCTCAAAAGAAACTGTCAGTAGGACGCATCAAAAGAACATGAGAGGGAGAGAGATCAGAGAACAGAAAGGGGATCTAGGAAAGGAGAAAACAAAGACTTCTGAGATAGCAAAACCCCAAGGGTTGTCATAGAAACATCAAATAAATACACATGCTTATTTGACAGCTGCCACCTGTTTTAAAATCAATTACTAGATCATTTCAAAGCATCAACCACACATCCAAATCAATTACTATTGTACAGTTTGGAAGAAAGTATTTTTAGCCAGTTAGGGAAAACTCATTGTTCGTATTGGCCTTCACTGCTCCATGTTGCTGTAGAAGACCACCATGCCATCTTTCATCATACACAACTCATTTTTTTTTCTCAGTGTAGGTCTACATTGACTTCCATTAAATCATGTGTTAAAGTAACTATGTGTATGCAAATAGTATAAAACTGCTTTATATTACTATATCCAATTTACATTTTCCTGTGTTGACATTATTTTGTGCTGATGCCAGCAATAGCCCTGCAGCACTATTGATTCCAGAGCAATTAATCCTCTTTCACAGTTGTCTAATTTAGTCAGGTGGAAAAAAACATGATTTTGCAGGGTAGCTGAACAATTCAACAACTTTTTGTAACAGAAGATAAATTTAATTTTTTGGCAGAGCAAACTGCAGGCTCAGTCCAGTCCCACAGTGCCTGTATGCAAGCAACAACCATTCTCAAGGTGCTTTTGCCATTGTCCAAGAGATCCTTAGGAAAAATGCCCACGCTGTGACCCTTTATTCCTACTTGAACACACAATCTCCTTTGCCACTGACAAGCTACAAGCTTAGGAAGAATAAACTGTTACTTGCTCTGATGTTTTTGAGGACATGCTTTAGAGCACTTTATAGACCAAATCCCTGATCCAGAACCTCATCCCCCAACAGCAGCAGCATCGTGCAGCCATGGAGCTGAACAGACACAGGGAGGAGCTCCCACATGTTCTGCAGCCACGAAAAGGTGGCAGCCCCTGTCTCAGGGAAAGGAGCCCAGCCAGGAGTTCTGTATCTCCTCAAACACAGGGGAGGTGTGGGCTGCAAGTGTCATTATTTCCCTTTAGTCATGTGGTTTAATTGCTTGAACACACATTGTTTTCTGCTCATGCAGTCTGCAGCCCCTTGCTCCTGCAGAACATCACCTTGAGACAGCAGGAGAGGGTCTGGCCAGCACTTTTGCCACCCCGTGGCCTCATGCTGATGACCTGGAGAGAAGCTCGTTGTAGCAGTGTGGTTCATGCTGGGCATTGAGGACAACTTCACAGGACTCCTCATGTGTTCTGCACAGTCAACAAGGTCACATCTTACCTCCACATTCCCTATGTGGGCCCTGGAGCTGGTCCATGCCCCAAGCCACACTCAAGCTCAGCAAACAGGCAAACCCCACAAAATCTGAACACTAATGGGCCATAGTTCAGCTTTGTTTCTGTGAGAAGGTGGCTCTGTGTGACAAGATCACAAGCAGCTGTGCTCCAGCAGAAGACATGCCACTGTTGATCACTGATACCTGCCAAGGACACCTGAGAGTACATGGGGATGAAGAAAAAACAATATCCAGCAAAGCCAGAGCGTGCACATCAGAGATGACTCTGGCACCCAGCCTGGCCAAATCCTGACCACTCCAACCTGGGCTCCTTGTCCATAGTCCCAACTACCAGCAACAACAACCATTTTGTCTCTAAGACAATCTTTAGGACACCTATTCCCAAGAAGCAGTATGAGATCACGTTTGGATGGCATCAAACTCCAGAGAGACAGAAGATAGTAATTTTGCCCCCTTCAAAACTGCTAGTTTAACATTTGTAGTTTTATTTTGTTGTTGTGTTGTTGTTGTTGGTTTGTTTTTTTTTTTTTTTCCCAGATCCATTGATTCTTCTAATTTGTTGTGTTTACAACACTAAGGATTCTGTAGCTGTTATATGCATCAGGGCACTGGACTGTTGTTTACAAGGTTATTGGCAAGTTGTTTACTTGGTTCTTGCTGGACCTTCTTTGCTGTCTGAGAGCTTGGGGGCTTCTAAAGCTGATGGTACTGAACAACAGTCTGATCCTGTCCTCAAGTACATCTCTGAAGCTCGTACTGAATACATGCTGGAGACCAGGCACTGACTGTAGTAAATAAGAAATCATGAATGTTTAAAATCTCCCTCATTGATACAAATGGATTTGTTAAAAAATCCAAAACCTCACCTAACAAAACAGTTACACACAAGTGTGAGAGGTGGATTCTCACAAACAAGAGAAGAATTCAGCTATTTGGAAATAGAGAGGCTCCTCTGGGCCATTTTCACACCCTGACACACTGAGTGCACTCAGCTCTACAAAGCCACTTAAGGTGCAAAAAGCCATGGGGATGAGCTGTCCCTTTGGTCTCTCATGGACCCTGGGTCCCCACCAGGTGCAACAAGCAACTCCCCAGGAGGTTTGGCCCCACCTCCAGAGCAATCACGGCAGTCAGGCAGGGTTACTACCTGTCACACACAAAGCCATACTATCCTACTGGCACCTCAGTATTTTGGGGCCTGCTTTTTAATAAAAGCTGTCCTCTTTGGACAACACACCAGAAAAACATTGAGTTGACTCCATATCCTCCCTATGCTCTTTTCAGAAGTTTCTTTCTCAGTGCTTCTCACTTTTTCTCTCCTGTGCACCATCCTTAAGAACCTTTAGCTGTTGCTTTCAAAAGCATTAATGATCAATGCTCACAGCAACTCCTAACAATGAGCAGGTGTCCTACTTCGGTGGTGTGAGTCAGTCAGTCTCAGTAACAGGCTCTTGGACCACGCTGGCTAGACTGACACGTGGGCATTTCATCAATGCCAGTAAGTCTGTGATCTGTCAGGATGTTCACATGTAATAATGAAAATAGGGACTGAATTATGAAAGCAGAAATATTAGCGATCATATCACCTGCTATTCCTGTTTCCAGCATTCCCTCCAAAGAGCAAATGCATCCAGGAAACCCATCCACAGTGGCACACTGCTGTTTGCCATTAATGAAGAGTAAGAATGTATTTTTCCATCACCTGGCAGAAACACAAACCCACAGCCTGTTGCCAGCTCTCCATGAGAGCCTGTCAGGTAGAGGCACTAAGTCTGTGGAAACTTTTCTTGGCAAAAGTCTTCTGAGTGATTTGCACCATAGCTCACTGATGTGGGAAATGCTCACTGCAAGGTCATATTGTGCCTTCTCAATTGCGAAGGACCTAGAGGAGACAGAATTCACATTGCCCAAATGCAGTAGGGGCCCTTGTAGTTGAATCCTTTTTTTCTTTCTTTATCCCCCACTGTCACTTAAAAGGTTGCTATGGCTGAAAATACAATTTGCTTATCTGTGCAACGCAGTGAGACAAATCAAGGCTTTCATTATATGCTGAATATTACTCTATTCAAACCTGCTCAAGTAGCTTCCACCTCACCTTTCCTTTAAATTAAAAGTTACAGGTTCTTCCTAACTAATCTATGGGGTTTATAATAGAAGGAAGATGGACAGCCAGCCTTGACACAGGGGATCCATTTCAACAGCTACAGATGTATCAAGGAAGTTAGTGATCACAAACCCCTCTGAATCTGACTATCAAAAATTCATTAGACGATTGCAATAGTTCAAGAACACAAGTGCCCAAAAGCAATCTCTTTTAATGTTTCATAAAGAAATATGAGAGATAAGAAGACTGAACAGCTTGACATTGCTATTAAAGAACTTGATTCTTCCAGCCCATGGACTTTTATCAGCACTTGCACAAGCTGTCTTTCATGTGAATTGCCTGCATGATTTATTCACCCTCAGCAGCACCTGCTAGTCACCCAGCCTGAGTGCTAATAAACGTCACTAATATTGCAAAATACAGCTCTGCTTTATGAAATGGGATCTAGAGCACATTGACTGAATTTTGTTTAGCTCCAAATTCCTTACCTGGTTTAAACTGCTACAGTCATTGAACAGCCATTAAAAAACCAGTTAGAGAATATACAGCCCTCCAATGGCAATATTCCCAGAGGTTTCAACCTGAACAGCGATTCAGGATCTGGCTAACTGAGTGATTTAGCACAATAATGACTCAGAGGATGAATCTGATTTTACAGTACTGAATAATCAGAGGAACTATTGAGATCAACAGAGTCACTCAGGAATAATAAAAAAAGAGAGCAGGATAAAAACAGAATTCAAATTAGCTTACAGCAATATTTCAGAAAAAATGCTCTTATCAAATAACAGGGACATTTATTATTAATGAAGGTAATGGTATGTAATCAGGTTATGCCACTGATGAATCAGTGGGGTTTGACTGTATTTAGCAGAGTGGCGGCACTTGCATGTTGAACAGAATTCTGCTCTTCCTAGATGTGCATTTTGAAGGTCCTCCACTATGGACTCAGGAAAGCATAAAGAAAAGACAAACATATGTGCAGGATAATGTCCACCCATCAAAATCTCTTTTATTCCTACTATCAGGAATTACTATTTTTAGCAACATTTTAGAGTTGTAGACTCCTATGTCGCAAGTTTAAGTTACTGACAAAATCTTGCGTAATCACTTTCTTTGGACCACTTGGAATTACCCCACCTCTCTGTAGGGAGCTGCAGAAATCAGGCTAAACCCCAATAATGCCCAGAAGATCATTACAGGTTCTTTGGGTATGGGTGATGTCTCCAGCTGCAATATGACAAGAGAGAAACCTGTGCCCCTATGGCAGGTGCAAGTCTGTGCAACTCTGGCAGTCACAGCCCAGAAACTCACATAAATAAGTGACACAGAAATAAACCCCAGTGGTTTTGGTGTGCAGGATGCCCACTGGGGAAATTACAGTGGGTCCTGAAGAGGACAGGAAGATGATCAGAGGGCCAGAGCACCTCTGCTATGGAGAGTTGGGAATGTTCCACCGGAGCAGAGAAGACTCCAGGCAGATTTTACTGCAGCCTTTCAATACTTCAAGGGAGCCTGTAAGAAAGATGTGGGCAAACTTTTTAGCAGGGCCCTGTTGTGAAGACAAGGGATAATGGTTTTAAACTGAAGGAAGCTTGGTTTAGATTAGATATACAAAAGAAATTGTTTACAATGAGGGTGGTGAAACACAGGTACAGGTTGCCCAGAGAGGTGGTGGATGCCCCATTCCTGGAAATATTCCAGATCGGGTTGGATGGGGCTCTGAGAAACTTAATCTGATTGAAGATACACCTGCTTGTTGCAGAGTGGGTGGACTAGGTGAGCTTTAAATGTCCCTTCCAACCCAAACCATTCTATGATTCTATGAAATGCTGGCAGACCATAAATCAATTTGTAGCAAATACCATTTCTGCTACTACAACTTATGAGACCCTTGTGTTAATGTAGTAAGCACATGATCAGACAGGGGCAGAAAGATTAGGGAAACACCTTTACTTCTACTGAGGTGGAAGAAAAATACTGTGAGTGTTTCCATTCAAGGATGCTGAAGGGGCACTGGGGGCTGAGCAAGGTGGTGTCACCCATCTCAAGCTCATGAGAGGGACCTGCTGGGCTTGGTCAGGCACAGGGTGCTCAGTGCCCTGCCCAGCAAAGGTTTGGTCTGTGGCACATTGCTCACCACAGGCACTACCCACACATATGTCTATATTCACTAACATTTTTATTTTTGAATTGATGACCATTTTAATTTCCTTGGAGAGTCCAAAGCTTGTGTCTCTAATGATTACTGTTTTTACTTTAAAGCCACAACAATTATAGTCTCCTAATGAGAGTTTTAATTGGATAGTGAATTAAATACCAGATGACGTTGACAATTCACAGTGGAAATGGAATTCCAGAAGTTTACAATTCTTTAAAATTTTTGTTGTGTTGAGTTTTATATTCCCTGTTGTACTTTGTTTCTCTTGGTTTTTACATTGATTCCATTACTTTCAACTTTTTAATTTCAGATGACAAAACCCCCATCCATAAACCATCATATAAAAATTTCTGGAAAAATATACCAAAATGTATGGAAATGTGCATATAAACACACACACAGAGCCATGCAGTAGCAGTGAAACAAAATTGCTTGCATAATTGGATCTAAAACTGGTAGGAAGAAACTTATTAAAAATGAATATCCTAGAAAGGCAATTAGGAATTTTAAGGGGAAAAAAGCCCTGATTAATTAACTGCAAATTATAAGTATTACTTTGAATTGGGTTGTACAGAACAAGATCAAATTACCAATTATCCTTGCCTGCTTTGTTCAAAGATCATGAATGTGCATTTTAATTTACGCTGGAGAAAGCTAAATATACTTAGAACCAGCATGTAGAATTTTGCAGAAATCACTGGGGATGAAGGGGGACTCCCCCATTACCATATAAATGACATGCACAGACTTACAAACGACATGCAGGAGATCCAGTTCGTATTGTTCCTTAGGATGTCGCTGGCAAATACCGGAAATTAAAATAAAGCTTATATCCTACCAGATAATAAATGTAAGCCATACCCCACAAATCCCCATCTACCAAAGATAATTTTGTCTGCTGTTTTTCACTGATTAAGGGTGGCTTTGGAAAAAACACACCCTCCTTGTTTCTCCTCTTTATCTGTTGCATTTATTGGAAGGATGGGAGATGGCTCCATTTTTATCTACCTAACAGTTCACAATACCTAATGTAGATTAATCTTTATTTCCAAGGTCATCATAGCCTGCACTATCCTTAAAAACTTCCTACTTGGTATTGAGGACAATTCCTACATTAAAAGAAAAAAAACAAACACAAAAAGTACCCCCAAACAAACAAACCAACAAAAAACCCAAGAAAGAAAAGGGGGAAAAGAGGAAGACTCATTATAGCAGCTCCTTTTTCACCAGTATATTTTTACCCCAAAATCCATGACATTAGCAGTGCTGCTGTGTTGAGGTCATGGCTGACCAATATCTCATTATCCCCTGCAGTGGTCTGGGAACTGGCTGTGGTTGTGTGGGGTGTTTGCTGAGCACCAGACACAGCCAGGGCACAGGACATACCAAGTTGCCAAGTACTTTCCCACCACCAGACTATAAAATGCATGTTTTGAAATGCCTCAAAATGCCTCAGATGGCAAACATTATCAAATTGCAAAGAAAATTCCATTTCCCTTGCTGAGTAGGACCAGAAACAGTGAGTTGTACTCTTTGCCATTTATTGTTTATCACTAAAAAAAGAAATTTTCTAAGTATCTAATTCCTGAAGTATTTCGATGTGAGCTGCACTCAGAGATGCCAATTTTATATATATATATTTTTTTTTTTTTTAATTTTTTTTTTTTTTCCCTTTCTTTCTATGATTTCCTTGGATGCCTTTCATCATTTCTTGGTAACTTTCCTTCTGGAAAACCGAGCAGCTCTGGGCTGGCTGAGCACCTTCCCAGCACCGACGCAAGGCTGCGGCAGTGCCCGAGGTGGGTGTTCTGCCCTGCTCCTGTGGGCACAGAAACTTGTGTGTGGGAAGGTTCACGAGGGAGGGAGGGAGGCTGCAAATTACTTTTCTGTCTTCTTCCAAGCGATATTTCTCTGTCATTCCCTCCAGCCTGCAGCTATAAATCCCAATTATGTTGTTGGCATGTTGGGTGGGAGGTTTCATCTTCATCATGTTTAGGAGGATTCCACTAGGATGTGAAAATACTCAAAGCATGGTTACATCATGATTACACATATTTTTATTATTATTTTTTTTTTCAGTGTGCAGAGCATTTCTTTAGGAAGGGCTAACAGGATGTCTGATTTCTCTTTTCTAGATCCATATTCCTAACTGAAAAAGGGACCATGATACAGTGCCATAAACACAACCACCAGGCTGGCGAATCGACTGTAAATTATCTTTCTGTGCCCTATGTACTCTGAGAGATGGTTTAATGTAGTTTTAAGTCCAAATTCATAACTGGTATTAATAATGTATCTGGTGATACATACTTACTAAGGATTCAGTTCTTGGTTCTCAGTGTGAAATAAAGAAATCTAACAGTGTCATGCTTGCCCACTAAGGACTGATATGTTTGAAGGAGCCAAATCCACTCCTGGGGAGTCAAGCAACTATATTATGCCTTCTTTCCTTTTTCAAGTGGTCAGCAAAGTACACACACTCTTTCCAATAAGTTAAAGTAAAAGCTTAAAATGGAGTAAAGTCAGACTGGAGAAGTGACTCTCCATCTTCAGACCCAATTTAGCTGCTGTCTTCACAAAGGCAAAGGGCTAGTTTCTCCTCTAGACCATATTTCAGCTGTGCTTTCATATGTGTATTTTCTTACAGAGGAAAAGAACAGGTCAAACATGGAACAGCGCAGGACAGGGACCACCTCTGGTTATCCCAGGAAAATTATTTTGCTGGAAACAAAGCCAATGTTTTGGGATCTAGTGTTTACTACCAAGCACTTGGTGGACTTGTATTTGTAATTTCTGCACAGTCCAAGCCAATAACTTGTGCAGGTGAACATCACTTCTGGGAGGGGAACAAAAAGGTTGGCTGTTTTAATCCTAATACCAGTCAGGGCCAGGCCTGGGCTTTGAGAAACATAACTAGATCCATCAAGTTGCCACCCTCCTCCTCCTCTCCCAGGGAAAGGAGCTGTGCCATGACTGGATTCTGCAGTGGCCTTTTTGAAAATGGGATAAAGGAAAACAGACCTCTTGGTTTCTCCACTCTTCCTGCAACTTGCCTTCAGCTGAGGTGCCATTCTGCAGTGCTGTGCTGAGATCTGCTCACTAAAGGTAATGTTGGGCCTTGGTAATGAGGAGATCATGTACTACAACATTTCCACACGGCAGCTCACACCAGGAGAAAATTGTTACATCTGCATTTCTGTCTTGCTATTCCCACCTCTCACCTGGCACCACATGACCTCTGCTAACAGAGCCAGAACAACACCACTGAAGTTACCATTTCTCCTTTCTGGGTTTATTATTCTGTCTTGCATAGTTTTAAATTCCGCAAAAGCTCTGAAATGTTCCTGATGTGTGTCAAGCTTTCCTAGTTCACTATTTGCCAGGGCAGCATCCAGCTCAAATTATTCTCACTCGCAAGGTCAAAATCAGATGCCGAAAACTCACAGGCAAACTCTTAAACAAAAGACGTCCCATAAGAAACCTTGTGTTGTTCTTAGTCAGACAAGGTAAGTGGGTCACTCCCCAGAGAGAGTTTTAAAAAGGACCCTGAGTGGCAGAAGTGAGTTTCTTGTTCATCTCAGTGGGCTCACTGGATCCATACAAGCAGGATGACAACTTCTCCCACCTTGGCTCCAGGTCTGATGTTTATCAGCAGTGCCCATGAGCCAGATCCTCAGCTCCACAGATATGCTGAAATGGGGAAACTTACAGGGAAATTCCCAAATCTACTCCCTGCTCCATGGGGCTGGACAACAATCACATCAGCTCCCTGAACCTTCTCCTGATCCTCCCCCTTCCTGCCACTGTGAGGGATCCCCTGCTGAGAAATCCACTGTTCTATCAGATGTCAAATATTAGGGAAAAGAGATGAGAAGCACAAAAGAATTCTAAGATACCCACATTTAGCTGGAAAATTATTTATCCAGTGTGCCACCACGTATGATATAATCTAGGCAAGAAGTGCTACATCACAGGGCTTTTAGACCCTCATCAAGAGCCTCCACACATACCGGCCTTTGGGCAGTTTCCAGGGTGTTAGGGAAAGAAGGGTAGAGGGGAGGAAGAGAAAAAAACAAGATAAATTTAAAGCACCGTGATTAATCCTTTCCCTCCTCATGTATTTGTGCAACGTTGTGCTGTGCCTCAGAGGGGCAGCACAACCTCAGATATCGCATCTGAAATGCTTCAGCTGCTGGGACACAGCTCTTACCTGGTGTCCTATTCTCACCATTGCTAGCCTGCTGGTGATACTCCAGAATAATATATGACAATTAAAGGGTTAGGATGGGTCAGTTCGATAATCAAGTGAAGTTTAATTTTTAAAATGAGATATTGAATCTTTTAAGTCCTCTCCATGCCTACAGTCTGAGGTAGAGACTAGAAAAATCAAAACAAACGCAATAAATACAATGATCTCCAGATAATTCCCATCAAGTAAGATTTATTTTTATGTCTGTTTTCAGACTGCTGCATTCAATTTTAAAAGCACAATAGCATGAAAACATAATGTTTTGCTTTTAGGAGCTGTTTTTCTCCAGTTCTGTTTCTTACCAGTTTCTCAAATCTTTAATCTAGCTATCATGAAAGCCTCCTTTAAAGAATTGCTTTTGATCTTGTCTTATGCAGTAGCTACTGATGGTTATTCCCCGCCCCCCCCCTGCTATTGTTAAATCAAATACAAGGCAATTATTCTACTTTGAGCAAAAGCAAAACTAATGTAGGAGGCAAATGCGTGTGAGTCATATGTGTAAAAAGGGAAGGGCTGAAGTGATTTGCTCCTATTTTCTGGGATTTGCAAGGCCTGTAAGAGTCCATCAGGCCCTTCACAATGAAGAACAGAAGTAATAGTCTGACAGAGCTGAGGCAGCTTTAACAGCAGATATTTACCTTCTGCTCATAGGGTGCTCCATGGGCTGGAAAGGCTCCTTCTGTCAAAGTCACTTAGGACCAGTCCAGCCTTCCTGCACAGACACATCTCTCCAGTATGAACCCCTCATATCATGTGACCAAAACTGAAGGGCTCCTGCCAGGGGTATATGCTGGAGGCAATCCCAAGGACAGGATGAGAACAGCCAGATCTGGGGGTTTGCGCAATGCTCTGCATTTTATTTGATTGCTAGAGTCTAAGGTGAGACTCTCACCTCAGTTTTGTGTCCTAATTTCTCTCATCTCATCTAAAACCAGGGCAATAATTGTGCCTCAGTTTGCCTGTTTCTAAAAAGATGGTAATAATTCCTGTTCTAGCAGGACATTTTTGGCAATTTTATTAATTGGTGCTTGCAAAAAGCATTAAGATCAAGACAGAATAATTGCCTTGGTGGAGGTCATAATTAGACTTGTACCAAGAGATACATCTGAGCATCATCTGTGAAGCTCATTTAATTTTATTCTTGCATTTCAGCTACAAGTGTGTGGGTGCTGAGGAGGGGAGCTGTTCTTACAAAAGCAATCACTGTATTTAGGATGAAGTTCAAGCACTTTGTTACGCTGACACTGTGCAAGGGATGTTGAACACAGTGGAGACCAGAGAACAGTTCATGCTGCAGTGAAGACACAGACCTTGCAGTGGAGCAGGACAGAGCTGTCTGAAGGGAAAGCCAGCGAGGCCACCAGCAATCCCTGCCCTGGGAGGAGAGGCTCTCCTTGGCTGAGGGTCAGCTCAGAGGCCAGCACTAATCTGATCAAAAAGGGGATTGTGAAAGCTCATCTGAGTCAGACTGTAAAATCACGCTCTTGAATCCTAATAATTTCTACAGCAACCAGTTGTCACATCATGAGGAATTACAAACAAAAGTTGGGGGGAGAAAGAACAAGTTGACACACTTTTGTGAATCCCAAATCTGGCCATAGGCAGAATTTTAAGATTTTTGGTTTTAAAAAAACAATTAAATTTCCATATAGTGTGCCCTAGAAGTATTTAGTGAAAAAGTAAGTCTCATGTTTCTAAATGTGACAGAAATGGGGATTATGCCAGGAAGTAACCCAGGATTAGAAAAAATTTTGAGAAAAATCAAAATTAATGCAGAAACTTTGGAGATAATTTCAAGAAGACAGGCCACAGAATGATGGATTTTTGTACTCAAAAAAGTGTATAAATGACATCATTTCATAAAGAGAACTTTTCTTTTTATTCTTTTCTGCAGTCTGCTCACTTTTCCACTGAATATTTTATGTAGCAGCATTTTGAATTAAAATTCAAGTCAAAAACCACACAAACACACCATCAAAGAAGCGACTGCACACACTAATCAAAAGCAGAATAGGATTTCATTTCACATTGCCTCTTTCCAATCAGGATGCTATTTGCATACTATATTTTTTCCAGCAAATCATGCAGATTTCTGGCTGTTTGCAGCTTTCCTTTAGAATCCTGATAGAGAAAGTAGCTGCTCCAGCTCTCCACAGTCTTACCACAAGGTGGCAATGAAACCTCCACCTTCCTGCTGAGGAGGTGAGTTGCCTCTGATTTCCTCCTTCATTACTTCTTATTCACTCTAATTATCATATTTGTAGGTGGCAATTACAGTCTTCTGAGTTTCTGCTTTCCATTTCCTCTATAAATTTAATAGAGGCTTGTTGGGTTTATTTTTCAAATAAACTCTGCAACATTTCTAAGGACATTAAACCCTGTAATGTAAGAGTTTTTCTTTCAGTTAATGCAATATTGTATGTTTCTCTGATCTCTAATGAAGTTTTGAGGACCACTCTGGAATTATTCCCTTTTGCCAACAAACATTCATATGTCTTTCTGTTTTAACCCTTTCCTTCCTAGATAGTACCTCTCCCATGTTGCTTTAGTTGCCTCATTGGAATTAAAAAAAAAAAAGTCTTCAATGATTTAAAACCAGTTTAAAAAAAAGCGTGAACAACCCCCCCCCCAAAAAAAAAAAAAAAAAAAAGGAATATGTATATAACAACCACAGAAAACAGTCAGATTTCACCTCTAAAGGAAATACAGATTAAGAAGAAAAGGGGATCCATGAGAGATCAGGCTTTTGTAAACTAGAGTAAGATATAAAATTGTAGTCATTTTAAAAGATTGTGCTACTGGGAAAACTAAAAAAACCCAACAAAACCCAACCCCAAATCTATTTGTTACTACCTTTTGAAATCAGTATGTAGAGACAGTTTGGATCTAAAATATGATGGAAACCTTTTTTCCTGCATTTTTCAAAACTTGCTGATAATTCTCAAGCTGGACTATAACTATACCAAGTCTCAGTAGAAGGCATTTTTCTCTGATCCCCAGCCCAGGCACCACACATTTAAGGCTTAATTGGTTATATGCAAGAATACAGCACAATATAGGTTAGGGAAAACACTCAAAAAGAAAAAAGTCTTGAAGCAAAACTCAACAAAGTTTAAGGATCATGTACATTTGTTAGAGGTATCAACTTCTGCCTAACTGTATAATTTTGATATGAATTTAATATGTAAATGAGGGTATTGTATATACTAAATGAGATTGTAATTGTGAATTTTACATCTATGTTTCTGGCACATTTGTATGAATTACAGGAAATATTTTTCAGTAAATAGTTTGGAATTGAAATACTCTGCCCAACAGACTGCAGTGGTCACCCCTCCCTGTATAATCAGTACCAGGTGAGATGAAGATTAAATCTTTTCTTGGTGTAGCTTACATCCACATAATCAGTACAACTGCAAGGCCATCTCAAGGACCTGGCTACATCACAGGAAATTTTATGGATAAGAACAGAGCACTTAATAGTTTGCTTTAGTACTATGTGATCCTTCCACTCTTATTAAAATATGAAAAAATCTTTAAAAGTGAAAAGACATTCCTTCTAAATCTACAACTAAGGAATATGCTAAGAAGTATTCAAAATACATATAAATAAATTACAATATTTAGTTCTTAGCAGCATTTTGTGTTCCTGTGCTGTTTAACGTGACTCTAAACAATAGAATATCTTTTCTCAGTGCAGAGCGACATGTGAGAATTTTCATGGTCTTAAAAGTTCTTACAGTTGGAGAACAGGGCACAACAACCTCTCAGTCACTAAAAACTTTTAAAAAAAGAAGAAAAAAAAGAAAAAAGGTATTCTAGTCATAGTTTTCTGGTACACAAACAGCAGCTTGTCAAGCCAGAAGCACAAACTGGCTGAAAATGTGATCATTCAGCACCAGGATGACAAGATGACACAGGTGAACATAGAAATGACTGTGATCCCTTTAGAAGAAAAGAACTGGGAAGAATGGCAGCAAATCCTGCTCTACATGAGACAGCTGTGCTGTAGAAATAATTTGCAAAGTAGGAAACTCAGCTTGCAATGGATGGAGGGGAAAGCAGGCGAAGAGGATGGGCGACACATAACTGGTCAGCACTGTTCTTGTTGGAGGCTGCAGATCTGAGCAGATGTCACAACATGGGTTTATTCCTCAGTCTTATGTCTGGTGCTGTATCTGGCTCTGCTTTGATGGGTAATGAAACCTGGCACGATACCTCATCTCCAGACTCTCAGAAATCTCAATGGATATGGGCAAGGACTGCAGGGAGGCAGAGCAGGGTGAAGGTCAGAGCAGCACCTGCTTTTATTTGCCATGGATTTGAAGAACCTCTCCTACACGTTACAGCATTGCTTGTTCACTGCAGCCCTCATCCCAGGATGGGACTGAGGGTTCGTGCCCTGCTGGATTCAGTCCCTGCTGTGTCATGCTGGCTGCTGTGCACACATATGTGGTGTTTGCAGGCACCTGGCATCTCCAGCCTGCCACACATATTTTACTGCTTAACCATCCAAAAGTTTTAATATCATCTTTAAAATATGCTATTTTCCCCACTTTTCTAATTACCATTAACTCCATGGCATAGTTTCCCCTTAGACCCATACCCACTGAAGACTGGAAAGCAGCTGGTACAGAAGCTACGCCATATGGTAGTTACTTATAGCAACATAAACTAATTGAGTGTTGAGGGTGATATAATCCCTGGATGCTTTATCTTTTAGATGCTGCTGGTATATCAATCTGATCACTTTAATGATCTTCTCTAGTTCTCCAGTTTTCCCGATCCAGAGCAAAATCCAGACAGAATCACCTCCACGTCCTGGTTGGTATCACCATTGCAGTCACCATTGGGCTTCTTTGTCTCATTTGAAAAATACTTTGTACGGTAACACTCACATCCCTCATGTACTAAAGATCTGAGGTCCAGTGCAGAGCTGGTAGCTCGAAACACTGGTGGAAAAAACAGTCTTGTTTTCCCAGTACCAGGATCTGAACCTGTTGGTTGTCATGCCTCATGCAATGGCAAGCACATGCAGCACAGATAGGAATACTGAAGGTCATTTTTCACATATAAAGATTTAACCTCGTGCTCGTTCTGTTCAAACAGCAAACTTGAGCTCTGGGGGGCATCCCTGGTCCCCAGTCAGCCCTTGGCAGTGATTCACCCATTGTATGTCCCATGGCTTTACTGCTCTGTCCGCTTAATCACTGGCTCACTATGACCTCTGACTGCTTACAGCTGGCATCAGGATTTGGACTCATTGTATTTTAGCTCCTCTTCAACTTGGTTCTTTTTTTTTTCCTTTTCACCTTAGTTCTTTGGAGGGGGTTTTTTGTGTTTTTTTTGTTTGTTTGTTTGGTTGGTTGGTTTTTTTGTTTTTTTTTCCTTTTGGGAGGAGGTTTTTTTTTTATTACGGGAGCTGACATACACAAATTATAAGCTGACTTGTGTCACCATTTTGGATATTTTTTTGATTTCCCTGTTGTTATACAAAAACAGACAGGCCAACTCTGAGTGATAATTACATATCTCAGCAGAATTTTCATCCCTTTCATGTAGCTTCCACTCATTCTAATTTTGACAGAGCACATTAATTTTTTTTTTTTTTTTTTTTAATTTCTTAAGGCAGATACTCTTTATTCAGGCCAGGAAGCAGTGAGACAAAGAGGCCAACTATTTCAGCAGCCTGTAGTTTTTCCACTGGTCTCTGAATTTCCATAAGCAAGGCTGTACCAAGGAAAAACCTGTGCATCAAGAAAGAAACCTACAGAAGATTCCTTTTCAGGTCAAATTGATGAAATTATGCACTAACATAAAATTTCTATGGCTATCTTTCAATTTCATTGTTCTTTCTGTCCTTCTAATCACTTCTTGATTGCAGCAGCTTAAAAACATGAAGCTTGCTTACTTTCTTTAAAATATGTGTTTCAAATAAAAGTACTTGGACACTCTCAGAAGAAGAAAACAGCCAGTTTTCCTCAGGGGAATAATAATGCATATATAAATGTATCATAACAGAGAGCTCCATTCCCTACACCCATCTTGTACAAGCAGTTTATGTGTATTTACCCTGTTATATATAAAAACAGGTATTCTGTAAACTCTGAAGGGATATTTCAAGAGCTCTTACAGTGACTTGTAATTGTAGAGCCAAGATGTCAAAGTGCAAAGATATCAGAAAAACCCATCAAAACTATATATAAAATCATAACATTTTAGATCCAAAAGAAGACCAAAGAAATCATCTAATCCTCCCAGTGCACTGAAATAGGATTGATGTTTATCTCAACAAACCATGACAAAAATCTAATTCACTCTTAAAAATCCCCCTGGACAGAGGTCCCAGCAGTATCCCTGGGCAACATGCCCTAACAGCCATATTTCCCCCCAGTAATAATGTACACAGATTTGTACAAATTAATTCAATTCTTTTAATCTCTTACAACATTCTACAGCCTGGAAGACTCTTACATGTGTCACAGGCCCTGGGCTCAATTCTACCAGCATGGAAATGATGCATTTCTGTTTTACCCTCAGTGAACCTGATCACCTAAATATGTTCTTTGTGTTTTATCCTGTTAAATCACAAATATGATTCTATGAAGGAAAAGCATAGCTCTCAAATTTAACTGAATTTGAAAATACTCTCTAACATTCCACTCTGGTTTTGGGGAATAATATAAGTTAAAGATATTTCCTTTGAAACCCTGATGGTGGATATAAAGCATGGATTTACAGCATTCAGCATCCTGGTGCAGATTCAGAGCACCACTATTAGCTTTCATGGAGTTATTCCAGACTTCAAATTAGCATGGCATAGGTCAAAATATGTTCTGCAATATTTAAAGTGCTAGTATACTAATTAGTTATTTAAAATACCAGCATAATCAGACAATGAGGACACAGATCTCCAGTAGACAATTTAACCCAAGGCCTCTGTAATGAAAATGGTGCACAGAAAACCATAACAGCTCTGTTACATGCCTTAGAATACATCATTTTTTGGAAATACTTGACTCAAGGGAAGAATACTTACTTTGTGATACCTACCAGAGCTTCAGGGCAAACAAAATCAACTTCACTCACTGAACACCTCTTAAGGTACTGGCAGCTACTGCCTGGCCAGTGACATCAGGATGACTACTGGCTTCCTTCCACTGCCCCAAGGAGATCACTGACCACAGTAAACAACACTATGTTTTCCTTCCAAAAGCCATCCTGAAGCTTGAATGATGGTGATCCAAAAATGAGAAGATGACAGGTGTTGGTTTTGGCCAGCAGCCTCCTTCCAGACAACCTTCTGCAGTAAGGGAAGGTTAAAGACTGGGCTAGAGCTGGCAAGGTTTCTTGTGGTGCAGTGCTTGACTTTGAAGCCAGTCCAGGTAGCAGCACATTTTAAGTTTTCAGGAGCTTGCTGATTTCTACGCAGGCATTCACAATGTGCATTGCAACTGGTTTGATTTTTCCCTGACCTTTGCCAACTGAGAAGGGCCAGAAGCCTGTTCTGGTGATGAAATCTGTAATGTGATCTTGCCTGGGACAGGGGAACCCCCAGCAACACAAGAAGATGAGAGAACTTCTACCAAACTTTTCATGACATTATCTAGTGAAATTTAAGACTCTCTTTCCCTCTGCTTCAACATGAATAAGACAAAATAATGTTGCATCTATTTAATCTTCCTTGCAACAGAATTATGTACAGTGGAAATACCCACTTCAAACACATGGCTGAGGTCAAGAGCTGCTCTTCATTCTTACTTTAACTGCAAACAAACAGCAGATTTTATGCCCACTTGGTGTAAATGGGCATGCAAACAAAGGTGCACAAAAATGCAGTCACCTTCAATAGGCAGCTAAATAATGGCTAACTGGGATTTGTACAGCCCCAAGTGCTACACAGAAGCTGCATGTACTGAATAAGCAACACTGAATGGCATCCAATAGGCAAAACAGAGAAAAACTAGTTATTTTAGTATGGTGAAAATGTCACTGGAGCACCACACTGGTTTTGCTACTTTTCCTGAACAAGCACATAGATAAGGGAAAAAGTTTCATTCAGCTTCCTCAAAAATCCTGAAAAACATCAGCAAATACTTGAGGACAAACTAATGGGTTTTAGATTTGAAGTGCATTTGTGGCCCTATCTGATGCCATTTCCCAGTTCAAAGTGTTTCCCAAATTCCCTTTACCCCATAGCAGCTATGTAGAATTGCAAAATTATCCATGTCAATGCAATATTTTCTTTGTGACTGAAAATATGAAAGTTCTTAAAAACAAATTAAAATCTGTATTTTCTGTCCCAATGATTCTTCAGGTATCTTGTCAAAAAGGGATCACTCATAGTCCCATTAGAGCTTTAACCATCTGGAGCAATGGCTTTTGCATGGAAAGAGATTTATTTATCCAGAGTATCTTAAGGAATACAGTGATGACTCAGTCCAATTCTTCATGTCATCCTCCCCCACCAGGTCCTGGAGTCACTAATTACTGGAAAGGTTAGCCCTGACACTGAAATATTAGGATATGTCATCTCCCTCTCTGGTGGCACTGAACAGGAACTTCAGGAGATACTTGCTTTCAGCCTAGTTATGAATGTTCCTTTTCAAATTCAGGTGTAATTTGATCATCAAAGTTTCTGTTCCCAAGCAGAAGCTCAGCATTCTCATATCACACAATGAAAAATGGAGCACACCACAAAATTAGCTAAGGCACTGCTTCAGCAGACTTACTGAGCATTTTCCCAGTACTGAGACCACTTCTGGAGTCTCAGAATTAATACTTCTGAACTTAAGAAAGATGTCTACTTAACTTGCTTGAAATATTATAAGCATAAAAGACACTGTTCAAAATAACTGATATTTGATTTGGCAGCTCCTACCAGGCGCTGCTCTTCTGAGAACAGTCATGTATGTTCTAAATATACCCTCTGATATTTTTTGTGAGATGCTGATTAAATTATGGAGCAGATTTTTCTTTATTACTGTGTTCTCTTTCCTCTCTTTATAAAGTCCATGAAGGGAACAGAAGCACTATTAGCATGAATCAGCCAGCAGCTTTGGATTTGTAGTTCCCAGAAGCTCAGAGAGAGTTTAAGGGAAATGTATGTGAGGGGAAATTGGGACCCTTTACCAGATCGTGCAGCAAAAAATTCTGCAGTTTCATTGTCTTAGTGATGACATCCTGGCCTCTCCCACCAGGTGTCACTGCAAAGTCACATAAGAGGATCTGTTGGCGATCACACAAGACAGACAAAATGAAGATTAATAAGGCATAGGAATCATCTCTGAAAAAGTCTTTTTCCACCCTCCTCTTGGCTCCTAGCCAAAAATAAAGCACAGCAATGTCACTGTGCATTAAGCTCAACAAAGCAGAGTATCAGTTTTAAGTGATGGCTGTGTATAGCTCATATTGTGTAAGGGTTTTAAACGTGTGTCATGGGAGCTGAGGCTGAGGCTTCACTGCCAGATGTGGTTCCTGTGACATGAAGGTGAGGAGATGTCCAGGTGAGGTGCCACAGCCGTGGTGTTGGGACTAAGTTTGGAACGGGGATGCTTCCTTTGAATAATCTTTAGATTTAGAGACTTCCAGGACAAACCCTTCTGATCCTCCAGCAGTGTCATGAGATGAGGGAGTAACTCATATGCAATTCTTACTTTTGCAACCAATATCCTCAAAAATATGTCCCACATA
>JAWWEV010000083.1:6712477-6730907 GCA_035583235.1 Hafferia zeledoni | reverse complement strand
TTTTTTTTTTTTAGTTTCTACTCCTGCAACTAAGGTCACATGCAACAAAACATAAACGAAACTCCTCAGTTTCACATATTATGGATGCAACAGGACCATCTATAGGTGAAAATATTTCCTTCCCCTCCCACCAGAGGCAACAGCACACACCACTGTGCCACATGCTGCTTCCCCATGATTTCCAAGCACACAAGCACAGACTTAGCAGTAGAGCATGGCTACAGAAGTTATCTACCTATATCTATGAACACAGACTAGCTCAGAAAAGATCACACCAGGACTTCATAGCAGTGGTATCCCAGTGAAGGTCCCTGTCTTGATAAAAGGACCCTGAATTACCCTCTGGGGTGTTCCTGGTCTGGCAGCATTGTGCCAGTATGGAGAGAAGTCCTCCTGCCCTATTCCCCAGGATTAAGCATCACACAATCTCAAACTCAGTGAACTTCCAAAGTGCAATCCAGGGACACCTCAGTCTTCTCTTTGTCACTTAACAGGATCACAGAAGCGACCTCCATCAGACCACCTTCCTCACAACATCTGAACAGCTTCTCCAAGTGCTTGGTGGCAAGTGAAGATACTTTAATTGCACTATGAGAGAATTAATTTCTGTGGAAGAGTGCCCTAAATGAAGTGTTTCAATGAAATGAATTTTACCTGCACTTCACTTTTTAAATGTACATTACTTTAAACAATTACTATTTATGTAAAGAACATGTAAAATACTCTTACCATATTGCTTTGGAAGTACTTTGTTCTGCACCAGCACTTGTTTTAAAATTATCTTTAAGACTCATTGTTGCTAAAACTTTTTCTCAAAGCAACACAATCATACAGCAAACTGAAATAAAAACCACTCTTTGCTGCTGCTATGCATTTAAATGTGTAGCTGATTTCAGCTGCAGAACTTTAAACTCTCTTTTATAGGATATTACTCCATTTTAGTGTAAGCATCTATCGGGCACACCTCTGAAAATGTTAAGTCAGACTATGAAAACATTGTCAATGCTTATTTTAGTAATAAAACCCATGTTTAATCTACACTTTCATGTTACAGTAATCTATGTATCAATCTATAACCTTCCAGCTAAATGCACTAAGTAGATTAAGCTCTGATTGATTTGAAATGTTTTTCACTATATTATCAAAAGTCTACAGATCAGCATAAATACCTCGAAGAAATTTTTTCCCCTTTGGCAGATTTACAAAAGCAGAGCTTAACTTGAATTGAAATGAACTGCATTTTTCCAGGGCAAAAAGCCTGTCAAATCTACTCTAGATGTGCTCTGCTTCCGGACTTAGTAAAACCCTGTAATTTATAGTACAGTGCATCTATTCTGTCGTGACAAAAGCAATGACATATGAGGAAAAGTGTTCCCTCTGGATCTACCATTCATATGAAGTGTCAGGAGTTACCCCAAAGGGTGGCACTGCTGAGACTGCCATTTGCACAGTGCAGTGTGAAAAAAGCTCTCAGAAAGGGGAGGGGGGATTGTTGATATGCTCCTGATACATACAATAAAAGACATTAAAAATCAGCTTCTGCAAGTAGAAAACACCAAGTTTTGTTATTTTCTGTGCTGGGTTTAGGGAAAGTGAGAGGCAGGTTGTGAGCTGTCACAGTAACCCGGAGGGGGAGGCTCAGCTGTCGCTGCCAGCGGTCACGAACTTCAGCAACAAAAAGAGCATGTGAGGAAGAGGAGTGTGCTGAACTCTCTGTGATCCCATTTCTCGCAGCTCCTTTGCAGACTATCTGCTGGAGATGGCTGCACAGATGGAACCAGATTTCTACATATGCTCAGCATCCATCCCGGTGGCTCACTGAGACGACAGAAGTGCAAACAAACATGGGCCTGAGCATCCCACCCAGCTCTGTTAGGGAGGTGGGGAAGGCACATCTTCAAACGACAGTGTGAGAAGAGGAAAAATAGTCCTGAGGTGGTAAATTTCAGTCTTTCCCCAGTTTTCAAGCATTTCAAGTCAGGTAGGTATGGATTTAAAATGTTGTTCCAGTTTATCCCTCTGAAGAGGTGGCACCCAAGAAAAGGAGAGAATTTGGAATAACAAAGGTGCTGGTAATAGTGTGTTGGCAGAGCATTCCAGCTGCTGCCAGGGTAAGGCTTCAGCCCCATTGACAATGATGCCTGAATTCCGATGGACTCCAATGGGGAAGTGTCACTCCTCTCTCAAGGGTCTTTATCCATTTCCCACTATGCAATACCCAACTTCTTCTGGGATCCTGCTCCATCCTTCTATGCATGTAGACAGCTGGTATCTGAACACAGCAGATCCATTTGACATTGCTGTCACAAGTCCTCAGTCCTGATGCCATTCCCAGGCTCACCTCCATGAGGATTGCACAAGTGATGTGGTGCAAGAGGAGTTCAGCTCAAACAGTTCAGCTCTGCATTGGATTTTGGATTCTGCACTTCATTACTTGGGAACTTTTATATGTTGAGTTTTCCAGTAGAACATTCCACACATTGCTTATGAAGTAAAGAAATTATTTAGTTCAATATAAACTGTGTTTGGACACAAACTGACATTTCCAAAGGGGTGCTAGATCCTAATTTCTTCAAAACATACTCCCAATGAAGAGCAGATTCAGTCATCCTAATCTGCTTGTGCCTCACAGAGAGGTTACAGAACCTGGCTTGGAATAATGAGATTGTATTTGATCATAAATTCATTTCTTAGTACATTAACATAAAGTTAACAAGCAAATTCATTATAAAGGACAAACCGGAAAGTCAATGTCAGCCAAGAAATAGCCTGAGCAATCCCATAATTGAATAAAAATGTGTGTCAGCAAAACAAGTGTCATCCTGGGCTTGCTGGTGTGCTTGCAGTTCACAGGCTTGACAATCTCCTCTCAGTGTGGGGCTACGCGTGAGACTCTACGAGAAGACCTTATGTACTAAATGATGTTTATCAGCAAAATACCAGTAGTAGTAGCCACGTTTGACCTACAGAGTCAAACAGGCTTGCCCACAACTTCAGCAGCTAATTAATACATAAAGAAAAGCAAAAGAAAATTAGCATTTTGTAGCTTATTAGCCACTCTTCTCGTGTCCTTCACAAGGAGGACATTTACTTGTAAATATTCTATTGTAAACTGTAAGCAGATATTGAAATATCAAAAGTAATAAACTACTATCAGATTTTTCCATGGATGTGTTTGATGAATTTGCACACTGATTTATGGAATCAGCTTCTTAGGGAGTGGCAAATAAAGTCATTTATTTTAATTCCCTCATTTTTGGGTTAAACTGTCCCAGTTTAGCTGTGATACAGAGGAATTTAAGGAGCAATTAATAATTTTACATCAATTAATGGCTAATGACATTTTTTAACCTATTCTGTTCTGTTAAGCCTCAAGAAAACTGGGAGCAGTCAACAGAACACAGTTAATAAATGTATCTGGAAACTTTCTCTCCACAGAGGTAAGAAATACTTGGGACTATGATGGGAGCCATAGGAAAAAGTGTGACTTTAAAGGGAAACTGTGTCACAGGAAAGAGACACTGCCAGGTCCAAACCCCAGGATCCTTATGAGAAGGAACTGCCCTCAGCAGCAGTCAGCAACAGAGAGGGATGCATATTGTGTGCCTGTTATACATATGCATATATTAAAATTTTAATTCTGATACAGCATTAGTTTAAAAGCCCAGAAGAACTGGGGATAGCAAGGGTCCTTTCCTAAGTTATGGAGCAGGTGAGATCACTTTGCAAGCTCACAGACATCTAAATGGCCATTTTCCAGTTGAAAGGATCAAAGTAAAGCAGTGCTCCAGAGATGACCCTCTAGCCCATCAGGCTCATTTTCAAGGGAAAGAAGCCAATTACTGCAAGAACCTGTCTGTTTTTAGAACTTTTTAAAGTAGCAAGATCTGAGCAGCTTCCAGGGCCCACCTAGTGCTGTGGAAAACAGCTAATCAAGTAAAATTGTTTCCTTGCTTCTTCCCTTACAATACAACCTCTTTCCCTCCCCATTTCTGTCTTTTTCTGTGACTTGAAAACTGGCACATCTATGAGTGATTGCAGGTGCCATTAAATAATGAAGCAGTTCTGTTCATTAAAACTCAGTGATTTATTACCTTTGGACTAAGGGAAAGAAAACAGCCTGAAAACAGAATTCTTACATCATTTCACATTATTTTCAATCCAGCACATCAGGCAACTCTTAGAATAGCAGATTTTCAGCTCTGTGGTCCACCAGTCCCCAGAAATGCAATGCTGGATGTCTAATTCCAGACAGTTGTGTAAATCTAGAGTGTAACTTAAGCTCATAACTAACTGCTGCCCTAAATGTCATGTCCTACCTTCGTACAGCCAGTCGCTGAGCCCATTGAAAATAACACCTTCCTTTCCTGTGGAGACCACTCGGATGGCTTGTTTCCCCACATGAGCACAGTAATAGATGTTATTCTCAAAGATAAATATCTGATTTGAAGGGAAAAAAGAAAAAGAGAACAGCATTAAGCAGTGGCTCCATTATAAAATGTTGCATTTTGCTTTTACAATAATTGGCAGTACAAAGTAACATATCACATTTTTATAGCATCTTTTGTCCAAAAAGGATTTCCACAGCTTGCTTCCAATGCCATCAGCTAATAGAAAGATGCTAATTTTCAACAAATTGAAGCCTTGGTGCTTTGATACAAGGTTTATTTTCTCACTCCTGTCTTTGTTTCAGAAATTGAGCAGTGCAGTTAGAAGGCGTGAGATGAATGCCATTGCTCAGGATGTTGAAAAAGTGATCCAGGATACAGTAGCACTTTGCAGAACTGATGCTGATGCTAGGTGGGGACTGAATTGGCTACTGAAAATGGCTTCTTGATTGTTTCCAACTACTCCTGCTTCCTTAAAATACAGCTGTCAATTTTTTAAATAAATCTGAATCTATTTTTAATGCAGATTCAATGAGACATTTGCTATTAAATAAGTACAGTCTATGTGACTGTACCACATTGGCCAACCAAGCATGAAGAGGTTGGTGTTTTGGCTGGGGAGCAGGGGCTCATGCTCCAAGGACACAAAGGGGTGTGCTAGACCTCCCCAGTCCCCAGGCCACCTTCGTCCAGGAGCCAGGGTGGATGGGACAAAGGCCACGGGGTCTCACCTCCCTGCCACCATGAATGCAGCTGCCCATAACCTTCAGCCCATCTTTGGAAACCTCCCCACTCCTGTTGCAAGAGTCTAGTGGATTCAGGTTGCTGAAAGATTACATTATCAAAATGCCATGGGATTTCACAGCTCCTTGGGAAGCCAAGGGCAGGCTCACACCAAGGACAGCTATTGGTAACTCTGCCTGCCTCTACAAACACCTTCTCACAGAGCTGATGTTGTCTGAGGGAAAACAAATATATCTTGGAGAAGAATTCCTGTCCCCTCACTCCAAAGTGAACTGCATCCTACTCTAAATAGAATCATAGAAACACAGAACCATCAAAGTTGGACAAGACTCTTAAGATCTTTCAGGTCCCTTCCAATGCCAACCACTCCATGATTCTGCAATTCTACGATCATCGAGTCCAGCTGTTAACCCAGCACTGCCAAGTCCACCACTAAACCATGTTCCTCAGTGCTGCACCTACACATCTTCAAATACCTCCAGGGATGGTGACTCCACCACTGCCACAGGTGGCTTGTTCCAATGCTTGACAACCACTTCAGTGAAGGAATTGATCCTAATATACCATATAAACCTCCCTGGCACAACTTGAGGCCATGTCCCCTTGACTTATCACTTCTTCCTTGGGAAACCGATTGCCACCTGGCTACAATCTCCTTTCAGGTAGTTGAGGAAAGGTTTCTCTTCACTTCCTTTTCTGCAGGGTAAACACTCCCAGCTCCCTCAGCTGTACCTCTTAAGATTTGAGCTCTAGACCCTTCACCAGCTCCGTTGCCCTTCTCTGGACAAACTCCAGCACCTCAATGTCTTTCTTGTACTGAGGGGCCCAGAACTGGACACAGGATTTGAGGTGTGGCCTCACCTGTGCTGAGTGCAGGGGACAATCATTTTCCTGGTCCAGCTGGCCACACTATTTCTGATACAGGCCAGGATGTCATCAGCCTGCGTTTCCACCTGGGCACCTGCTGGCTCATGTTCAGCCAATGTTGACCAGCACCCTTTGGTCCTTTCCCACTGGACAGCTTTCCAGCCACTCCTCCCCCAAACTGTAGGGCTGCAGGGGGTTGTTGTGACCCACGTAGAGGACCTGACACTTGACCTTGTTGAACCTCATACAGTCATCTCTTCTTATAGATGGGCACCACATTTGCTGACCTCCTGTCAATTTGGACCTCTCCAGTTAGCCATGACTTCTGGTAAATGACGGAAAGTGTCTCAGTGAGCACTTCTCCTGGCTCCCTCAGTACACTTGGGTGGCTCCCTGTGGACTTGTGTGTGTCTAAGAGGTATAGCAGGTCACCAACCATTCCCCTTGGATTTTGGGGGCTTCATTCTGCTGCCCATTCCTGTCTTTGAAATATTTTGAAACTGTATTCAGACTGCAAAGATGTACTGAACAGGGTATCAGAAAGACACCCTGAAAGATGAACTGAAAGATGAACTGTTAGTATAATATAGTAGACATTTATAGATCGGTTTTTATACACTTGAAGGTATCGGAATAAATGTTATGCATCTTTTCCATGATATAAGAATGCAATTTCTTTTGTCATGAAAAGACAAAATTGGGAAAAATATTTGCTTTCAGCTTCTGTTTCACATCCTATTACAGTATATGTTTCACCTAAATATAAGCTGGAAAGATTCCAGAAGAAAGTATAGATCCTAATTTAATTTTGGCAGCAGTTAAAGTGAGTTTGGTTAAGGGTAAGAATCATGACTAAAACTGTAGCTTGCTCTTCTTCCTTTTAAACTAAGAGAAGCTTCACTCAATTCATAGGTTTTGAAAGTAAAAATACCCCTTTTTGAATGATGCTACATTCTCCTTGGATTTTAGTAAACAGAGGAGCCAGATAAGAGATTCCAAGTAAAAAAATTTGTGTTAGCTAGTCTGCATATAGGAGGGTTGCTGAAGATGAAATATAAATAACAATCAAGAGGACTAAGCAGAATAACATACTTTTGACCCAAACAAATCCAGATCTCTGCGTCTGAGTGCGAAATGTGTGTGGGGTGCCTGGGTGGGAGCTCTTCTGTGATAGACACACAATCAAGTGGAGTTATTCAAGTGATATAAACCCTTGCCTTGCCCAGATTCTTCCAGCAAAAGAAGGTTTTGGAAATATTTTGTACTGTATTAAATTTTATATGAGTTTACATGAAAATAAAGAAGGTGGATTGACAACCTGTTCCTGCCCTTCCCTTTGTAAAGCATTGCAATATTTTCCATGTTCACCGTTTTGTCTTGCAAAGCTTCATTGCACTAATCAGGCTGCTTGAGGTATCTGGTAGCTGCAATGGAAAAGTAATACAGTCCTCTGACTTCAAACTGTCTCCCATATAATTCAGAGCCACACTGCAGCACCTCATAGAGAATTTAAAATTATCCTCCTAACTACAGTGCCTTGTACCCTAAAAATGTCAACCATAATCAAGATAAAAGATAACTGAAGCAGCACAAGAAGATTTCTGTGTAATGTATCTTATAAATTAAGAAAAAGCTTTTGAACTTCCTGTTATTCATCAAGAATGAAATGTCTTTGGATTACTTCACATTCTGGGTTAGTAAGATATTTGATGATATTATGAAATACCTATCTAGTATTTTTTACTGTTTTGATTTTATGACATCAAAGCAGTGCTCTCTATCAAATGATCAAACCTGTCAGCTAATTAGAGGGTAAGAAACTTCAGTCAAGAAAAATAACAAAAATATGTACAGACACCATTTTGACATTTTTTAATGCTCACTTTACATAGCATTTCTAGTCAAATGTAAAGTGATTACAAACGGGGTCAAGCTCAATTTTATGCCTCTCTGTACATAAGATAAAGACCAGAGAAGTAAGAAGAATGGAAACACAGAATTGAAGACACAGAAATTGTTAACTTCACAGAATAAACTAGGAAGACTTGAGTTCTACAGGATATTGGACAGGACATACAAAAAAGGAAAATTCTCCTTTCAAAAAAGGAAAACCTAAGAAACCTAGAATATTTTTGCTATATGAAATCAGAACTAACCCATGGAACTCCTTGCCACTGGATCTAACAAAAGACAAGAACTTCCTTCTCTTCCTGCTGGATGTTATAACAGATGCTCAAAAGATTAAACACTTAACAAAAATAACTAGAACATCTGAGGGGATTAAGATAAAGTTTGGGAGGTTTTAAATGCATTCACCTAATCCCAGGGTAATAAAAATCAATGGGGATTTTGCTGTTGGCTTTATGTGGCTTGGGATGTCACCTGAAACTTTCGGATATAACCCCTCTAGCCTCAGTTATCAACACACCACTAATTCCTGCGGTCTGGGAAGAAACCTCTGTCTGTTTGTAGCTTGTGTTAGAACTGGTTACTTCAAACCATTTGACATCCTTGTGTGACACATCTATTGGAGAAAAAATACTAGACTGATTGGACCACAAGCCTGAGATGGGAAGAGAAGTTAAAGATTGAGTATCCAGTAGGATAAATTTAACAGTAAGGTAAATATTTGAACTAACAACAAATTAAACTTAATTCACTTCAAACATGGAAAAGCCTTCATGACACTGATTGATTTAAGGAGGATTTGTTTAAAATGTTTTTGCAACTGCTTAAGGGCTTCTAAAATAGTGTTCTCTACCAAACTGACCTAGAGTGGTATTAAGTAATTATGCTGCAGTAATTAAAATACTGCTACTTTTAAATGGAATAATTTATGGACCTCTTCAGGAATGCAATGAAAATAATCTTTTTAAGACCACTTCAAAAGTCACAGTAACCAACTATTTTGAGCAGGTGAATACTCTATCTCCTTTTACAGTTGTTCAACCCATCTTCCTTCCAGCCAAAGAGGTGTGTGAAATTTCCTGTTTCTTCACAGACCAAAGGAAAATAGATTCATGTGCACTAATCTGCATTTTTACTGCTCCTATTTATTTTCCAACTGTAAGGTGGCAGCCTAAGTATATGTTCTCTTTACCCCACTATTTCTAACATGTATAACTTGTCAACTGAATGAGCTGCATCACTCAAATTTAGCATTTCCAAGCATAAAGTTAATGTCGAGATGCTTATTACTTTAAATTATTAACACATTGAGAAGTGCGAATGTTTTCTACACATTAAAAGGCAGTTTTCCACCTTGCAAGGTGAGCCCACAGGATTTATCTATGAGACAACAGGTAACATGAGAGGTTGGCCATTTAACATGAAGAGTTTGATCAACAGGAGCTGGCCTTCATGTATACATAGGCACAAAGTCCTGCCTTGACACTGTTTTAAATTCAAAATCAGTTCAAGCTTCCTTTGAGGCTTAAAAGGATCAGACATAAAATGGAAGAAACTGTGAGTGGGGAAATAGAGCTACAAATCTGCATGCTAGTCCTTCCTCATCCAACATAATGTACTTCATTGATTTCTGCTTTTAATGTTAAACCTTTGTTTTATTTTTTTTCTCTTTCTGATCTTTTGTTGGAGAACCAGTTTACATGAGAGTGTATTCTGAAGAATAAAAAAAAAATAACATAACAATCTTAAAACTATGCATCTTTCAGAAATGCTTACATTTACTTTGCAGAAGCAGTAAAAAAAAAAAAAAAAAAAAGTGTAAAGCAACAGACTCGCTGTTGGCCAAAGCTGAGCCCATCAGGGACACTGGTGGTGCCTCTGTGACAATGCATTTATAAAAGGGTAAAAATGTTGGGTTTACTTATATGAGAGAGGAGTGAGACAATGTGACAAAAGCAGCCCTGCAGACACCACAGTCAGTGAAGAAGGAGGGGTAGGGAGAGCTCCATGTGCTGGAGCAGAGACTGGCATGGTGGTGCTGGTTATTCCTCTGCAGTCCATGGAGACCCATGGGGGAGCAGATATCCACCTGCAGCCCATGAAGGATCCCATACTAAAGCAAGTTGATGCCCACTGAAGGAAGCTGCAGCCTCTGGAGAGCCTGTGTTGGAGCAGACTCCTGGCAGGAGCTGCGGACTCATGGAGAGAGCAGCCCACAGTGGAGCAGGTTTGCTGACAGGAGGTGTGACTCCGCAGAACCCAGGCTGGAGCAGCCTGTTCCTAAACGACTGCAGCTCATGGGAAGGACCCATACTGGAGAAGTTCATGGAGGACTGTCTGCCATGGGAAGGACCCCATGCAGGAGCAGAGGAAGAGTGTGAGGAGGAAGGAGCAGCAGAGAGGAAGTGATATGAACTGACTGCTACTGCCATTCCCTTCCTCCTGCGCCACTCAGGGGAAGGAGGTAGAAAATTCAGTCTATGAAAAGGGAATAGTGGTGGGAGAGGGAAGGTGTGTTCATTTTTGTTTCATTTCTCACTGTGCCTACCTGTTACAACTAACTGGCAAATCACTCAATTAATTTCCCCAAACTGAGTCTGTTTTGCCCATGATGGTAACTGGTGAGGGATCTCCCTGTCCTTATCTCCACCCACAAGCTTTTTGATTATGTTCTCTCCCAGATCCATTGAGGAGAGGGTATGATAGAGCAGCTTCGTGGGCATCTGGTAGCCAGTGAAGACCAACCCACAAAATGCCACAATTTAATTAAAGACATTTTTTTAACTTTTCAGCATAAGACACTTCCTTAAAATATTTTAACTCCTATTCATTTTCTTTTGTGTGTCAACAATAGGAACATCTCATGCTGAACTGTATATTAACTATCTACATATTTATACAGTGCTTTTTATCCCATTGATCTAAAAGCCTCAGGAAAACACATAGATTTAGTTTCCCAATATGTCTAGGAAGGAAAAAAGGTTGAGGTGTGTAACAGACAGAATGTAAATGGGGTTTTTAAGTGTCAGATCTTCATCAAACTCTTCCTGAAAATGCACATGCAGAAACACATCTCCCGCCTCCTCTCCATTTCTAGTGCTCTCTAATTCCATCCAAATATTTTGGAGATACCCCTTCTCAAGCCAGATTTGTTTTTCCACTGCCACGTGAAACCTGGAAGTGGAGGACTCTGAAAATGAAAAGCTGCAAAGAGTGAGACTCCCTGCTGTTTGTCCAAATTAAAACTTGTCTGTACTACACTGGATTAGCATGCCCATCCTCAGCCATGTAGCACCTTGAAGAAGATATAGTAATTGTGTTTTTTTATTTTGTGATATCAAAGAAATCTGATGAGCATTGTACTGGAAAGGTCTTGGCATTTTGCTGTTATTGCTCTTACATCAACTTCAGCAGAAAAATGTGTGATCAATTCAAAATCAGTTCTAAAGCTTGTTGCTGCCTGACTATGCATTATTTAATGAATACTCTGCCAATTTCTTCTTTTGAACCTCATAAAATGTAAACTTTGATGTTCAAATAGCTGCCATTAATGTATTCTGTCATTAGTGTTGTTCTTAATGCATATGACATGATTACGCCAACACTTAGCAGTTCTTCAAAAAAGGGTAATAAAACCATAAACTGCTCCTCACCAGTGAGCTTACATAATAAGATCTAGTATTTTAATTAGGCTTTTCTTCTTGCCATTTAAATACCGTTTCATAGCAGTGGGTAAAAAAGATGTAAGACAAAAACCTTCAAAATATTTTCATTCTCTCCATCAATTGGTTCATGTTTGCCATTTAGGAAAGAGACAGATAGCAATTATGATGGAGGAGTGAGATAAAGAATTTTTAAATCAACTTTTTTTCTTTACAAAATGAAAATGTCATTATTAATACCAGTGATGAAACAATGACACTCTTCCACACAATCAGCACATTGCAGAGAATCACATCTTGATGAAATATTCACAGATAAGGCTACAGTTTCAGTTTTTTATACCAGGGTTTATCTTCGCTTTAATTCAGAGTAAGAAGCTAACTCCTTATGATGCCAAGGATTTAGAAGACCCAGTGGTTTCTGAAGGTATGCCACAAATTGATAAAACTTAGTTTAATTCAACTTTACCCTGCCCAGAGGTGGGAAAAGGTGATGTATAGACCGCGGTGAGGACATCATCAGTTTAAAATGATTCTGCAGGAAAACTTTTAATGATAGAAAGCTGAAAACACTCCAGGGGACCACTAAAGTCAGAGAATATGGTAGTACAGATTGATGAACATAAGAATTGTGCTGATCCACAAACACAGCAAAACCAGTCATGACTTCTCACTGGGGGGCACACATCTCATATCAGTGGTGTAACAGCTTAACTTCATGGAAATCAATGCAATGAAAGGAAATGCAACTGTTTTTGCAAAGGAAACCCTCAGAATTACTGTAAAAGACAAACGAAAAATTTGCTGCCTTCAATGACCTTGATTACACATCTAGGAAAGGAAGTGCAGCAGAGTGACTTTTTAAGTTGTGCAAATCTCCTGATATTAGCTGTATGTTCTTGGAAATTACCAATATGCCTTGTAAAATAAACATTAGGAACTTCATTTTTCTTTCATCACATGTGATCAACAGAGACTACCAAATCAGAGAAAATGAAAAAGCGATCCTTCATGTCTTCAAATAAAGAAACCTTTTCCATATCTATGGACAGTGTCTTAAGAGCTCCTGAGAGACAATGTGGCTCTCCAGGTCTGAAGGAGACTTCTCTCTAGGGCTGGGGGAGATGGTCACCTTGCCTGGAGGAGGTGGGTATGGGTGGAGGACGTGAAGGAGCATTGGGAGATGGTCAGAAGACTCTGCAACACCAGACATGTCAAAGAGTCTCTGAAACCCTGCCTGAAAGCAGCTGCAGGGAGAGTCTGAGCTGACAGGGCTGGTAAATGGAGACTCCAATGAAGGTGAAAGCTGAAAAGCAGTGACTTCAGGCTCTGTGAGGAAGGATCCTGCACTGCTGACTGCGGGCCAAGTTCAGTGCCCCAGTTCTGGGGCTGGGAGCTCTGTCCTGCCTGGGTAGGAGAGCTTTAAATCCAGAACACCAGTTGACAGGGATGATGGCCCACAGTCAAGTGAGGAAGTGGTAGACCAGGCTAGCAAGAAAAGGGAGATGTGGACAAGAGAGACTCCAGTGAACAGGGTTGAAGGAGGTTCACCTCAAACAATGCCCAAAAAAAGGGAGAAGATGAACACACAAATCCATAAGGAAAGATTTAATATTTTTTCCAGGGAACCTGTCACAGTTGTGTCCCTCTTATATGCCTGTACACTAATGCTTGCATCATGGGGAATAAACATGAGGAATTACAGAATCACAGAATATTCCGAGTTGGAAGGGACCCACAAGGATCATCAAGTCCAACTCTTAAATGAACAGCCCATACAGGGATTGAATCCACAACCTTGGTGATATTAGGTCTTTGGAGGTAATCCAAAACTGATAGTCAAGATAAAGACCCATATAATGGACTACAGGAGTAATGATAGATCTCTATGATATGAAGACACATTCCCAAAATTTTTCCTTTTAAACTAGGCATGGAAAAATTTTTTGCCTCTTGATTCCCCCATCTTAAGTCCTTCAGTGCATTAATATTCCTCTCAGGTTTCTGCAAGCTTTTCTACAGTTTTGACATTGCATCCTTACAAGCCCTGTGCATTTCCATTTCTATTCTGTGAGCACGTTAGTACACCACACGTACAGATTCTAATCACACCTAAAATCTGCCAAAGTACAGCCAAATAAACAATTACCATGATTCAGGAGATTAAAAAATACGTATTTCAAGAAAAACATGCTGTCCTATTTTCTGTTCTTCAGGGAAGAAAAGAGGGTTTGTTCCACCTCAACAAAGAGAAACATGTCTGCTTGGATTTCATTGCCCTGTATTCTAATGGGGTTATTTTAATTTATAACTGCCTTGTTATATAAAAGAATGTAATAGTAAATGTATGATTTAGTATGGAACTCTGATTCTGCTTTTAAGTTCTGCTTAATGGATTATCTTGTATTCTGTAACCTAATATCACTGATGGTTATGTAGGGCATCACTATAAATTAGATTATTTAATGTGAGATGATACAGTGTTTCATTTAAAATGTTTTATTGTGTTATAGAATGAATACTTGACTAAGGAGAGTGCAGATAGTACTTGTGTCAGCATAAAGAAACTGGCAGCTGGGATTCAGGATTCTTCCAGGTGCACATCCAATCTTGGACAGTGAGTCAGTCAGTGTAATAGTGCTCTTTAATTAAAAGTTTAGTTGCTGAAACAATCAACACCTATTCCAGCAGGTGAAGAGTAGAGCTAACAGAACTCTTCCTGAAGCTTTCTCATGTCTCTGACAAATGGCAGTTTCTGGGGAAGGAGAGACCAACACCACAAATGAAGGTGAAACACTCCACGGTCCCTTGGGTGGCACTTCTCAGTCCTGCTTGTGGCGTCCTAACATCTGTCACTCCATCATACGCTCAGCAATAACTGTTGCTATCTGCAGTAAAAGGTAACTATTCTCATGGCACAAAACAGCGGCTTTTATAACACAACACTATTCATATGCACTTATTTCAATGGACATCCTCTACCAACCACAGTTGTGTAAGATGCCAGGAGCCTTTATGCACACACAAATAGATACTTTAGCAGTTAGATCTCTGAAAGGAAAGCTACTCTTGACAAAAAGGGCTTGTTCAATATCCATAAAGCACAACTGAAATTAAAGGAACTTCTGTAACAGGAGGGAATTATTCTTAATGGAACTGACCCAATGCTGGATTGTTGTTCTGCCAGGAATAATGTATTTTCTGCAGCTTCAGTAGCACATGAGAAAATGTGGTAACATATAAAGGAAGAGAATTCAGTTCTTTCCCTGTAGCAGAACAAGATGGTGAATTGCTCCAAGCTAGTAAATCCATTGATACATACACTTGTTGGTACTCACTCAGTTTCCTTAATGCAGAGTGTGATTGTCTGCAACATTTAATGCATGAATTCTGTAAGTCCACTATGAGAGGAATATATTGCTGTAAGCGCCATAAATGAAGTCACAGAGGAAGTCTATGGCAGCATCTCCCACCCAGGGGTGATGTCTGTATTATCCTAAGTCTGGTATTTAGGTAGAGCATCAAAGGAAAAAAAGCCCAACAAACGAAAAAAACACTAAAACACTACACTTTTCTGGAGGAATTATTATAATAAAATGAGGGGAGAGGGGAAAGAGAATCCCCAACAGGAGCAACCTGTCCAGATGTTTAAGTTGTGCATAATGTACCTTACTGGAATTTCCCTAAAAAAATCATATTCTGACACTGGAAAGTGGGATGAGGAGGAGATTGCACGTTAGTGTGCTGAAATTATTGTATTTCAAGAATGCAGGGACCACGTAAAAAGCTGTCTGAATATCCCTCACCATGCTTAAATAGGGCTTATATAGATATTGGGGGGAAGGTTTTCTTTCTTGCGACTAGCAAGATAAGGAAGCCAGAATAATTACATACAGCAGACCACAGCTAAATATTGACTCAGATGTTATTGAAAAAAAAGAGAAGGTGAGAGAACAGCAGGTTGAAAATAATGATGTAAAAATCTATGAAATAATGGTAGAGACAAATAGACCTACAGCAATTATACACAGAGCAGTTCAAAAGCCCTGCTGGAATAGGAACAACAGCAGATGATTCAGTGCCTCCTGTGAAAATGGTCCTCCTCTCCTGATATCTGTGCAGCCCTGCTGCCTGGAACTAAGCTGGCATGACAGGCACAAATTCAGGCAAGGAAAAAAAAACATAATTAGAGGAGTCACTTCAGTTTAGTTCCAGGTGTCATCACTTAACCAGCTTTTTTGCATCTAGATATTCTATTTGGCAAAACATTGTATGACAGCATTAAAAAAAAACAAATGGTGACAAGCGAGATGGATATGTGTTCTGGTCATGTGCAGTAGGATCTATCATTCAAATGTTTTATCTAGGAAGAAAATCCATTATTTCTCTTAATCATGTTGCACTTCTTAAACAGCAATATGTATGACATTAAGCTGTCTACCAGCATCAGCATTCACTGTTTGAGAGCACCTGCAAACATGGTAGGGGCTGAAAGAATCACTCCTTTTTTCTCCCCCTGGCATTTACATTTCACTGAAATAGAGATTTCTTAATGCATCTTCTGCACCTGCTGTGAAACTTAACTTCTGTTACCTTAAGAACCAATTAGAAACTTGATTGTGGCACAAGCTACAAGATTAAGTTCCCACTCCAAAAAGAGTTGACATTGGAAAACGCTTATTGCCTAAGAATGCAGGAAAACCCCATTTTGACCTTTCTGTGGGGCTGCAGTAAGTGCAAGGGCATATAAAATTTGCAGCAACCCTAATCCTCTTCCTTTACATTTTTGCTACTTAAAGAAACAGTGTAAACAGTAACAGACTGACTGGCTAGGGGAACCTTTCTCTTTTTTGAAGAATAGATACTATGTATGAGAGAGTTGTGCAAAACTGCTTCCCCCAGTATCTGATATGTCACCATTACCATTAATATCTGTCTGGACTGTTACAGATTGTGATTTAAAAAAAAAAGAAAAAAAAAAGAAAAAAAAAAAAGGAAAAAGAAGAAGCCGAAAACAGCAGCACAGCAGAAGTTCTGCTTTTGAAAATGGAGTTTAATAGCTGCTGTGAACTGTATTTAGTGCTGTCAATGCAGACAAATATTCACTGCATATTATTGCTGCTTCCTCCTTCCTTTTGGCAATAGGGCCCATGGATATTCCTAGTTGTCCTTAAGGCAAATATTTTGATGTGCTCATTTTGCAACAACTTAGATAAAAGCCTCCTGAAAGCTTTGGGATTACTCCCTGAGCACTTTAGCTACAGATACGCTCTGGACAGTCTCTTACTCCTGAAGCACTCCCTGACTTCGGCCACGCTGCCAAGCAAAACAGCAAAGGAAACCTCTTCCCACTGCACTTATTTTTATGGATAGAGAGAAAGTTCCAAGCCTGTCAGCCACACAAGTTTTATGAACGCTGAGTTCAGTATCATAGTAACTATTCACCTTTGCTTAGATACTATTGTGGCAAATGTACCACAAGTCCCTCATGTGAGCTCTTGGCACGTGGGCAGAGCCTCGCTCTAAGAGATGGAACATGATGAAACTGGGAAAATATTCCAGTAAGATCAATTAATGGAAGATTTTTTTGTGTGTGTGTGACAAAATTAAAACTTTAAAAGTGGGTAACTGTTGAGTCATAGATGGCATGATCAGAAAAAGAGAGGGAATCAAAGGAGTGAAGATTCTTACACAGATAAGCGCAACCAGAACACAGCAAAGGTACAACCTAACACTTTTTGCAGTCCTGTCATGCCACCCACATCCTCATATTGCTGGAAAATATCACACAAACTGAGGATAATGCAGCCTGTTCGCTAGAAAAACACCAAGCACTATGCTGAAGGCCACTGGGCTGGTGAAACAGAATACTAAGTGTGACTTTGGGCTGTCAGGTGCACCATGGAAAGGATGGATTTTTTCACAGATATTTTGCATAGTCATTCACACCCACAAATAGTGAATATATCACACTGATATTCCAATTTAACAGTGTTTTTCACTCATTTTACAAAGGCATAAAGGAAGGCTCATGTTGTAGGACAAATGAGAGGAATTGTCCCTTTATTAAAACTCAGATTGAGGGAATATGTTTCCTCTTGTACTGAAATTAGTGGCTTTTTCTACTGACTGTGAGGCTCATACTCGTAAGGGTTCCATTGTTCCAACAGCTTTGTAAGACTTATTTTGTTAAGACTTTGGCTGAGATCAGAGAAAAGCTGAAGATTTTTTTCTGAGGTGCCAGAAATGTGGATTATTTTGCATTCTGATCTTCTGACACAGATTTACTCTGATCCAATAACTGCCATTACTTAAACAGCTCAGTTGGCATGTGTGGCATTCTACAGGCTAGTAAGAAGTCAAGAATCATGCTCCAAGGAGTTCATCATCTAAAAGCTGGCATACAATTTAATGAGAAAGGACAAAGGAAAATAAGATAAATAGAAAACTGCTCCTGGGAGAATTCCACAATTTATTTTTAATCACAGAGAATGCAGATAATTCAGGCTGCTTCTGTTTCAGATTTGTTTCTTTTTTGAATGATTAGACATGCGAGAGATAAAGAGGTCAGGCACAGCAACCCAAAGTTCCCCTAGGAAGGATGAAATAGTACCTACAAAGAGAATAAAAATTTTGGAATCAAACCTTTTTACTCTCCTGCCCTGCCTCTCCTTTGTCCTGCCAAAAAAGAACAAACCAGGAGATTTCAAGGGGAAAGCTTTTTTATTTCCTGAAAATCGGGGTATCTTCAAGGTGGTACAAAACCCAGCTGCCCTTTGCTCCCACCTTTTCTGGTAGATGCATGAAATTGGATGGCAGCCTGAGCACAGAGGGATGCTGCTGTGTGCAGCACCAGGGCTG
>JAWWEV010000083.1:6629682-6712377 GCA_035583235.1 Hafferia zeledoni | reverse complement strand
GCTGCTGTAGGACCACCCTCAAATACACTCACAGGTGTTTGACCCATAACCACCTAGAAACAGGGGAAGTGCCATGTAGTTCCCAGTAAGTTACTCCTTTCCATCCCACTCAACATAATGGCCCTCCTTCTCCTGCAACACAACTCAATGTCCATTTAGAAAAAACACATTCGCACTATCCAATTTTAATAGACTTTAATTTTTCTCTCTCTATGCATTTGATGTTTTCTCCACAGAAGGTGACATGAATTTTGCCAGCAGTTACATTCTGAGTAACCCAATTAGTCCTGAAGTACAGAACAGTGAGCATTGTGTATTTCTCTATCTCATTTATAATGCTTATAGATTTTTTTTAAAGCCTCATTTTCTCTGGCAATTCTTTGCTGATCATTGGATATAAATAGATTATATTGACACATGTAAAAGCCTGATTATTTTATAAAGTACAGGTATAATTTTATTTCAAGGTAAACTGGCAAGGAAAAGAGCAAAAAGGCACACATAATAGAATTATGAAAGACAATACTCAAACTACCAGTGAGGTGCTCTTCACCTACCTTGATTCTAAATGTAAGAACAGGGAATAGAGCTCAATTACAGGCCAATAATTTTTGGAATTTTGAAGTAAAACGAAAAAGAAAAAGAGGAAAAAAAAAAAGCATGCAGAACAAATCCACTGTAGCAAGGTATTTCCAAGATTCTTACGGAATTCAATAGCTACAGGGATATTTAAAGGTACTTAAAAAATACATAGCATGTATTCCACAGAAGGAACATGTACTAAACTTGATGTCTTCAGTAAATCTTAGGGCTTTGAGTTTCTCCTGTAAACTCCTTAATAAAATACATTGGGAAGTGGTATTGGTTATTTCCGCATTAAAAGATAAAGTTGGGAGTAAAAAAGAATTTTCTTCTCCTGGACAGTACATACTTCATGTTGTATATATAATTCATCTATTTTGATATGAATACTTTTCCTTTCCATATGGTTATGTTACTTTGGTAATGAAGGAAACAGAAGGAGTAACTTGGTCATCTTGACACTGGGATGAAAAAAGTTCAATCTTCCTTCCAAGGCGGAAGTTAAGTACACCCATGCAGCTTGGCAAAATGAACAGGAGTGTGAATCAGTCATGTGCTGTCACTCAAGGTGCTGAAGGCACACAAGTTCACCGCAAAACTGTATTAAAGAAAGGAAGACTCACTTGTGGAGTGAAAAGCATCACTAATGCAACTCAGTATTAGCTTTTGATTAGCAGATGTATTTTTGCTATACACTGTGAAACTCAGTCTGTTGGATTCAAAATAGAGCTAATGAACACTGAAGAAAAAAATGCTGTTCTGTTTTGGTGTTTTTTGTTACGTCCTAAAGGTATTCTCTACCTGTGGTAGAGGATTTGGAGCAAGACGATCCTTAAGGTCCCTTGCAACCCATTCTGTGATTCTATTTTCTAATATAATGTGTTATCCACTCTTTGTACATTATCACAAGTTGGCCAGAAGCCCAATGATGGTCTTCCCCAATGAATACAAATGAAAGGGTTTGGTCATGATCAGACCCCTGTGAATTGACACAAAGTGTTTAGCAATGATCTCTTGGGCAACAGACTAAGGAATTTGAAATGGCACATGTTAGAGGATGAAAGTGGGGCACATACATGTGTGCAATGAAAACAATGAGCTCCATACAGGTAACGGCTGCTGCATCTCCTCTCTGATCAGATTTGAGGTTGATCATCTTCCTGATGGAGCAGCAGAGAGACTTTCCTGTTCCTGTATCTGTTATGTTTTCTCCTACACATTTGCAGATTGGCAATTATAATGTCTCTTATTGCTGTTTTTTAAATCACAAGATTTGAAAACAATCTAGTTAAGGATACAGACAAACAATCCCCAAGAGAGGACTGGGGACAGGAGATATATGCCAGATTTTCTCATATAATGAGCTTTCAAAGCTCATTTCTTGGTATAAAACTTCCATAAAAAAAAAGAAAAAAAAGAAGTTGGCACTTTTTCTTTTCTTTTTTTACAGTAGAAAGTGTTTGGAATATGCAAAACCTTAATATAGGATTTGCATCAGGATATGAAGCCAGGGGATTTGGACAGGAAATCCATGCTCTGAAAAATGGGCACATCCAGGATGGCAGTGGCTGAGGGATAAAATACTGGAGATTACAGGACTGTTGCAGTATGAAAAGCTCTATGAAATATAATGAATCCCTGACAAGTGATATGGTTGTTTTGTTGGGTTTTTTTGTTGTTGTTGGTTGCTGTTTTTGTTTTTTTTTAACAGCTCTGAAAACTTTCCAGAATACACTTTTAATTCTGTCTATTTTACAAACAACTACAGGGCAAATTCAGGGCAACTCTGTTCTAGGGAGATGTATTCTCCAAAAAGGGCCTCTAATATTAGCATATCCCCAGTGCCAAGTTTACAAGTCTGAAGATGCCCTTGTGAAGCAATGAGATGCAAACTAAATCACACTGTCTATTATCTCTGTAATCTGTCCTGTGTCCAACACTGGGAGAAGCAGGTGCATCCTCTCAAAAAGCTTCCACAAAGTGTTCTTTCTCTGCATTTTTAGACACAAATACTCTGCAGTGAATGTATCTATCTGGGAATTTTATAAATAAATTACATGATAAAACAATCCCCACAAAGATGTTAAAAGCTACCACATGTTTCAAGAATCCAGTCAATAAAGAATTATTCTTTACTGCCAAGCAATAGCAGCATGGTCTCTAAATGCATTTGCACACTTGTTCTTTTTCTTACCAGCTGTTGCCCTTTTGGACCCCAACCAGCATACTGAAGCTTTGCATTGCTGACCTCAGGGGGATACAAAGTCTGAGGATCCCTGTGGAAAGAGAAAAATAATACTTCAGCTTCAGAAATATCCTTGTTTAAGCTGGCGCACACCTGCTTTGGAAATACACCATGAATTTGTAAGATGTCTTTCACCTGGAATTATTCAATAAGTATTGAATAATTATTCAATTATTGAATAAAGATTTCAGTAGACTTTTTTACAGTAAGGTGAACACTTCACCACTAGCAAGTATTGGTAAGATCAAGTATTTAAGTGACAATTTCTGTTTCTTACTAAAACAAAGCTAAACATATTAGTTCCACTTCTGACTTTCCTAAGCCTCAGGAATGGCAAACAATGTAATTGTATTTATCAACACCGATGATGTCCACAAGCGATAAACAATAATTATATCTTTGAATCCTACTGCCACGAGAAAAATATAATTTCATCTTCTTCACCCCACGCCTTTTCTTCCTAATAATTTTCCTTGGAACATGATGGCAGAAAAGTTTAGCAACTGTATAAAAACTGACATGCAACCTGGCTTCAAAGGGAAAAGCTCCTATTAATACCAAATGTCTAATTTTTTAGACAATAAAACAAAAATTCTTTTCTAGTTCTTTCATCCATTACCTTCATTTTGTAGCTAATCAGCAGGGAGACATAACAAATGTAATATAGAAAAAGAAGGCTTTTTTGGTAAATGTCAGAGCAGCATAATGTCATTTTGTCACAGAACAGATAGCATTGCCTTAACTGTATTTATACTCAGCACAAATAATTACTTTACATATTCTGAAGTCATTGGTACAACTCTGTGTATAGTAACATTCTACAAAGAAGAACACTAATAAAGCCTGTATACAATATGCCTCATTAAAGATCTCAAACTGCTTGAAAAAGTAAGGATGTTATCACTGGTCTACAGACAGGAATAACAGGGTAATTTGAGGCCAACATCACCCAAAACCAGAGAAAAGAACCAAAACCTGACTGGCCTTTAAGCAAAAGGCCTTTTTATACAATGTTTTCCAAGCCATGTTTTCAAAACACAACAAAATTGAATTCAATAATTAGACACTAACTGAATTCCCTTTTTTGGCTGTTCTGGGACCTGGTGCTGTACCACATTGCACTCCAGCTCTGCTCTGTAAGCCAGGAAGTCCCTTGGCTGCACATTCCCACTGCACTGGTGCTGTTGTAGCAAGTCCAAACACAGCAGCAAGAGGAATATTCAGAACTGATTTTGTGTAATCTTTCCAATGTGAATAAAACTATCATTTCCTGTGAACTCCTGAGCAAAGACCAAGTACAATGAACAGACCCAAGGCAAGGACACCCATTGTCACACCCTTTCCATAATTCTTGCAGGTGGAAGAGCAACTTCCACTCTCTTGCTAGAAGGTCCATATCAGTGACTATTAAAGTACCCTTTAAAGTCTGCAAGGCCCCTGGGAAGAGATTTGTGCAATTGACTTTAAATTGAAGTGCTCAAGGTCACTGACTTATAGGATGATAGAATGATTTTGGTTGGAAGGGACCTGAAAGATCATCTTGTTCCAAACTTCAACTGTCATGGGCAGGGACACCTTCCACTAGAATAGGGTTCTCAGGGCCCCACCCAACCTGGCCTTGAACACTTCCAGGGATGGAGCACCCACAGATTCTCTGGGCAACCTGTGCCAGTTTCCCATCACCTCACAGTAAAGATGACAGATTTGATGGATATGGGATGAAAGGAGAATGTGGAAGGGCAAGAATAGGTTGTTGTGACACTGACATTCCAGGTCCAAGTGTATCACAGGGTGCCTGAATAGCTTTTGGTCACCCACAGCTGCTGCCAGGAGAGTAAAATTACATCTTTTCTTACAGTTTTTACACACCAGATATCTTTGTGAGTAGACAAAAGTAGTTTTTTTAAGGTATGGATAAGAGAATACATGTTGAGAGTGGCCATGAAATTCCCATTTCGGTAAAAAGACTGGCCATACAATGTGTTCTGGGTCTTTTCAAGCTTGTGTGCATTAGCTACCTAAGTTTCCAGTCAGCTGTGCCTGTTAGGAATTAATCCCTTTGGTTAGCTGTCTTGGTTATCTTAACAGAGAGTAACCTCTGAGCACAGAAGGAAAAGAGAAAAATAGCAAATCAAATCAAAACCTCCTATGGGGGAAAAAAATAGTACTTCACTATCGGTCAAATGAACTATCTAGTTCTTGGGTTATTTTACCCGTGGTGAGAAGAGCAAGAAATTACAATTAGAAGGGGAAACACCATCCCTAAATAAAAAGATTATACAAATTGTGAGAAGTTAAAGCTGTAATGCTTCAGATAACACAGGTGGAGCTAAGGGACAGACATGCCAATTATAGTGAATAATTCAGACCAGAGCTCAGACAAGTCCTGTCAGTTCTGCTCACTGCATCATCTTTTAAAAGAGGAAAACTCTAATGCAAAGAGAAATGCTGCATAAACCAGCTTTGGTAGCTGATAAGGCAGAAGGAAAAGCACTCCATTCAATCTACCAGGAAAAAGCCCTGCTGAAGACAAAAAAACAGCAAAGCCATCTTCCCTCTCCTGTGTATGGCCAAGGGAACAAGGAATTGCAGCTCCTGAGTTCTTTCTCAAGTTGTTGAGTATCACTAGGAAACTTCTTTTGTACCAAAATCTTGTTTTCTTGTCTTGAAATCTTTTGAAAAATATGGGGATAGAAGGGCTGGCTGATGGCATTGCCTATTGTCTGGAGATGTCTGATTTACAGACCTAGTTACCATAAACTGCCTTATATTCATCACGTAACAGTGTGTATGTCAGGTTGTGATGTAGACCACTGAAGTCAGGTGGTGGCCAGGAATCCATCCTCATACTGTGATCTGCTCCTTTCTACCACGGGCTACAAAAGCAGACTGAGATCCCAGCCTCCCTCCACAAGTGCTCCTGAGAGATGGACATATTCAACTTGGTAGATTTTGGCTTGTTTCTGATCTTTTGGAGAGAATTCTCTTCCCTGCAGTAGCAACACTTACTCACCCACCTGCAGCAAACCTCAGCATCATGTGCAAAGGAATAGAGAAGACATCCCTCCTTGCCAAACCTGACGTGTCAGGCTTCATAGAAACTGCAGGAATGACCTGGAGATTGGCTGCATCAGAAATTTCCAGGGGAGACCAGGCTTTTATCAGGCCCAAAGTGGCATGAAAATGGAGTTCTCTGGTGAACCTGACCATGAAAGTCCAGATTCCCACATACCTGGGTTGGGTGCATGGGCCATGGTGGAATATGGGTGGACTCCCACCCTGAAAGTCCCAAAAAACCCTTTACAAACCCATTGTCACAGATTCACAGATAGCTTTGAGTTGGAAAGGATCTTAAAGATCATCTAGGTTCCACACTCCCTGCCAAAGGCAGGACACCTTACACTAGACCAAGTTGCTGAAAGTGTCAACCAGCCTGGCCTTCAACACTTCCAGAGATGAGCTATCCACAACTTCTCTGGGCAAATTGTATCTTAAATCACATCTTAATTTCTCTGGGCTATTATATCACCAAGAGAGAGGAGGAGGAGGAGATGAAGTCGAGTTGTCTACACAGCAGCTCTGGATGGGATGGCCACAACTCTCTAATTCTCTTGTTGAGAAAGCTCTTAGTGAACCTCATACTGAAAAACCCCTTTGGAGAGCATCTGTCAAACACATTTCCAATGAACTCAGGTTATTCTGGACCTTTAACTCTCCTAGGTAAAATTCCCTTAAGGGAGTCATACTCACAGGCCTATAGTCAGACCTATATCCCAGGAGCACTAATCCATTTTATGTGTTGCATAAATGAGATTTCATGACATCTGAGTTCTCCATAGCTACACCCTTCCCTCTCCTCCAAAACAGACTGTTTAAAATTCCTCTGTATTTTTTCCTGAATCAATCAATATTATGGGTCATCTCAGCCTCTCCAAAGAGCCAGTTCCCCTCACAGACACTCATAATTAGGGCTTGTTTGGACTTGAGCCTGTCCCTCGTGAGCTCGTTTGTGCAGGATGCTGGCTTGGAAATGGGCAATTCTGAAGGCAGTCAGTACATCTCCGGTTCCTGGTTTGGGCAAAGAACCAGCTTCACAGCATCCTCACACGATTTTCACTATTTCCTTATGAAAAAAGATCTTAATTTCCAGCCAAGGAAATGGCAAGGCCTTATTAAATGGTTGTCATTACTTCTTCCATCTCCTAAAATGGCTGATTTTAAAGCCTGGGAAGGAAGGGAATAATAACATTGTTTCAGGCCAGACAGAATATGGAGTGGGTGCTGTACAAACTCTCCCATATTAAGATGACATTGTCTGGACCAGAGGCTGTTAAATTGCCCCAGACACAGGTGTGACTTCAGCACAGTGTTCAAACCCCATTACTGAAATAGAAAATTGAGAAATTTGCTCATTTAGAAGAAGTTTTCTGCCAAAAAGTCTGCCCTCAAAATTTCCAAACAAGGAAACTTCCCCATGCAATCAGCATGCTGTCTGCCAGATCATTTCTGCTTGCGATTGATCTCAGAACACACATGTAGAATAAAACAAACTAATCAATTATAATAGGTTTTCTTCATTTGACTTTAAAAATTATAGTGATTAATGGGGAACTTTTGTGAAAGAGTTTGTATTGTTTTTTGCTGAAATCTTTATGTCTATGTGTTCCTTCTTCTGACATTTACTCCTAAAGACCAGTTTCCCTCAGAGACTTCATGGTGCTGAGTCTCCCTCTGAGCATAAACATGACAAACTGCTCTATATTAAGCTCTTCAAAAGCAACTTAAAAAACCCCAATAGACATTTTCTACTGTAACCGAGGGTGTGGCTCCCTTTGCTTCAAGAAAAATACTTAACAATGCCAGACTGGAAAAGTCTGAAACTGATAAAAATAGTCAATGTCTGTGGTATGGCTGTTATTTTAAGGTCTGTTTTCATAACTTTTAATTTGAAATACAAAACAACAGGATTGGAATGGAAATTCTTTGCATTGGCTGCCAGTCTGAGCAAAACCAAAACAAATTGCACCAAAGGCTGCTCTGATACGTCCATCCTCTAAAGAAATAACAAAACCTATGCATATGAGCTGGACTGTGAAAAACTTTGAATTTCCTTGCTTAACTTGTAAATAGCATAATTTTGGAAAACATTTACTATATTACTAGTATATTAAGATGTTAGTAGTAGGTGCAAAAAAGTTGAATAAACAAAGTCAGCTAAAAGAAAGTGTGGGGAAGGCAAAAATATCCCCTCTTGTTATCTGCATCAAGACAGCACTGAATATTTGGAAAGAAAACAGTCTTAGAGACATCAGCTCACAGTACTTGAAGCATTTTTTATGGTTAACTATAAAAAAACTATCTATCTATCTAAACTATCTGTCTCAGCAGCAGAACTCAATGTCTTCATATCTACTTCTAATAGAATAAAACCAGACAGCAGCTAAGACAGATTTCTTCTTCCTCAGAAAGAAGGAAAGAAAAAAAGAGATATAAACAATCACATAGAGAATAAATGTCCACGGTCCATAAAGAAGTGGGAACTTCATCATATTTAAGAGTTTTGGATGCACAATGAGTCAAAAAACCACACTGAAGAAAATTTGCAAAACTAAATAAAAGCATGTAAAACATGTATGTTCATAAATGTACAAAGAACCATAGACAAGGATATGGAGAAAAAGGGGAAAATTTCCAAGATGCAGGAATGTCATTTATTGAGAAGTAAACCTGCAAATTTAATTACTTGTTTTTAATGACTTGACACAATTAAATGACTTGTTTACTTCAAAATTCACCAAGGAAAAGAGGAGACAGGTGCCATTAAGAAAATTTCTCCCCAGGAGATACAGAGCCCTGCTGAGACTTGCAGTGAGACAGAATAAAATGTAATACAAATGGGAATTGAAGACCTGCGAGAACAGATAATCAAGAAATAAGACTTTTAGAAGATGCAACTAAAAGAATCCTCCTGGAATTCTAATAAAAGTGCTTAATTAGCTGGGAAAAGTTCTTCCATTCATCTAGCCTTGTCCACTATTAAATATTTAATGCACATATGCACACATACACATATTTTCCTTACAGCACTTTTCAATGAACAAAAGTAGGAGGTGATGAAAAAACTTGAACTTATTAATTTCAACTGATACACACCAATTCATTCAGCTTTTCTTAAAAATACCAGAGCTCACCAACCATTTTTTCCAAGATGAATGAATTCCATGGTTTTAGAGTATAAAAGATAAAAAAGGCAAGGGGATCTAGGACATTTGTCTCGAATTTGGCAATTCTGTTGGACTCAAGCCAACAATATGAGCTCAGAGGCTCTTTTTTATTATAGTCTGTCTGTATCTGCAAGCATCCATCAATGTAATATTTGGTATTGAGCCTGCAAAACCTTGCACATTACTAATACCACTTTAAAATCATAGGATGGTTTGGGTTGGAAGGGACCTTAAAGATCATCTTCCATACGCAGGGACACAAAATCAATCACTTGTCAGAAAAGGAGCCACCACCTTCCATTGGGAATGACGTAAAATGATGGCACAGACTTATCTTTCTAGTAAAGGCCTACAAAACTGATTAAAAAATGCATTGGACACTGGTACACAGCTCTGAGTCACAGGGATACAGGGTGGAGGAGTACAAGCTGTTGATCAAAATCTCTGGGTTTCTCTAAGCAAGCAAACAGTGGAAATGGACCTCGGATATTGATAGCATTACTTTTAATATCATGACATTATCATGTTTCTCATACGACCCCTCTAAATCATAGAAGACCAAGTGAATTTTTATTGCATTTTTAAAAAGAACTTCTGTTTCTGGAGTCATATTTTGCCCCCTAAAGAGACAATGAGAGGCGATAGCATTCAGGTGATAAACACAACCATTTTAAAGTAATTTTCTCTTATTCATGCAATTTTCTCTTACTCTATAGAGGTTTCTCAGCCAGCTCTGACCTCAGGGCTACTCAAGGCACGAGGTAAGGCACTGGATTTATCAGGATTACATGTGTATTTGTCTACAAAAGGGGCACAGAAATTGAAAATCTAAACACCTAACTGCTGTAAAGAAGGCTTGTCAGAATTGCAGCTAGTTGAAGATCAGCAATCCAAAATATGGGGAAGAAAAAATACAGGTTGAAGAGAAAAAACTTGGTAAGCACAGAGATGTTTAAGAATGATCTTAGAAGACCTTCACAGTCATGAGCCCGGGTTGAATACTCGTGGCTCTTCACATGACTCTGCCTGTCTACAGGAAAGGATGCTTTGATGAAACCTGAGCATTTTCCATCCAGCTGACCTTGTCTGACTTTCAAACACTAATAAAAATATAGCACCATGATGTGATGCCTGCAGAGAGCAATCTGGGATTATTAGTACATAAAATGAGATACAGAAATGATCTCCTACTCCTGGAGACAGCAGAAGTGCCTCGTTACAACAAGACTTCACTGGCTGTTAGGTCATACTTTTAATTGGGGCAAGAGATTGATTCTTGGGCTTGTGCTCTAAACTAATCTAACAGCCTGTGTTATTTGGTTTCAAACTAAACCAGAATGACTCAGTATTCTCTTTTTCTTTTTGAAAACTAAGAGACTTTGAGAAAAACCTTATTTCTTCTCTTGTCAACAGGATAAAGAGATCTCGTAGGTTTGTGTGTAGGTTCTCAGGAGTATTGAAACACCCTTCTGAACAGCCTCTCCCCACACATACTGTCATCATCAGTTAAAATTAACAATGCATACACTTAGTAGTGCCATTATTTCCATTTCTTGTCAACAGTGACTTAATTACTTTTATACAACACTGCAGTTGGCCTGATTTCAGGTATAGGTTAAAAGTGGATGGAAAAATACCCTTCTTATTCAAATGACAAAAATACTACTCTGGCTCTGCATTTCTACCCCACAATAGATATGAATAAATCTCTAGCAGGCAAGCAAGAGGAAATGCTTGCATTTGAACAGGGGTGTAACATTTGCCTTCTCAGCTCTTCATATGGAAGGCCCTTTCATTCCTGTTATCTTCTTCTCATGTGTGGCAAGGGAAAGCAACCTTTTGTATTCCTGTCTTATCTCCTCAAATTTTAAGTGGAATATTCAATAAATGTTAGGGTAAGGGGTGAAGGGGCATCAGAGCTAGTGTGACACAGTCTAGGTGATCATACATGCATTTTATCACCTTTGCCATAAAGAGACTTTCTCAGTGGTTCCTTTACCAAGAAAAGCCCTGGCTGTAGCATTCATTCTCCACCCATATGTCCTTTCTCGCTCTCCAAAACCTCCCCATACCCTTCTTCCCCATATGTTCCCAGCTCCCTGGGGAGGCAGAGAGGTGGGGTCAGGTGTCAGGATGCCAATTTTGGCATAATAAGCCATTTTTAGACTACTGAATTGGTTTAGTGACTACCTGTGTAGTGGTCACAGAACCAAGTAGCAAGGATGCTGTGGCACAGATTATTCTACTTTTCTCAGAGGTGGGGTACTGTACAGTCCTCAGAGACTGGCACAGGTGCCTATATAGCCCTCACTATGTAACCTGAGCCCAGCACTCATTAAGCCCCACAACAGTGAGGAAATGTCTGCTGCAGGTTTGAGTCCTGAAAACTGGTTTGTTTTTTTTTTTTTCCAGGAGGCCACAAAAGAAGCAGGTCTGTGTTTTGTAACATGCAGTGCACACTCTTTGTGCTATGTAATCAAACAGCAGTACACTGAGAGTTTAAGTAGGCTGAAAGGGTTTATCACCCCACCACAGCAAGAAATAATCGAGGCTCAGGCTGCAGGGTGTCTCCACAGCCCAACAGCAGTAGAGCAAAAACAGCCCCCTGGGAAAATGTACTTCTTGTTCCTATTCTAGTGCAAACCCCCTTCAGAACCTTGAACAGCAGGGCAAAAATGTAAACAAAAAAATACCATTTCCCACTATGGAAATCTACCTACAGAACCATTTTATTCCTGGGAAGGTGATGCCTGGAAGCAGCAACTGTACAGGCTCTGGTTACTTGCCCATTCGGTGTCATGCACCATCATTTTATACATTCTCTTTCATCCAACTTTATTTCACTTTTCTGTCAAAACTCTGTACTCACTCAGCCTCGTTCAGTATGGATAAAGAGGAAAACCCATGCCAAGGAGCTAATTTTTGCTGGTGGGCAGTGTTGAGATGTGCTTCCACCCTCTGGCAGTGACTATGTTTTGGAGGCTCACTACAGCCTGGGGACCAGAGTAGGTTCATTCACTTTGAGACATGTGAACATTTCCAAATGCAAATATGTTTCTCCCCAGTGAAGCACATTTTATTAGAGAATAAACTTGAATAGGAGCCCTGCCTCCATTGCAGGGGGGTGCTGTCTCAGAAAAACACTATGGGAGAGTTTGTTGCAAACCTTTCTTTCTTTCTTTCTTTTTTTTTTATTTTTTTATTTCCTGATGAGCCATAAGCTATTGACCTTTTCTGTAAAATAAGGAGGATGGTTGCTGGGCTTTTCTCTGCTAAAGTGCTAACATTTGCATCTAACTATTAATTATCCAAGTTGGTTTTTTTTCGTTTTAGTCATTACTCTAATTCTTAATATCAAATCCTCCCCTCAGGGGGACCATTCGTTATTATTATCATTATAAATGGTTTCTAAGGTGTCCACCCACATCACAACCGATTCTGGAAGAAAGAAGCATGTGGTAAGAATTGCTCTGCCTACACAAGAAAGGAACATTTCACATTAAAAAATGCTATGCAGTGACCAACATGGGTGAGCAAGTCGGCAAATCCCCTGGTGAAATGATATGGTGTTGAGCTGCTGAAGAGGATTTCCTCCCACCAGCACAGCCAAGAGTCCTGCCTTAACTGCCTGCAGAGGCTGAGCTGCTTTCAACCTGCCACTGCCTGGAAGTGAGTGATGCTCAAATAGTAGCTTTGGTTAATGAAATGCTGGCTCTTTCTTTTTCAAGAGGTACAAAATGTATTCATAAGCAATAAGCTGGTATGTGATTTAACCACTATTTTAGTGATTTACAGAGTGTTTCATTCAGAAGATTATTAAAAGGAAGAACAGCTCCACCAGGGCTTAAGCCAAATGTTCGTAAACTCAGATGAAAAGTTCTTATCCACCTCAGAGAATGCCAAGTCAGACTCCATGATCAAACTACCAAATTTAATTATTACAAGAGCCAGTTTTCTGTTGTCAAAATGCAACTGGAAAAGCATATGACATGATGAGGATGTTCTTATTTATGGTCTGGCATAAGAGCCATCATACTTTGCAGAAGTGCCTTAATTAACTATATGAACTATCTCAAAATGCCATGGAAACTATAGAATGATAATTGTCAAAGAGGGAGGAGAGACAAAGAGTAGCAATGTCAGATTCTTCACTAACTACAGAATACATTTTTCTACTTATTTAACAAATTTCACATTTTTATTTGCTTTTACATACCTTTTTATAAAGGTTTTATTTCAACCTCTACAGATCATTGTTGGGGGAAAATATTCTGCTCCTCTAAGTAAAATCTAATTAGCTGAAAACAGATTCTATTAAAAACTGCGCTTTTTCCTCTTAAAATAAAATGTGGGCACTAGTACAAGTTTCTAAATGTTAAAAAGTGAAATTGTGCAGTACTCTCCACAATAATTATCACACATTGCCTCTATTGGGCAAGTACTATTTCTCTTCTTGAGAAATTGGCAGATGGGGACATTGAGGCACAGGAGTTTCTTTAATGTACAGAGAAGGGGCATAACAGGCCAGATCAAAATAAAATAGAACAGCCTTGGTCAAATGGGCAGGTGTGTGAAGTAGAGTCAGTTCCCCGATGTTCTTTTATCCCTGGTTTTAAATAAGGAAACACAATTTCCTTTTACTGTGAATGTGGAAATGGAAGCATGTGCAAGGGAAACCTTGTTGTCTTTTGAAATACTCTACAATAGGATACATACAAAAGTGATTAAGTTTTCTCTAATTAATTTTGAAGTCCATTTCTTTCCTGCCAGTCGCTTGTATAAAAGAAGGCAGCAGGAAGAATAGCAAGAGCTCTGCAGAGAGGTCTATAGACATCACTTTGAAAATTTACCCACAGTGAAGCACTGGCTTAGTTCCTCCCCGTGTTATCACTTCTGTGGAGCTCCAGCATGTATTATGCACTCACTCCACTCATGGGACTTCTCTTGAAGTTACTGGAGCTCAGCATGGGGGACACGTGCAGGATCTTACAGACCCTCTGCAGTGTAGGCAGGAAGAGCTGCACTCAGCTTCATAAGTGCACCTGTACTCTACTTACTCTGAGTACAACATGTGGATTTGGGAAGAAATATGGATTCTGCTTAGGAGTAACTGGGTGCAATTCCCTCCTTCTCATACACAAAACCAATGAGGAGTGGGAATAACTGCTGATTTGCTCACTGATCCCAGTAAGCACATTTGGAAGCTCCCACTGATACACCCCAGTGAGATGAGATCACGCCACACTAAGAGCTCACAGGAGGAGACCAGCACTAATCCCTGCCACTTGACTGTGAGAGGAAGGAAATGGTTCATGCAGAACTCTGTGAGCACTAGGGGGTTGGAAGAAATGTTTTTATTTTTATGTTGGGCTTTATTTTGGGGAATGGGAACACAATTGTAAAAAAAGTGTAATATTTCTGCTGGCCATAGCAAAAAAATTAAAATTAACTCTTGTTTAGGACCTGCAGTTCCAGATCAAACAAGTGGTCCAGCAGCACACACTGGTGTAAAATGACCTTAATGTGGTAAGGGACCATAGAAACCCTGACCAAACTTAGCTTTTTTCCTTATTTCAGTGAAGATATAAATGACTAAGATAATCCATATTGGACTTGATAGGAGGAACATTATTAAAAAAAACCCAGAAGAGAATAAAACTATTTTCCATGCCTGGATTTCATAAGTAGGCTTTTGCCTGCATTGTACAGCTAAATTCTTATTTTCCAAATTTAGGAAAAATAATATTAGGAAATAACTGTATATGGGATTGGCAATCCACTTTTTCCCAGCACTTTGCAGGAGAGCTCCCTGTTCGACATCTGGACCTGCAGATGCTATCACAGTACCTATAAATTTCAACTAGTTGGCAATTGCAATGCAGCAACTGCAACCGTGGGGTTGTGAGAAGAACTTTGCAAAAATATTTATAGTGGAGACAGCTGCAAGCAGTTATCGGCAGATATATCTGAAAAGCAGCAGCATTCCGAGGGGAGCAGATGGGACAGGGCAGAGATGTTCATCCCAGGGAACGAGAGGCTGGTTCCACTAGATGGCACCCAGCGCCAGCATCGCATTTTTGGATGAGCAGCGGCAAAAAATGGGTGACACGACGGAAAGCTGAACTGAACATAACCCCCTACACACCTCCGCCCAGGAAAATGAGAACTGCGGATCTCAGCCGGCTCCCCCCGCGGGAACTGTAAACCACGGGCCATTGAAAGCAGAAGGCAAATGTGTCAAACCAGGAGGGGTTTCTACCCTGAGTCTACCAAGAGACTGTGAAGAGCTGAAATAACAAAAAGGGAGATATTAAATCTGTGAGGTCTCTTTCTTCTACCTCTGCCTTATTTTAATTTTTAAATCAGATTTTTTGAGTCTATGTCATTGGCATCTACTAGTTGTCCCACAGAGAGCTAAAATGTGCTGCTACCCCTTATGTGGGGAATTTATTTTGGCAACAGCTCTTATAGAAGAATGTTGCAGTCCTGTATAAAATGGCATTTGGGAACATATGTGCTAAGGATGTGCCCAAATTGGCTTGTCAAATTTATTGAGAGCTCAGATGAAATCTGGAAAACATTGGTATGAGCCCCTTTTGACCTCAGACAGAGCCTGAATCTGGAGAGCCTGCAAAACATAACAAAAATAATTAGAAATCTCCCTTTAAAAAACAATTTATGCTGGCAGATTAATGTCATTTTATTTAAAAAGTGATGCCACAGATTAGGTTAATTGGCTTCCTTATTACTTGGCCTCAGCAGGGGTGTAGCAAGGGCATTAGTGGGTACAAATGCTAAATTGCCTGATGAGGCAGAACATAGCTGAGGACAAGGAACTGAGTAGAGAGAGTGCAGGGGAAGTCACACTGCCATAGTGTTTCCAGGAATGAGTGTCTGATGAGCAGGAGCGATACTGTGGAGGGGAGTGAGTTTATTCCCCATCAGTCACTGCCTCAGCTGCTGAGATGGAGGTATGCCAAGGGGCCAAGGGCACACACCAACAAGGTGTAAAGCTGGTGCTTACTTGCAGAAGAGGATTAATGCATGAAAAAGTTTATAAAAACAGCAAAGGGGTTGTTGCCTAGTGCAGAATTTTGTCACTCCTGTTATTGTCAGGTGGAGGGCACAGATGCTGCTTGTGGGTTGCAGATTTCACTGTCACCAAAGAACCTGGAATGTCAAACTGAACTGAACCTTGGGCTGTGTCAGTGTGCTTGGTCCTGCCCTCAACAACCTTCCTCCACACACATCCATCAGTGCAATATTCCTGTGTTAAATATGAAATAGTCAATGAAGATTTTTACCTTTTCATCCAACAAAGGCTTTGCTTTCAGTTGATGTATTTCACCACCTGTTACAACATGTTCACCTGCTACACCTGTCCTCTCTCTTCATGCACCACCCTAAAATATACTCAGAACTTCATAGGAACGATAAATGCCCCTGTTCCAGGGACATGGCAATGTGCCACCCTTTCCACCACGCACATACACTATGATCACTTCAAAGATCAGTGAAATTGTTACTGTACAGTATGGTTTACAATGTCTGTGCATGTACCTAAAGCCTAAACTTTGTAAACCACACCTGCACCAACATGAGGTGCAGTGACCCTTCCAATCCTTGCAGTCTCCTGATCCAACACTACATCATTCTGTGGAGGCACCAATGCCTGACACACCAGTGTGCCTTCTGCCACGCTCCTGCTTTCCAGATGTTCCCCTTGTGCTGGATACTTCCCTGACACATCCAACCCTCCAACTCCCTGCACCACTGCCCAACCAAACATGGAGAGCAACAGGAACCACATCTTAGTGTGCAATACAGTTAAAGCTGGAGGGAACAAGAAGCTGGTTTTCAGGGACAGAGAAAGATCATCCAACAGTAGAAAACTGCTGGACCACTGTATTGTTATTTTTTAGCATTTCTAATACATACTATGCATGCTACTTCTATTTTTTCCCCCTTTTGTCTGGAATAGAACTTTGCTGTCAGTCAAATCTTTTCACTCTTAGCCAGCTTTGCTGCAGATACAAAGCTTATGTGCTCATGCTGTGTCTTCACCATGTCACTGAACATCCTTTCAGCCCATGAGCTACTTCTCAGATACAGTGCCAGAAAGATAGAGTTTTCAAAAAGTAAATAAATCAAGTAAATTCCTGGGAAAAAAACAACAAACCAAGCAAAAACCAGGTTAAGGCAGGGAAAGGAAGAGACTGAAGAATCTGGAACACACGAACACTAGAGCTTTAATTGGGTTGATGCTCATATACTTTGTAATTCCCACGTTCCAACCATACAAGGAAACAATTTAACCTCAAACTCATGATTTTTGTGGTGAGCCAATAACAAGATGCAAGCTGGAGGGAAGCAGGCTGCACAAGCTCCTGGGCTCACAGATTTTGAATCATGTATGTCTCTAGTACACATTTTTTTTGTATGAGTATTATTTCTCTGTCACTAAGTAGAAGCCAAAGGAGTTATTTTAGCTTTGTTGTTGTTGTTTTTTAGCGGGTTGTTGTTGTTGTTGTTGTTGCTGGGTTGCAGGTTTTTTGTGGGTTGGTTTGTTTTTTCCTGTTGGTTTTGTGTGTGTATGTACAAGTGTGCTGAGACAAATCCCTGAGGAACACCTGAATGTAGGTAGTATTTTTTATGGGGAAAAAATGCTGAGATAAGTCTTTATACCTTGCCATTGTATCTGTACTTCTCCATTGTTAAACTCACTGCCTACTGTACCATAGAAAATGGATTGGAAAGAGGGCAGGAGGCTCAAAAATGTACATGTTGCAATGTCTGATTTCTAGGACTTTTGCCCTTAAGACATCATACCTGTGTTAAAAAAATATAGTTCCCCTGAGGACTGTCCAGGGAGAAGGCTGCTGATCCACAGCACACAGGCACAGTGGGAGCTGCCTACAGAAAGCAATAGGAAATACTGGGCACACAGGCATGGGCAGGATCCTGCCTTCTCCCAGGGGCAAAGCCCTGGCCTGTGGAAGCAGAAATCAACAGGACTTTAGGACATGCTCCAAAGTTTTCCTAAGTCAGAGACACAGTAATCCATTTAATACAGTGGTGTGGGTGAGAGAGAGTGGATAGAAACTGAAAGGAGAGGTTCAGATTGGATACAAGGAGCAACTTTCTCCCTATGAGGACAGTCAGGCAGTGAGAGAAATTCCTCAGTGAGGCTGTGCAGTTCCCATACATGCAGGTTTTCAAAATCCAGCTGCATAAAGCTCTGAATAACCTGCTCTGAGCAGGAGGTTGGACATTAGAAGAGTGTTTCCAGCCTGAGCTACCTGGTAATCCTATGATCTCCCTGTGTACAAACCAGGCAGACTTCTTTAAACTTTGCATGTTTTGCCATCCATTACAAAGATCCGAAACACCTGCTGTTTAGCCATAATGTATGGTAATGACAACTTAGTGAAGAAAGTATTAAAATGATATTTTTTATAACCAGAGCAATGCTCTACAGAAATGGCAGAGCACAATTATATTGTCCTTTTTAACCATTTTTGCACAGTTAACACCATTATGACTCTTAAAACACACAACCTGGCACCAGCTTCCTGGCTTTCAGCTTTGTATTTAATGACAGTGAACTAAGACATTTTGCTGTGTAAGTTATTAATTTCCATTGGTGCTATGGAAATGTCACTCTGAAACACCATGTACCATCATATGCCTATACATGACTTATTGGTGTGGTGGCATCCCATTTCTTCTCAGTTAGGCCAGAGGGAGGGTTTAAAAAACTGCAACAAATCAATGCTAAAGAATCCAAGAATCATAGAATTATATAATGGTGTGGGTTGGAAGGGACCTTAAAAACCATCTAGCTCCAATTCTCCTCCTGTGGACAGGGTCACCTTCCATGAGACCAGGTTTCTCAGAGCCCCATCCAAGCTGGCCTTGAACACTTCCAGGGATGGAGTAGCCACAGCTGCTCTGGACAACTTGTTGCAGTGCCTCACCACCCTCACAGGAAAAATTTATTCCTAATATCTAATGTAAACGTACCCTTTTTCAGTTTTTGAAGCCTTGTCCTATCACTCCATGCCTTTGAAGAAAGTCCCTCGCCACCTCCCTTGCAGCCCCCCTCAGATACTGAAAGGCTGCAATAAGGTCTCCCTGGAGCTTTCTCTTCTCCAATGTTCTGGTGAGTGGCCAACTGTGGCTCTGAGCCAGACGACACCACATCTATATTCTAGACAAAAGCTTGAAATCTGGAATGCAAAATTCATGTAGTCTGACTCTCTGGGGAAGTTGACCACTTCGGCTTTCAGACTTTGTCATCTCCTGCACAACACACAGCTCAGTGGATGCTGCCTCTGAAAGTCAGACCCTTGCAAAGGGCTGTCACAGGAAACCATTTGTCACAATACAGGTTGTTTTGCAGGATTCTTAATGGCTGAGTTTTAAAATGAAGACATTGAAAAATTGCTTACCCATGAGGTATTTTGCTGAGGACATAATACGCTGTGTATGAATGCTGATACACCTGCAAAATGAATTAAGAAAAAGACAACAGAAAAAAGAGATTAGTAATTGTCACCTGTGTTAATAGGGATCTTTTTCTGCAAAAATGATGTAGCATTTATGGCTGGGAAGCTCTTATAAACACTTCAAAATCTATAGTAAAAAAGAACAATACATTAATCCACTTAAAGCTGTTGTGTGTTCTTTTCATCCTGCACTTTATTACAGTGTTTGGCAAATCGTATACACCCAGATGCTCGGTGTCGTTACCATGGCTACCAGGTCTTTGATTAAACTGGGGGCACATGGGCTCTGCAAAGGCTAAATATAGAACAGTCATTAATGAGGACACCTTGGTCAGCTGGAGACATTCTCCATCATTATAACTAGACACAACAGGGATGTTACGCATATTTTTTGCTTTATTTACACATAAATGAAACAGGGAATGATGCTGGGTGATCTCCAAGCAGGTTGTCAGCCCCCTGTCAGTCAGCAAATAAAACTGTATTGACTTAGGGCATAAAGCTGACCTCATGTTTCTATGACCTGCTAAATTGCATCTTCATAACAGTCTGTGCTCTTTGGGCCTTGAGGAGGAGCTGGTCAGCTCACACAACAGCTCATCTCAGAGGGCAGAGTTTATTACTTATTTTCTAAGTAGTAAATAATAACACCAGAGTCAATGTCAGCGACTTAAGAGTCGGTGATTTGCTGCTACTGACAGAACAAACCTAACAGTGATCAGTGGTCGCCCAAGGTGGGTAATGCTGAGCAACACAGAAGTCATGGCACTAGAGTGAAAGGTCTAAATATGAATCACTTTACACAAATTTATACAGGCAGTCACTTTTGCAATTCTGTCCTCTTACTGTATGCTACTAAATAAATAAATCTAATAGACAAGGAAGAAACTTCTTGAATGCTTGCTTCACCAATCAAGTTTGATCAAAATAATTGTTCCTAGGTTCCTCTGGTTTTACACAAATATTCCTTTTTTTCACTTATGCCAAGAAAGCATGAGATGTCCTGAATGATGCTGCCAGTCTCAGCAGGGGCCATCCCAGGCACATCACTCGCATCACAAGCAAGCATGACTCACTAGCTGTCACTCTCGAGGGCAAGCCTGCACAGTGGTGTCTGTAACAGGCTTACAACTTTGGGGGTCTCAGTGAAGAGACAGATAAACACAAGGCACACCATCCTGCAGATATTAAAACAAACTTCTCTGTTGCATTTTGAATCCAAACACTAAATCCTTACACTACTGCATGAGCTCCCTGAAAAATGGGCATAGAGGCAGAAGCACTGGATTTCTATGTATGAAATGCAGAGACTGATGCCAGATTGATGTGATACCCTTCTTCCCTGTGCAATTCACTCCCTTCATTACAAGGACATCATGAGGTCACATCCCAAAATCCTATCTCCTTTTAGGCTTCACATCCATAAAGACTCCTAGAGCAAGGTGATTCTCTGGTGTGTTGATAATAAGGGAAGGTCTAGGAATATAAGTGAATTCACTACAAGCTAGCATTTATTTTAGTACAAGTGTCTTTTTTGATCCACCTGCTTCAGATGATGTCAAATAAATTACCATTTTCTCACCCTCATTCAATCATACCAAAGAGCTCTTGAATCTTATAATGCTGATACCTGAGACCTGGCTGATGTATGTGGCCTTAAAGTTTAATCCAGCTTTGATGAAGTCCTAAAACTCCTAAAACTTCTTAAAGAAAAAGCATTGGAGGACTAAATTTGTCTACAGATATGAAAACCCTCATAATATATTGTCATTAAATACTGAGACACTTTTGACTTCAAATATCCTGGCAGGGGGAGGTAGAAAATTATGTAAATATAGACAAATTGTGATCTGAGGCCAGGACTGTTCAAGGTAATAAGCCAGGCTGCATTGTCAGATATCAAAGGCATAAGCCAGCTCCCAAAATGAGTATGAACAGATGCCTTCAGGCAAAAAAAGAAAAATGTAGCACGCTGGAGGGAAAGGAAACAGGCAGGGAAGTTTTGAGCAGGACATCTGGTGCAGAGTCCTACAGCAATGCTGAAGAGTTCAGAGCTGTGTTACAGCCATTAAGAGAGACTGAGGTGAAGTATTTTCTTTGCAGAGAGAATTTAGGAGTGGGGAAAACAAAAGTTTCAGGACACTCAGAGAACTCCTTTATTTTCTGAATGCCGTTTGTCATCATCTCTGTTCTTTGGTCAGACTCTAAACTATCTCACACAAGCTGTGCTATAGTAATACAGTCCTCAAAGTCTGTCAGAGTTCACTCACAGGAGCAATGCTTTCTCAAATAAATCCTTAAAATCAGTAGGTTTCCTCCTGTAAACAAGAACTATTTGTATGAGCAAAGATTTCAGGATCAGACATTTATTACTATTACAGTTTTTAACAACACAAGCACATGCAGTTCAAAAATCCTTCTCAGCCCTATTATTTCAAACCTATTCAGAAAACACACAGCAAACACTCCTAAGCAGACAAGAATCCAAGAGAAACATCACTTATGTCTTTCTGAGAAATGAAATGGCTGCATTCGTCTTAGATACACAAACCAAATAAAGTTAATTCAACTTTTTGAGAGGATGACTATGTGTGCTTAACATTTCCACTAAAATTTCTGCTGGGGTTGAGATGAACTAGCAGGAAAAACCCACAGCAGGGAAAAGTACGGGAAAAGATGAGCATTCTTCTGAAATTCAAAGCTAACACTCAGAGACCTGACAGTTCTTAAAAGTTAGTATTCATTTCATTTAACCTCTCTTTTCCTGAGGCTTGGCCAACAAAACTAAATGTATTAACACTCTCTGCTTCCCTTCCCTATCGAAGGGTGTGGTAAAAACCATTGCACTGATTGCTGAGGATTTATCACTAGCATCAGAAAAAAACGAAGTTTAGTTTATAATGCTCTTAGCCCTGATTTTTGGCTGGATCCCAAAAGCATACAGAATCTCTCAGTAGAGAGGCATATTTGAGGGTAGTAGAGCTTTTGACAACTGTTTTGCTCTGCACACTCTGTGTGCCAAGTTATCTCACCACCATAAGTTAGAACAGGTTTTAGACAGCTCTGAAGGGCTCTAGGTATTACCACAATTGGTTGACAGAAGCTCCTATACCAGCTGTCACCAAGTGCTGTAGAAGTCATTATACTAAAACCATTGTGCCAGAAATGTTCCCACTGGGCCTCTCATCCCAGGTCACAGCACAGATCTTGTTTACTTTCAATCTACATCATGCTCTGCAACAGGTGCATGTTTACACTGAAATCATAAAAGGGCTGAGAGACAGGTCTATCCATTCCCAGTGAAGTCTTGGAAAGGCAATTATCTCCCTAAATTTCAGAAGAATACAGGAATAATTATATATGACAACACCTTGTTGTGAATCCACTGACCTTGTTTTATGCAACCAACAGAAGAAACCTGGACATGACCAGATGACAGCAGAAACAGAAACACTGCAGCATACAGAGCAGCAGACAAGAGCATCTGCCTCTCCCATGCCACCAAATTCCAAAACAGTAAGGAAATTGTGGTTCCAACAAGACATAGAAACAAAATAGAAAAAGAAATTTCTATGCTCTGTTACCACAGAGCAAAGAATGATGTGAATGGTAATGTCTCCTTCAAAGCACTTGCTTAAATGCTCCTAGTTCAGCAGGGCTTACTAAAATAGAAACTACGTAATATTTAAGAATAGAATAGAATTGGACTAATTTATTCATTTTGACTACTCATATACCTTAAATTAGAACCCATTAGAACTCTTGTTCCTGCCCCAAAGCAACTGCAGAAATATGTGACGTAAGTCTAGAAATTTTGTGAAATGGGTTTTCAGCATCTTTTGGCTGGTATAAAAGATTACACTACCTGCTGAGGATTTAGCACTAGTAACAGAAAAAAAGGAGGAGTTTAGTTTACGTTTCCACCTTCTCTGCTGTTCAGTTTCTGACACACTTCCTGGGCTGATGACCTGCTAGCACCACCAGTAACCAGCATTTATGGAAAGGCTTTCTTTTATCTTTGCATGACAAGGTGCTGAAATCAATATGAAGAGGCATCTGCTTTCAGATGTTTACAAGCAAAGAAAGGGGGGGAAAGCCCTGAGAAGAAGGCTCTCCAAATCAGCCCAAACCTCTCATCTTCCAACAGGCTGTTCTATAAAAACCAGCTAATTTAGGGTCTTATCACTCAGCTTATAAAACAGCTCGTGGGTTGGAGAATAAACCCAGGTGGACTGGCTGGGGTGATCTCATGATTATTACTGACTTGATAAATACAGGAATAAAGCATGATTTGCATCCATTTTCCAAATGGCTCCACAGAGCCACCTGGCCCTTTATGCAGTAGTGTTATTTACATTAAAGAATTACCGACAAAACTCACAAAAAATCCCGTAAAACTTAAGAGTTCACAAGGGAAGAGCTACAGGGCAGAGCAGGAGTGTAAGCTGTGTCATAAAGTAGTCTGCAAGGTTTAATACAAGATTTCTAATGTTGAGTGTCTTTCTCTTCTTTTTCAGGAATCACACATTTAGTCCAAAAAGTCATCCCAGCACCCTCAAATAAAAACAAACCCTATAAATAGTCACCAGAAATAAAATTGTACAACAGCTTGCTAAAGTCTGAAAATAGCAAGAATATATATTTAATGTAATTAATCATAAAGCACTCAGGAGTTATCTGGGTAAAATTAATCACTATTTAGTCTGTAACAATAAAGTATATCTCCAAATAATAGACTCCCTCAGGATTCTTAACAGACCCAAGTTGTCTTTATAATCTACCTCCTTTTATACTCTATAGTGAGACAGTAAAAATATAGCACAAGTGGCTGGTGAAACAGGAACTGTCAGATCCATTAAAAGGGTTTCCCACAAAGAGTCTCTAAAAAGACATTTGCTGGAAGCAGATTATACAGCCCATTTTCCTACTTGTGCTATGAGCAGACAAATCCCCAAATGCACATATGAATGTCAAACCAATTGAATAATCCCAAACATCTGACATAACTACATACTCCACCTTTCAAAATGGTCCTGGCACCCTTGAGCAGTAACTCATGCTGCGATGCAAAATATGCAGGTAAAAGATGATTTGCCATTTGGCCTTTAATATCTCTGATATTTAACCAGGCTCTGAAGCTGTCAAATTAAGAGGGCAAAAAGAATAAAGTTGAATGCAGAAAGGCTGATGCTATGCATTGGCAAACAGATCACGTATTTGGTACCCTGCTATCTAACAATGGCATGAAAGGGAGAGGAAAATAAGTTCAGGAGGAAAATCACAAGTAAACATTACCAAGAGATTGTGTTTTCTTCTACTACACAGGCATATCGTGTATGTAAAGGATACAGGAAAGGATGACCTAAGTCACTACCACACTGTCACATGGATTCTTCCGTTGGTCAATCACCAGCAAGCAAATATGGTGGTTAACTTTACAGGGTAACTATGTCACTCTTACAAATCTTCCAGCAGAGAAAAGGATCATTATCTGACTAAAAATACCTCACTGCAATAATTTGTTAGGGTATTCTGTGGTGAATTAAAGCGTGTCACTGTATCTGTTTCCAGAATTTTCTGTATTTTTGAGGAAAATCAGCATTAAAGACTAAATTTTCACTTAATGAGTCAACATCATTTGCCTTGATCGAAATTCTTTATGATACCATTGTTTTTGTTAAATCCTTCTGTTCTGTTGTAAAGAAATCCTTCTTTTGCCTTACGTGTTGCACTGGCCCTCCAAAAGAATGAAAAATCCATTCCTGTAACTCACCACCAACTTCTGGGTAAGGTTTTTGTTGAATTTCTGTACTTCATTCTCCTTTGTATTTGTGATTTAAAGCACAAAGGATTACTTTGGCTGAGGCATAGTTAGGTAATGTTCTTTTCATTTTTTTCTGTCAGTGGAGACAGACTGGTCAGCAGTATTCTCCTCAGCCCAACTATTTTTGCAAAGTATTACCACCATTTTATTGCTAATAGGTGCTTCATAGTAACCAGCTTGGAATTAGATTCTCTCAAAAGCTTCATGCTATCTACTCCTTTTGTGTCACTGTAATAAAAAAGAAAATCCACCAAAATCCATACTGGTATTTTGTACCCTACGCTCAGTGAAGCTTGATTGCTTGCAAGAACTAAACAAATCAATAAAGCCATATAATTTAAGGTTTCTTCCACATTCTCAGTTTCCAAATTCATTGTGATACTGACCTATTTTGCTTTCTTCTGAGACAGCATATTCTCTTTTGTCCCTACATTGAATTATCCCTTTATATTTTATCACTTCCCTGGTAATGTCCCTCTAACACAGTCTCATGCTGTGTGTCAACCTGCTTGCACAGCCCTCGAAGGAACATTGCCCATTGCTCTTCATCCACTAATAAATTAGAAAACCAAAATGAAATGCTATCGACGAGCATTTCCTGAGCATGGGTTCAGCTGGCAGCCAATAACCCACAGCTGTCATCAAACACCTGATCTGGGATGTTCTTACCCACTGCACTGTATCCAGCTGATCAGCCACATGTGTAATGTGCTCACAGCTGCAAAGAGTGCACACTGAGAGTGCTGTGCCACTCCAGGATAGTCTGGGGAGCTCAGGAAAGGGCAGAGGTGGGGGAAATAGGTTTGAGTATGAAAGGTAGTAAGATGAGGTCTGTAGATCAATCAATCTAGAGAGCATTTGGCTCATTTTGGTTTCCTCTGTTATAGTTGTCTCTGTATTCCAGAGGAACTGACATAAGTTAATGTTTGGGCAAAAGGAGGCAATGGGGAATGTACGTTTTACAGTTGTTATGGGAAGAAATTTCCATTTTTCTTGCTAAGAGGAGGGGAGGATCGTGACCCACCAGCATAACTGTGCCTGGGTGAAATGACACAGCCAACACTATGCTGCCAGCATCTCAGAGACCCAATAGGTCTGCACCTCATCTGAATCACACCAGTGTGAATAAGGAACTGCCCCAGTCATACCCAGGAAATTAAGGATTGGCAATGGAGTGTCTCTGGAACAAGGAAAAAATTTAGCAATTATTTGGAAGAAGGAAGTGAAATGCTATACAGAAGGGATGGAGAGTGCAAGAACACAAGAGGCAGTAGATCATCAGGAAGAGTCTTTGCATGGCTCTGTTTTTCAAATCTTTTAATAATTTATTCTCTAAGACTGAAAACTAAATCATTGCAATGTGAGCCTGAAGGAGCTCCTCTCTATGAGTGTCCTTGGTGTTAGAGGACAACAAGAACAGCTCTTCAAACACGCAGTGCTGTTAATGCCCAGCCACCCACACCAGAAAGGCTTCCTTGGAGGGGCAACAAGCTCACATCAAGGTGACATCAGGAAGGGACAGCACATTCATGCCACAGGGACTTGCATTTTAGAAGCATTTGTAACTCAAGCTCAAGCCGATTGCGACAGGGTCATGCGCCGAAGGCAACATGCACAGTTAATATGTAAATCTGTCCTGCAAACATACAGAGGGTGTTCTGGGATTAAAAGCTGATTTTCCAGGCACCAAACCAAAGGTCTCTAAAACAGCAAAGCCAAGGAGTTGTTCCTTTGCAAATAATGTCATCTCAAGTTTGCAAAACAACCATAAATAAAGCGTGATGGCAACATCCACCTCAGTACTAGATGGACTGCCATGTTGTAAGATAATGTTGTTAATTCACCTTCCACAATCTGATTATCTATCTCAGTTGTTTTGTGACAATAATTCTTTATTAAAAGATTAGTTTCCAAATTACACTTTTGAGAGCCTTATTATACCGACAGTGCCAAAAGGGAATTTCAAGGCCGGCTTTCGGATTTATGACTTCGTGATGCAGCAGAGTAGAGTGGATGCTCTTGTTACAAATGCAGCTCCAGAACCAACTTAGGCCACAGGTATTAACATACAGCTCGTGTGCCAGCTCTCACCCCTAGGAGACCGTTAATCCAATCTGCCAACTGCTGCTGCACTCTAATACAGCACTGCCCTGCCAAGCAATTACAAAAGCCTCCTTTTGCTCTCGAGCCACCTGTCCCTCCCAGCGCTTCACTGGCATCAGCAAGCCCTTGCAGTCACTGGCTTAAAGGACGACTGCTCCATTTTCAACTGGTAAATAAAATGGTAGTTGCAAAGCACTCAGTAGGATTTTTACACCAGCCTTTGTGCACTCCTTGATGCTCAGGTTATTGGCAAGCAGCTGCTATGAAGTTATTAAGAATTACAAAGGAGGGCTATGAAGGATGAGCTCGTTTCATCAGTGTTGATCTTGTTTTAAATTTTTATCAATATTCACACTGCATATAGAAACTCCCAGGTTCCCCTCCCATCTTCTGTTTAGAAACTTGGAAATGCGAATTAATTTATCTAGGTCATAGTTATCTTTGTGATTCTAACATACGAAACAATATGTATACAAAAAAGAAGTAAAAGATGAAAAGACAACATTATTATGTAATAAGAGTACAAAAGTATCCTAGGGCCAAATAAAAGTTTTAAAGGAAAATGCAATTATACCAAACCTGGGAAACACAGAACACCTTCAGATCCATACAAACACACACATGAAAACATTAAACCATGATTCTCTGGTAATATCTGGGGTCATAGAAATAGCTGGATTGGGCAAGACTTGAAGTCCATCCTGTTCGCTCTCCTGGGTCATTAGCCCAAAGCCAATTCAGAAAGCAGACTAGAGTTAGCTGATTTACCGTCATGCTTCTCCAAAATACTTTCCCAGGCTCTTTGCAACTTGAAGTCCCTCTCTTCGCAGCGGTCTACCTTGAGGGATGTCCCTGCTATTGACCTCTACAGTCATTCTTTACAAGCCTTTACCCTTTTTGCACCTACAACCTCATGCAGCAACTCCCTTTTCCCAGACAATGGTGACAAAAGCTTGTTTGGGTATGATTCCTCTGAACAGCCTTTGGTGTCTATTTTAGCCTGAGATTTACACCCTGGATTACACTGTTTATAGAGGCAGCCCAGGGTAGCTGATGGAGATGGGGAGTTTACAGGGTTCACATTCACTTGACTGACTCTCACCTCCATTGCCTTTGGAGTTACAAGTGTGAAGGCTGAAGGACAGCATGAGAAATCATTGCTTAATACTGCTTTTAATGAAACATTAGACAATGCCTTCTTTCAATGGAACATTTCTTGAACTAAGCAGACTGATTGTGGAAAGATTCTAAAAGCCTCTTTTTTGTTAAGTTTACAATGCAAATGGTACAGCTTTGTAGCAATTATGTGAGAACCAAGCCATGAAAATAGGCTGAATGCTTAGTATATCTAATTAATTTATTCACATTTAAATAATTTACAGAAATTAGCAACTACAGAACCACAGCATATGTTCTTTCTATTTAAAAAAAAAATAAAAATTGCTTTTTCTACTATAGTAGCTGAGAATATGAATACTACAAAGACATTAGCACTGTTATTGAAATCTTTTATGATGTTCCGAGGCTCAGGGCACTCTTAGAGGACTCATAGTGAAACAAGAAGGATGAGACCATCAGAGAGTATTAGAGAGCAACAGTTTAAAGCACTGAAGTGGATGTGAAATAAAAGTATTCAGATACATGTCACAGACCTTGGTCCAAAATCCACTCTCCATTCAGTGAGAGATTCATTTTCCAGTTCTACATGAGATCAGAGGACTCAGAGCTGTATCGCGATGGTTCTGATTCACTGGAGGAGACAATTCTATTTTCTGACATAAGGAAAATGAACCGAAATCGCAGAGGAGACAGCAGGACATTTTATGTGTTATATTTGTGATACAGTGGACAACTTCCAAGGGGTAAATGGGCTGTGATGATGATGAGCATCTTCTCAGAAAGCAGGGGGAGAGCAAAGATGGAGAGGAAGAAGCCCAGAACATCCCCTGCTCTTTGCCTGCTGCAGAACCTTTCACAGCATTGCCATTGACAGCATCACTGTGAGGGTACTCTCCTGCTCCTGCACATAAAAATATTAGGACTCATGCATTTAAAGACATGACTAAAGCCCTATGATTCTCTTCTCTTTTCAAAAAAGAGCTTCCTTTGAGCAGAGAATAAAAGAAAAAAGAATAGAAGATTCCATTTTCAAATCTGGGTCATTGGCTGCCCAAGGAGGAACGTTAATTACTGGCTTTAACATGGTACTGGTAAAAACAGAGTTCTGCAGGCAGTTAGCGAGATAAAAGGCATTTGTTCAGGGTAAACACAGAGCCACACACTCCCTGAATTTAGGCATGTAACTCGACTAAAGAGGAGAACATTTGCTTCAGAAGATTTGCATTTCTGAGAACAGCAATTTCATTGGGGTGCTCTGCATAGTAAGAGCTGTTTTTCCAGAAGAGGGCACTAAATATATTTTTTTATTATTTCAGTTATTAAAAAATTAGAAAAAATATAAGAGACTGGAAATCAGAAGAATTAGATTATAAACTCCTGCAGGCTGGGACCACTTCCTGTGTTTCTGTATAGACACCAGAATTAAATTATTTCTGGTTTTGCTTTCTAAAGCCTTTTAAATCACTGTTGTTTTCCCATTTTGCATTCTACTCTTAATATATTTCTTTCCTTAACATTTTAAAATAACTACCTATACTTATCACAATCCAACACAAAACGGGATTTTTCTTGTCCCTAAAAATTTAGGAAGCAAATTTATGCTAAAAAGCAGGAACTCACCTCTAATGTAATTCTGAAGCCTCTCAATGCTACAAGGAATCTAATTCTTTGTAAAGTTCTAATTTTTTCCATTAATTTTCATTCTGCTATTTATTTCATTCCTCTTAAAGCAAAGAAAGTTCCCCCATGTTTCACTAAGACAGATTCCCATACGAGTGCAAGAAAAAATTCTGCTATCTATCTTAATTTGACTATCTAGAAAACCTTATAGAATTACCTTACCTATACTTTATTAAAAAAAGCAAATTGCAGTATATTTTTAAGATGTTTTGGGAACCTTACTAGGACATTAATCTCTACTAGTTTGTTCATGTTAGCTCATCTATACACTTAGAAAAGGAAGCAGAATGAGAAACATAACCTTATGCAAGCTAAGAAAAATTGGTTATTTTTGTATCATAGTGTTTTGCCTTGGGTCTTTCTTATTTTCTCTTCTCTGTTGATGAAAATCTCATTTACTAAAGAAAATATTTATGGAGGAAGACTGCTGATAACTGACACTGATACATAATACACCTCTGTACTCTTGCATGGCAGGCTAATTATTTCTGAGTTTTGATGCTACTCTAGTCTTCCCTGGAACTGTGGATTTGCTTTTCAGTTTACTGATGTGTATCTGTGCCTGTGAATAAATGTAGGATACAGTTTATTGGCCTTTGCTACACAAGCAAGGCTGTCCAGCTTGGTTTGAAGTAATAATTTTGCACTCACTCATGTCTGTGCAATTTCTGCCGAAGTCTCCCAGCTCAAATCAGGAGGCTTCAAGTTTAGTGCTAACTCCATTTATTTGTATTATTAGATGAACAGCAGGAGTTAAATCCACTGTTTTTTACAGAAAGCAGTTAAAGCTCAGAGGGGGCACAGCAGCTGAAGTCAGCAGACTCACTTTTTAATGATCTGCATTTCATGCAATTAATATTTTGTTGCAATAATTGCAATAAACACCAGTCCCTGAAATGGAGACTCGGTAAGAAATTGAGATCTGGTGCAGTTTTACCTAAACTGTTGCTATAGAGGGAGCAGGAAAACTGGAATGTGGGGACAGAGGACTAGAGGAAGACTGGTTGTGCAGAGCTTTGCTTCCCAGCTCAGGCAAATACATCATGCTGTGTTTTATGAATGCACCTAGATCATCATTTCAGAAGCACAAACTTCCCCTGAAAACATCCCCCAATTAAAAAGCTAAAAAACTGGTATCCCAATGTGGTTTCATTGTTTGGTCCATGAAAGAGCTACAGGCAACAAGTCAACAGAGTGGCTACCAATGATAAATCATAGAATGGTTTGGGTTGGAACCATCATCTAGTTCCAACCTCCCTGATATGGGCATAGACTCCTTCTACTAGACCAGGTTCGTTCAACATTGAGATGATCCAACTCCAGGAATACCTACTGAGGATGAGGTAAGCATCCTTTCTTTGCATTTATGGGGTACAAGCACATTTTCCATGAATAATGGACACAGAAAGCCTCCACTCAGCCATTCTTCTTTGCTGACACTCAGTGCCTTTTATGGAAAATAAAGAAAAGGTATGCAGAATTTTTTTTTGCTGTTTCTAGTGAGTTGCAATGAAAGGAAATTAACTACCAAAATGTCCCTGCAGTTCATTTGAGTACCTAACCATGCTCTAACTCCTTGTCTAAAATCGGTTGTTTGGTTTGGTTTTGTTGTTTGTTTTTTTTTTTCCTGTAATTAAACCAAGCTGTGCTAAAGAAGAAAATTTGCTGTAAAGAGCAGAAAACCATTCAGGCTACATAAAGAAACACATTTTCTGCTGGAGCTTTGCTGGGATTTCAAATGAACCATGGGGGTCCTCCAAATCAAATGAAATAAAGAATAAGTCTGACCTGCTTTCTTCCCCTGTGTTAGTCCAAAATTGGTCCTGAAAGTTAACAGCAATGAAATTAGTTTATGTGCTTTCTCCTTCAAAAGTTACCTCTAGGATTAAACTTGTCAGTAATTATTGCTCCATTGGCCTATAACTGTGTTCAAAAGTTTCTGTGCTAAACAATGTGACAGAAATTGGACAAAGTGATGACCATTGAGCAGAAAGAACAGATATTCCCACCACTTGATAACATGTTTACTCAATTAAAGTGGGTCTCCACCCCCCTATAGCAAGAATTCGTAATTGTGAAAGTATGTGCAGCAGAGAAAATTCAGCATCAAAAGGACTCCACAGTCAGAGCCACAACTGAGGACACCTGAGAAGGCAGTGTTTGCACAACACTATAATAGAGTTTTGAAAACCCATAAATCCCTCTAGAGTTGTGTGGCAAACTTCCCTCCCTCTCTGTGCCACTGCAGATATCAAACATTAATTAGGTTGAAACAATTACTGATACCAACACACAACAGCAAAACTCTGACAGAGATTTGCTAGCGCTGCCTGCACTGAGATTCAGCAGCAGGAAACCTCCCAGTTGCTGAGATTTCACGTATGAGCAGCTTTGGTTTATTCGGTGCAAGGTGACCGCGAAGAGCTGATGTCCTGGATTGGATTCACTCCCCCGGCTCGGACAGAAAAGCAAATGGAAGTGTAGAAATGTTTTTGAATCAACCTTCCCTGATGCCTTTGAAAATTATGTTTTGTCCGTCCTGTTGAAAATGGCAGATTAGGGAATTTATTCATGGTGAGTCTGAGATTAGAAAAGATAGGCTTTGTCTTTCACAAAGGGTATTTTAAATAGATCAGATTCATAATTAAAAAATCCCATCACAATCTCCTTTTAAAATCAATTATTGCCTCTAATTGTTGTCAAACAATAGCTGCTCTTCAGTTTCAAATCCAAAGTAAACTATCACCCACAAAATTAACCTCCCCTATGTTCTCAGCACTTTCTTGTTAACACAACACTTCAGGACACACAAGCCTTAGCTTTAGTTATGTAAATGTAGCTGGAACACTGCTGTCCTACTACAAGTAGGATAAAAAGCACTTTGTTAAACAACGTTATTTACACTACTGATCTTGGCTGTTAAAACAATATGACTCAAAACAGGATCTGCAAGAATTAGGAGAAAAAAAAGCTGGCCCTCATCTTCAGCCCTGGAGCCTCAGAACCAACTTGCTGAAAGCCCACAAAGGTCATGTTCATAAAAACACTGCCATTTTCAGAAGCTGTGAGAATTTCATGGAAATACTAAGATTAGATGAATGGTATTAGTAATATGTATTCTAATGAAAGCTCAAAAACTACTGATTTACAACAAACACCAAATATTAAACAACAATCACTAAACCGGGTAGCATTATTTTATGGTTCTAATATTCTATCTATCTCTGCTCATTTTATCATGGAATCACTATACTGTTCTTGAAAACAATATTGGGTGGGAATGAAAAAAGTAAATTTGAAATATATTTATTGCCAAAGAAAGAAAACAGATTTATGTAAACCTATTTCTAGCTCCAGTAAATTCATTTCAATTAAGTAATAAATATCATGGCTACGATATGAGCAGTATTACTGCTGATTGTTATGACAGTGTCTAATTTTCAGAGGCATATTTATCATAATAATGGTTATCACCTAGCTCAAAAGGATGTTGTGAAGATTCATTAATATTTATACCCATCAGTGTTTTGGAAATAACATGCATTATATTACTTTAATTTTTACACAGCTAGTTAAAGCAATATAATGTTGTAATGGGACCATAAGCCAAAACCTGTTCATTCCACATAACAACCAGACTTGAAGAAATAGTGGCAACAATAGTAATATATTGCTGCCTGTAAATAATGCTTTTTTACTTCGTTCACACTCTAAATACAAAGTCTGGGGTCTGGACTGGGTCTTTCTGAGGTCTCTTTGGTCCCCCCACTCCTGTTAGAGATGTGGAAACAGGCAGGGAGAATGGAAATGTAGAACTCACATGAACTACTCCAAAAATAATAGTTAGGTCTGCTCTAATTACTACAATGATTAATTCTTTGCAGCTTTCAGCATTACATAAAAGCATTTCTTTAACTGCAAAATAGGTAACAGCATCTGTTATATCAGCTGCAAAAGTTTCTAAGCCCTAACTTTCTTCAGAAATCTTTGCAGTTTGGTTCATACTAATCAGCCAGGATTTCCATGTGTAATTGCTCTTAACTAGCACAAACACTGTAATGGACTGATAAACTGGAGATGAAGAACAAATAGCTTTAGGAAGAACCTTAGCCAGTTTATTTCCTCTCTTGCATGATGGCAACACTTATTCACAATAAAGGCAATTAAATATTCCCTATTTAATGTCTCACTGTGTCACTCAAGAAAAGCACTTTTCTTCTCATACATTTCCTCTATTGCTTTTATTCCATTGCACAAACTCCATTGGTAACTCTGCCACAGAAAGCTGCACAAGCTTTTGTTACTCATCTTTGCTCTTACTCTACCACAATCCCAGTCACAGAAATGCTACTGGATATAAGAGGTGTTTTGTCAATTGGCTATTTCAGAAATCTCTTTTAATCATGGAGAACCACAGACGTGATTGCAGCCCAAAGACTGCTGTGTCTCTCCTGGAGACACGCAGGGACCACAGAGATTACCCAGCGATGCTGGTGGAACCTTGTGCTGGGCAAGAGTGGCTTTGGTCTGCACCACCAGAGACAGCCTTGTCCCTCTGCCCTCTTTCTGCTGAGATGCCCCCACGTGTCTGTGTGTTTTGGGATGACTAAATCCTATGTCAGAGCCCCACTCACTTGTTTTGGTGAAGGATGATTTGAAATCAGAGCTCCTCTGCAGATATATTTATTCACCAATGCTTTCCCCAAATTCCACCTTGTTGTTTCAGCCTCAGGTTGCACCTTGCTTTAGTGTAAAGAAATTAAAAACAAACAACAGAAAAATTGCAGGAGTATTTTAAGGCAAAGAAGTCTGGTGCCTTCCCTCTGACCTTTCCAGAAAAAGAACAAATCTTCTGTGTTCAAGGTTAGAAAAGCTCCCTATTAGCACAAGGCTTACCCAGAATATTGCTGCCTGAAAGATTAAACTTCTGTAAATATAAGCACTGCAAAAAAGCATTTACAATGAAACCTGACAGCCCGACTAGCCACAATGTACCCACGCCAGTCTCACAGCTGCCTGTTAAGCTTCCTGGGAGAAACACACTTTAATTCATTATCCTTTAAGATGATGAAGGGATACAACAGGAAAACACATATTAGTTGCTTCAGTGTCTTTGCAAAATAGGTGTCTGCCAGTTCAGTGTTGTGTTATTCCAATGTGGGTGTCAGACCAACAACGAGCAGAGAGGCTTTTGTGCAAATAAACAGAAAAACCATAGAAGGAACTGTCACCAGCAGGAAATGACTTTGTAGCACTTTTCTTAAAAATATTCCACTTCAGTGGAGCAACACACTGTGCTCTTCTATTGTGATATTTATTCCTAGCTAGTATTAAAACTAGAGACTGAATCCATTCATATCAGAATTCAGATGATTAATTCATATTATGCATATTAGGATATTATACACATAAGTAAATGCAGTACAGCTATACTATGTAAAAAAAAAAAAAAGATGAAAACATCTATATCCACAAATAAAAAGGCAGCACATCACACTTTCAAATGGTAAAAAAATAAGAGACACTTTCTGACACCTATAAAATAAGTACACAATAATACCAAGACATTCCTTCCTTGAAATTGTAGCATTAAACTTTAAAGACATGTCCTTTGCCAATACATCTCCTGAAATTTCCTTTTGACTTTGCAACAAGGACAACTGCCCACGGCTTTGGTAATCAATTTCTTGTGTTGCTGAAAACAGCGTAATTTGAATTTTGTCCAAGAATACAGTTTGAAGTGCAGAAAATGTGAAAAGCTAACTAGGATGCAATTATTTGCAGCCACAGTCTGCATACCAAGTGAGAAGAAAGCTGAAGAAGTAATTTAACAGTTATTGCTACTTTAGTACACAAAGAGCCACCCATCATGGCTTAAGAAGGCAATAATCAAGAATGAATTTAACTAGCTTTTATTTGTTTGCTTCTTCAAAAAAAACCTCCAAAAAACCAAAACAACAAACTTTGTTTTCTCCATACACATGGATCCTACAGGAAAAAGGAATTAGTTTTTTTCATTTTATCTTGCTCTAGAGGACTATTTCAGGAACTCTTGCTATGTATGAATATCTGAACAATTTGCATTGCTCTCTTACACTGAGTATACGTCACATCTTGAATTCTTCCCAAAGGTCATGTTTTCACCTTTCCAGCTTGGATTTTCCTTTCTGGAAGAAGATGTGGTGTGAGGAAACACAGAGCACATGGCTTTGTGTGCTGCTCTGTCTTCTGCAGCCAAGTACCTCAAGGACCACAAACATCCTTGCCTGTACCTCAAACGCACAGACCTGCAAGCACTGACAGAGAGGAGGATGCAGAGGAAACACATTCAGGCCATCCCTTTCCATCCCCATCTCCCTCCTCCCACACTGCCTACATCAAGCACTCCTCTATGAGCTGAACACAAAGTCTGGGCTGCAAAAGCCCCTGTATTTTTTTTTTTCTTGCAGATTTTCTGAGTTGCAGCCCTTTTGGTGTATAAAGGTTGAGAATAAAAAGTGAATCCATCATTATTGCTTTTTGGAGATGCATTTTTTTAATCTTATTATGTATTTTTTGTCATTATAGACATTCTTCTGTCCCTCTCAGAGGAACTGAGGAAGTCTTCTCTCCTCAGGGCTCTTCCAGCTTGCAGAGTGCATCTGAGCAGTGTTGGTACAGGGCTTCCACAGCCAAAGGCCAATTTCCACTACAAGAACTGAATTTTACAAAATATCTCTGGCTCACAAGGTGAGGGGCTTTTAGGAAAAGGCTTTGCATGCTCACTGGCCCTTAGGCTGTCTCCCCCATGTTAAGAATCAGCTTAACACTTTGACATCCATCTCTGCCTAGAACTCTGCTAAGCTGCAGGTAAGTGAAGTCACACCAGCCGTAATTTCCCAAGAAAAATCATTACGAATTGTTCCTGAAGTTTCTCATGCAGTTCTATTTTAACATTTTCTAACACCAGGCATGATTCTCCTGAATTTTATAGTACTAAATCAAGAATAACTCCAAAGATGATAGCAGAGAAATCAGATGAGCAACAGAGCCACAACCTCTACTACCTAAAGGACTGACAAATTTCCTTTGGTTAGCAGCTGAAATTTTATTTACATTATGGAAAAAGAATTACCATTGCTAGTGAATTATTTATTTCCATTTTGAGGAATTGGTGCAGTTCTAGATTATGGAAATGACATGTATAGGGGCTTATAGTTCATCCAAGTAGTACAGCATAGCTATCATTCAAACATTTCAGGCCTTATACCAGCAGAATTGAGAAATAAAATAAATGTTATTCATGCAGAATAATTTCTTCCCCCATGTTTGATTCTTTGGCCATTATTTAAAAATGACTCATTACACTTTTCCCTTTTGAAGTTTGGTAGAAAATTCACTCTAATCTAGAACTTAGTAGCAACCTAATGGTGATTTTTTACAAATGATTTATACCTAATCCTCTGAAGGAAAGTATTTATAATGAAAGTGATAGCTCAACTCTAACTGCAGCACTGGGAATGGTGACACCATAATTAATGTATTATTTCAGTTGTGGGAGACACTGACAGTAGCTTTTTGTTCAGGGGAAGAAATTTATAGGGTGACTGAAAAAGACACCATGGAAAAAGAAAAATCACAGAAGAGGAATAGAAATCCTTGTGGAAAAGACACGTCCTTACAACCCCCCTCCCGAAGACTATAAAATTCTGGCAATGACAGTGTTTCCTCTATGGTCAAATTTATACCTTTCTCCTCTACTAGATGGCAGTGTGACATGCTGTCAGAATTTCTAAGTGAGGGGTTTTTTTACTGTGTTTCATAGGAAGCAATTAATTTAAATTATACTGGCATAAAAGTGAAAAAAAAAAAGAAAAAAGTTTGCACCTGGCTGTGTATTTTGAAATCAAATCTAATTTACTTACTGGTTCAACATTAAAAGCAAAAAGTGCATATTCCCGGTCAGGTGATACTTCATATCGGATGGCCTTTAGGGAGACCTAGAAAATAAAGAAAACATTGAAATAAATGTTTTAGTTTTCAAGATAAGGACACCTAGAATTAACTGTTATGACCATCTCTCTGAGAATAAAGAATACTGCCAGATTAAGTGTCTTGATAAATAAAATATCATATCTTTTTTCAAACACCAGCAATGTTATGTGGGTACCTATATGTCCACATAAGAGAAAGGCTAAATGCATTGTGACTCAGAGCACTCAGCTATCTCAAAACATCAGAATTTCAAAGAACCAGAATCTTCTCTTACTGCACAGTGGCTAATGAGGTGGCAGCTGTAGGCAGTAGTCACAAAAAAGCTTTGATAAGTGGAAATTTATTAATTCCCTCTCATTTTCTGTATTCATGGGCCGATGCAGGAGATGACAAACAGTAAATAGCTTCTGGAGCAGATTGGTATTAGAGACACCACTACTTCTCCCAATTAAGACAATACTGTGGAAAGCTATTCCATTTTCCCCAGTTAAAAGTTTTTGGCATGCTGTGGTGATAAGGCTTTCCAGGTGCACCCTGACCTGGCTTCTGTAACAACCAGTGCTCTAAGTATTGCTAACAAGAAGAGTTGCCAAAATATCTCAGACTTGTCAGGAATCACCTTTTTCCTGCTCCCCTTTTCATTTGTACAGTGAAGCCATTTCTCCTTTCCAGTGTGTTTCAATATAATACATTGCTGGCACAGATGACACCAAGGTCAAAGAGAGGTGCCACTAACACATCACTCATCCACGGCCTTTTAAATCTCACCCTCTCACCTAACAAATTAGGTGTAAGTCCTTGAGAGATTCCCATAGAGCTAAATGGAAGGGGGAATTTGGGTTGCAGGGAAATGCAGAGCACTCTGCTGGAGAGAGTTCTTCCCAAGGCCAGCGATGCTGAATGTGGTGTGGGGGGAAGCCAGGGGATGGCCAAAGGCAAGGGAGACTGGTCACACCTCCAGAGAATTATCTGGGTTGGAAAGGACCTTTAAAGGTCATGTAGTCCAACTCCCTACAATGAGCAGGGACACCTTTCACTACCTCTCTGAGCAATCTAATGACCCAGATCAGGATGGGGGGAGGTATAGGGGGAGTGTGAGAGACAGCAGCGTCAGCAGGAAGACAGATTTTACATAATCTCCATGTTGTATTAATAACATGGAGAAAGGAAAACATGTCAAGGGAATAAAAGTTTTCTGACCCAGGGCTATGAAGGAAGAGTAAAAGGACAACATGTCTGGGTGAGGGGCACAGCAGCTTTTGCACTGGGACTTCCTGGATAAACGGGAAGGTGATCTGCAGATTTATTTACTGAGAGGGCAGATGAACAAGGGTAGAACAGGCAGTAGGGAGGCAATGGTATGAAAATGTAAGATTATGTTGTAGCACTGTGCTCTTCTCAAAAATGGCAAAAATTAAAAAAAACAAAATAGTGGAATAAACGGAGGCCAAATGGAAGCAGTTTGACTTAAAGAGACCTAGACATTAAAGGAAGCCAACCATGCCTCCACCCTTAGCAGAATTGCAAAGAAAGGGATGACACTCTGGTAAAAGAGGATTGTTTATGTGATGTAGCAAAGGTTGAAGGTTAAAGGCAGCACTTGAAGTTTAAGGTTGGGTCCTGAAACAATAATTCAGTGATAAATTCTTTGTCTCATTAAAAAATAATTAATACAAATAATGTACCAACTTCTGCTACAATGCTGCTTCTACTACAAAAACAATGCTAAAACCCACTTCTATCACTATAAGTAACACTCTTTATCAGCTGTGAGTTTGTTTTCTGCACTTTCATTTTAATAGCCACCAATTAACTTCTTTTCAGAATAATTTCTTAGGGCTTCTCTCATATGCAACTCCACTTCCATTCCTCAACACTATTCATAAACAACCCTGAAATTACATTTCAACCATTAGGAAAGAAAAATCAGCAAATAAACAAATTAAAAGATAAGTATTTGCATGGAGGAATGTAGAGAATGACAACAACTGACAGTAAATGATTCCAATTGTCTTTTCTATTAAGCATGCAAAGATGAGAATTATGCATCTTTCAATTATATATGATATGCAACACTAGCTTCAAATATCTATATGATACTTTCCAGTAGTATGAGAGAAACTGAGCTTGCAGAATAATAACAAAAGCTGGAGTTTAATCTCACATTATCCATCACTGCATAGCCCATAGAATTACCAGTGTATTTCTTCTTCTTGACAATACAAGAAGTTGAAACTCAAGTGATTTTCTGCTTTACTGATCCAACTGCAAGAGGACTGTGAAATTCAGCTACTCGTTACAGAAAATACTTACAATTTTTTTGTTTTCTATTAATATTGTTGAATTGTTAGTTTCGACATTCCTCAGAATCACTGTGCCATTCTGGTTTCTATAAATGAATTCATTATCTGCAAGGAGGAAAACAAAAGAACATTAAGGAAATCTCAAATTGTCTGTTTGTGTAGAACCTAATTATGGACTTGGACCAAAAGTACTGCTGGGAACTTCCTTCTAAAGAACAGAGATTATTTTTTAACATAGCCATTGCTAAAAGTGGCTTTCAGGACAGGCATTAAACAATGTGGTTAGTGTTTGTCATGGGTTTTTTGCACCACACTTTCTCATAGCTGAATGCCAGAGAGTGATTCGTTTTGAGTGTACATACACAGCTTGCTATATTGGTAGTGCAGAAAAAAAACCAAGGCCAAAAATCATTCCTTACGCTTAAAGGTTTCCACAGTGTCTGTATGGGTTTAATAAGCCTATAAAGTGCAAGGCAAATCACGCTCTATAAAGCACATTCTGGAACCTAATGCTGTGCAGATATTCCAACTTCAACATTTATTCTGCAAACTTTTACCAGAAGGAGTTGCATGTAAAGAAACCACCATTTTTACATGAAACAAGACAAAGTAGCTTGTCTCTGTTGCACTTGGTGAGTACTCCAGCTCTCGAGACATCTGGACAAGGGTCCCCTCCAGTAGCTGCTGCACAGGTGGGACACAGTGTCCATCTCTCAAAGCTCACAACCTACTTGACAGAAGGGCTGGGGTAAACATATGAAAGGAACTCCAAACGAGGGTTAGGTAGGAGGTCAAAGATTCAGGATGAAAAATATTACAACAATAAAGGGATGTCACAAACTGAAGTACAAGTCTGATCAGTGCTCACATGCATTGCCCCACAGATAAACACAAAACGTAAGTCCCAAACACTCTGCCATCAAAAGAGTCAGCAGCTTTTCTGGGCACAGGATTAGATTTGTTGCTTTTTTGCAACCTGGCTAAACTGAGAGTGAGAACTGATGGATCCTACTAAACATCTGCTTTCAGTTTCAGTTAGGGAAACAATTCCTTCCCCTCACTGTGGCCACCTCAGAGAGGCTACCACAATGCGTCCCACAAGGGATGTGTTAGGGACGTATGAATGGTTTAACATCATCTATGGGTTGTCCTAGGGTGAGTCAAAGATGAGTTTAAATCCTTCAGGATTCGTCCAAGCACAGACCTAAGTCACCGTTACCTCAGAAGTGTGTACCTGCTAAAGAAAACAGTGGGTCTAGAGACTTTGAAAACATTGGTGTGCAGACCTAGCATACCCTTTATTCATGTTTCAGTCTTTTATTTCAAAGGTGGTGGTGACAATCCTCATCACAGTCATTACTTTATGAAAAAGCTCTGAAAGTGCAGACAAAAAGCTGCTATGCTGTATTTATTGCTATCAATAAAAAATCTCCTCGTCCATGTCACAGATTTACATGTAAGTGGGGAAGGAAAAAATCTGCTCTGAGATTGGGATGAATCACAATCTGTGAGGCCAAATGGTGACTGCAATATTGATAAGTCTCTACAAACCACAAAGTTTCAAAGACTTTATGATTCTCAGTGTCCAAATCAGACCAGTATCCCTTCAGAATCATAGGGAAAGTTTTCAAAGCATCTCTTTTTTTTTTACATTATGGAATAAATTTTATCATCATCTTTGTTTCTGAATAAAAATGAAGGATCTGCATTAGATTAAAATTTGCATCTGTCTTTAAAATATTCCTTCATACAATCTATGACTGATAAAACCAAGATTCTTAAACTTGGGAAGGAACTGATTGAACAGAACAGGGACAGAAGTCAAAAAAGTCATAAGCAGTATGGAAAGATAAGCAGTGGATGCTCATTCCCTGTCTTTTCCAAAATAAATACCGGGAGGCAATAGATGACATCAGTCAGTGTCAGCTTCCACACAAATAAAAGAGATTATTTCTTCATGCTGAAGGCAAACAAGCTGTGGAAGTCACAGTCCAGAGCAGAGTGGGTGCCAGGGCTGCAGGTGGATCCAAACAAGAATTAGAAAAATTGAATTAAAATCCATCGAAGATTACAGATCTCGAAGGAAAATGCTTTTCCGGCAACCCTTGAATGTGCCATTGTGAGAGACTAGAAGAATATCCTGAATCATCATCTTCAGAAATTCACCTTGTCCTGGGTCATATACCAGAGGAGACAATCTCTGGGGTCTGATCCAGCACCAACTTATTTACAACTCTTAAATTCCTGTTTCTGTCTCCAGATCCTGAAAAAATGCCTTTATGCCAACAATTTAGGGAAGAACACAACAAAAAGGACTAATGCTTCCCACACACCTTGTCTTTATATCCTGACGCCATGAAGGCTGAGGAATCATTTTACATATGAGGAAAGGATATAATCCAAATTTTTATTTCCAGATATTCCAGAAATAACAAGAAAAATTAAACAGAGAGACAGGGTATTACCTAATTATCAGATATTTTGAAAAAGATTACTACTTTAATAATCACCTTATATCAACAACACAGAATGTTTTCCAATTGCACATGATATTCTAGACAGAAAAATCTCATTTTAAGTATGTCCAGCAAAACATTTGGATAATTGTAAGCCTCTCAGGATATTGTCTAATTACAGAAAAAATCCAGCAATGAAACTCAGCTCAAAGTTCAGTACACAGGTAAAGTAGTTTATTAATCTAATGAGTCTGTGGGCCTGTTTTAAGCATTGCAGGAATGGAGGGAAGTTACATTACTGCCCATAATGACATTGCTACTAAATTTTATTGCTCCCAAGGCTCTGAAAAACTGTAATGTTTTTAATAAACTGTGAAACTTGAAGATTACACAGAGGTTGCTCCATGGTTGGAAGTAGGAGACAACAGACTTTCCCATTATTTGTTGCAGTGCAACAAGTTTAAAATCAGGAGCTAATCTGCTGCATGTACTTCTAGAATACATAAGGAAGAATAAATGAAGCAGGGCTGATTTGTTAAGGCTTTAAATCTTGCTATTATATTCAATACAAGCCATCAACACAGCATCTGAATTAATGAACAGAAAATTGGTCTGCTTAAGAGAAGAACAAATTGATCTGCATTATATTCCAAGCAAAACACTGTGAGATTTAGCTGGTCTTAGTTCTCAAAAGAATCAATGAATAATATTCCTGGACTTCTGTTTTGAAATGTGTGATTCATTCCAGTGCAAAAGCATTTATTTAAATGGGACATACCTCAATCAAAGACAGAAAGCAGTGCAGCTGCCTCTGTCTGTAATGAATTCTGTCCAGTGAGCTGATGAGAATTTGCTGGCTGATTTATAGTTGTCACCACAGCTGATAAAGGTCATCACTGCATCTCATTTTTTATATCTGCCTTTCTTTGGGGCTGGTGCTCAGTATAAATGATGCTGAAAATTATAACTTTCAGGCATAAAACCATTTCTTCCATTTCTTCAATTCTTCCTGGATTTCTTCCATTTCATTTTTTTACCTTAGAGAAGCTGTGGATGGTCCATCCCTGGAGGTGTTTGAGGCCAGTCTGGATGGAGTTCTGAGCCACCTGATCTAGTGAAAGGTGTTCCCTGCCCATGGGGTGATCTTTAAGGTCCGTTTCAAGCCAAATCATTCTATGATTCTTTGATTCAACAGCAAAGTTCACTTCATCAACTCCTCACACTTCTTTCAACTTCCAGGAAATTGTCTGGTTGATAAAATACATTTTGTGTCTGTGAGTGTACACAAATACAGAGTCACACTTACAAAAGTGACTGATGACAGAAAATAGTAACTACTAGAAATAACAGAGCAGCCTTGGGGCTGTACAGAGGAAACCTCAGAAGAAACTTTTGAAAACCTGCTAAGCAGAATTGGTGAAATTGGAAAACCAATGATCTATTTGCAGTGTCAGAGAACTCCTGCTTCTTTGAACACATCTTCCTTAAATTCAGTCAGGAAATAAGAGAAAACAGACCTAGCGAGAGGGAGCTCATGTCCCTTGCAGTCGCTGAGCCCTTGCCAGGAACAGAACACAACTGGGTTTGCTTATCCTGGCAGCTCTGCCTACTGGCCTCCTTTTCAGGGTGAAAAAAAAAGAAAAAAACTATGGGATTTTTCTTAAGAAAGTAACACATTATTCACTGTAGTCCCAATGCAGGTTTTGCATATTCAGGCATATTAGCTGGCCAACCTTCTCCTGTTTTTTTCCATTGGAAAAGGCACAAGGTATCTGGAAACTTGCCCAGTGGTGCTGCTGTGATGCTGAACGTGGAACTGCCAGTTGAAACTCAGGAGAAAGATCACAAGCCTGTCACTGGTATCATTTGGGGCCCCCAAGTCATCATCTCAATCTGCAGAGGCATCTTCAACAGCCCATACAATGCTGGGCAACATCAAGAGAGCAAGACGACAGCATCGATCATTTGCTGTGATATAAAACAGGAGAGTACAAAAATTCATGGATAACTGATAAACTGACATGTATTAAAAGAAATGCTCCACTCCTGGCAGTGTTCAAGGCCAGGCTGGATGGGGCTTGGAGTAACCTGTTCTTGTAGGAGGTGCCCCTGTCCATGGCAGGGGGGTTGGAATGGGATGATCTTTAAGGTTTGTCCCAACCCAAACCATTCTATGATCTATGACATTGGCAGAAGAGATCATCTGCCACCCCTAAAGTAGGGCTGCCTCATTCTGGACCACTGAAAAGGGGAAGGCTCAAGTCCAACATGACATCAGCTCTTGCTCTGGGGACAGACCCTGCACTGGGCTAGAGGAGCACTTAGCTGAGCCAACACCACTTCCATTTTCCTCATTACTATGTGTCAGACTGGGCACCAGAATAAACAGTTCATCACAGTGGACAAGAAGGTTTGGGACAACTTTACTTCTAGAAGAAGTAAGTTTGAGTGCTGGCAATGCAAAGAATTTGAAGCAAGCTTCTCTGAAGAATCTAAGTACGCACTATCAGAAAGGAGAGACTGGTTTCTAAAGATACTGGCAGAAGCTGTGTCTTTTTCATTATTTGTCAGAGACTGTGGAAAGCAGAAAGTAAAACTAAGTGACAAAGTATAAGAAAGAATTGAATATAAGAAAAAATTGAAATCCAGCTCTAAAACTCAACTTTTTAAATGAAATTGTAATTTTCTATCAGTTTAATAACTGATGAATGAAAAGCAGACAAAAAAGGTTATAAAATTCACATGCAGCAAGTCAGCACCAAGAGTTAGTGACAGAGAGAAGGTAGGATCAGGACTGTTAGGACCACTCCAGTCTTTTAGAGCCACAGGTTTAGAGGAAAAGGCAACTTCTTGAGTCCTGTAGTTTTAGATCAACTCTTGTGAAAGATAATTAAATGAGTCTCAAGCTGATGAAAGCCAGCATTGAGGGAATTACCATTCTCAACCCCCAAGATTAAGGAAGATTGGTGAATAAAGGAAATTTAAGTCCTGGAGTTATTCTAAACCATTTCAGATAAATGAGCTTCCAGATACTTGCGTGACCAGCAAGATCAGCAAACATATTATGCTGTTTCAATAGAGCAGAAGGCATCATTCCCTGTGGGATGAGCCTGCATCATTTCCCAAGGACTGAGGTCACATTGCACCAGGCCACATGAGCTGCTGGGATGGAGCTCTGCACTGGCACAGAGTGTGTCATGGGGTCAGCAAGAGAGGACTGGCACCCTTCTGTCATTCCTCACAAGAGGAAAAGAAAAGTTGCTGGGGGGTTTTTAATGACACAAAGCAGTCAGATCTTTAGCATTTCATCTTACATCTCAAGGATGAGGTTTGCACATCCCCTGAAGCACTGCACAGTATCACTCCAAACTGAGTGATACTCAGCCAAACTGAGCCCACCTTTGCTGAGGTGATGGCAGTGCCTGAATCAACCAAGGGGTTTCTTGGATCCTCCCTGACAGGTATTGATAAGACACACTTCGTTAGCACTCACCATCTAACAAGAAAACAGGCAGGAAGATTGCAATAGTAGGACAGATGTTTCTTCACACAGAATTAGTATTTTCAGACTGGCAACAGTATGTACTATAGGTGTACTCATCTGGAAAAATGCATAAGGATGAGGCAGTGGAATTAAAATTAAAAAAAAAAAATCTACTTGTTTAGCATTCTGGCACATTTTCTGAAGTGCCAGGTGAGTCCCAGCATAGTGGATGGAGACCAGAGGGGGAAAATAGTGGTTGTGCCCCTTGGGAGTACTTGGGCATGTGGCTGCTCTCAACCCAGCACACACACACCAGGGCCAAAGAGAAGGGTCTGGCTGGAGAAAGCAAACCCAGACTATCCACAGCTGATCTGCAGCACATGGGAAAAACCCACTGGTTTGTAGTGACTACCCATATTTGCAGTAGTGGTGGAGGCTGATGGTTCACAGTGCAGTACAGCATGTCTCTGTGGGAACAGAACCGTGACTGAACCAGGTACCCAGGGCAGCTGTGGCTCAGCAGCAGTGAGTGCTCATTGCTCTGACTATCAGCATTTGCATCCACAAGCCAGCCCATGTGCAGTAAAGCCTGAGGTGAGAGAGCAGCCCAACAGTGCCAGCATCCCCACAGCTCATGTGAGCATCTCCCAGAGAAAGTAAGCTGGGGAGACTCAGGATTTCCTTCAAAAAAGAGCCTTTCTGAGAGGCACAAAGGGTGGGAAAAGGACAAGCTGAGGTTAATAGGTTTCTGTGCCTGGGACCAAGACCTTTTAAAAACCCCTAATGCAGCCAGATGCAGCAGAAGCACAGCCTTATCTTCAGAGACTGGTTTTGAGAGAGAGAAAGAGAGCTTGGACATAATGAAAGCAGAGAGGAAAACAACAGAACAGGGTAAATTCACAGAGGAAATAGAAACTGTCAGGAAAACGATGCAGCAAACATTAACAAGAAGAATAGAGGAATAGGGTATAGCATGATATGAGCAGGAAGCAGGATGAACACAGACAGGCTTATGGTAATATTTATTTTACTTTGTTTTCATAAAAGGGGAAATTGCATCTCATTTACTAGGCCCGCAGGATTCATGACTCACTAAGGACAGTATCTGCCTAACTGGAGTAATGTAGGACAGTGGCCCTCTCCAGGACCTGCACTCCCTGGGGCAGGCAGGGTTTACTCCTCAGAAAAGCACTAAGAATAGATGGTGAACAAACACCAGTATTGTGCACACTTGCTAACTGCTGCAAAACTTCACCACGTAGATCAGAATGCGAAATAAAAGCACAATCAGTTCCCAATGGAAGCCTATTCAGGTGTCCAGACAGATGCAATCACAAACTCAGGTGGAAATAAGACTGTTGTGATGATGCATTTAATACTGTGATCTGTTGTTCTTTTAAGACATGCTGCAGTGCATCTATTTCATATTTATAACATGTACCCACAAAAAACTGACTCTGAAATTCCTTCCCCATGGCAGAAGCAAAGTTTGTTTTGACACTGAGCTGCTTCCCAGAGAGAAAATGCAGGGAAGGCTTTCCATCCTGTCCCCTGGTGCTGCAGCAAGCTGGGATAACAGAGAAAGTGGGAGGCTGGGATCACGAACGGTGAATAGCAATAAAACCCATTTCCATACCCACAGCTTTACCCCACCCTCAGTGACAGGTGGTCCTTAGGGATGGTCCCTGTAGACCTTGACACTTGGAACTCATCCCAGTTCCCTGCCACCACCGTGCCTTTTGTCTCAATCCACCTGCACTCACCAGCAACTCCATCTTCTCCTGCCTTGCTACTCTGGCAGAAATCAGTAAGAATTTATTAGACTCTGTGATGCTGACACAAGGAGCAACAGGGAACAGAGAACAGCTTGCCTTTTACAACATTGCTACAGCCTTTAATTTCAGGAGACAACTGAAATCCCATTTTTAGCTTTCCAGCATTATGGGTCATTATCCTTTTACTGTTCCCAGGATTTTTTTCCACATGTGAGGCTGAAAGAAAAACTTCTTTAAGTAGGTGATTTACCATAATTTAGCTAAATGCTGTATAACACATTGCATTGGTATATTAAGTAAGTGAAACATGATAGAATGTGCTTTATTATGCAAGAAGTGGCTTTAATTGCTCATCATCTCAGTGCAGTTGCACTTGGTGCACCAATACAGTGTTTTCACAGTAGTACCAGTAAAATAAAACACAATTATAGCTGAGGAAAATTCCCATATCAGCATGCATCCTTGTAAATTAACTTGTCAAGAGCTCAAAGACCGAGTCTTGGGAAAAAATAAAACTATGAAAATCAGTAATGCCAGTGTTTCTCTTTTTTATCTAATTCTAAATCTTTCAAGATTCAAATTAAAAAAAAATCTTATTCCATATCACTGAGAGAAGATCTCACCAAGCCTGAAATCTGGGCAGAGCACACCTTTGAAATTTTGTTCCCAAATTTGGAATCAGGCATAATTCTGCTGCTGCCTCATCTGTGAGACTGAACTTCCCTTCAAAGAGCCCCAATCTGCAAACTCTGTAGGCTCAGATCAAGGCTCAGTGGCATAAGCTTGAGAAGCTGAAACCCATGTGAGAAACCAAGAACTTGTTACAACTTCAAATAACTCCCTTCCCTGAGTCTGTCTGCTTTTGCAATACATGGAGGGGAAAAAAGAAATATGCTACAATTAGGGGAAAAATGAATGAGAAATTCCCTGATCTAAATCTATTTTTATTCTATGCAGGGAAAACCAGTTTGATTACAAAACTACTGTAAAATCCTAACAACAACAACAACAGTAAGACCGAACACCTCGTTGCTCACTGCCCTCAGTTTATCTCTCCGAAAGGACTGATAGCAGTGGGGGGGCTTCATAGCACTCTGAGATGACTTTGGTGTATTCCAGAGCTGAGAAATCTTTCTCAAAAATTCTCTGCCATCTCCTTCTCATGTTCAGCAGGGCTCATGGTATATGCTTTTCAAACCCTGAACGTTATAGCTGGAAAAGTGCAGATGACCCCTGGGTTACAGGACAGCTGGAGATGGCAGATTACATTCAGCCCTTTGATTTCCTGCCAGAAACATCTCACATTCCACACAGGCCAAAAGCAATTTAACCCCAAACAACTAATTTTCCAGAAAATGGTCCCTGATGCCTTTATCCACACCCCATATATTTTTCATGGCCTCATCATACAACTGAAGAGAAAAACAAAGCTCAGAAAACAGGTAGTGTGAATCAGCTTATTCCAGCTCCACAATGTGACTGGCATTGTCTGGTGTGCAGCTCCAAATACACAGTGGCACAGATTTTACAGAGAATATAAAACCTCCAGGGCTTTTGCCACTGTAGTTACTATCTCAGATGGGAGTCCAAGCTATCATTCCTGCTTGGTCTTACCCACTTTGCCTGTTCCATGCAGGAACACTTGCTCCAAGCACTCCCTGGTTCTCACCCAGGGCAGTGCAGCATCACTCAGTGACTCCTGTGTTCTCCTCCAAATGCACCAGGTCTTATCTGCCTCACTTAGTTTGGCTTCACACAGGGGACTGCATAACCCAAAGCATTACACCTAATTGTAACAATCCATTTGACACTGAGAAAAAAAGGAATTCATGGATAAATTTTCATTAAAATGTGACCCCACAGTTTGCTTTCTTAATTCCTCTATGCATTCCCTTGCCACCTTCTCTTTGCCCCTAACCCAATTAGACTTGCTAGTGGCCATGATGGAGAGACAGAAGATATAAAGTATTTTGGGGTTTTTTTTCCTTGTCGTTATTGTGGGCACAGTATTTAAATTTCAGTACAGACTGAATGAGATTGTTGTATATTAACAAGCTGTGTATACAGCTTCAGGTAAAGTTTTAATTATCTTTGCATGCAATATTTCACAATCCCTTTTGTCACTCTGTCATTTCAGATGTGTCTGGTGAGGAACAAATGTGCTGTATGAGGAGCCTGTTGGAGTCATGGCCATCACCCTGACTTCAGGCTTTTGAAAATCAAGGCAGGTAAGAAATGAAATCCAATACCCTACACATTTTGATTACCATGCATGATTACTTGGATTTGGACTGGTCACAAGAGGGCACCATATTACAGAGCCGATGGAAACACTGAACACTTGCAAAGAACCAGTAAAAAATAACCAGAGGCACTGCTGGGCAATGGACTGGCAAGAAATGGCTCCTGGAGGAGAGCAGTCTTCCTGCACACAGCTGCAAGGGAACCATTACCAGAGGAGCATTTGGCAATTATACATAATCTTGTCATTTTTAACCCAGCTGATGAGGGAATGGCAAAAATAGTGTCAGCTAAGTAGGGAGGTGAGGCAAGGGAACAGGTTACTCTGAGAATGCCCCTTCCCTGGAAATGTTCAAGGCCAGGTTAGCTGGAACTCTGAGCAATTTGGTTTAGTGGACCATGTCCCTTTCTGTAGCAGCAGGGTTTGGAACTAGATGATATTTAAGGTCCCTTCCAACCCAAAACATTCTATGACTCTATGATGAGTGAGTAGCTTCCCCTTAACGTTTCACATCACCTAGGCTTGCCTGCAATGACAAGAAGTCCCATACCAGACCCTAGAAATGATTCCGGAATTCCTTATTTCACTTAATCCTTTTCCTCTCTCCACCACTGAACTGACATCATGCATCACTTACTGCCTTCTGTGACGTTGTTCTTGAATCACCAGTGGTTGGTTGCTAAGAGGGCAAACATGCTGATTCTGGTGCAGATGTAAAACAGCTGATATGAACACTTAGTTTAAGGGTAAGAATGAATACTCCTTTCTTCCAGTTCTTATCAACTTTTTGTCCAATAATATCTCCTCAATGAGCTAATAACTTTCAGTAAATGACATTAAAAACAAAGAATGCCCTTATTCAATGAAAAGACTTTGACTTCTTAACATTTTTTTTAAGTTATCCCTACATAGTTTCTTTATCACTCAGGGCTATTCTTTTTATTGTGCATTTCCATTTGTCAGTCATGGCCTTTATTCTTCTCTGGACGTGTCTATTCCCACTACAATCTGTCTTTTTCGCATAGAGCAACACAGGCTCACTTCAGTGATCAAGGTGATGATGTCCCTCAAACTTGATAAAACCATGCACTTTTCAGTATTGTTCTCTCCTGAGTATAGTTAAATATTGTTTCCCCTAAAAAAGTTGATTGCAACAGAAAATCGATTACACATTCTCTGTTGCCTGCCCTAGGAGAAGGAAAGCAAATAAATAGAAACAATGAAATTCTAATAATCTCTCTCCTGTTTTTATATTCATTCTCTTCTGGCTTGATCATTTAGCTAAATTAGCAATGCTGTGCCCATTAGGAAAAAGTATCAGGAATATTGTAAATATTGGTATATAGTTCTAAAAGTATATTTCTTTGTGATGCAAGGTCTAGAAACATCTTCCTTTGTGAGGCATTAAAATTAGAAAATAAATAAAGAACATGGTTTTATTTAAAAGTTAATTTGTTTTAAGTTCATATCCTTTGCATGCTGCCAAGTTTAGTACAGTTAAAGGCAAAAATAGCAAACTCTAACAAATGCTGCCCCTGGAATTAACATCCAGGAGAAGGAAAATATGGAACACATGGAACACACATATATCTGTACATGTATACTCTTGGGGATATTTTGAATAAGTATTTCAAGGCATTTTTGATGTCACAGTTGACAGCTCACACTCCTCTGGGAAGGCGAATAAGAAAGGAAAAGATACCTTCAAATTATTAATAAGGGTCTTGGCTTATTCATGAGTATTCCAAGAAATTTGTCTTGTAAAACGAGTCAGTCCACCAACTGCAGCAATAACAAACAGTGGAAACAGCTTCACATGGACCAGCACATGTGCATTAACCCCAGAATAATGTGGGGCGATGGGCCAGCTCAGCTCTTGCTGGCTCTGCTTTCTCCTGATGCTTCCAGCTGGGACAGCATCCAAAGCCAGCTGTAGGAGCAGGTTTGGGTATGGGCTCTTGTCCACCAGGAAATAGGAAAATTGACTGCTGACTAGAGAATAAGTGTTTATTAGGGTGATAACCAATTAGGGGTATTAGAAAAATTTCTGGACACTGTCTGGGCAGTATTGGTGGATTTTATATGTTTGTCCAAATCTTGATGGTTCTTCTCAGTCCACCTGAAGGTACCAGGGTATTCATATATTCCTACAGTGCGTGAATGGCAAGGCCAACACTTTCAAGCAGACCCTGGAATGGCTTAGTCTGCATAAATGACCACATGGATCAAAACTGCAATGAGACCAAAGGCTCTCTGAACTGCTGGATTCACCACCCCTTCACTGTCCAGTTCATTTTTATTAGGTCCAGTGCATGCCCAAATAACAATCGTTTATACAATAGATCCAAACTTTTGGGCAAAATGCTTCTGAGCTGAAACATTTTTTAAATTTTCTTGGCTTAAGCATTGACATTTCCCACTGCTGTCATACTAGACTTTGTTCACTTTTCTCCATTCAAGACATCCTGCCTTCCCTGAAAAGTTAAAATTTTTTGAAGGTAATTATCCAGATTTTGTGAATTATTATGAAACTTAAGCATTGGAAATCAGATATAAGACTTCAAAGGAACACGGTATTTTTAAAATATCTACTGTAATGAAATGAAACGTTGGCTTCTCTCTATTTACCATCCAAATAAGCTTAACGTTTGAAGGGCCAACTAGAAATAATTGTGATAATACTTATGAGCACTAAAACTTTATTTATTATATTGCTTTTTTGAATCAAATTTTTGTGTGTCACCTGTCCCCAGAAACTGGGACTTTAAGTTGAGAAGTAAAATGAAATCTTGGCATCATCCCCAGCTCTCAATGCTGTGAAGGTAAACACCCTGCCCAGCCTTACGAGCCATACACACACCTGGTTACACATTCAGCACTTTCTCCTCATCAATGAAATGTTCTAGCAAGTTATTTCCCACGCTCTTTCTTCTTGCAATTTGTTTTCCTTCCCTCATCTCTTCATCCTTGTGTCTTACCTGGAGTTCTTTTCCTGCTAAGCACAAGACTAGAAGTGGTTTTTAAAGGTGTTGTACTCTGATAATCAGGGGCCAAAGTTCTGGGTTGAGTCCCCATATGTGCCTTTTACTTAAGAGCTGGACCCCATGATCCTTGTGGGTCCCTTCCAACTCAGAATATTCTGTGATTCTGTGACTGTTTCTCACCATGCAGGGCCATGTCTGTCTCAGGATCACTTACAGGATCATCTTATTTTCTATCGGAGATTATTCCTGATTACTGACAATGGAAAGAGAAGTCAGCAAGTAATCACTTTTAAAACTGAGGAGAATGTGTACAGATGTAGTGCTGGTTTCACATGAAGCTGTGAAGTCCTTCTGGGGACCTGGATCCCATGACTTTATGACATCAGGAGTACTCAGTGTGGCATGGTTTGGTACAGGTGATGCCTAAGGATTTTATCTCTAACACAATGCAAAATCATCTGGCTTTTCTTTAGTGTTAAAGAAATTATATTACATTACACTACTTGTCTTCAAGTGCGATGAAACTCAAATGAACACTTTTGAGAAGCCAACTCTGATACTTCTGGGTAATCCTTGTGTATAATTCCATCTTGTCCTCTCTAAATTAACATATCAGAGATGGAAAACTTTCATCCAAAGTACTGATCATTCAAAGCAAATAGGAGCAAGCTCCCAAGCATCCTTTCTCATGCAACAGGTCTTAGGTCAGCGAAACCAGCTGATGAAAGACATGGTGGATGCAAGAGACTCTGGAGGACACCTGGCAAGTGTCTTGGAAGAGAAAAATATTTTGGGGTACTAAACAGAAAATATACAAGAGGGTCTGACCTAAAAAGTGCATGAAGTTCACTGCCCTCTTACTCGTCCCTGTGCACACACATATAGCAGCCTCCTGTGGAGCCAGGATTTTGGGCTGGGCAACCCTTTCGTCTCCTGTTCTTAACTGAATTTCCACTGATGTGAGATTTTAAAGTATAATTATATTCCCTTGATCAATGATAATTATCTCATTCTAAATTTCTTTTAATGAATTATATAAGTCTGATACTATTTCTCGTAAGAAAAATAAAGTAGTGCTTTTCATACATTAACAGCTTAATACAGTCAAGAGATCCAAGCTCACCAGGGACTTTTTTTCTTAGATAAGTAAATCTTTGCCTGCTAAATTTCCAGTTAAAGAGATCTGATATAAAGTTTAATCACTAGAAATACAGTATTTCCTGTCTTCAAATTATTTAACTATGGAATCTCAGCATATACTTATTTAATTTTCATTAAAAGGAACAAGCAGAATACATACTGGTCTAATTAATCCTTGGTACGCATTCCATGTTCAACAAGTGTCCAAGAACAGAGGAGCAAGCTCAGGGAAAGCTACTGAGTCTGGAAAATGTAGTTGCACCAGGCAAAAATCTTCAGGAACGAACCAAAATCGGGCAGGGCAGTGTGAAAAATGGAAAAATGCCTTGATTAAAATAAAAAAATCCCAACAAACACCCCCCCAAAAACCACAAAACAAACTGAAAGTAAGCAAGTTGTCTCCTAGAGAACAGAGAGATGGACCGTGTTGAGAGACATAAACATTTCTGGAAATCACTGCTGAAGGTACCAGCACTGTGTAGTAATTGGAATCAGTGGATTAACAAGAGGCCCAAACACCCTGAAGAGCTCTCCTTCCTCCATCACCCATTTACAGTACTCCTTTGAATGCGCATTTTGCCCAGTGAATCCTGAAATTATGCACCTCATCTCTGCCCTCTGTTTTTCCCTAAGTGCTCACATCTCTCAGGTGTCTCTTTCCCAAAACTTTTCTACCTTTACAGCAGCCTGACTGTTAGGGAAAACCTTCAGCAGGTTCATACAAACTCTCATTCTTGATCTTCTGTACTCATAATTCAAAACTGAATCTCTCACCTATCTGCTCAGATTTTCTTAGCAGTGCTGGATCTAAATGAAATAAATTTCTTTCTCCCTCTCAAAGCAATGCTTCTTATGGTGAAACACTGCCAAGACCCTGGGAACACACCCTCTGCTGGGTCCACCTTGCCCAACACCCAGGAGGACTATAGCCTTCCTTGTTTCTCTCCTTGCTCTTGCTTGTGTTATACTCCTTTGAAGAGTCAAAGGGAAAAATCACAACTTTATTTCAGTACAAATTCAGCCAGCTGGGCTGCAATTATGACCATCCTTTTTAAGGCTTATCACAAACAATTTTTGTCACAGCAGTTGCCCTTTCCCAGGGGTCTGGGAACTGCTGGGAGCTCACCCTTGCCTGCTTTGCAGGTGTTAACCAGAGAAGTGTATCTACCAGTGTCACAGTGTACCTCTAGCTGTTCACCTGGATTTTTAACTAACACCCACTGAGAGAACACCTAATCCCTCTCCCAGTTAAACCCCTGTCAAACCAGTGTGTTTCCTTTGCCTCTGAGAGCAGCAGGGTTTTGGTTTCAAGTCACTTTGAACGCAATATAAAAAAATGGATCTTTTCTCCAACTGGATTCAAACTGTTCAGACACAGGCAGAACTGCCACGTGCACTTCTTTCCTTCAGCAGCAGAAACACCACTACTGTGAGCCACGTCTTCAAAGTTCCCCACAGATGCCACTGCTCCCCGTAGCAGTGTGATGTTTTCTTCCCACTTCCATCCCTGCTGTTCTGCTTTTTTTAATCAAAAGGCTCCCCACTGTGAAGCAGGTGCCATTGCAGTACATCTGCCTGGCTTGCAGGTAAAAGGACCCAGCTCTGAATTCAGCAGCTTTGCATTCACCACCAGCAATACCGAGCCCAGAAACGCTGCGGTTCAACATTGTGTAACACAGAGCATGGTGATGGGGAGGAGAAAGAGGACAGCTTTTACCACAATCCCATGGGTTTCTAATTCAAATCTATAAACAAGTTTAACACACAAAGAAGCCCAAGTGGTTCTAATTTTCACACACCTCTTACTACTTCAAATTATTCCCCAAAACTGCTCCTTGCTGGCATACACAGTCACATCAGGAGGCACTGTCTCACTTCTGAGCTACTTTGAGAGAAAGACACTAATTTTAGTGGAGTTGGGCTAGACATCAAAGTGGGGAATCTGTTTTTGTTAATGTCTATAAAAAGTCTAGAAAACCAGCCTGCTGGTCTAACATGTGAGACTGAGACAGTCCCATTGGAGGGGAGCCTATTTTTTCCTGCTTTGTTTTAAAATAAATCAGTGGGAACAGAATTAGGGAGATATAGGTGTTAGCAGAACCCAGACAAGTAGAATTGAAGTCCAAGGAATTCTTCTGCCTCTTCCAGCCATTTTTTGTTTTGCTAATTGTTCCCTTTGATATTACCTCAGCAACTGAACATGTTTTCCAGCTCTTCATCTTAGGCCATGAAGCCATTTCACAGGTACTACTGACTTCCAAAGTAATTTCTACTCTCTGCACAACTCCATCTCCTCCTCTGCCTGGAACACCCCCAAGATCCCCCCTGTTTCTCCCCCAGGTGACTGCAGCCTGTCTGCCCTGTGCAGCATCACACTCTCAGTGCCATCCTCACCACTCATTCTCTCGCATCTCACTTCTCCCAGGTGACCTTCGTGCCACCAGCTCTGTCCCTGGGCCAGACGCTTCACTCAACCTGGCAAAATGCAGAGACATAACAAATAGAAAGCTATTGCACTGAATGCCTGAGGCCACTTTTTACTGCACGTGGGTATTTAGATGTGCAGTAACTACAGCCATATGTTGCTACCTCAAGTACATTTTGAGTACATTTGACTCAGAGGCTTGACAGCAGTCAGTGACAAGTAAGGAATGGTTAGTGTTCAGCAGACTGGAAAAATTACTTATGGAGGCTCCTAAATATAGAGTTAGGCTCATACTGAAGTCTTGACCTCCTCAAACTACTAAAAAACACCACAAAGAAACCCCCTGTTTGACCATTACAATGTTACTTCTTTTCCAGGGTGTAATAATTTTACCAAAGAAGACTTTCTCCAGCATATTTCTCCTTCTAAATTCAGAAGCTGCTGTACACACTAAAGAAGTACTTTCTCAGTCCAAAAGCAGCACAAGTCCCCCATCAGCACTCCAGCACTGCAGAGAAGAGGGCACTGAGGCACTGCCAAGGCCTCAGCACTGAACTCCTTCCCAGCTTGCTCCTGCAGACTGCATTAATTTTTAAAAGAGCCAAATTGATTTCTCATTTCATTCTCTTTAGCAGTAATGAACAAAACAGCTACATGACAGAAATGCTCTCCTCCATGGGCTATTATAGTATGTTAAAAAGCCATTAATTCCTGGGTTTCCTGTCTTTGGTGAACAGGTTACTGTCACTGCTGGACTTGGGCAGTTGCCCAGCAGCTGGAAGGCAGGAGTAGGGCAACTTCTTTTCAGAGCTCTCAGAGCACAGATATGTAGGAATCCCTGAAAAAGATGATTAAGGATGGGGTCTAAAATCAGAATTAAGATTCCAATCGTTTAACATTTTCCTCACTTTTTTCTCAATGTGGCAGTTGTGACAGAGCAAGACCTTTTACCTACTCTGTTGGCAACATGAGATATCACTTCACGAAGGGATGTAGATTAAGAATACTAATAAACCAGCTCTAAAGTACACAGACACTTCCACTGGCACAAACACTACCTGTGAGTTCACTTAACTAGCACCTGTATCTTCATGAATCATAACAGAGGGTTTCTGAAGGCCATCTCCAGTAAAACTATAATGTGCTAGACCAGAAGAGCCTTCTTGGTTCTTCCCCTGTAATTTCCTCTGGTCCACACAGTGTTTTCCTTTAGTGGTGGTGTCTTTACCTTGGCATAAGGTCATCTTTACAAGCTGTCATGAGGTAGGATGTGAGGTTTGACAGACCACCGTTGTAATTGGGGCAAGGTTTCTCTGAACCATTAAGACCAGCAAACTCATTCATTTAAGCCTTTCTAACACATATTAACATACTGAAATTAATGAACTAGTATCTCTATTTAACAAGGTGGGCAAATATTCTGATAGAGTAACCCAATTTTCTTTATGCTTTCACCAGATTTACACTAACAAAACCACCTGTGAGCATTTTCTAGCTTATATTCATTGAAATTAAGAATTGGGACAAGTGTGTGGCCTTCCTCTGGCAGCACCAGGGTTCAAGGGTGTCTGCATAAACTTGTAGCTGCTTCCTAACACAGACTCAAAACACTCATACAAGATTGCAAACTGTAGTGCCCAAGGAACACAGCTTTGTTCCTTGGATGACAAACAGAAAGATGAGTTTTTCTTTTATGCCAATAGCCCAACCTTGCCCAGGGAAAGGCTTATAATTTGGATGGTCATTTGCCAGTTACCAATTGCTCTGTACAACTACCTGACAGGAGGTTGTAGTGAGGTGCAAGTCAGGTTTTTCTCCCAAGTATCAAGTGATAGGACAAGAGGAAATGGCCTTGAGTTGTGCCAGGTTTAGACTGAACATTAGGACAACTTTCGTCACTGAAAGGGTAGTCAAGCACTGGAACTGGCTGCCCAGGGAAGTGGTGGAGCCACCATTCCTGGAAGTGTTCAAAAACATGTCCATGTGGTGGTTAGGGACATGGTTTAGTGGTGGACTTGACAGTGCTGGGTTAACAGTTGAACTGGATGACCTTAGAGACCTTCTCTAACCTTAATGATTCCATAAAGCTTTTGTTCTGTGGAGGAGCAGCACAGAGAAGCCTGCACTCCAGTCAGCCATGCTGTAGCTCTCCAGCAGGGCAATTTCAGTCTTAAGAGCTGTCAAAGCAGCACCTTAACACAAACCTTTTTCACAATGGGAAATATTAGCATTTACAAAATTCTTAATATCTATGCAGAGCAACCTATAAATAATTCATTTACTCCACATGAATCTGCATCATTTGAAATGCATCAATGCTTTTATCAATATAGTGCTATGGATTTCCACTGCAGAGAAGAGGCTTGGGGGCATTTGGGCTATCCATGTATGGTTGATCTGAGCATTATTATTAAAGGTAAACTGAAATAAATTACCTCAGTTACTACATGATGCTTTTTTTCAGCATGGTAAATAAAACTTATTAGTTCTAGGTCATTAAATTCAATATTAGGCTTTAAAAGAGCCTAGAGATTCTATGATGTTATTAGTAAAACATGCAACAAAACATATGCGCTTCAGTATTAAAGATAAAAGAATTACTCAATTATATTTAGGTATTAGTTATTAGTGGATTGTTCAAAGGGACTTCTGAGATAAAAGCCTAACTGCCATTCTCAGAGGAGAACTGGGCATACCATGGTCCTGGCTTTCAGTGGGTGGCAGGCTTTCAAATAACTGAGCTATTTCTGAAGATGTCATTCAGAGCCTTTTGCTAGTTTACCCACTATTCCTTTCTCATAGGAATAAATACTATTTTGCCAACATTGCAGGTGAAGTGGTTGGGCAGAGACCTTGGAGAGCAGGGCTTGATTTTCACATTTTTAAACGTTCCTATGACCCCAAATGCATCCTTTGGTGTCCTGTATCATTTCAACCTTTATTCTCCTCACTTGGCTCCAACTCCTCTGCAAGGACCATCTCCCCATGTCTGGCACAAAGATGCAGTCCTAATTAAAACTTCCAGTCACTAACACACAGCCCCAAATCCTGACAACAGCCACTGTTAAATACACTGTCTTGCAAGATGCCAACAGGAAGGCTGGAAAATATCCCCTAAGAAGTAAGTAATGATGGCACGTTGCATCCAATCAGTTACAGCAACCTCTTGCTATGTATTTTAGAAGCTGCTGTTGTGTTTTTCTAACTAAAACAGCAGCCAAGTATTTTCAATGTGGGCAAAATGTATTTGCCATTAAGTACAAAGACAGAAGATAAGCATTAGTCTCCACAACTGGAGTATATGGTTCAGTTGTTATGGCTTTCTTTGACACTGGGCATGATGCTCCCTCCCTGGGAAGAAGGAATGTACCCAAGATGCTGGGGATTGGATTCACAGCTAACAAGAATCGCTGCAGCTCTACAGGACCACAAAACCAGCACTCATAACCCAACTGGCTTTTCAGGCCAGGTCCACGTAATGACTGTGAAATCAGATGACTGAACTTCTCTTCAGTACAAAGTTATGACAGCTTTCTTTATCCTGGTTTTTATGGACCATTGCAGGAACATTGCAGCATCCCATTGAGCTTTTCAGACACCTGAGCTAAAATCCTGTGTGAGAGGAATTACAGGAAAAGCCCAGTAACTGTGAAGGTAATTACAAGGTAATGTGGAGCTCATGAGCAGAACTGCTAAGCAGTTAGGGACTGGGCTAATGAGCAGGACACCTGTCATCTGGGAGAGGGCTAACGAAAGGCTGGCATGGGACACTCCTGACAGGCTGTAGAGGGGGATATGAAAACAAGGAAATGTTCAAATACAACATTTAAGATACACAGTATGAAACGAGCCACTGATTGGAGCTCATATGCATGCCTAACACATGGACAATTTAATTCTAGTTGGACAGGAAAGGGAAGTTCACAACAGAGGGTGCAATAGAACAGCAATAGAACAGCACAGCGTGTGAGGCACCAAGTGATGAGGAGAAGAGCACAGAAGAATGCACAGGATGAATGGGGCTGGAACAGAGACACAGCTCAGATGCTTTGCACTTAACTCTGCAGGTCAAGGGGGTGCCATTTAATCACCAACACAATCTCAAACTTCCTGTACCTCAATGCTTTACACCTACCACAGTATAACAGAGCCCCATTAAACCTGGTCTTGAACACTTCCAGGGATGGAGAATCCACAGCTTCTCGAGGCAACTTGTGTCAGTGCCTCACCACCCTCACAGTAAAGAATTTCTTCCTAATATCTAATCCAAACCTACTCTCTTCCTGTTTGAAGCCATTTTCCCTCATCCTGTCACTACATGCTCTAGGAATGCATTGCTCCCTCTTAACAGAGTCAATGACAAAGAATGGTCAGGGCAGTAGAAGACAGCAGCTAATTAATCAAAATATTCTTTCCTCTCCCTAAAATACTGAATAGAAATGCAAATTGCAATTTGAAATTACAGCGGTATGACAGAAATTCTAAGAGGTTCAACTTTCCAACTTTGTGCAAGTAAATTTGATTGCAATTCTAATAAAAAAAAGGTGCAAACATACCCACAAATGAGCTACAAGTTGAGACTGAAAGCTGCAACAAAGCCTGTAATCTTTACATTGAAAGTGCAGTTATGTCAGTTTTGAGACTGGTTCTCCTTTCTTTAGCTAGCTAAAAATCAATGGAATGACACAAAGCTATTGATTAGAAATATGTCATTTTTTCACTTGCCCACTGAGAAGCAAGAAGATACTTAAACATGAGCTCATCCCATCAATTTCAGGGAATTTTCAGCATATTTTTAAGTGTCACCCAGAATACAAATATTTTATTTATTTTAATACTTGCTCTAAGACTCATTCAAGACAAAGGAAAGATCTTTTTTCTTCAGAGTGTTTGAATCAGCTCCTTGCAAACTGGGAAGAACACAGATATTTTAGTGACTGATCTATTTTGGGAACAAATCCCTCAGATGATTCAAATACTCCCAAACAACCCGCATGCTTCATCTTTGGCAAGGCCACCGATCTCCTGTCACCTGCAATAATGTAGAGGCAAAGGAAGGAAACAGAGCTTTGAAGAGCCAAGAGGACCGAAATTTGTGCATCTCTGAATGACCATAGTATTTTGCTATATAATTAACAGCAGAAGAAAGAGAAGGATACACAACAGTTACCCATATTTTAACAGAAAGCATCAACTCAGTTTGAGTGGATATGCAATTTTAAATATGCAATTTTAAAATACACATTTTGGGGGTTTTTTTTGCTAAGCCACTCCAGAATTTTTCTTATACTAAGTTAAGGCTTTGGCACCTTCAGAGTCTTTCATTTACATTCTGAAAACTGAGACTAAGAGACCAACAGCAACGTATGCTTAGGAATCTGGCTACTGCCCTTTCCTCTTGCTTATCAGGGACTTAATCAAGATTTCACCACTTAGCTAGAGAGAGCTGTGAAAAGCAAATATAATACAGAAAAGCAATTAATGTTGTAAAATGGCTTTGGGTCATTGGATGATTGACATTGCAGATTAGCATCTTGCCCTTAAATGCAATGTCACCCTTGGGTAAATCTACAGAAGATCTTTTGGCTTAATAAAATTCCTCTAGACATATTAAAAGCAGTGTCAGTGGTTGCCCCTATCAAAGCAATAGAACAAGTAATTCTAAAATATATATGTATGTTTGCACAATATGACTTGGTGTTTGGTCTTTCACAAAAACAGTATTAGTAATTTCAGACGTGGCAAGACTGCACTGGAGTCAGTAAGGGGACATGACAGGATTTTAAAAAGGCCAGGACTGCAGTCTTAATAAAAGTTTATATGACTTTATATTTGACTATAATTGGAACAGCATGGGAAAAGCCATGTTTTTCACAGAAGGCTGCAGTTCTGTGGAAAATAACCCTTAGATCCACATCAAGTGATACTCATCAGTGGAGGGAATATTATACCCATCACTATGGCAATACTTCATTCTCTGTTCCTGAAGAAGTTTACTTAATTCATTATTTTTCCCTCCACTATACTCTATTTGCTATACTCCAGTAAACCAGGAAAATAGTAGTTAAGGTCTCAGTAAAACACCTTTACCTTCATTAAGGCCATTGGGGATATCCATGCTAAAAGAAAAAGGATGCTAGACAGAAAACTCTGAGCTGCAATGCAGATAAGATTTCCATTATTATTCTCAGAAAGTGGTTATGAGGAGCATGTTCTCCCTGACAGAGAATACAGCCTGAAGAAGAGCTCCTGCCCACTGGCAGGTGTGTTTTTGAAGGTGTGTATCGTCTGCAACTGCTTTCCCCTCTGCTTGAGTGGGTGGGAGAATTTGCAGCTGAGGAATGTGTTAACTCAGCACTACCCTTTAACACTCTGGTTTTTCATTACAGGTATTGAAATTGTTCCCAATGGGCATAGCAGACAAGAAAAGCTAATCACAAGGAAGAATTTGATCTAGTTCCCCATTAAATTCAAAAGAAAAACTAATAACTTCCGTGATAATAGGACTTGGACTGGAACTTACATGAACAGCCTACCACAAATCATTTTATTCTTGCCAAAGCTTGTTCTGACTGCAGCAATTTCCAGTGAGAGTTGGAATCTACATCCCCCAAAGTAGCTCCACTCCAGCAAATAAAACATGCATTAATTCGACTATTATTTGTTTTTCCCCTGACTGAAAAATGTAAGGCAGCAGAGGATAACAAGAGCACATGGCCTGTGTGCAAGCCCCATACCAGCTGCTGCTGGACCGCTGTTTGCCTGTTGCTTAGCAATGCTTCACCTCTCTGCCAGGCAAAAAATGTTTTGATGAGGGAATATAAGCCAGCAGTTTTGTTTATGGTGAAATAATAATGACAGGGCTCCAACCACTTCTTCCAACCATGCGCTACATCATTTATTGAATCCTGGAAGGTCTTTGAGGCAAACGCTGTAGTTTTTGATGCCTATCTACGAGCCCACTGGAGAGCCCTAGGTACAAAGTTAAAACAGAACAGTGGTGTTTTCATGTTAAAGAAGAGGAAAACTGGAATAGGAATTTGAGGATTTAAAATAGGAACTTGAGGGTATGATCTTGGGCAACCAGCTCTAGCTGCCCTTACTTGAGCAGGGATAATAATCTTGGACAAGATTATTTCCAGAGGACCCTTCAAACTCCAACCACTCCTTGATTCTATAATTTCAGAATCAAAATAAAGAACTGAGGTAATAAAGAATGTCATAAAAAAGAAATGCCCAGGGAGCAAGAAAGCACAGCAAAGAAACTGCAAAATGTTCTTGCGTCACTCACCAGTTATCCATTTAGCCTCCGGGTCATGAATTTTGAAATCATCACTGAAGAGATCTTCCACTGTTATCTTCTTCTTCTGAGACAAGCTGTTATCTTCAACTGCAAAACATTCAAACCCAAACTGCCATTAATTCAACTTTGAAATGTATCTGAAAGTACAGCAACTGTGAACAGTGCCATGCAAGTATCTCATTTGGAAACAGTCCACATTAGGCTTTCTGTCACACACAAGTCCTTTTTCATTGTTGCTGTTACCAAAGGATGATCTAATGGTTCATTAACAGAAATCTCCTTGTTATTTATGCCTCGTCTCAACAACTACAAAAAGACCAAGACATGGTCCAAAACACACATTTTCAGACACAACGTGACCAAAAAAGATTTTTAAAATCAGGAAAAAATAGACTTACAGATGTCACAGTGAAGTATAATGTTGACTATTCAAAGAATATTGAAGCTATTTAACACAAAAAAAATCATTAAATGATTTGTTGCATTATAAAAAATTACTTTAAATGGCCAAGTTTTTGCAGCTTATATTTTTATTTTCTTAAAAACTGTTATGCAGAACCAAGAAAGGTATTTAATGTTGTAGGGCTTATACACATTACTTCAGAAATTCTCTAAAGATGTTCCATGGGAATCAGACACTTGGTTGCAGAAATATGTTTGAAAAGTCTATGAGATATAACCCTAAATCCTTAGATGTTGCATAGCTGGCCCACACTAGTTCTAATTGTCAGTGAAAGGATATACAGTTTCATTTGCAAACATGGAAATATCAAAGCTGAAAATTTTAGGGAAAAACTAAACCCAACAATTTTGTTTAATACATTCCTTCTTTCCTTTCCTCCTATCAACTGCATTTTTTTTTTGTTATGACAAGCAGTTACCTTCTATGAAGAATTTGTTTTCAACATCCGATTTTTTTTCTGAAATGATATTTTCATGGAAACCTTTCAGTCAGCTTTAAATACATTTGTTCTTCTAAAGAAAACATGAGGCTACATTCTGAGTGTTTCCACAGCAGAGATGTGTGTTCAGCATCTCTCCTCGCTACAGTACCCTCTTGTCTGAGGTCTACTGGTGTCTTGCAGTCCTACCTACCTTTAACACTGTTTAGTGCTAAACTTACACTAAGCCCTCATGATTCGAAAAGCAGCATCATACTTTGAAGGCAATTATTAGAGGGGAAAAATTCTTCTTTCCTATACTAAATTGATACCCCTGTGTGAGATGATAGAAAAAAAGCTATGAACATTGTTTTGTTCTACTAAAAGGTGTTTCAATACAAACTATCATTTTAACCAAATTAAATCATATTCTTCAAGTCTGGCTGAGGTTTCAATCACACTGGTCAATGTGGCTTCCAAATACCAAAACACAGTAATACAAGTCCTCAGCCAAAACCCTCTGTGTGACAGCATTTTGCCAAGTTATTCTGCATAAATCTATTTATTAAAATGGAAAATATAGATGACAAGAACCCCAGGAAATGGTTCCAGTTAGTTTCCACCATGGTGTAAGTCCCCAGAACTGGATACCAGGGAGGTCAGGCAGAGCAGAGCAGGAGGTCAGAGCCCCAAACAGCCCCACGGTTACAGCTCTTTCAGGAACTCTTTCCCAAATGCCTCCCTGACAATCCTGGACACCCTCTTCCCCTCCATGAGGGCATAAGGACAGGCACAAGCAAACAACTGTGCTGGAGATTTGGGAAGAAGTAGGGTGGGAAGCCCATCTTATTCCCGCTTTTTGCACAGGATGAAAACAAGCAGTGTAAGAGATGCATCACCTCTGTACCCTCACAACACTCAAACTCCTCATAAGGAGAAGGGAGAGGCAGCACCCTGAAGTGTGTATATCCTAAACCCAGGAGCCTCCTTGAGGCATTAGATGAGATTCTTTTCCTATACCCTGCAGTGGGCTGTAATAGGAGCAACAGGTCGTATATTGAACCATGGACCACACTAATCTCAGCCATAGAACTGGGCAGAAAACAAGTAACTAAATGAAACCATCAATGAATTTTAGTTAAAAAGTCAGATTTGCTGAGCTCTCCTCTAACAGACAGGTATGTCAGAGTGCTTGTTAAGAATGCCTATCCCATTCCTCTGGCCCCAATGGAGATATTTATGGAGGAAAACATGCAATTGCAGGATCTCAGCCAGCCCACCCTGTCCTGAGCAGTCTCTAACTGTGCCTCAGGGTGTCTAAGCCAGGTGGTGGACACAAGTTGTGTCCACACTCACCTGCAGGGACCTCAAGTCCTCCTTGTGTTTATGGAAGGACTGGATTGAGCACGTGCCACCACATTTCAGGCATTCATGTGCCCCATGCCAGCAGACCCAAATGTCAGCACAGCAGCAGTGCAGGGGGCACAAGGAGTTGTGATCTGAGTGCCAAGTCAGAAACCCAGCATCCAAACATAAAAGCTACATACTGAGAGCACCAAATGGAAACCAAGTCCATTCTGGTTTTGGTTCAACACTAAAGGCATGAGAGGAGTCCCATGTTTGGGATCTGCCTGCACTTCATTCTTGAACTGAGTGTACGAAATGAACATGGGCTGAACTGACAAAACCTGGCTCCCCAGAAGACAAAAAGAACAAAGATCTCCAGAAACCAAGAAAATGCAAATGGAAAGGAACAAGGGCCAGACCTCACTGCCTGTTTTTCCTCCTCTCCTTCAAGCTTCCTCTTGACTCCAGCAATGCTCAGAGGCTGCTTGATGGGTCACAAAGTTTCAGTCACCTTTGGGTGCTCACCTTTCTTTCCAACAGCTCAGCTACAGGCCAGTACCAGGTGCTTTTCTCACATGTCTCCTGCAATATTGTTCATTGCAAGCACATGGATGTATGGCCAGCACACCAGGAGCTCCTTTTCCACCTCAGCATACCTGCTTGATTCCGGGCAGACCTATTCCTTTTGTTCCCCCAGATGACTTCTCTGTACCCAAAAGGCAGTGGCCAGACAAGGCAAACAGGCAGCCTTTCTCCTTTCTGTAAAATCCCACCTTTTTGTAACAGCGTAGAGCACACATTTATATATAACTATTGTGAACAAACAAATTGCTCTCCTGCAGAGCTGGACAAAGGATATTTCCTTGCTCTTCCTGAGTATCAAAAATCCTAAAAAGATTTCTAGGCAACGCATTTGACTGTCTGACAGCATGTTGTGAATTAATGCTTGGTACCATCTCTGAAAAATGTTTCCTATGGATTTTGCAAACATTTTAATGAGGATTTGGGTGTACTTTCTTTTTTTTTTTTTTTTTCCCAGCTAAAGGTCAGATTTGAAAGCAGCAAAACTGATGTATATCTCAAGAAAGCTTTAAATATCAGGAACAGATACAGATGTGCAAAACTCCTTGTTTGCATCTATTTCCAAACAGAGAGGATGAGAAAGCAGCTTCTGCCTAAGCAAAATGTCTAACAGAATTAGGGGAAGGTTTTATTTTACTCAGAACTTCTGCAGGATTGGGTCCTCTTTTCAGCTTTGTTATGTGTGTATGCATGCACAGACATGCACATCCATAAAGTTTTGCATATCTTTATGTAAATATACAAACAAGAGCACCCGGATGGGACCCATACAGGTGCCATATGCTGCAACAAGTGAGCAGCCACCGATTAGGAAAGACTCAGGCCCACACAGTTACCATTTGTATAAATAAGTTCTACATTTTTTAGAGGTGGGTGGAATGGCAGGACTGACACAGACATGAAGCCAGAGAACCTCAATGTAGGAAATTGTGCACATGCTGTGAGATTAAATGCACACTTTCACACAGTTACTGCTTCTTTTGAGAATGTGGTTCTAGAATACCAAAGGATATATAAATCATAGAAATGTTGAAGTGTTTTCAGGACTTTATAAAATAAGATAGCTAGCAATAAAGCACTGCTCCTGTAATGACAATGTCTGCTGAATGCAAGGACCACTGGTCCCAGTTTATGAGCTAATCTTGAAGGTGGGTGAGTGACCTGCCCCTGAGGAACCCAGACCAGTATGGATTTCAGACCTTCTGCAGCTGAATCAAGAGTTAAAACTTTTAGAGGTTTGAGCTGATTTGAAAAAGAATCTTGAACAGATACACAAATCCCCTTCCCCAAATTATTAAATACCTTAATCATTATCTGTCCTGCTAAGCATACTTTATCCACTTCCCACTTTACTAATCATTCTTGACTTTGTCGGGGACTAACCAGGACATTACCCAAGTTCTCACAGTATTGGTGCAAGTTATGGGTCCAGTCAACCACTTTTCTTTGTCTGAACACAGACTAAATATCTGCATGCTGAAATCCATCCCACATATGTCCCAAATTACTCTCTGTAGCCATTGCATGATGTCCAGCAGTGGGTTTAGAGCATGTCTGCATTTCATGCCTTGGTAATACACTGCAAAACAGGCCTTCAAACTAACACCAAAATACTTAGAGAAGAATGGTTTCCCAGCCAGGAAGAGAGTCAAGATAGACAGGAAGAAGTAAAAGATTCAGAGGTAAAATGCAAAAGTTTATTTTTACAGGTATCACAGTGTCAGGCTGGACTCCAACACTGTCATCAGAAGGAAGACTTAAAAATAGTTGAAGTTCTCTCAGGCACTGTGCTCTGCCCATGCCAGACTGCACCACCCCCTTTGAGAAAACGGAGTTTTGTTTGTGTGTTTTGGTTTGGTGGTTTTTTTGTTTTGTTTTGTTTTGTTTTTTCCTGATGTCACTCTCATACTTGGCAGCTCCCCATGAACATCCATGAACATCCAGAAGCTGCCTCACCTTGAAATTTCTGCCACACAACTTCTGCCTTGTTTTTCCACTTCACCACCCTGTGCACTTCCATTTCCTATAGTTTCATTTCTCCTTTGCCTTCATTCTCCTCAGCTCTGTCCCACTGTTCCCTAGATTCTATCACTCACATATACCCATCCAAGAAGGAGCCCCTTTTCTTCTCCTCTGCATTTCACTGCTGCAGACCTTTGCCTTCTCCTGTATTTTGTATCTTCTCACCCCTTCTGACACTGAATTCTTTCTGTGTCTTGTCTCTCACTTTGTTTATCTTTTCATATTCAGTTCACAATCTTACCAGAGCTGCAAAGGTGCATTATTTCTACTCCTTAAGTAGGCATGGAAATTTACAGGGCTGTATAAATATATAATAATCAGTAATCATAATGACACCACATTAAAATTCAAGCCTGCAACCTCAGTAGCTACTGTAAGAGAAGTAATTTACAGAGGTTACGTGCACAGAACTTCGCTGACACTTGGTAAGGGGATTATCTTAAAGAATTCCTTGTTGGGAAGTTACTAATTATTTGCTGTGGTTAAGTGCTATGTGGTACATCATTATCTGAAATTGCTCTGTAAACACCATGGTCTGAACTAAAAATCAATTCAGCAGAACAGGATGGGATTCAGGTGACCAGGCATAGGCATCTAATGCCGTTTTAGGTGGTCCAGGATATGCCACTCAACTGGCAACAGCTGCTCCATGTAGACACGAATTTCAGGAGTTTCTGTGTCCTGACTGACTACCCTTTGTAGGTGTCTCTCCTACTCTGGCACAGTAAAATGACACTCCCTGTCTATGCTTAGACAATCAGGTTCCAAGCGTCCATCCTCAGCTCAGCAGCCTTGATCTTTGAATTGAAATGTAAAAGTCTAAAACAATATACCTAAGAAAGGCCTTGAACTTGGCCTCACATCAAGATAAAGACAGGAAGGAGGATTCCTTTGATGTTGATTTTGCAGTCAGTTTGCAACCCTTTTACTTTTGGAAGTGTAAAGTTACAGAGAAAAACAGAATGGGAGTAAGTTAAAGGTTATAAATACCTGGTGTCAGGAGTATAACAGAGGTGACAATCAGGGAGCAGATAACCAGAATAACAAGTAAGGCAATTGCAATTCCTTTCCAGTTTCTTTGAGGAGGATTACTCCCCACCAGCTCCTAGAAACATCAAAAGAAAATGAACATTTAGAAAGGGCACTTAGATAAGGAAACAAGCAGCAGAATCAAAAAAGCAAGGTATGTCCACAGAACTACACCCTGCAACCACGGTGGGTGAAGTCCCCAAGCCAAATACAACCCACACTGTTATAATACATTGTGGCATTAATTGAAACCATCCTAAGTCATTATACAATGAAGAAATGCAATGTACCCAAGGGTGTTTGATGGTGAAACCCACACTCCCCATCAGCTCCCGGCATACCAGCTGCCCAACCCAGCACTCATCCAAACTCACTTATCAATGTTGATTTCCTACCAATCTTCATTAAGTCTGGGAATAAGGAGCTTTACAGTAAAGTCCAAGAGACTTTTAAAATAAGATGTCAGAGAATACAGGAGTATAAATAATTCACGGGGGCACATACAGAGATAAAAATCAATAAGGATATCCCCACGGTGAACTTTTCTGCCTTCCCAGAAAACATCACATCTCCTCAGGGCATGTGGTGTGCATTCTTGGGCTGGTAGGTCTAAGGAATTGAAGACAGGCTTCTCATCTAGTATATACATTAAATTTAATCACGTCCTTAAAACTTTATAATAAAAGCTCCATCACCATTCAGTGATGAGCTGAGACTTCACTGTGGTTGCACCATATGTTCTGTCTATATGTACACAGTGCCCCTGCTCTCGAGACCGAGGGTTTGATGAAGTGCTGTGTTCGCGTTCACAAGATCTTAAATATTTATTGTGCTTTATCCCTTTCATGCTTTTTGCTGGATTCCCCTTGGCATTTTGCATTATGTGTGATTTCATGCATGCACTGAAGCACTCCCAGGAACTGTATGAAATATCAGTGCACTCCAGTTTTCTGGAAGGTTGAATTCACTCAAGGGATCTGGCCTCACAGACAGAACAGCTCCGGATGCTCCTCCTCCTTGCTGACTTCATCTATTTAGGATTTTTGCCTCGTTTCCTTTATTATGAGGGATAGTGGGTCTAAAACAGAGCTGCTGATACTTCTTTAGAAATCTATTCTTAGTTTTTTCTGTTTTAAATTTTTCATGAAAACAAAAAGCTTTATAGTAGACTAAGTTCTTCAGTAATTCAGTTTGTTTCACATACTGTAACTTTTTCTTATACACAACAACAAGCCTTGAACACAGAGGCAAGGAAGCCTCACAGAGTTGATTTCAGAAGATGCTGGAAAATATTTTTCAACTTTTCCAAATCAAGAATTAATTTCACAGAAAAGGATAATGTTAAGACTCTCGTTCTATATGTTTGGGGATCTATCCATTCCAAAGGCTATAAATTTGCAATGGAAAGCCAATTTTGAGGCATTAAACACTTGAGGTAACATCAGCATTCCATCTTTGATTCTAGTTCTGGAAAAGATACAAGGGTTCTCTTTCTTCCAGCAAAGAGCGGTATAGGTTAGCACATCCTCCCCTCCTTGCCTTCTCCTCATTTGCACTTGCCTATTTAAAATGAAAAATAATCAGAAGGAACGAGTTTATAGTTTATTGTTATTACTGGAGAAAAATCTGGAAAATAGGTCAGGAGCCTTGAGAAACGCAATTTCAACAACAAGCAAACAAAAAGAACATAAATACTTCCATTTCTATACTTTTCACCCTAAGAATGAATACAAATGTCAATTAATTTAGTCTTCTAACACCCTGTGAGTTTCCTAGGGAAAGAAACTGATAAGTAAGCCGGGAAAAGAATCCAGGGCTTCTTTGTAAGTGGCAGAAATATTCTTTCTTTCACAGCAGGGCACAGGGTGACCCCTAGAGGGATGACATGAATGCTAGGGAAAAGAAGCTGAGAAACCCAGCCAAGCCTTCACAGTGTCATGGGACAGAGATAAGACACTGACAACATCACAGAACTGTTGGCAACAGTCACAGTCCTGAAAATAATCCAACACGCTCACTGAAAATGGCCAGAAGTTATAAACTTGAAAAAAACAAAAAGTAGATCATGGACTTGAATTAGATCTACAAACCCAGATGTAGTTCAAAAGCTTAATAAAACCTTGCATTAAGTGTGGTTTCCCCATCCATGAGTCCCAGACTAATAGAAATACACACACACTTAAGCTTTCAGGGTACCTGTACCTTCACTGAATTTATTATCAAGTCATAATCCCATTAATTCTTCAGCCATTCCATCAATATTTGAGCAAAATCTCAACAAAAAAGACTGGGATTTTCTAGTGTATCAAGAGGAGGAAAACTATTCATAAGCAAAACACTGGGGTTCAATACACTGCTAGGAAGCAGAAAAGAACATTCTCACTTTCTTTTCAAAATTCCATCAGGAAATTTCTCTTGATAGAGAGCAAGAAGAGATAAATGACATTTCAAAGAAAGACAAACAGCTTTATTCAGCACAGGTTTGGAAAGCTGCCTTTTATTTTTTTTTCAACCTCAGTGATTTGAAGTCTCTTTTGATAGAATCACTTACAGCAAAACTGCAGACACATCATACCATATATATGATAGCACTAACACCTCAGGCCATTCCTATTTGTAGCTCTGTTAATTCCAGAGAGATGTTGCTGTGTCACTGTGACCAGCTTTGACCTCCAGGAGATTAGAGCCTCACAAGCAGCCCAAGATACCCCATGCCTTTGGCAGAAAATTCCTACCTTTCACTAGGATTTCCCACCAGTGAACATCAGCTGCCTATTCACAGTGCTCAGGAAAGCCTCTGTTCTTGGGATTGAAGCCAGGAAGGTGTTTTATAATTAAGCCCTAGGCAGGTATAGATTCAAGCCCATAAATAATATTCTTGAAGTGGCACCTCAAAAGGTTTGTTCCCAAAGCACAATCCAAAGCCAGAATTTGCCCTTTCCTGAAAGATCCCAGCTAGCAGATGGAAACGTGGAGATCTAAGCCAGCCAGCAATCAGATGCCCTTCATGACCATGGCTGTTAATCCTAAAGATACCAACTTTGGTTTTCATACTGAAATCTGAGCATATGACACAAATAGAAATAAACCAAGAACTCACAGCTTCTGCTTTGATGAAAACAACATGATAGAAAACATTTAAAACAAAGTCACTCATCAGTGAAGAACCACCTGCTCTCTGCTTCACACCAAAACATCTGTATGACCTCTGCAAGCAAGCTAAAGCCCTCAGCCTAGTTTTCTCCTTTTTGCTTTGCTGTTTGATTTTCACCTCCTTTCTCTTACATGAAACTTTAATTGATTTTGGGTTCAGAAAGGAAACCAGATGTTACCACAGGTTTTAACATAAGCATACTTCATTGATGCTGCATATTAAAAACTGTAAATGTTATCACTTTCATCTTCATTTATGATTGAAAAATATCTCTACCCACCTGTGAAGCTGACATTGAAGCCATAAATCCAGACAACCTACATTATTTCAAGACTCTAAAATACAGATCTGTGGTGACATATTTTCCTGCCTGTGCAAGAATCACTGTACTGACATGTTATGGATGTGCTCCGATCCAAGATGCTGTCAACAAAATTATTTCTGGCATGTTTATTTGAAACCTGCCAAAAGTCTGCCAGCATAGTGGCCACATTTATAATAATATAACAGCTTCTTAAAACAATTCATCCAGCACAACTTCTTTTTTTTTTTTAATAATCATGACTATATTGCTAAATGAAAGAAGGACAATATAGACATCACTTGTCAAGTATTGGTATTATTTAATTAAAATCATACATCCTGAATCAAAATGTATGAAGTGCCAGCAGTGAGATAGTCATGGTGGGTCTCTTCATTTTTTTCAACACAGAGCTGCCACTTTTATGCAATAACAATAAATCCCAGGTGTGTTATACTGGAACACATGCATTCCAGATACAGGTGCTGCATGGGAGAGCCCCTTCTGAAGCAGGTGTCCCTGGGGCATGGCTGCAGGCAGGAGACTGAGCTCTAGAATAATTTACACTGGTGTAAATATGAAAGAAAGGAAAATGACAAAAGAGAACCCAAGAAATAAATGGTATTATACAAAAGCAGGTGCAAGAAGTTTTGTTGGCTTCAGAGATAGCAGGATGGGGGTTTATAGCAGTTAGTCTACAGTTTCCATGCTCGCCATTCTTGCAAGCTCTGCTTCTTCCTTCTTTTTTTAAAAATTTATTTCTAAATTTTAACCTGAAATATTACACTAATTAAAACAGCAAATGAAAAATCTTCTAACAAGCTTGTTAACACTGTTAAATGAAAAATGTGTACTCTACCTCCCACTCATGCTACCTGGTTCTGAATTAAGACTTTTGCCTGATGTCTTTAGCAAGTCAGCTCACCCAGTTCAGAACATGGTGCAGAATAAAAACTTTGCTGAGGAATTAAGGTACAGGAACACTGTTGTCCTGGGCACAAAACTCCTGTGGAGTTCAGTGGAAAAATAATCTTGCTGTTAATTAGTTCTTTATAACACAAAATTGCAGCAGATTATAACTGCTGAATAATACAACAAATGAGCTGAGGAGTGGGTAACCCACACAGTTATTAGGTTATTAACCTTATGCTGCAAAAAAAGAAACACTAATTGCAATGATAACGGCAAGAAACCAGATGCATTGCAGTGGTTACAGCAGGAGACTCCCTGAGATTCCTGGTTGTACTGCTGATTGATACTGCCTTACTGTCTCATCAAAACCCTCCTGCCTGAATCCTCCACTTCTCCCCTGCCTTAAACTTAGGATGGAGGTTCTTAATAGGCATGAATAATTTTTGATACCCTTCCTGTCACAGTGGAAACCTCGGTCTGTACAGAACTTTGGTAGTATCGTAACAAAGATACACAATAATAGGCATATAACTGCATCATTCTCACCTCTGAATTCAAGCTGAGTTACTTTTGCTTGGGGATATTTTATTTATTTTCTTTATTTTCCTTCTCCTCCCTACTCACCTCCCTCTCCCCTGCTGCTGCAGACCACCCTGAGCTGTGCTCCAGCTGGAGTGTGATGCTGAATATCAATCAGTTTGCAGACAGACACAGAGCCTGAGGCTACAGTAAACTCAGTTGTTCAGATGCTAAAGGTGACACTTCAGAATGAGAGGAATAAAAACTTGCTCTGTTTTTACAAATGAGGCATGGCATGTATGTGGGCTTTCCTGCAAAACCCTAACAGAAGTAAGAGGGATAAAACCATCTGTCTGTTGCGGTGATGAAAGACAAGTACGTTATGTTTTTCTTCATCTTCGGTTGATGCTTTTACTAATAGGGAGCAACGACTTAGTAACAGTTAATGTCTTTGCCGTCTACTCCCCAGCACTGTGAGAAAAATCTCTTACCCTGCACACAGTGCAACATGTTCTGCTGCCCTGGATTTCTGGGAGGCTCTTTTATCAATACCCTAAAGACATTCCATTTGGCCCTGTAGGTCCAACTCCTCTCACCATCTTCTGCAAAGTGCATGCAGGTAAATGGTTTGAGGTTGGGCACTAACGAGTATACTTTCGAGTGAGCGACAAAAAGGCTGTACCTGTAACACTCAGCTCTCTGTAAAATTAAACCTTGCATGTTTTATGCTTTGTTCAAGCTTTCAGTCATATATGTTTCTATTACAAAGCCAACAGGAGCAAATGAATGCCATCTGCATCCCACACCTAAGTGTAGCTTTAACAGATGACGGGTTTCCACAGTTTTAGAGCAGAAGGCACCAGATCCTCAACTAGCATTGACTGACACAGATCATTGGCTCCACTGGAGCAAAGCCAATTTGTGTCATCTACAAATGAAACCCAGTGCTGCTTCAAAGTTAAAAACCCCTCCATATATATATATATATCTGTACAATGATCTAAATACAGTAGTATCTGGAATTCCTAGCTGTTCTGTATTGCAGAAATGGATATTTAATAACATCCTGTCATTTTTATGGGCATTATGATGAAACAGTTCTGGAGCAGCTCCAGACCTTGCAGCACTAAAAGATTAATTTAGCGTCTCTGTATTTTGAACTGGCATCTCACATGACTTTTGCACCCAAGTAGAGTAACTGCAACACTCTCCTATGCCCTTATAATGTATGTAAATAAGCAGCTCTGCTATTGGAAACATTCCCGAATTATTCCAGGGACAGAGTGACTTCATGTGATTTCCAAAATAAACTGGAAGTTTGGAATATGGACTCTGAAATTCTGCCAGGAACCTATTCTCAAGGTGAAAAAAATTCAAGCTGCCAACACCATCTGGACCTGTTGCACTACAAGTGGTTCCAGCCAAGGGCATGGCCACCTTCTGACCTAAGCCAGGACAAAGGAGATTGCAATATTGCTCCTGGGTACAGCACAGGAACTGTGATTGTCTTGATTTAATGTCATCTTATTAATCTCCTTCCCTTTCTCCCCATCAGTTTGCTGTAACCCAGATGTTTTTATAGTACCTGGAGGGGTGGGACTGTGAATCCTCACAGAAGCCCTTAGCTGCAACTGTAATTCAAATCATAATTAAAGATCCATTCCCAATGCTGACAGAGCCCATAAAATCAACTGCACTTCTTTGATTTTATTTCAGTGTTTGATATAAGCACACACATTCATCCACTAATCCAGAAGCAAATCATCTCCTAGGGTGAAATATCTGCCATGGCACAAGTAAAACTTGGTTGGATGCTTAGGATTTTATTGCAGAAGAGTCTTTGTGTTCATCAAATCCAGGAAAAGGCTTGGCAAGCCCAAATGCCACAGATTATATCACTGACCCAGGACCCCCCTATGCTACAGCACTTGCTCAGCTCCAGTTTTTCCACTACAATGCTCTGACAGCCTGGTTCCCTCCAAACTGAGCCACAACACAGACATGAGCCTTGAAACATTTCACAGCCATGCAGAAAGAATCTGCAAAAAGGGATATTGCCAAGGCATGTCAGGATGGCATCTCCCTACTCTATTTCTTGAAGAATTCAGGTCTCTGAAATATTTGAGAGGTTGGTGAAACCACCTCTCAGCTTTGTCATCTCCCCTAAATCCAATGAAATGCCATTCTGTTTACATTTGTAAAAAGGCAATTACAATTTTTAGTGAAACTGTATTTCAGGGGGAAAAAAAAAAAAAAGAAAAGAAAAGAAAATATCATTCATTTTATGACTCTGAAGACTAAGAAAGAATTTGTGATGAGGGAAGTAGTGAGGTGTTTAATCTCCCTGGGTAGAATGACAGCATTAGGAATTTTGTTCAATATAATATTTTATTACCTCCCACACTTAATATTTATTTGTTTGGTTTGCAAATACTTTGTTTCTAAATTGTACAGGATGGAAAACATGAGTCAAACAAAATTTAATTCCTAAATAATTTGCTTGGGAACAATACAAGAAAGAGCTGTGAAGACAGCTAAGGTTTGAGGTCTCTGCTCTGCAGAGACAGTGGGAAGAGGAATTATGAAATCTATGTGTACAGCAGGGGGCTGAAAATGAATTTATCAATTTCACTTTGCCTTCTCCTGAGGTGTCCATCCAACTCAGGATGCAGAAATAGCACTGTGTGCTAAGAAAATAGAAATTACCTTGCCATGTTACCTGCAAACACCTCTGCAATACAATAACTCAAAGAACTCAGGTGTGAATTAAAGCAGATGGGGACTAGGGGAGGGTTGCTTTTCTTTTGACCAACTCACATAACTCTCGGTAACATCCATCCAGAAAGCTTCACGCACGTGTGGGGAAAAAAAAACCAAACCAACAAAAACCAACAGAAAGAGGGAAGCACCCTCAGTCTAACCTTCCATGCCAACCACCATCTATCATTACTATCTAAAATAGAGCAGCTGCTTTTTGTTCAAAATACGTGTCTGCATCGCATCTTAGAGGTGGATTGGGGATTTCAGGTGGGGTTCCTGGATGGCATGAGGGCTGCAAGGTGATGGCTCAAGAAGGTCCCAGAGCCCTGGGAGCAGCTGGGAAAGCAGGTCAGAGACAGGATTGACCTGAGTCCTGGAGTTCACCAGGAGGTGGGGGACATGGATAGACCATGGCAAGAGAATGGTGTGGGACAGCACTGCAGGGAGGAGGAGGCTGCAGGGACAATTCACGTGTTTTGCAGGGAGAGAACATTTGCTCAGAGTCCGTAACAATGAGACTTCCAAAGTCCTGCTGTAATGGGTCTAAATGATGCCTGGGAGCACACTAAGGAACCATACCAGTAATCACCTGTGGTTGGTCCCCTACACCTCTCCAGGCTACTTCATCATATAAATGCAGCCCTAAAGTCCACTCAAAACCCAAACCAGAAACCTAAATACTAGTCCACAGCTCACCCTCAGCTCTGTAATTCTTACTCTTAAGGAAAATCATTTGCTTGAGCTGGTCCTCTTACTCACACAGAAGTAAGGGTCAAGGGACTCAACAGTGAAACATCATCTTTTCCATGTTTATAATGCTGACTATTTCTTGCTGGCTAGCATCAACCTGTGCTGACATCCATGGGCATCACTCTGATGATGAGGCCAGGATCAGAGTCCACAGGCTATGAGAGTGTTCTCAAAGTATCTGGGAGATATCTTAGTTTCTCTGTTGGGATTTGCTTGGGTTTTTCTCTGATATTCTTGAACCAGAAACTGTTTCACGGATATCCTGATTTGATATACGTGAAGTTAATTAAAAAACCCAACAAACAAACAAACACCAAAAAAGTCTTAATCCCCCCCAGGCCCTTGTCTAGCTCTACCTTAGGAAAACTGTAGTTTCAAGAATTACAGCTCTTCAAAGAGTACTTGGGCTTTTGTCATGAAGCTCCAGGAGCTGGCTCAGTACTGATGGTGCCGTCAGGCAAAGTGACTCCAAGGTCTTCAAAGGTTTACGAGTCCTATGCTTGGTCGTTTGAATTGATTTTTGTTTTTGCTAGGGTTCTCACAACACATTACAAGGTTTTCAAAGTAATTTATTTTAATTTTCAAAACTTTCTTGTTGGCAGGAAAAACAACCTAAGTAGATTTGTCTCTGGAAAGCAAGACACCAACTTTCTTTCTCATACTGAGCTGTGTTAACTGTAGCACAACACCACAGGAGCATGATTATTTGTGTAGAAAGAACACTTTTCTTGCTCATCTTTCATTTGAAAAAAAATCCTTAATTCAAAAAAATTCTGAGATTCAGTAAGTGAATTGTAGAATGACACTGAAAAATCTACATTCCCACTCAAAAAAGAAAAAAAGCAACTAATTGACATACAAATTGTAGCTTTTTCCTCTTAGAAGATGTAGTTCATGAGGGGCATTGCCACCACTGTCACCACCAGTAAAGCCACGGCATTACCATGACCATTTTTAATCTCCCTGCACAATCCATATTACCATTTTAACAGCACTGACAAAAGCATCTCTACTCCTGAGTCACACTGGTGGTTTATCCATAAATGTAGGGTTATAATATTGATTCAAACATTTTGTAGGATTTGAAAAGAGAAAAATCACTCAAGCAGATTCAATGACTTTCGTGTGGCAGGTTCATTGCATCCCATGGCAAAAAGATCCAGAGTTAGGAAGGAAAAAGACAAGTTTTCAAGAATAGAGTTCCTTCTCCACACCTCACCAACCTGCTATTCTCCCATGGAGTGGGGTTTGGTTTCTAGAATTGAGGGGATTATCAGATCCAGCAGACACAGCCATGGCCACATTTCTCTACAGAGCTCAGCAAAGTTTCAGATCAACTCCTGATCTAAACACACCTAAAAAAGGTTCTCTGTCTTCACTCCCTATCCATCTCACTCATTTTGCAAGACTTGACGACATCCTGAACTCATGTAATGCTGCAACGAACCTTCCAGTTTACATGTCCCTACCAAGTACTCCATGTAAGCCCCGTGATGTGGTGCTACAAACACCATGTTGCACCATGGACAGGGAAATGTCCTCACAGATGTTCAGATCCTTAATTCCCTGTGGCTTCACCAGGACTTAGGCACAGAAACACTCCTGAGGACCTAGGCCTTGATACCTCTCTTCTCCTGATCTAAATTAAAACTCCTCTATAATTAATAAAAAGGTTCAGAAGTGACCAGACAAGTAGCAGTGAGAAGGTAAATTATGGAGGCTGGGATACTGGGCTTTTAGAGATAGGAAAGCATTAGCACAGCCAGGAATGCACTCACCATGTGAAAAATCTGTTCAGAGCATAATGAGAACTCTACCAATTAATATAATTCACAGATGTATCTCTCCAATAAGCAGAGTTACAGGGATCATTTTTCTTTGACACACACCATAAGGGAATGAAAAGGTTAATGTAGTGTATGTGAGTGCATTTTTAAAAATCAATTTAAGGAAATTTTCTGTGCTGTAAATTATGCTCTGGCACCAGGGAAAGCCATCAAACTCAAATTAACAAAAGGAACAAAAGAATTTAATTTAAAACTACATTGTGATTGTATTGCTCATTGGTGTACATAGAAATCAGCCACATACATTTCATTTTTACCCTCTTTGATTACAAAAAGGCTATTATCAATGAAAGATAATGTTGAATCATAATTAAAAGCAGGACTCTCCATCCTACCAGCCTGTAAAGCTCAACACTTCCTGTAATGCAATATAAAGTCATTTTGGTTAGGAATTCCATTTGTCAGCTCTCTTTACATTCACCAGACTGTGACCCCCTCTACCCCTGCTTGCACATCCTTCTGTAAACTCTGAAAAAGCAGGATTTGGCTTCTGAACTCCAGACTTCCCATTCAGCAAGACCTGATGTTGGCCTTGCTGCAGCTGAAAGTGTGAAGCTTCATTGGACTCATGGCATCTGTCTAGAAGACCTCAGCTTTCAGTTTTCCACTAATTTTAACTGACAAAAGAGTGAACATTAGCTGAAATCCTACTTTTTCAAGAGATCCAAAATGGTTCTTGTAACTTTATGACATTGGCACAGGCTCTCCACTCCCCACCATCTGACTTGGAAACTATGGACTCCTCTCCCCCTCACATCAACTATACACAGGGTATCTTCTTTACCTGGAGAGGACACTCAGTAGGAGAATGACATTCACACTCAAAACACAACAAGAACATGTCTTTGAGGTGTCACAGCTCCACACAGTTTTTCCACAAATTATCAGCAGTCATAGCCCTTGTACTTTTCTCGAGTGACATTTGCTGTCACCGAACTCAGGAACTGAAAGGTGACACTGAGGAAAGCAAGATTTTATGACATGTTCTGCATCAATGAAGTGAAGAGAGGATATGACACAACTCATCTGTGCTCATATGGTGGCCACTGTACTGGTTGCCAAAAGATAGCAGCAGCAGCAGAAAGGAACAGACAGCTCATATGAGCTCCTCTAGATAAATCAACTGCATTATTTTCCTACCCCTTCATTGACATAAAATCCTGCATCGCTCCCCTTGTGTGTTGAACAGCTTTTCATCTGATCCACCATTGAAACTTCCCTCTATAAAGAACAGATAATGGTCAATATTGGCCTTAGCTCTGTATGAGAAGTCAGTTCTTCAGTGTTCATCTCCTTTGAAATGTGAAACACTGTCCTCTTGTACTCTGGGTGGAGCTGGACCTTGGCTCCTCTGAAGAAACAGGTCACAAGTCAAAACCTGCAGCCCCTTCCCTGTCAGGTAGGACCAAGAAACAGTGGAGAAAAGCAGCACAGTTTCACTGTCTCACCTCATGCCCTCCCCATACTTTGAGGGACTACTACTAGTGTAAAATTAATAACAAATGTCAGATCAGAAGTTCAAAATAATCAGAAGAATTGCAGAAGTAAAAGACAGTAGTTTCAGGGGGCTTGGTTTGTTGGGGTTTTTTTTGTATTTTGGTTTGTTTTTTCATTTTATTTCTCTTTTCCCTTGAGCCTCTTTGGTTTCACAGGGAATAAAAAGACCTTTAGAGACTGTGGACTCCAAGCCCCAGCCTGGATGGGGCTCTTAGTAACTTTGTCTAGTGAGAGGTGTCCCGACCTATGGCAGAACTAGATGATCTTTAGGGCCTCTCACAACCCAAACCATTCTATAGTTCTATAAATCTAAATCTGAAAGCAAATCCCATCACCATGTGTGTTCCTGAGACCATGGTGCCTGTTGGTGTGATGTATCTGCCCCATGTCTCTCACAACTCACAAGGGCACTGTTGCCTTGAGCTTTGCTGTGTGTAAAACAAGGATCTCAGTGCTAGACCACCTCTCAGAGCGCCGGGATAGGTGCTGGGGCAGTCACCTGGGCTAAGCTGCAGGCTCCCCATGCAGCGCTACAGGCTGGGGACAGAGTGGCTGGAAAGCAGCCAGGCAGAAAGGGACCTGGGGTACTAATTGACAGGAAGATCAGCATGAACCAACAGTGTGCCCAGGTGGCCAAGAAGGCCAGTGGGATCCTGGCCTGGATCAAAAATAGCGTGGCCAGCAGGACCAGGGCAGTGATCCTTCCCCTGTACTCTGCGTTGG
>JAWWEV010000083.1:6593689-6629545 GCA_035583235.1 Hafferia zeledoni | reverse complement strand
AGAAGAGCAACAAGGCTGGTGAAGGGACTGGAGCATAAGTCCTATGAGGAGAGGCTGAGGGAGCTGGGGTTGTTTAGGGTTCACTAAGATAACATGGTGGTGACCCAGTGCTGGGCCTGGGCCTCCCATCCCTCCTGGGATGGCGCGGTGTGTCCTTCTGGGACTAAGGCAAAGACCAAAAGAGCTAGAAGCTCTATCTCCCTATTTTTTTATACTCCTTGACACTTCTTGATGATGTCAGATGATATGAAATATCTCTTTGGTTGCTTAAGTCAGGTGATGCCTGTCCCTTCTAATCTATGTCACATCCTTTGGGCCTTCTGAATTGGGCCTAGCTAAGGCCTAGCAGAAACTAAAGCCAAAACTACCACAAGGAGAAAGAAACTGTTTTATGACCACTCCTTGTTAACGAGAAATATGCTAAGACTGTGCCATAGTGCCCAACACATTTTTTGTGGTATTGGAATAGCAAAGAAAAGCACTTCTTTTTTGTACATAGTATTTTGCCTTTCAAAATATTGCTATAATAGCCTTATAACATAAAATGAAAAAGTCATATTATGTTCAGGAATACTCATAGCAAACTAATGGGGCACTACAAACTTTGTATTATTCTCTTTTTCATGTTCTTGGCAGGAATTCAAAAAAATAATCAGAATCTAGTTCATTCTCTTACATAACCCTTTGTGAAGGACTCTTAAAATTCACATCAACAGCAACTCATTCCCACATTTCCTTAATTTCCATTTTGTTTAATTGCTTCATCACCATTTATTTGTGATTTTGGTATTTTTTATTCCCTCCCAGGAGAAAGAAGGACCTCTCCTGGGTAAGAGGACAAAGAGTTGGAATCTGTCTGCTTCTGTTGTGTTCCCATAAAAAATACATTAACAAAAAAATTCCCTTACGGGGAATAAGCCAGTTCTACCTGTTTTTTTCCCCCCACCCTGGGGTCTGGTAATATAATTCCAGTGATGCCAAGTCCAGATGCAAGTGCCACGTGAGGAGGTGCTCTGAGTACAAGTCACGCCACTGCACAGCACATCCACTTTGCAGGCTGAAGACATGAAGTGTAAAATAATCAATCATCTAAGGCCCTAACGAGCCTTGTGCTAAAGGCTGTACCATGCCAGCAGCTTCTAGAACAACAAAAATGCCTGGCACAAAGAGACACGACAGCCAAATGCTTGTATCAATTGTCTTTGTGAAATTACAGGAGGTACTTAACCTTTCTCTGACAACTTTTCACGGGAAATGAGAGCATTTTCCATCCAGGCAGGAAGTCATTAGCCCCCATGGGAATGAAAGATGTCTTGATATAATCCTGATTCTTTGACAACATGAATTTTGAATTCAGACATTCTCCAAAGATGAGTCTATGAAACTTAGGTTCATGACAAGCAAAGACTTCCTAAGAGTATCCTATTCCACATCATCCACACTTTATCTATCTGTTAATTACAACACAACTAATATTTCACTTCCATTAAGTCTATATTAAGAATTCAAGTTTCTAAACCAGAAAATGCCTGTTTTATTAAAACAAACAAACAAAAAAAAAAGTTGCAAGACCAAATGAGAGAAATGGTTGAAAAAGATTTAATTTGCACAGGCTTTTTCATATTTGTACTAATTCAAATTTATGATTTTGAACTAATTCCTCTCCCCATCAGTTGATCACTCCATGGCAGAAGGGAACCATGCATGCTGGGAGTCCGTGGTATGGATCCAGTTTTCAATCCAGTAATGAACAAACCATTAACTTCACTCAGTAGGGATGCTGATCCCCAAATCTCTATCCTTCTGCTTCCTCATGGGTTTGTAGCTTCTGCTGCCACTCTTTTGTCAGTAGTGTGAAGAGATGGAACACCCTCACACCAGGAACAGAGATTTGGGGAAATATGGAGGGTTTACTAGGTCATCTATACAAGCTATTTGGGCAACTGCATCGAAAGCAGGGATAGGTTATTAAAAGCCATTTAGCTGGTTGACTGCCCTCAGTTTCCCTGCAGGTGAGGCTCCCAAAGATCTGCCCCAGCTCCTAAGCATCTCTCTTTTTGAGCATCCTTTAAAGGCCATATTCCTTCGAGTTTCCTGATCACATACAGAAAAAAAAAAAACCACAATCTCCCATGATAGTTTTGAAGTAGAGGAGCAGCCTTGAAGCTGACCCTAACAGACAGGAAGTTTGCTGAGCAGGGTACAGAGCAAGGGTGCAGCTCCCCTTATTTCTGCCCATGAGGACAGGCCAGAGCTCACCTGCAACACAGCAGGCTGCCTGCTCAGCTCTCACTTCCAGCAAAGCCTCCTCTGAAGCTGTGCCAGATAACGAAACACATGCTCCTGTGCTGCAGCTGGTCTTGCCTCCGTGCCCAGGGGCAGCACATCTGCGGTGTGAGCAGCAAGGGGGAGGTAAAGGCACAATTTCAAGTAAGAGGAGCAGGAGGTAACAGCTAATCAGCTGTTTCCATCGCCTTGTCAGGACAGGAGCATTTGAACTTGGCTGGTAGAACAGCATTGGGCTTGCTGTCTGTGACCTGCTGCTCTGCACAGGTAGATGTAATCTCTGTATATTTTATTAGCTCCTGTTATGCTGCATGAATGGATGCCACATGTAGCTCCAGCTCACTGCTTTCATCATCAATTATTAAAACATTTGTTGCAGAGGGAAGAAGAATTCCATTTCTCTCTGCTGCTGGTGGAATGATTGTAGCAGTAACAGCAAACTGCCTGAGCATCTTTCATGGAGTCTGATTTGGCAGACCACTGCCATGGGTGGACACAGGATCAGCGAGAGGTGGGGATGCTTGGCCTGCTGGATAATGGGGATGCACTCGGAATCAGCCTCTGGAAAAACGCTTCCCATGTCCATTAAGGATGACATTTACCTTAGTCCAGATGGCACTCATCCCCCTCTGTGCACCATTTAAGCTCTGAGCTCAGAGGGATGGTGTGTGTTGTATGGGGATGATGTTCCAAACTACAAGTGTCAGCCATGTGTGCAATTTATTTTCTTTTATTTTAAGCCAAGGAATAGAAAATAGGTAACTTCAAAAAAGTAAAACATGACTCCATTAGAGTTAGGTTTTGCTTGTCTGTTGATGTTTTATTAAGCAACTGTATAGTGTGCCTCAGAGTATTGTTGATTTCTTCATCTAAATACAAATTTAACTGCGTATATGACAGGCAGCTCCTAAAATTAGTAACTGTATTTAATACTTTACTAAATCCTTTTGATACCAATTAAGAAATGCTGCCATTCTTAATGCATGATACTGCACATCTTTTCTGCCTGCTCTCCTGCATTCACAGGGAAAATCCTGTTGGTAAAGGGCAGTGGTTTCCTTTGGCCCCACATGCCCATAGGCTCAGCTGTAGATGAACTCAGGAATGCATTTAATGCCTCTCTGTAGTAAGGAAACCATTTAAAGTTGTTCTGAAGTCCCATGTACTTCAGTGGGATGCAGATGAGTGCTTAGGCACTTCCTAGACATTTTGGTATATGACTTACCAACATAAACACTTGCTCTGAGGAGAAATACCCAAGATACAGAGTAGATGTCTACAACAGTAATATCCTTTTCCTGGTGGGAGGATGCCTGCCCTGTGCATAAACTCCTGCATCATCTCCAGTTCTCTCTGGGCACAGTGTGAGGAGCTGAGCCCAACTCATGGGTGTCTATCTCAAAGTGGATCTGGCCCTTAATCAGGAAAGGAAATTAAATACTATGTTTTTACACATGATATTGATTCAAGAATACAAATTATATTTGACCCAATATATTAAAGATCTTATAAAACTTCATCAACATGGCAGAATATATTCTGTGTTTTTCCTGCTTTTAAATAAATCAGATAAAAATGATGCCAAAAAAATAACCACTAGAAGATTATCAGGAGTGTAAAAATGAGAAAAACAAGGTACTACTATACACCTCCTACGATAAAACATAACAAGGTGTTTACAAGATTGGGACAGAAAACAGAAACTCCAATTCAATTTTGATATGATTTAACCACTGCATTACTGAAGGCAAATGATGTTTCCTTGCCTTGCTCCAGGCTGCATCTCAAAGGGGCTTATAAATAGTTAAACAGTTATATCAGAATTCATCAGTTTTTAGAGCAAAATTAAACCTCAACATTGATATCTATGATATAATGACTTAGAAGTCAGTGCATAATTAATCTTGATATTAACTGTATACCCTTGTGGTATATGATTTATTATGGGTTATTAATCTAACTTCTATGTGTATTACTTCATGCACACACAATCTAATAACTTCCAGTGCAGTACCAGGTGCTACCTCATAATAAAGACATTAACACATCTGGAAAAATACTTTTATATCAATTGACCATACTCTATTTTCAGTTCTAACTGGACTGGATAGTGATTAAAAACTAAACCTGAAATACAGATCTTACACTTTCATCTTCATTTTTTCTGCCCTTTTAATTTTTTTTTTTTTTTTTTTTTTTTTACTTCAGAACCATGTTATGTAACATACCTACACCCATCTAAAATTTATCTGAAATCAGGGAGCATAACATATAACATCCTCTGTTGTTGCCTCTGTTTATACCGTGAGTTTTCAGAGAGGATTAAGTATTTCAAGAGGCAGCTGGTTCAGTTTAACTAAAAAAAGTCTCTTCTGGAAGATGCTGTAATATGTTGTAGGATACAGCCATTAGTTTTATTTATGTTTGTATCTCTAAATTCTATTTCTCCCTGCTTGAATGCCAGATAGTATGAGACAGATGGTTACTAACTCATGAAAGCAGCTACCAGAGATACAGTCCTTGAGACAGCCAGAGAGGTCCCTACTTGTCTCTGAGGAATGTTTCCAGATAGAACTAAAAAGGAAAGCCCAGCATGCATCAAATAATTTGAAAAATGATTGGAAATAAATGCAAAACTAAAAGCATTCCTGCAGCAGCCGAGAAACTTATGGGAAAACAAAATGTAATGGCCATAATTGACCACAGTTGAAACAAAATTATTCAAAAAGGACATTTCCTATACTAACACTGCTTCTTTACTCCTTTCTCAGATATTATTGCTTCTCAGACTATTTATTAATTTATAGCCTCCTCTAAATTCAGCCAGTCTCCCAGTGAGGTAATGTGATGATTGGATAAATTAATAATTACCAGAATTTGCTGCGGTTTCTAAAGAAAATGGTGATGTTGGGGTTTGCATTGCATGGTGAGGGTGGAATGCAGGCAGTATCCTCATATATCCAAGCATTAGACATACTCATATACCCACCACAAATTAAAGAGAATTTACCACTAGTGACTTAATTATTCTTAACAACAAATTTTCAAATTCTCTTCAGTCTTGGTAGTGGATGCTGAAAGTTTCCATCCAAATTATGGCCTCTCTCTGTTAGATGTGGTCCTAGCACCACTTGTAAAGAGCTTAATTAAAAGAGGTAGTGTTGACCCTAAAGGCACTGTTAAGCAAGTCACTGCTGACAACCTGAAATGTTTTATCATCATTAGAGTACCCTTGAGACAGCCGGAAGACTAAAACCATGACATTGCCTGAAATTTTTAAGGTGCTTCTATCAGCCCCATCCATAAGAAAATGCTTTTGGAGTCTCCTTCTACATATTGACACAATGTCAAAGAGTTAATTTGTTCATATGAATGAAATTCATGTGAATTAGGATCTATTTCAAGAAGCTCTGCCTTCTGCTGCCTAATCCTGTCTCAAGACAAAGCCCTGCAGCAGATTCACACCTAAAAATTCAGTATTCTGGCCACAGTTAAAAGCAACTATGCTCACCATATGTTTACTGGTTAAAATAAGACTCTTGCATAGATGTGATGGATATCTCCTTTGAAACAGGCAATGAGCCACACATGGATGCAGAAATTGGCAGCTGCCAGTACAGCACCAAAGTCCAAGCAGGTGGCACTACCTGCCACAGTGACAATGCTCATTGCTCCCCTCCCTAGCAGTGTCTGTTCACACAAAAACCCAGTCTCTGTGTCCCAAAGTTACTCTTTCAGATGAAAACCCACCAGCTTTCCAAATTGTTGTAAAGTCCTAAGCCAGCTCCATGCTAAGGTAACAGCTGTTTGCACATGATGCCCTTCGAAAGGAGCTCACTGTGCTGTCACTGTGAATAACAGAAAATTGCTTTAGTTTGGTCTTCTATAATCATTCCCAGCAATGCTACAGTTTTTAAAGATCTAACCCTGTTTGTAAAACTCAATTAGGCTTCGCAAATAATAATAAAAAAATTTAAAAGGAAAAACTAGTCCTAAAATTTTAAATAAACAGATCTCAGCTAAGAACAAAGTTGCACCACTACTCCAGTGAATTTCAGGCTTAAAGAAAATCAATATAGTGTCATATTCCTGTAAAATATTACTGCAGTACAGCCTGTTTTCTCATTTGTGCACGAAGCTAAAATTGAAGTCCAGTTTTCACCGACTACTTATTTGGTATAAACTCACAGTTGAAAGAAAATCACCTTCCATACAGGCATGTTTATTTTTAGAATAGGTGGCCAAATAATGCCCTGGTTTTTGGAGAGATGCAGAAGGCAGAAGCCCTGGGTCTGAACAGCCACCCAAAGGGGTGGCTGCACAGCAGCACCTGCCTTTTATTAATCTAACATAACAGTGTAATGACAATTTGCATTTGCAATCAAATAATGATTAGTCAAGTTCTATTTTCACATCATCTTTCCTTTCCCTGTTTTTTCTGCTTTCAGGGATACCTCTAAGGAGGGGCAGAGAAGTTTTGAGGGAAGGAGAGAGAGAGAGATTGCAAATGTTCCTCTGACTAGTGGTATCTTATAAAACTCAAGATATGCCACAACTGGGTTTTGCTCTCTCTTCTAAAGCAGATTCTTGTAAGCCTGTACATTAATAAATGTTAATTTTATCCCCCTGTGTCTACAAGGTGATTTTCAAATTCCTGTTGATTTAATAAAGAACTTAGGTGTTCAGCACTTGTAAAAACACTGCTGTTTCAATAGACACCTTCAGACAGATTTAGGTATTTAACCTGAAGAGTCAACATTTACAGTTCTCCAGCAGGATTACTTGGGCTTTCAGGGCAAATTCCTACATCATCAACTGCATGTTGTGCTAACCTTGGTCCTTGTCTGGCCCCTATACATGGGCCTATATGAAGAAACTAAGCGTGGCCTGGGCCAGGCAGAGGGACTCCCTTTTCCTTACTGGAGCAACTCCTTGATGTGGCTCTGACTTGTGACAGAAGCAAAAAAAAAAAAAAAAAGCAACCAAACAACAACAACAAAGTCCTAGAGGAAAGGTTTAAGTTCAGCTCAGGATCATCAAGTGACCTACTCAATCTGCAGCCCAACAGAGCAGAACAGGGCAGAGGTGTCAGAGCATGTTCTGCCATCACTGAACAGGCCATTACAGTGTTTAGTTTATTGGTAGAGACTTCAGGTTTCTGAAAACTCAGGAACAAATCCTTAATGAGCCAGGAAGAAAGGAAGAAGTTGTTTTATATTTATATTATATTGAACATTCACTGTCCTCTCATAGGCTTCTGGGACACACACATTTCCAGAATCAATGTGGACTTATTCCAAGAACAATGTGATAAATTCATAAAAATCTCATAAGAAAATCTTAGGGAAAAGAAGGAAAACCAGCCTTTTTCTTCTCAAATATTTAATAGCCAGAACCCAGGAAGAACTGTTGAAGATCTGCCAACATTTCCAATGATTTTCAAAGTCATTCCATTTTTAGTTGCTCCAGAACTGCTGATATCAGCAAGCATGCCCTTCTAAATAATTTATTGGCATTTCTACATAAATTAGATACTTAAAGGTGAAGATGCCATGAACCTTGTGGAGGCTGAGTGCTCACTACATGGACTATAATTCATCAACCCAACAGACAGATTTCCAAACTGGCTTAAACCCCAGCAGGCTCACGGCTTGGAAATAGTTCAAGGACTTCAGAGATTGCAATACGCTCTTGAAATGTCACTTGCAGTAAAAGCACATTCTACACAAAAATAAATCACTGTAAAATAAGGTAGAAACTTCCGAGAGTTATAAATTGATCATTTAAATCACATGTTAGTTACTGCTCACAAAAATAAGCAATGCAAAAAAATATGTTTACTTCAGCTAAGGACAATGTATTAAAAAAGACAGGGCAGTTTACAAGGCAGAGCCAACAGCTAAACCTGTATCTGCATAAAGAAATTCTTCAGTACACATTTTAATCCTGTCTATCAGTTTCTAAAGTCACCATAGACTTTTTTTTTTTTGCCAAAAAACTACATGATAACAGATGACTGGTTTTCAGGATTTGACCACTGGAAAATGTTATGTTGGTATTTTACCCTGTAACTACTGCACTTATGAAAGCTCTGGTCAGCTAAGAAGGAAGCAATTTGAAAAAGAGGATGAATGATATTTCAAGAAGAACGTTGAGGATGAGAAACTGGTGAACAAAAAACCACTTCCCCTAGGAAGGAGCAGTTCAAAAGCTTAAATCTCAAAAATTTGTTTTCAAATGAAAAAGTAAAAAGAATTATCAGAGAAGATCCTGGATGGAGGATCACTGCAGCCAAGGATGTGTGGGTATCATTAGGATGGATCCATCTTCGGAATGGATCCCTGAAATACATCGGTATGAGGGGATGAGAAAAGCCAGTGATGAATTAAATGCTAAAGGGGATGGAAAGATGATAAAAGCAGCCTTTTCATCAAAAACCATGAGAGCAGGAGTGGTAAAGTCGGTACTTGAGATAAAAGACAACAAGATAGAACAAGACCAAAAATGGAAATAACCAGGACAATCAGCACCAATATCTCATGTGATTAATTTCCAAAGAGTAAAAAAACCACCATCAGTAGCTCAAAATACTTGTGGAATCAATAGTGATGGCCTAAAAGTCATGGAAAGCCTGAATTACAGCAGGTGAAGGGGAGAGGAAGATGCTGACAGCAGAGAAAACAAGTGAGTGGCAGTGAAGGTCATTCCACCTCCCTTGTCTCTGCATCACTAACCCCAACACACCAAGAGATGGGGCAGCAGTGCCCAGCCCTCCCTGTATGGACACAGGAGCAAGGGCAAGAAGCCCTGCTTGAATGCAAATACTGGCTGCATTTATTAAATGGGCTGATGTTCTCATAATTGGTAATTCACAGTAATGGACACAAAGGGAAATACCAGCATAGTGAACTTTCAGCAATTAGCCCAATAATTTCTGCGAGTGTCTTTTTTATCTACTTGATAGCACAAACTCACATTATGTGGAGACCCAAACAAAATGAATAAACTAAATGGATGGTGATCATGGAAATAGGAAAATTTCAAGCATAAAAAGAATCACAGATTCTGGCTTCTTTCCTATTTGTTCTTGAAAATATACAGATTATACATGTTTCATTGCCTGTTCTTACTCAGTTACTACCAAAAAAAAAAAAAAAAAGATTAGACATGTGTAACCACACAAACTCTGAGTTTTGCCTTGCTTCTCAGCTCTGTGTTTCGTTCAGTATCTGGTTTTGATTCAGACAAATCAGCTCTCCTGGCATTATCCAGATTATGATTTTGAGACCAAACAGAAGATGAGGTATGGCATCCTCTTCTTTTTGAGAAGAGACGCAGCAAATAAGCTAATCAGAATTCAGTGACCATAACAATTTAAACCATGCCTGACTTCCTACCTCTCTACTTGCCATTCCTAACATTACTACCTGTTTAAGATGAGACACTGAGAGGAAATTGGGTTCTGCTCTCACATTTACACAACACCATTACTTTTTCTTAATGACTAACACGCCCTGTTTAATAAAACCCTGGCATCAACTTTATTACATCCTGCACTGCTAATGATTTGGTAGTCACCTAATGCATTAATCTTGATTCATGGCTCACTTGAAATATTTATATAGTACGAAACGCTTAAGCGAAGGTCAGTTGCATACAAAGCTTCAAAGAACAAATTGCAAGATTTTGTATTGCCTCCATCTCCTCCTCAGGAAGAGCTTGCCTTCCCCCACCCCAGGCTAGCCCTGGTTGTGGCCCCACAAATCTCACCTGGGGCTCCCACACAGAGGCGCCTGCTCAGCTCCTCTTCCCCAGCTACTTCCCAAAACTGACCGAGTGCCAAAAGTCCACACTCTACATCCACTCCACATTCGTTAAAAATACCTGAGGCCTAGTGACAAGTAAATAAAATTTCCTAAAAGAAATAACATAATTCCAGGACACCCAAGAACCAGCCTCAAAAGGATGAAGAAAAAGCCCCTGTTCCTGGAATATTAACAAATACGTTGATATAGACAAATTGAGAACTGCTGAATACAAAGAGCATCAAAAGATCTGTGGAAACAGCTGAAAAGTACAGAATGTTCGCTACAACATCAGTGGGCACCAGTGACCCTGGCAGTAGGGTGGGAGCTGGATTTAGGAGATGACCCAGCAACTGTAGGCAGCAAAATGAGCCATATGGCAACAAGCATAAGATTTTATTACTGAAGAAAGAACTTTATTTTCACTGCTTTTTACATTTGTTCATAAAGAAACAAATGCTTTCAGATGGTTTCACCCTAATTTCTCTAACATTAGAAGTATGTGCTGGCACAGGTAAATTCAAGCTATAGGACATAATGCAGATGGTATGGGATCTAGAATAAAGGCAGAGAGATGAATCTCTGAAATAACTAGATAGGCCTTTAGAATCATAGAATCATTAAGACTGGAAAAGACCTTTAAGATCAAGTCCAACCTTCGACCGAATACCACCATACCCACTAAACTATATAATGAAATGCCACATCTACTCTTTCTTTGAACACTTTCAGAGATGCTGAATATACTTTAAGTATAAAAGCAGCACTCTGAATCCTAGACATAACTACTTCTCCAAGTGTGCTCCCAAGCCATATGAGGAGTCAGGTAGACAGCACAATGCCACAGGCTGCTTAACTTGTAACCAACATTTTGTCCCTTTTCCAGTCTATACCTCAAAGCACGTAGGAAGTGTCAGTACTGCTTCCAGCAGCACTTGCTTTATGTGCCAATTCTGCGTGTGGTTTGTGGTTTTCCACTGTATGGGCTGTTGGCTACAAGATGTTGAAGCTGAGAGTTATCTGAGAAAGCTGGGATTGGTGAGGAAGAATCCAACACAACTCTCTTCTTTCCTACACTCTGTTTTTTTCCCCTGTGCACTGTCTAGTGACATGAATCATGGAACAGAAGGAACAGTTTAATCAATAAAGTGTTTAATTGCTAAAAATTATTCCACAGCCACAAACTCACAGCCAAGAGACCACACTATCTGTCACTGAAGATGCATTATGAGAGAGAAACAAAGAGGTTTAAGTGTCATTAGCAAAACAATAATAAAATAACCCATAAAAATTGAAAATATGACCTAGTGAGTGCATATAAACATAAAACAGTGAGGTTCCCAAGATGGAATCATATTGCATTTCAGATAATTCCATCTAATGTGGTTTAAAATGGCGAGCTGCATTTGTATTTTAAGGTGTGCAGATATTTATTACAAGCAACCAGTTTATTCCATTGCTTCATGAATTCAAGGCAAAATGTAACTTCCATCAAATTGAATTGCATTAAATGGTCACTGCACCTTGAGAAGAACAGATTCTGTTGCTCTCAGGTGGAAGAGCTATCTGGAAACATATCTGAGAACAGGAATTTCTAAATATTAGACATTGTGTCATATAGTAATTATTAAAGTGAATCTGTTTCAGTTCTGATCCTTTATAGGCAAGGCTTCCTTGAAAACTTACTCACTTTGCTGGGAAGATATATGTAAACAGCCTAGTAAAATAATCTGCCTCAGCATTTCCGTTGTAATTAAATGCAGTCACTTGTTGGCACAAGTAATGACCACCATCTGCTCAAATCCATGGCTAGTCTGTCCTTCACCACAAATCACAAATCTCCACATGTCCTGCAAAATACCCATTACCAGCTGATTCTCCAAAGCACCATACGAATCATCTGAATATGCAACATGTTTGTTACAGATGAGTGCTAATATTTTTGGCCTCTAAAAATGCTCATCCAGGTCTGGATGCTTTAATACTAGTAACATTAAATGTGTAAAAGAAAATATACTAAATGACCTGGGTTGCAAAGTCAGGTCTCAGGAATTAGAAAAAGCCAAGACTTAATGATGTCTCTTAAAGTTGTATGCATTGGGATCCAACACCATATCCTGGGTTTATTTCACACTGTGGGTATGCCCAGTGCTAATATTTCACTGATTATTTTAATTCTATTTGTGTATCTCACTTTTTTACTACTCACCACTCAAATCTCATTACGTTAAAAGATTAACTCCCTTGAAAGTTTTCCATTAGCATTTCTACACCCTCAAACAAGTTCTGAGTACTTTGTGAAGTCTAGGCTCTCCCACTGCCCACATTGTGGATTTGCACACATTCTGCAGCAGAAAGTCTCCAGAATAAAGCTGAGCACTTCAGCAATGCTTCAAGCTCTCATTCTTCTCTGAATACTATAGATGTCAATGTTGAGAGGCCAAATATGAGCTGTGGCTGTAGGTGTGAATAGCACACCTGTGAGGCTGCTTTTTCACCAAGGAGTACAGTCTAAAAGTCCATCAGTCTAAACCCCTCAGACTTCATTCACTTAGGGAATTTTCCTTCTTAACAACTTTTTTAAGGAAGTGAGAATTATTATCCTTGTTTTACAAATGTAGCATCAAGGCCTGGACAGATGAATGCCCAAATTTCCTTGTAATTTGAGATGACTAATGCAACATTCACTATGTCAGTCTCAACTTCTACAACCAGTTCTAAAGACATCTTATTTCACTACACAAGCTCTCCTTAACTCTGAAGTCATCAAGCCTGGAGAATGAACAGGATAGAGGGTCCAGTGAAAAATCCACCTGGGGGTGAACATTAAAGACTATGCAAGGTTACCTGTGTATGTAAGGGACACATTATATGTCCATGCAGCCTGATCCATTCTGCTGATCAATCTACAGGCAACTTCTAAGTGAACACTGTCAGTGAATGGGAGTATCTCTCATGCTCCTGATTCTTCTGTTTGTTTTTATAGACCGTTGGTGAACAGAGAAAGATTTCTTGGTAGTTCTCTCATGCACAGAAAAGTCTAAGAGCAATGGCCACAAGTTGGAACAAGGGGAATTCTGATTAGACATAAAAAAAATAATCATAACAGGATTGATAAAGCATTGGAACAAGGGCTGGAGAGGCTGTGTCATCTCCAGACTTGAAGAGTTTCAGAGCTGGACTGGACAAGGCCCTGAGAAATGTGATGGAAATACAATCCAGCCCTGCTTGGAGTGGGTTTGGGCTCCCTTACTGCAGAAGTACCTCCCACCTAAGCTTTTCTGTGACTGTCGTTCTGTGATGTCTCCACACAGCTTATGCTGCAGAGTGAGGTGCACAATGTCCCCACTGCACTATGAACATGTTCATTGCTCAAGTGAGGACATAAATGGAGCCCCCTCCTGACCCACTGCATTTAAAGGATACGATTTGTACAATCATACTCATTTATGATTGGTTATTTATGCACGACCCCTTCTAGGTCTCCCCATACCCGAGCAAGCATCACACAAATATATACTCAACAGTGAGGTGCCACAGTTTGGCTGAGGCAATTAGATCATCATTACTGGAAATACTAGTGAGCTATATACTGTCTGACATAAGTAAATTCAAGGGAATTAAATACCTTGTTCCAAATTATAGCATCATCCATCTAGACTTTCTGATAGTCCTGAAAGACAGATGGTCTAGCAAATGGCTGTAATTTTCATATGGGTACAGTTTAACTCCCTAAGACATGTTAAAACAGCAATATCTGCAGAAATATCAACCTGAAGATGTGAATGGGGCCTTGTGACTGGGTAGGTTCAGTGAAACATCAATAAAATTTCAGAGGATACTGCCTTCAGATATTCTTCACTTTCAAAAAGTAATTTCACAAAGAACTTAAAGATTACCACTTTTAACTGATTTATCATTAGTAATAATGAATATGTGAAGCTCAGACTTCATGATCCTTACTTTGAAGCAACTCTTCTCTGAGACAGTTGAAAGATCTTCCATGGCATGAAAAACACAAGATCAACAGGTGACTCAGTAAATGATACTGAAAAACTACATCTTGTTCAATAAAAAATGCCGGAGTTCATTTTCTGTTTCTGAGGCCAAATGCCACAGCAGCTCCTCAAAACATTATGGTCATTTTTGGAAGGATCCCAGGGCACCTTGTTCCCCAGACTGTGCCTCTGGTGTTTCTAGGAGTGTACTGACTGCCATGAGACAAAGCGCTGAGGAGCAGCTCAGGGGAGCGGCAAGGCCAGTGCTCAGTTCTCTGTCCACCACTGACATCAACTTGTTTATTCATAGATGTGCTGCAGTGTGTAGGCATATGAATAAGTCTGGGAGACACTTTTTCTGCTGTACTATACGAGCATAGACTTCACCACTGCAGAGTCTTACATCTGGCAAGGTGTTGTGTGTTGTAAACAAGTAAAAAACGTGATTCTTGACATCTGCAAAACACTATCTGAATTTATACACTAACAGCTCCTACAACAAATAAACCTAATGAGTTCTCAAAAGAGGAACTTCTGTATCATATTCATTTTAAAGGACAGGAGTTTCTGGAAGCACATACTCTCTCAAAAAAACCCAATCCAAACCAAACCAAACAAAAAAACCCCACCAACACCACCACCACCAACAACAACAACAAAAAAACCCACCCAAAACCCAAAACCAGTAAGTTAATCCTGACATGATTTATTATCCCTTTCATGCCACGCACTACTTCAATCGTTTCCTGTGTCATGAGGTGATCCTGTACTCCTCTAAGACACTCTGTTTCAAGAAGAGAAGGTGGTCTGAAGGACTAGGTCCTGAACTCCAACCAATATTCTCCTCAAAGGAGAGTGATGAATCCTGCATGCTCAGAGTTGCCATGATAGTAGGTGACATAGGGAAATGTAGTATTTGTTTGGTAGATAAGGTTAAGTTATACTGCTTTTTTTTTCATTTGAAGAGAATAGAGAAATTTCTTCTTCCAGGTTTATTGGATTCAGTCACCCATGAATACAGCATGTGGGGATGAGATGCAGAGTATCTGTGGAAAGATCCATACAACACTCACAGATGGGATTAATCCACTCATTCCCTAGATGTAATTGCAATTTCACAGAAATTCTGCTAAAATCATACTTATTTGGCAGTAAATAAGATGACTAATTGCAAAGGATATCTGCACATAAATTCCAGAATGAAGTTTTTGGCACATTTCTAATTGTCATATAAAAGAAGATGACACACTATCTACTAATTTTTCCTAATTAAATGCAAAATATGAAGTTATTCCTACTAGTCTTATTGGTGGAAATGAAGGCTATTTCAGTTTAACTATGAAATGCAGCATATGGTTCCCTGATTATTGGTGCACTGTACAGCAGAAGTTCTGGGCAGATGATTTCAGGGGATGAACTGATCCTGCCTGCTACTGAGACCCACACAGAAACTCTCAGTCCAGACTTACAAATTGTTCTGTATAGAGTTCTGTGAAGGATACGTGACCCTAAAGTAATTTCTGAAGGATTGGGGCTGGTTGGTTGGGGTTTTTTCCCCAAAGTTCTCTACATAAAGTGTCACATAAATTTCAATCACAAACTTTGCATGATAATCAAGGCATTAGAACAATGTTGCCCAATATCCAAAGTAAGATAAGATATATTTGGCAGAAGAAGATGAACTCAGATCTTTTCTATCCCAAGCCGATGACAACACTTACTCTTCATACAGGATTTCTACTGGAAGAAAGGTTAAGAGAAATTATGTGAAAATCATATACTAACAGCTTTGAATAATGAAAAGAAAAATCCTTTAAAATAGCACAATGTAAGATATGCCAGTAAATGTCACATTAAAAATCCCACCCTGCATCAGCAGTACAGTGCAAGTCTAGCACAGACCAGACATGTTTCAGTAGTGCAGTGGGAATTAAATGTTACTGCCTTTATCTGTACACACAAGAAGAGTTCTGTCATTCTGTCCACGTAATGGGATGCAAAATATGCCAGTTTATTAATTGCTTAACATCTACCAAACAGCACACCATTTCCCAAGTGGGAAAACACATGGTGAGAGAGGAAAAAACCGAGTGGCATAACCAAATCGTAATTTAAAGTGTGACAATTCTCAGCACTGGACATAAAAGGGTTTCAGTAGGAATGCAGTTGGTTGAACACTGTCACTTGCCCTGACTGTGAGTCCTTCTTTATGCATGAGGATTTTGAAGTCTAATGAGTATGCACAGAGCATTCCCACTGATTCACCACCACAAAGAAGAGATTTGGCTGGGATTTCACCCAGAAAACAGCAAAGAAAATAGCAAAACACAGGTATGGAAAAATCTCTGCTATCCTCCAGGATTCTACCTTCCCTCAATAATGGAGCTACCTTGTATGACTTCAGCTATTTTCCATGCCTTGCTGCACATAAATCCTCTCTAAAGAACACTTCTGACACTTTTCCCTTAGGAAGCTCTACTGGACACAAGATAAAAAAGCTGCAAGCTAGGGCTCTTACTTGTAAATCTCATACATTGAATTCATCTGCTCTGTGCAGGAGACTCAAATGCCAGTATCATGGTCAAAAAAAAAAAAAAGCAGAGAAGCATCATTCTCCACTTTTTTTTTTTTTTTTTGATAACTGATCTCTGCCAACCCTTCAGTAATTAAAGATCATCAGTCAGACTCACACACCAAATTATGAAAAGTCACAGAAGGCAAGCAGAAAACCTAAAATGTGCCATTAGCTTTCTGGATTTGATCTTTCCAACACATTTATTTTAAGGGCTTTTTTGCTCCTCTCTTTGATTGTTCCAAGTTGAGGTCTGCATGTAGTCACTTGCCTCCTGGAGCCGGGACAGAAAGAGAAATGCCAAATATTGTGAGAACTGTGATAAAAACTGTGGCTTATGATCCAGCTAAGCCTTCTCTGCTCATGTTTTGCCAGAGGGAGACAGATCTGCCACTCTCCAATTCTCATGTGCAACTGGTGGATATGCTGGTGGCTATAGACCATCCTTGATAGTGGGAGAGAAGGCTGCAGCATCTGCAGCAGCAGTGTGTGGTCAGGATTTTAATGAGATGGGTCAGGAACACAAGCAACAGGGAGCTGATGAGAAACAGCCCACACACGGACTGGCGAGAACGCTTTTTACTGTTTTTGCATCTTCATGAACACATCTCAGCACCAGGCCATGGACTCATCAGTGCCAAACACAAAATCTCAGATCATGAGATCCACACACTGATCACGGTTACAGTGACAGTCCTGATATGCTGGCTACCCGCGGAAATTGTAAAGTCAAACCCAGTCTCTTCAGCTCAGAGATACAAATCTCCTTTCATTTTCTGTGCTTAAGGAGCATCAGCACTGATAGGACTGCAGAACTCAAACCTCAGATGTTATTTTAATATCTCAGTTTCAGGGAAAACATCATCAAGATACAGCAACAATATGAGCAACTCTATCAGCCAGAAACATTTTACATCTAAACCTCAAACTCTCTAGAGAAATCTTCAGACTCAAAGAAACAGAAAACCACTGTATAATTCATCTTCATAATCTTGATCTTTTATCGCTGACATACTACTCCACTCCTGGCTTTTATTGTAGTCTGACTCCTGTTAAAGGTGTCCATTTGGCCTTACTGAGGTATAATGCAATAAAACCACCTTTTCCTGTTTATTTCTTTTGAAGTCAGCAAGGGACTCAGTGGCATTTTCCTGTTGGGATGCTAAAAGGTAGACCTCATATTTGTTTCAGCAGTGTAAATCTATTGCAATACCATTAATTTCAGTGATATAACGTGTTTACATCTAGAGAAAACTATATTTATTTGGCGGTGCAAGCCCTTCATATATAGCTGGAAACTAGGAAAGCATTTTGAGAAAACACAGCTGTGCATTTGCCCTTTTTTATACTCTTCTGTTACTCTCTGCTAGTGACTGCTGCCCAAGACAAGGCACTAGACTAGATGAATCCTCTCTCTGCCCTCCTAAGGTCATTCTTGTGTTCTTTTTTAGAGCAAAACCTCCAGTAGTGCACCCAGCCTATTCATTTAGCCTGTAGAGTTACACCTCAGAATCCATTTCTTTAATTACCTAAAATATTTGGGTCTTCTTGTTTAAGTGGAGATTGTAAATAATGCACTGTACAATGCATTTTAAAAGTCACCTGGTATTGAACAAACCATTTAATTTAACTTGGTTAATTTGGAATCAATACTAAAATTAATTCTCTACTTTATCAGTCTTATGAAGTGGTGGAACAAACTAGTTTGTGTCAGTTCAGCCCTGTAGGACTGTGTGAAATACTGGGGCTGTATTCCTGCTTACCCCTGCTAAGCAAGATTTATCAGTGGGATGGTTTCCTCTTTCGAGGAATGCTTTATAAAAGGAATTAATGACAAAACAAAGCAAAGTTTTACAACTCACTCATCTGATCTAGTGTCTGATTTGACTTTTAAATCATTAGTTAGGCTGAACTGTACTAGCTTCACTTTTTAAGTAAATCATGAGGAATTGCCTGCCCTGTGTTCCTGTGCAATGCTGAAGTACCCCTAGGCTCAATTTGCTTGAAAGAGGCTCAGGGTACAGAGACCACCAGGAAAAAAATCATAGTCCACTGGCTCCAGTGCAGGAAGAGTCTAACCTAAGACTCCTCCAGTGCCACCCAGTACATCACCCAAGTCTCCAGCTTGTACCACAACCACCAGACACTGCCTCCCTCACTATTACAGAGAAAAAAAGCCCTCTTGGATTTTACATGGCATATTTTACATGCCAGCAAGGGCAGCAAGTCTTGTAGAACAGCAGATTGTCATCAGTCCTGCCATTCTCTCACCTGCTAATGACCCCAAACCTGAATGATCATCAGAAATCCTGCTCACATTTTACAGGTTTTTCTAATTACTGGTTCAACCAGACACACAACCAGAGGGAACAGCCATGGCTGAGCTCACAAACACAGCCCACAGTGAAAAAAGACCAGCTGCTACAGAAAATAAGTCTTTCTCTTGCAGCAAAGCACTACTCTGCAGACCTTCAATTCCCTGTGATGTCTAATCCAAACATGCTACAGGTAATCATTTTTTAAAACACCTTCCAAAGAAGCATTTATGTTACCTGTCTTTCCCCTACCAGAATTACTTTCCTGTCCCATGGGACCTGTGCAGTGAAATGCGAACCAAGACAGGCTGGAAAAGTCTGCTTTCCACTTCAACCCTGAGAGCAGTTTGGGGGTCCAGTGCCCAGCCAGGAGCACAGGTCTCTGGGATTGGTGTGATAACAAGCAACACTGTAAGTGAAGATCAGTGATGTGTAAAGGGACCAGAAGGCTGTAAATAAAACAGCTCGAAAATGTATGCCCTCATGGACATATCAGAGAAATTTAATGATTTAAAACTTCCTTTCCAGAGTCTTCCAATTCCCACAACTCTTATTTAGCTTAATAAGAGCTGTGAGCATGTAGACTTACTCACTAGTATTGGCAAACTCCTGGTACTTCCTTAATGCTCCTATTCTTTTAGCCATGTGATTAAGAAAAAAATGCTTATTTTTAGGGAACAAAAGCGTTTTTTTATGGTGCAGGGAGTTTGTTAACATGATTTGAATGATCCCTTAGAGAGTCAGAAAGTCAAACAGTAATACAAGACAACAAAACTGTTTAAGATTTCTTGGGCAAACATTAATTTCTTGAGAACTCAAATAATGATTTATAAATACCCAAGGCCAACATCTCTGCAATGATTAAACCCTCGTTGATGCTTTAGCTGACCAGCACAGTAAACACATACCTAGAGGTAACTCCCAGTGAACACTGTCCTGGAAGTTGGGCTTTCTTTGGTGGGGCAAAAATACATAGAAAATGAATGTTGTCTGCAACGATATCAGTTCCCAGCAGTGCTGCTGCAATACACTGGTGTGCTGAAGGGATGACGTCCAGCCCATCTCTCACCATGAGGCATTTCTCTAATCCTGCTCTTATCTCTGACTCAGCAGCTGGACTTCCCGGGAGCACTCTGGGAATTGGAATGTGCTGTCCATGGGACAAGTCAGACAAGGGAAAAACAAGTGTGCACTTGAATGACTTGCAGATCTGGGAGGCTTTGTCCTTAACGTTGTGCTGCTGGCAAAGTCACGCTCTCCTAGTGCAGGAGACCATCAGAAATGACAAAATCAGAGCAGATACAGTTCGTCTCATTGTCCTTTATCTCCAGTGACATAAGCTGAACATGGGGCTGCTGTTGGGGAGTGAGTCTGAAGCCTGACTACATTAAGAAACACATTTTGCCTCCCCTGAAATTCCTACTTGCATGGCTCAAACCTCTCTGTGACCATTTCCATCTTACCATAACAGATGCCTCTCTAACACATGTGCTACTGCAGGTTCCCTGATTAAAACACCTCAAAGAAGAGTTTATGTGACTTGGCTTTTAATAATTTCATTTAACAAGAAACAAAAAATTAAGATAAACTGAAAAATTCCCCATACTTTCTTTACTTGTCTTGTTGGATAAACAATTTTTGGCAGGTCTTGTTATCCAGCTGAATTTATCAGCATACTAAGTTGTTGCAATACCAACAAATACAGAGCATGCTTGTTGTAAGTGTTAAAAATGATGACAACAAGAACCCAAGCCCTTCTCTGAGGATTACTGGGAATCTTGTGCCCTTTTCACAACAGAGATCTCCAGAGAAATTCCCTTGTGCCTTACCCAGTTTAAAATATTAAGATGAGCTGCAGCAGGCAGAAAAAGCAGTAGTCAAATGATGTTCTTCCCACACCACCCTGCTAACTTCAAAGAAGATGCACAGGGAACAGAGAACAATTAAGACTGGTTTCAGAACATGCTGCCTCAATATAGAGCATCACTGCTAAATTTTGTCCATACCCAATGTATAATCTCAGAGAAATTTTGAGAGACTTAGGAGAAGCAAACAGGGGATGGAATGACATCCTAAACATCACATTTGATAATTAACCTTTCTGAGACTAAAACGGATCAAAATCAATTATGATAGTCAAGAGTCCTTTTTGAGCAAGAGTCTTAATGTAGTTTTCACTCCATTGGGAATGCCAAGTACTGTTTAGCTTGAATATACATCAGAAGTTATATCATAATAGTGTTTTGGTATATGAAAAATATTCAAAGTGCAAACACCAGAACTTTGTTGCATCCTAATGTATAACCACCCCTGGCATCTTTTTTGGACATCTGATCCTTCTGGTTTGCTTTTTTGAATTAGGTATGACATTTTCATCATACCAGATTCCTCGCTTTGGCCTTTTTGCACTATGTGTGCTGATAGAATACAGGGGCTTGTGAGCTCTTTTGAGGCAACAAACTCAGTATTTGAACATTCAGAAGCAACTCTAGGTCCATTTGTATAAATATTTCTAACACTTTGAAGCTCGTAAAAGTTTTTGAAACAAAAATGTTGAACCTGCCACAAACAAGTCACTGAAAGCAACACTTCTGCTGGGAAGGCACTAATTTTTATGAAATCTGTAGAAAAGGTGTTTAATGTTTAGCATGGTCTGAGTATGGGCAATACCAATTCGGTGACCAAGACCAACAACTCAGAAATAGGTCAGAAAAGTTTACTTTACCAGTTTCAGAGTTGAGAGCTGAACTTGGCCACTCATGTCCCAGGTGAATGTCTTTATTCTGCACATGGCCAATCTGTTTTTCTAGCCCAATTAATATTTAATTGTTTATGCAGCTGCAACAAGAAAGGCTGAGAGAAATCCAGCCCAGAGCAGCAAACTGCGGAATGGTTTGCACATTCCTTGGGGAAGTGAGAGAATGGAAAATGCTCTTTTTCTCTCTGCAGTTTGCTAAGAAGCTCTACTTTTTTTTTTCACCAAGAACTTACTCAGTTCTTAGGTTTTCACCCACATAAAATAACAAAAAAGAGCATATTAAAAAAAAAACAACAAACAAAAACCAAAACCAAAAAAACACCAAAACCTAAGCACACGAACAATCACAAGCCCCTCCCAAACAAACTACAAACTTGACCAACTTTGTTAGACAGAAATATTTCTCCTATATATAACACTAAAAAAATGGTGTAGTGTAACTTTGGGCTCTTATGGACTCTCAGAATTGAGACTCTCCCCATTTCTGCTCTTCAGCAAAAGATCCACTTACTTCCTCCCTTTTGAAGACATCTCACAGCAGGTTCTACACCAGTAGCACTTACACCCAGAGCCCTGCTGGTTTTGGCACTGACACTTTGCTCTCCAAAGACAGCAACCCAAGGTTAGTAGAAGTGATAAGATTGGTCAAAGATTGACAAATATTACCAAAATAAACAAATATAAAAACTGAAATTAAAAAAAAAAATTAATACAGAGAAAAAAAAAATCATGATGAGATGTAGTTTACCCAAGCCTTTTATGTAGGTCACTCCTACCCCATCCCTTTTGAGATGGGACAGTTGTTTCCTTCTCTCCTTTTTACCTCATCTCACCTGCCCTTCTGAAATCTCCCCCAAGGTCACTGTTATTGTCTGTATCTTCTCATTCTGGTTAAACCCCTTCTGCAGAGTGTCAGAGGTGTGTATCAGAGCAGATGGCGCTACATTGTCCGCTATCCCTTGAAACCTCAACTGGGATGTGTGATATTACCAGCTAACAGTCCTCCCTCCCTCCCGTTCTCCGTTAATTTTTATTAGCAAATTAAATAGTCAGTGTGCCCTAATGCAATCACTGCAGTAGCCAGTCAACACACTGCATGCATTACTTATCACAAATGTTTCTCCTGCCATTCTCATCCATCAGTGAACTGCAAACCAGAACAGCACAACTGTGGATAATAAATATTTTTCAGAAGTTGCTCAATAAACTGAAGTTACAAAGGGATCTATGGGACTTGAATGATTCTTACACTTACCACAGTGGTAAATACCAGCTGCTCATGGCTAAGTCAGCTGTTCCAGGAATGGGGCACTTACAGATGACGCAGCCAGTGATATTTCTGGAAGAAACTATATGCTATGTGGGGAGCTTCTACACTGCAGAAATTCGACACTGATCTGTTGAAGAGTCTAAATCTGCACCATGTAACAGGAAAAAAGGCCCATTTTTTGGCACTGCAACAGTCAATGTGCAATGGCAATATTTATTGACCTATCCATAGTTGTGACACAATTAATGGCAATTTGGTTCCAGAAAAAATGCATGTGATTGACCTTATTTCATTAGTCTGGAGAGTATTTTACAAACTGAGAGCAAAGTGCTGTGATTTAACAGATGAACTACAATAGCTGATTTATTTAATCTTATTTCAATTCTGACCAACCTAGTTACCTTTCAGAGATAATATATTAATGAAACAGCCTCTATACAAGTATTGGTCCAAGATTAAAGAAAGCAAGAGTCTTTTGTCTGGATTTGTATTTCAAATGGATCTCCATGTGCTTAACTGTATTGATTCAAGCAGTAGGCATATGATTAGATAGATAGATGGAGTTTTTCAACTGATCTACATTCATGATACCACACAAAACCATTCCAACAGCATTTTGGCTTTAATCTCAGATATCTGACTCCACATAAATTCTTTTTCTAACCCAGAACATCAGTTCATGAAGCTGCAGCTGGAATAAAGACATGGAGGACTGCAGGAAACTTTTGCTAATGACAAACAGTTTACATACCTTTTAATTGTAAGCTGTGGTGGGAAAATAAATCAGGCAGCTTTTTCTAGCTTCCTACACTGGTGCAGGCACAGAAGAACCCTTGTGGGGCCTCAGTGAAGGACTGAGACTGCAAAGCAGCCTTCACATTGACTTAAGTGGGCCAGAACTCCAGTCCCAGGGGGCAGGAGCAAAGCGGAGCTACAGCAACCAAAACTTGAGAGGTAAAACACCGCATTAATAACAGCAACAACAAAGAAAGGTTTCTGACAAAGCATTTGATTAATAGAAAGTCGATTTTTTTCCTTGTGATGTTTCCAAAATGAGTCTGCTCCTGTCTCTTCTCAAAGAGAATATACTTGCTACAAAACAAGAGAGAGACAATGGCACTTTTAATTTGGTTCAAAACTACTAACTTTTCCCCAGTCCTTGGGGAAGAACTATTTTTTATTTTTGCTTTGGAAGTGCTGTAGAAAGAAGAACTGATCATTTTCACAGCACTATGGATGTGACAGATTTTGGAATGGGAAGAAGCAGGAGCAGATCCACGGTCCTATGACCTTCCCATACCTTGGAAATGCACCAGGACAGCATGGGAAAAGGAAAGAGCATGCAGTCCACAGTGGAAGAAAACCCACTAATTACATCTGATATTTTCAAAACACCAAGAAGAAATTAGGGAACTAATGAAGTTGTCTTATTCCCCTAGGCAATAAACTAATCCCAGCTAGATGAGAAGTGTGAGACAGTACACCAAGAAAACTGCTGTCCCTTTTGGGTCTGGCTGTCAGCTGGGATAGATCAGCATTGCCACATAAAGTCAGAGCTGTTTTGCACCCATTGAGAATCTGGCCCAAAATTATTAACTTCAGTTAAATACGTTCAATTTTTAACACTATCTGTGTATTTAAAATGAAAGGAAAATCTCAGATCAGACAGTTTATATGCAGTAGCCTGTTAATACAAAATCCACTACAGGGCATGATCTGAATTAGGAAGCCTATCACCCACCCTGCCTTGTCCTTGATCACACCTCCTTCAGAGGCTTAGAACTCCTGAGAGGAACAGTTTGCACTGAATACAGTTCCAGAAACCTCCAGCAGTGAAAACCAGCATCAGTTCTTTCAGGGCTCAGGCTCCTGTGGGGAGTGGGAGGAGGAAGAGCACCAGCTGGCATAGACCAAGCATGCTGTTGCTGCAAGGGCTACTTGTTTTCACCTTTGCCTCCTTAGATTTTACGAAGATATTTGTTATTTCTGCCTTGAGCATTCATTCAACACATCTTGCTGGGTTGCCCTGCTATGCTGTTTATTTTCTAATGGATGGTTCAAGCACATGATTAGCCCTCAGGTTTGAGTCAAAGTAACAGGCAAATTAGAAGCCTAGAGGAATTAGGGAGCCAAAAAGGCACTTGGAAATGAGCACTGAAAGATATTCAGAGTTGTCTCAGACCCTCACACATCCTTCTGCTGTTGCAATAGCCAGGAGCAGATTGTTCCACTCTTTCTTAGGAACCCGAGGGATTTAATCACCAGAAGTGTATAAAGCCTGCTCGGGGTCTGTTTTCTGTAGCTTCCCTTTTACACTCCTGTCATACAATATCCTTACCTGTGTGCTCAGTTTTTTTCTTTTTATTTTTTTCAACTCCTTTATTCTTTTGTTCTTTTGAAGATAAGCTGTTTTTTGAGAAGTTCTGCCTGTGTTGATTCATTCAGCAGTTAAGTCTCCCTTTGTTTTTCTTCTGAATTTTAAAGATACAGACTGGATAGTCTTGAATCAATGATATTATCAGGATTTTTTAAAAATTATTCTAAAGCAAGCAGTAGCCCATTGCTGAATTCCAACACAGAATCAACACTCATTTTGATACAGTTTCGCTTTAATGGACTGAATCATTGGCTGCTTTTGTCTCTTACATAAAAGAAGAATCAGCCTCAGTAATCAGAGCTAAATCTCAACACCAGGAGGAAAAAAAAAAACACCACTCTTCTTTCTGGTGCCAAAACCCCACATGCCCAAGGCATAAAGAGAGCACTGTTACAGCCCCTTAGCTAAGGTCTAATAACCAAAGATCTTTTAATCTGGTTAGAGATTTGACCAGTTCTTTCACAGAGATCATCAGAAGAAAGACACGCTTCATCCTATTCAATTGCCATGGGATTGCCCCTAAATTGCCCATAGGAAAATTCACCTGGAAGTTTCAGTCATTTCTCATTTTATACCTTTTACCATCTAAAAATGTTCAGGTACAGGTTCTCCCATGAGACAAAAGACATTTTTTCGCCTGATCCTATAAATTCACTTTTCTGATTATTGTACGATATTAAAAAAAAAAAAAAAGCATCTTTGCCCTTTTCTCAAATCTACCCTTTTCCATATTCAGAATAAAAGTTTTTACCTATAAATGACAATTCTGCTGTGTTTCAATTACATTGGCATTACAAGACATATTTCCCCTTGACAGATATCTGTGTTCACCTGTGTCTACCACCCTGATGTAAAATACTCTGTAGGAAAGAGGGGATCATGAACCTTATTTCTCAAATACATTTAAGTATCATCCTGTAATGTGATACTCTTAAGTTTAGAAACAGAGCATAGGAAAGGACACAGATCCAGCCCAGCACTGGAGAGAAAGCACCATCTGCTCACTGGGATGGCTGTTTTTTAGTGAAGGCTCCTGTTCTCTAAAACTTGGGACAATAATGTGTTAAATCACTGCTATACACAGCATTCAGGAAAAGAGGATAAATTAAAGCATACTGCTTCAAAATTAGAGCTCTCAGTGTTAGTCGAAGGGGCAATGTGATTAGGACATCCTACCAGAAGTGGAAAGCTCAGTTGTTCCTGGCCAGGTAAGTTATTACTATTCATTGAGTTCTGCTTTCCTGGGGGTTTTTTAAGTGTTTTTAACATATTCAGTGGTTATAACAGAAGAATGAGTTGAAATTCAGGACACAAGGAAGCAAAACCAGGCCAAAAAATTGCAGCAAGCTAGTGGTCTAGCTCAGGACTGTGGCACAGCACAGAGGCAGTCTCCTCTGTCTCCCACTGACTCAGGAATGATGGAATTAACTCTTCTGAGAAAATAAGTGTTTATTACTGCAGGATGTAACACTGTCCTACCAGATGAACTCACCTGGAAGACTGGGGGGTTTGAGTATAAAATTAATAAAAGTTCTGCAACACAGAACAAGAAAAAGGAGTTTTGCAAGTAATGGATTTTTAGCTCCTTTTCTCAGTCTCTGGTTTCTAGACAGTTTTGGTTGGAAGAAGTGTGGATCTGCTACACAGGTTGTACTGCAAGAGTAATCAGTGACAAATAATTCCTACTAGTTGAAACTTGCCAGAGTGGTAAGCTACTCCAGACCTATTTAGAGAGGATCTAGGTTGTACTAACAGTACTGGAACAAACCCAAGATGGTGTGAAAGCATCAATTCACATATCCTTCATATATTTCTAGAGAGAAATTGAGTTGCACTACAGGAATGAAATGCCGACACAGTCCTTGCCCTCTAAATAGGCAAAGTCCTCTGCAGACTTTACTGTTGGGCTGCCAAAGGAAGCACCAGTATTTCAGCCTCTCAGAACTACCAACTGAGCTACTGACCCAACAGCTTCTGAAAAACATAAACAAATGAGTGAATTTTAAATGTGATCATATACCAAAGGAAATCACTGCAGAGATACAGCTGGGGAAAAAGAAAGCAAGCAGAACATTTCTTCAAAGTATGCTGAGCTCACCTCCTGCTCCCCAAAATAAAATGAATGAGATGTCTTCTTGTCTCATGAGAAGAAACACAGTAGCCTAAAAATCTGCCACAAAGGATACGTTACAATGCCCTTGCAATGTTTTGTACATGTGAAAGACCAGTTTTCACTGCATCATTATTTCTATTGCAAAAGGTTCCAGTCAAAATTGCTTTCACAGTTTCAGGCATTGCAGTTGATGCATGACCCCAGCTTAAAGACAAGCGGAGTTTTATTTGAACCACATGGAATGTCTGAATATGGAAAACAAAGAAAGAAACAGCAAAGGTAACATCAATAAAATATCAGAGTCCCACAGACACACAACTGACCATCTTCAACTTAATGTCATTACTATTAGAGAATTGAGTAGTCCAGTCATTAGTTTGTTAGGTTGAGTCCTTTCTTTCTGGCTAAATTGACATTAATGGAAAGAAAAACGTAAGGACTTAGATATATTTGCTCAGTAATAGAACCCTCACTATAGAAAGTCATTGAGGTGCTGGAGCAAGTTCAGAGAAGGGCAATGAAACCAGCAAAGGGGCAGGAGCACAATTTTGATGAGAAGTGACTGAGAGAGGTGGGAGTGTTTATCCTGAAGAAAAGGAGGTTTGGAGGTTTTTTTCCTCTCCCTCATTTTTTTTTTCCCTTGGCTGGTTTTGGGAGGAGGAACACTTTTCACTCTGTCTTGGACAGCTGGTGTTTTGCCAGCTCAACCCGAGACAAGAGGACACCTTATTGCTCTCCACATTTACCTGAAAGGAGGTTATACCTACGTGACAGTTGGTTTCTCCCAAGAGACAAGTGATAGGACAAGTGGAAATGACCACAAGCAGCATCAGGTAGGTTTAGATTGGAGGAATGGTCAGACATTGGAATAGGCTGCTCAGGAACTGGTAGAGTCACTATCCCTGGCAATGTTAAAAAATATCTAGATCTGGCACTTGGGAATGTGTTTTAGTGGTGGACTTAGCAGTGCTGGGTTAGTGGTTGGACTCAATTATCTCAAAGGTCTTTTCCAGTCTTAACAAATCTATGGTTCTATGATTCTATAGTTGTTTCAGGGACAGATGAAGTTTTCTTGAGGACATTGGTACAGTTATGAATTACACAAACCACTGAGGAGCCACCAGGTGACATACTGTTCCCTGTGCGTGCATACTGTCTATTTGTACTTCTGAGAAATTTTTCTCTCTGCAATAGTTAGATCTTGAAAATTATGAGATTGCATATAAATAATCAAGGATATTACCAAGCTTAAATTACATAAATGCATTATCAATTTCTCTGTACAGGAACAAATTCTATTCCACCTTGATTTATGTGCCAGTACAAATTTTCAAAGAGGCATACACAGATGGTGTAATAGCTTGTGTCATGAGATCATTTAATAATTAATCATAATGCAATAATCTTTAGGCACATTAGGGCAGCGTTGAAGGCCTAATTCAGAACAGCATTTCTTTGGAGATCTTGCTGAAAGCTTCTGTTTTCTTACTTTGTATAAGCAAAGCACTATGGTGTGTATCTTCCAGGAGAACATCCATATGCCCTTAATCCAAGGAGAAACAGAGAAAGGGGGTTACATCCAGGGAGTTGCTTTGATATTCCAGTTTCTACTTGAATGACAAAATTTATCTCAGCTTTTGCTCCCTCATTCTCATGGGAGAGCAATTTCAAGAGACAGCTACCAGTACCTTGCTGTAAACATCTAAATACCACGTTTTATCTATATGACTGGCAAGAATTAAAGATCTTAATATCTTTCATAGAGAAATTGATGGAGCTTTGGCTGAAACAGAGGCAGAAAACTTCAGTCTCAGTACAAAGTAGGACACACTGTTCTGAATTTCGTTTAGTTATGTTAATCAGCTGAACAACTTGAGAGAAGAACGTCATGAAGGGTAACCAAGGGGAGAGGTGATAAGGCTCATTTCCTTATCGGTTGGACAGAAAGTCGAACAGAAATGGTTTATCAAGAAGAAAGGCTTAGAAAAAAATTGCAATTCAAAATAAAAATGAATCTGTTGTGTCTGTATTTTTAATATCCAGCAAAGTTGTGCACTTTGTCCCAAATCATCTTTCTCAAAGTTATTTTGTACATCTCCCTTGAGAACCAGGATCAGCACGGCAGAGATAAAATAGTTGTTTGCAAGAAATGTTCTTTTTCAAGGACTGGATTTTCTGTCCTTTTCCAGTTACCAGTACAGAAGTATTTTGGTCCAAAGTCACTGTTTCACTCACATAACTCCAGGAGGGTATTTGGAACATTAGGTAAAGTATATCCCACTGTAAGGTTTCTATGTGTAGAGCTCTCTGGTTGTCAAGAACATTTATTTTTTTTTCTGGTGGCTTTGGAGATATTTTGGCAGCTTTTGTATTTGTTGTTCTCATAGGACCTGACTCTAAAAAGCTTCTTATAATCAGTTTGGTGAGGTTTAGGAGAGCTAAACGTTTAAAGGCTAGAAAGGAGAGGGTCAACATGTGTTATTTTTGCAATGCAGGAGGTAACCACGGAGTGATATTCTGTATCCCATACGGGGTAGCAGCATAAAACCCCTAGTCATTTTCTAGTTGTGTGCTTAAGAGTGTCGTTCAGGTAATTTTTAAAAAAATGTAATTATTCCACAGAAAAGCATCCTGGTGCATGGAAGTTGTGCTGAGATGGGCTATGAGCATTTTCCCCTCGGTGTAGATGCAGAGGCAGTGATATCTAACTACACCATGTGTAGGCTGTGTTTTGAATAATAGCTTGTTGTATAGCAGCAAGTGTGCAGTTTGTGAGCTTTCTATGAAGAACATTTTAGAGATTGCTGTTGAACATGACAACTACGAAGTTTTCCCAGTATAAGAATATTCTTACAATTTGATGGAGGACAAGGTAGTTAACGTATTTGTGCTACAAAGACAGAGAAAAGACTTGCTACCTGTCAGACTGAAGAATTACATGTCCCTACTCCTTTCAATCACTTTGTAAATGGATATAAACTTGCCTGCTATCCCTACTGAAAATTCACTCTGGGTGTCCAGCTGTGATTTGATGATGCTTTTACAAACCCCCATCAGCTATTAAAGTCCATTTGCTCCAGGGATTTTCATTATGTGAATATTTCAAAATCCATTTGTCAATGAATAGCAGAATGGCCAGTCCTTTCTTGGGGTCAGTTCTCACCGAATGTTTGTTGCCTTTCTACTGACAGCTGAATGACAAACCAGTGCAGGCAGAACTATTTGAAATAACAAGAAACAAACCTATTTCTATGCTAATATGTTTGAAACACTACATTTCTCTGACAATATTACAATGTTGGAGTCTATAAAACGTCTATAGAATATTTGTTCTGTTGCTGTGTTAATAAACAAGGATTCGTTATTCTAATTTTGTCCTTCATTCTCTGTAACCTTTGCAGAAAGGAAAAAAAAAGAGCTCATAAATAACAGTGGTGATAAATTAGTGCAGAGAACTAGACATATTTACATGGACAAAGACTTCATATTGAAACATTAATTACTGCAGGCAAATTTAGTTTTCCCTTTAATCAGATTTTACAGGTAATTAGCAGTCAACTGAGATTAATTACAATTCATTTTGTGTTAATGTCATCTTTTGGTCACAGAAAGTTTACACAGTATTTTATTTACCAGATGTAAAGCTAATTCTTACACAGACATATCAAGGTTATGCAAACATGTTTTTAGTTTCACTGCACACCTCCTACTTGTCTTAGAAATACGTGCGTGAGATACCCCATGGTCTCCAGAGAGGCATGCAAGATCCCCAGGCACACCAAAACTCCTGTAAAACTGCAAATGTTCCACCCAACCAGACTTCCACATTATTCAGCTGAAGTCAAAAGGGTTATCAGGACTCATAAGTACATTCAGTGTGTGACCACATTATTGCATCCCACCCCATGTTGGAATCCACATGCTGTAGCTACTCAGAATTCTCATACAGGAGACTCACTGACTGAGGGGATAGGCCAACCTGGCTGGACCTGATTCACCAAATCACACTCTTAAATTAATAGAGCCAACATTTTTTGTCCCCTCCCAGGCCACTTTATAGACATGTATGAAGCCCCCTGTAAAATAATTGAACTCACATTACAGCAGTTATTCTCTACAGAACCAAAGCATCTCCTGACCTGTCACTGTTACGGAAAGTGAAAATGGAGAGCAAAGGAAATTAGTTTTTAGGCCTCATCATGAATAGTCAGCAATCAGAGCTGCTACTGAAACCAGAGAGTACAGAAAATCACATCTTCTGAAAACCTGCTCAGAAAGTGAGCTGTAAAGGTCAGACATAAAGCTCATGGGAGGCTCATGGGCTCCAGCCTCTCAGAAAGCATCAGGGTTTAACTCTAAAAATCCCACTTCCTGGGCCAGAATGTTTCAAAATAGTATTTTGGGTATACCTCATGTGTTCAGAACAGATAAAAGGTCTACCAAATAAAAGACAGAAGCAGAAAGACAGAAAGCTGCAATAACCAGTTCCTAGAAGAGCCACAGTGCTTCTGCACAGAAGGAAAGGGTGGCCTTGAGCAAAACTCACTGGTGAGTAATCCATGGGAAACAGCAGATCCCTCTGTGAAGCACCACTAGACCTGCTTCACACAGGCTTGATCTCATCAGATCCCAACACACACTGCTTCTTTTCTGGCTGTGCCTCAGCCCTTATAGGCATGGAAAACTCTAGGATGTGGGTGACACCAGGACTCTGAATCTGGGGCCTCAGCATCCTAAGCAGGTGGAGGAGGTAAAGGCAGGGAAACACTGAACTCATCTTTCCTCCTGTCACATGCAGCCTGTGCTAACTTTGTGCTGGTGCCAAGTGAGGAAACACTCACTGATGGGTTTTAATACTCCTCTCTAAACCAAAAAGGGTTGAATGTCATAGTCTGACTTCAGACAAGCAAAAACAAAAGGTCAGAAATCATTGTGGGAATTCACTCAGACATTTTCTTCCTCTGTTTTCTATTGCTTTCTTCTTATCACCCTAAATGAAACAAACCCAAGAAACAGCCAGAAGTACATGAACCAAAACTGAAGAAGTGGATATATAACTTACGGTAACTGTTCAACGTATCTGACTGTGGAGCACACTGAAATTGCTTAGACTGAATGAGGAAATAAATCTGATTGAGAGGTGAGTAACTGGGAGTATTTCATCAAACTCACTTGAGGCAGGAAAGCAGAAACACACACCCAATGTGTTCTCACTGTAAAGCTCCCAGCTGCGGTTACAACAAAAATCACAAAACACATCTCTGAGTGTAACACCAGAGTTTGAGGAATTTTTTCCCCCATAATAACACGGAAAACTCTTTTCCATTAGATCAATTCCCTCCTGCTCAAGTGAAAAGTCTCTTGGGAACATGTACCCCAGATAAATACAACTCAAATGCCTGGAGACCATCAGAGCAGGAGGATGCTTGTCAAGTCCTTCTTACAGTTGGTCGACATGGCCTTTGAGTTGCCCACTGAGCTGTGATAATGTAATGCTGGAGTCACAATACAACTGAACAACAAAAACCCATTGGCACTCTATTTTTAACTTCTTGGGATGAGTCATTTGGCAGTGAAATAGTTGAACAATACCCTGCACTGATAACTTGTTTTCATCCAGTAATTTCAAAATATGTGGTAAAGCTACATCACCTTTGAGAACTAAAAGCTACTCTACAGTCTTTTAGAGGAAAAAGTGAAAGAAGGTCCAGGATGAACAAGTGATCTTACCAAGACTACTGTAATAATCAGTGATAGAATTGGAAACAGGAATACAAACACTGACAGTCCACTTTTCATACATTAATCTTAGAAGACTACTTCACCATCATTGACTGTGGCAGTCAGGTCTCCTAAGAGAAACAACTGTATTAAAACTAATTAACTTAAAATTTAAAGAATTCATTTAAAATAATAAAAATTAATTCTGCCTGCACATCAATTTCATCTCGGCATTTTCCTAATTAGAGTCTACAAGTTCTTTTGTTTATCAATTATACATCTGGAGAACGACACACAGAATGTCATCACTGTCTGGCACCAAAGCAGTTGTCCAGGTCCACACTGGCCTCTGCCATTACTGTCTGACTGTGAGTCTGTGACATCCCAGCACCATGGTGCCATGCCAGGCTGTGGGGTCCCACATGAGTAGATCAGACATTCCAAGATGGTGTGAACACAGGACAGGTGTTACACAGCTCTTTGTCTATCACTATGTAAAATTCCTCTTCTCCCACTGAAGTAGAGGTGTATATAGAAATGGCTTTTCCTTTCTAGCACTTCTGTGCTTCAGACTTTTATTAAACTGGAAAATGACAGTTCTAGCAAGACCTTAATATATGCTTAATATTAGGAGGATATTTTTCCAGTCCCCTTTATCTCACATCATGGTGACCCCTGCAGTAATACATGAGTGAACAGGTGATGCAGAAAAAGTACGTCTACCACCTGCACTCAAGAAAGCTGAGCTGTTAAGGCAAACAGGAGGACCTATTGCTCTTATTCCCACTTGAAGACATGGATAGATCTGAGACATATTTTTAATTGTCCCAGCTATTCAGACCTTTGGATCCAACTCTGTAGGGTTCAAGGACTGCCCTTATTGCTGCTGAGCGGTAATTATGCTACAACAATGTGGTTTCAAAGAAAACACTTTTTAGCTGAAATTGCTGCATGGGTGAAACTAAAGTAATAAATTTGGCAAAATAACACTGGGGCTCAGGATGACATCTGTGTGTTTGCACAGCGCCTTGCACCAGTCCTGCCTGGGGCTTTTGAGCAGTACTTGACATTAATATCAATGTTCCCAACAGACAGCAAGTTCATTAAACTCAGTCAGGAAGCAAAGTGAATTCAGTAGACAATGGAAACACCATAAGACCAATTAAGTGAGACTTTATACATCATTTGTGTATAAGAACTTAGAGGCTTTCACTAGATTCCAATAAAATAGTCCTGCATCAACAAGCTAAGTAAATCATTTCTCAAGAGGAAATAAAAAAAATGGAGACAACTTTCAGAACTTACATAAGATAAAGTATTTAAAAGTATTGTAGTTTATGCAATATTTCAAACGCTAAGAAAGGTTACAAAACCCACTGTACATCAAACAAGTTCTTAATATGTACTACATAAACTTTAAAATTAGCAAAACCATCTAACAAATTAGTTATATCTGTCTTCACTAAGAAACTTTTAATTCTCTTCTCTTTCAACACTGCTCCGTAAGTACTGCTCTGTAAATTCCTAATTCTTTAAAATCCCTGAGGCTGTAGTTTATATTTCTCCAAATGGCATATTGGAGCACACCAACAGGAGCTTTTATGTTTTCTACAGGCTTCTATCTTCCATCCAATCCAGAGTACGAATACTCTCCGTTGCCATGCTCCATTTTCTTCTTCTTACTTAATTTATACTCTTCTGATGCAATACTCACATTCTTTTCCAGTATCTCCTTTAGGCAGAAATGCCTTCAAGAACAGTCAAAATAATTTAGTCACTTCTCCCTGATTCTGAGTCATTTACCTCTATTCTGAATCACTATGAAACACTGCATTAAGTGCTATACTTAGAGTATGTTGCAAATATAATAGAATTTGAAATACATTTCAAAAGACAACTCATGTCATGTATCAATATGAGCAGTGGATCAGGAGATTGCAAATATATAGCTATCTATAACTAGAAGCAAAATCTTCATTCTTCATGTAAATTAGATAAACAGGAGAGCCAGTTAGCTATTCTATGCAATGGCAGGCATCGAAGTTTAAATGAAATTTTCAGAAGATTTTGAGGGGTCTCTTTGTCTAACTTAAGAGGAAGAAGCATTTCATGAGATCTGACTCATTACATAATAGCTTGGCTCATGGATTCCCAAAGTGTGGTGCCTGCCAGTGTACCCTCAGTCTTTGAGCCACTACTGGTCCTCAACTTACCCCAGAAAACAGACCCCCATAAGGCAACACAATTCCCACATTGCCAAAACATGAACACAAATGAAACAGAGAAAAGTACCAACAACAAGAGAAAATGCAAAGTTCTACCTGAACTATCTTCTTATGCAATTCTGCACAAGAAGGTTTGGAATTCTTTTTTAAGAATATGTAGTCTGTGAATAAGAAAGGGTGAGAGCCGAGCTCTCAAGGTGCTGGTGTCCCTTGTTTTTTGTTCATTAACCTGCATTAACAATGTCAAACCGTACAAGAACCAGCTGAGAGCTTGATTCCCTATATTTTGCAAGATTCCAGCACATCATCAAACAGCTAGAAATACCTTATATAATGGCCAACCTTTGCAAACGAAGATTTGGGAAGGGCTCTCCCCATGTGGGTTGTGCCCTTTGAGCCTGTGCAATGGATTTTTT
>JAWWEV010000083.1:6569784-6593589 GCA_035583235.1 Hafferia zeledoni | reverse complement strand
ACGAAGATTTGGGAAGGGCTCTCCCCATGTGGGTTGTGCCCTTTGAGCCTGTGCAATGGATTTTTTTAGGTGAGGCAACAGCGTGCACAGAAGTGGCCCCACCGTTTATGTCCTAAGGTTCATTTGCCACGGCCGAGCAAGCTTAGACAGTGACAGTGAAGTCCTTGGGACTATCTACAGCACCCGGTACTGACCAGGGCTGACCCTGCTGAGCATCCCAGATCTGACGGGATCGGATGGCAGGGAGGCTTTAGCTGCCAGGGACGGTCCCCACTGAGGCTCGAACTCGCGACCTTGGGATACAGAGACTGGAGTGCTCTCCATTACACCACGGGACCGCCCCCAAGAAATATCTACAGTGCTTTCTTAAGGCTACCATTCTCTGCAGGTAACTGCTTTGGCTGGTGCTTTCATACAGTCTAATCCTCAATGGAGGCAGAATATGACCACGGTACAACTTTTCTCTTACAATGTAGTGCAGATTATAAAAAGTCTTCACATAACCCCTCTTGATTCAATGTTTGCAAGTAGTACCAGTCCAACTTTCTGCAATCATTAATGAAAATATAAGGCTGGAATTTCCTTCTTCAGCAACAATACACAGCAGGAAACTATGCGACTGAAAGTGATTAATAAGATTTCCTTGAAATAGGGCATGGGCAAAATTCCCCCAGCACTTTGAAACTCCAGTCAAGTGAAATCAAACTGAACAAAACAACAAAGTGAACCTTAGTTTCTATATTGAGGATCAGAATAATGCTCTAGCTGAGTGGGTACACTATTTCCAAGTGTTACTAACACTTTTAACCTCTGAGAGATACATATGTGCTCCACAGACAACTAGGAGAAACTCAGAACAGGTTTGATAACAGCACATTTCAGTATAAAAAGCTATGCCTTAGAGAACAGGAAGGATTAGATAAGGAGAAAACCTGGCCCCTATGGGCTCATTTAAAACCCTCAAATTGAGTGAATACTTCAAATAATTCAGTAACACTATTTACTTCAATAAAAAGTAGATTCTGCAGGCTCACCAAAGGAATATTTCAGTATATTTTGGTTTCCATCATTTCAGCTCTGATTTTACGATGAAAGTTAAGGACTAATCTCAGCTCAGAAAGGCGTCCTTATTCATCTGCTTTCTGGGAAGGGAGGTTATATGTATTTATCATTGCGTATTGAGGTTAACAGTACTGTCATTTAAGGTTATGAGGTGTCCCCTTGTTTGCTCTCTGTAAACTAGGATAAAATCTTATCCTTCATAATGATGACTGGCTTGATCAAGAAATAATCCAGCAACTGATAGTGACACCAAAAAATGGATTTAGTAAGATATGGCATAGGATAGACATAATTTTTTTGCGGAAGAGAAGAATAAAATGCCAGCAGTTAAAACTGAGAGCACCACAACTGAGTGAGAAAAAAAGAAATCTCTTATCTAAAATGTGCTGGGGGAAAGAAATAATCTCCAACTAAATTCTGCACACAAAGATGCAAAATATCTTTCTCACATGCACCTAATCCCAAGGTGTTCTCTACTGCCAGCTCAGTGAGTGCCCCGAGGCAAAATAACTGCTGCCTCAGTAAGAGAAACCCACAGTACCATAATAAGAGCTTCCCTCTTGATTCAAAACATATCTTGTAAAAGCACCTTACACTTGGACAAACCTAATAAAAAAGTAGTAAATAAGAAGTAGGATATTTAAAGTGGATGTCCCAACTATACAGCAAAACACTGAGAACAAGTTTAAATAATAATATACATTAATAAGATTGAATTGTCTGTGCAGAAATCCTGTGTATAATACACAGGAAATAAAAAATTAGAGCCAATATTTCTATAATTCTGCATGCAAAATATCTACATAAATGTATGTACAAGCACACGCATAGGCACATACATGATCCTGAACCCTTTCACACACTGACGCACTTTAATTTTCCCTCCACACCTTAGTTATGCTTCTTGCTGAAAAGCAAAGACTTAAAACGGTTGTCTCCTATCCAATTGCCCTTTCTTATCCTCTATTTGATACAGGTCCTTCTGTTGCATGGTGCCTATGATAAATAGGTCATGAAAATGCTACTCTTTGTATAGCTACTTGCATTATAATATCTTTCTATAAGTACCTACAATTTTCAGTAAAGGAAGATCTTTGGGGTAGATCAAACAGCCTGGATTCCCTTTTAATTAAATAAGAGACAGCACAATCAAGCTTTTGTAGTCCTTCAAAATAAGAACTCAAAACCTAGAATTTTTGATATTTTGAACATTTTCTAAAAATGCAGAAAATGCAAGTACAGATCTACACATCTACATATCCACACATGAAATAAATGACATTTTATCCTGTGTTTACATGGCCATTTGAAATGTTTTCTGCAGTGTATTGTTTCCCTTGGGTTACAGACAGCAGGGGAATCTTGTACAAAATAATGCAGACTGTAATAGCCCAAGAGTGATGCAGAATTCAAAGCCTCACCACTGAGAATTTTATGGTTCTCTCTCCAGCATTTCATGAAGGGAAGAGAATCAGAGAAAAAAAAAAAAAAGTATTTTCATGGGTACTTCTAAAATTAACATTGACAGAAAAATTCTCAGCTGAGTGTCACTGTTTTATCTGTCATTATTATATGAATAAAAATTCATTAAAAGATACTCCCTTTGAATTTAATAGATCTACTTTCATGAGTCGGATGTACAGGATTTGTCAATAAATATGACACAACTAGTAATATAAAAGATTGAGAAGGTAGTAACTGCAATAACAACTTGTACTTTAAATATGTATCATTACAGCTACATAATTAATATGCTTATGTAACCAGAAATGGAAAGAAGTACAAAAGATATGGGTGAAAAAGGAGGCACAGAGCAGTTTGATATTTAATAAATGCATTGGGATGCAACTTAGATCATGTATATTTGTAACACATCTTGAAAAATTAAGCTTCCTGGTGACACTTTCATCTGGCTCCAAAGTAGCTGAGAGTTCTTTGTCTCAACTGCATTTGGAGGAAATCAAAAGCATTGCCATGCACATGGAATCTCAATAACGCATGTTAAAATAGATATCTTCACTCCACCATGCTTGTCTTCTTGGAGATAGCAGACCAACAAGATAACAATATTTATTATTGAATAAATTCTATCTATAACTGGAATTATTTCACACTTGATATTACCCTTGTGATTGCGTTTATCTCATCAGTAGTTACTTGCTTCCCTTTCCCCTCAGTACCTCTTACTTCTGCCCATCTCTTATGTATGGTCCATGCTGTCTTTCCAACAACAGCCCTTTGGGGACCATGATTTGCTTACTCTAATTTTTCTCATGGCAGCACAATACAGCTTAAATTGTTCCTGGCCTTTAGGTGGTATTTCATTAATGAGTATTAATATAAAATAATAAAACCTCTGTGTGGTATGGGAATATTCTGCATGCTTTTCAGAAATCAACCGAAAGGCACATCCTCACTGAACTGCTCATAAGTCCAAATTCCAACTCGGTTGATCAGTGATTATCAACTTGCTGGCTCTGGACATCAGGGAAATCCTGAATTTTAAAGAGAAGAAGGAATGACACACTGACTTCTGAACACTCATTTGAAGTCTAATGTTAATCTACCTCATTTTGACTGAAAACCTTGGACAAAGGTTGCAACTTGATTATGTAGACGACAGAAACAAAGCTGACATCACACCAAAACTGTATGTATCAAAAATAAAAAACACCACACCACCAGCAAAAGGCTGTAATTTATTTAAAAAAAAAATAGCTGAATCAGAGAACGTCAAAGCGTTTTGATGGAGAAAAAACAGAACTTAAGATGACTAGTGTAACTCTGTTACAAAAATGTGGGGAAATGAGCAGATTGATGGTGAAGAAACAAAGAAAATATGGAAATAAAGGAAAGCTAAACATTTACAGCAATGAATCTCCAGTAATATTCTGTGTGGGGATTATTGATTTGCCAAACTCTAAAATTGTTTCCCTATTTAGACCTTCACAGGAAACAAACCCAATACTTATGCTAATACAACTATCCAACAAAAAATCCACACACACATGCAGTTCCAGCTGCAAGACATTAGTCTGCCCGGAGTCCTACATTCTTTCAGGTGGAGATTTACCAAGCTGTTGAGTGTTTACTACATGAAGTTTTCTCTCCGATATATACGAGACAGGAAAGTTTCACACTTCATTTGTGTGACATATGCTATTCCCTCGGGAATTACTACAGCCACCCAAGATTTACAGCCCACTCCCGAGCTGCAATATTCCTGTAACTAAGCACCATGAAATATGAATTTCTTTGATGAGGAAAACTTGTGGGACAACTGTTAAAAACTATAGGAATCCTGAGAAATGTAGCCAAAATGAACAACTTCCAATGCCTGTTTGCCTGGAATCTCAAACTTCATCTTCCAAACAGACACTTTTTCAACATTAAATCAACATTTGCCTATGCAGAGTACATGAATTCTAGTTATATTCCCCCAAAAGTTTATGTTGCTGAAAAAGTAACATCAAATATCTTCCAATACACACAAAAAGGATCAGGGAACTTTAGAGCTGTAAAGTGGACAGAGTTACAGCCCAAGTCAGAAAATTTGCCATGGAAATGGAAACCACTCCATGTGCCAGCTGGCAGGTCAGCCAGACCATACAGCTGTTGGGTTCGTGCTCCATCCGTTCTCCCTTCAGAGGCATTAATTTGAGTTTCTTTATTCCTATACAGACACTAATTTTCATATTTGGACTTAATGCTTTTGAAATCACTGCCTGTTCTGTCACATTTGGCTAAAATCAGCTTCTGGATCCCACAGTTATGGGCAAGAGATGGACAGAAAGGTGAAGGCATGGACAAATAGCATAGTTGTACATATCCTTGCAAATGAAGCCTCAAAGGTGTTTTTTTTCAAAAAAAATATTTATCTCTTAGTCATTCATAAATGTATATAGTTATTATCTGAGATGAGGTATACAGAACTTAATATGAAACTACGGTCATGGGATACAAAAGTCTCTACAGAAATTACAAGTCATGTAAGATCTTTAAACAGAGCATTAGCTGCAACAATCTCTTAAGAAACTGAATTCTGCTGAATTATTGTGGATCAGCAGGATTGTGTGGAAGGCAAATAACATCAGCTGTTAGAGAGTATGTCAGGAAAACAGAAATGAAAAAAATCACTAAAATACTGAATATAACTAAAGGGATAACAGTAGAATTTTGATCCCTAACCACAGATGTCACATACTATTTTAGATGTCATGGCCTGTCCTTGGCTTCTCCCGCCACTCCAGAAAGATGCAGATCTTTAGTTCTCTGTACATGGGTAAATGCCAATGTTAACGCAAGTGCCTTGGACAGCTCAGAGCATGGAAATGGCACTAAGCATTTGCATTCAAATAAGAGAATGCCATTCTTAATGCTAGGGGAAAAAAACCCCACATAATCATATCTGAAGCCATTTGCAGACACAATGAACAACTGTGAGGTAATGACTGCTTATGAGTAACATAATTTTGGCCAAACTTCAAGCTTTGACTTAAGGTCAAAGTATAAAAATATCCGACATAAACTCTATCTTTCAATGGCACCAACTTCCAGCTCTTAGAAATAAGAAAGGCTTTATACAATTAGCAATTATCACAGCAGTTCAGACTTCAGGCTGGTTCCCACTAGAACAGTCTCAAATAAATTTCTATTTATGTGTGCTTGTAGGCCCTCTCCTATAATTCCTAGAAAAAAAGGTAATTGATTTTTCGGCAATTCAAATATACTGTAGGTCCATTAAACAAATCATATAATTTAATAATGACTCTGATGACTAATGATATCCCTGCTTATAAGCAGCAATAAAATTTCTCAACATTATCCTTGCCCTGATACAGTAGGGATGTTAAGAAAAATGCAAGTTTAATGCTTGAGGATGGATTCAGGTTCATTGGTCAAAGGAGCAAAAGCTACTAATGATTGTTCCACAGCATTTCAAACAGAACACCTTCATCAAAAACAGGGCATTGCTTCCAACACGGCACTTCAAAGAACATGCCCAAGTCACTGTCAGACTACTCCTGAAGAAGCTTCCAACATCCTATTGTAAACTGAAGCAAATCCATGCTCTGTGTAACCAATGGCTTCTCCTGTGGAAAAATGTTAAGCCAAAAGCGCCTATCAAGGTTCATGTAGTGCTAGAAGCCATTTTTCTGTTTACAGGTATCAAATAAAAACATTAAATACCACATATTTTTCTAATTTTAGTAATAAAACTGAAATAGCTCATTGAAATGCAGTGAACTTCTCATCACAGTGCTACACAAAACACTTCAAAATATTATAATAAAAGGCAGCCACTAAGCACAACTAGAAGTCTGCTTATCAAGAGACATCTATTATGTCTTTGATGTATCTAAACCAAAAGTGGGACACTGAGAAGTACTTTTTTAGAACTACACAGGGAAAGGCTCATAATATGTACACAAGGGAAAATGCTGCCAAGGGACTTATTCCTGCACATGTGTCAATAGAGAAGTAAGTCCACTAACTACATTTCTTTTTTCTCAGGAGTAGATATTGGCCCGGCAGACACAGAGAGGATGTCTCACCCAAATTCCCCATCAAAAGGTATTTGAGGAGGAAACTGCATGAAGGCAATGCAATTACTAACAGACCAGACAGCAGGAGATGCAGGAGTAGTAAATGTGCAATTTAAGACATTGAATACTCCTATAATTCGAGCATATTTCAAGCAAAACTCAGCCTATAAGCCATTGCTTGCAGACATCTGTAAGTACATTGAAGACATTTTCCCACACTGACGACTGGCATTCTGAACTTCAGAGAGGAGCAGGGAGGGATGAATGCATGGAATAACAGCAAACCAGAGCTGTACTGAAAGAAGGATCAGAGAGATACTAAAAATGTTCTGATTTTGACTACTTTTGCACCCACAAATTCCAGAATCCTCCCCTTTTATTGCTCACAGGATGTCTCGGGCATCATGTCATGAATAATTTGGGTATCAGAAGGAAAAAAAAAAAACAAAACAAGGCTGCAGCTAAGTTCTGGAAAATATATGTCATCTAGAGCAAATTGCTAAGAAATAGAATTTTGCTGAGCTATCAGAGATCTGCAAGAGTTCATGGAAGATAAATAACATGAGCTTTTAGCAAGCATTTTAAGTTCCTGGGAAAGAAACCAACAGTCACAAAAGAAATCAATAGAACTAAAAGGACAACAACAGTGTTTCAAGTAGTAGGGGTTTTTTGTGCCTCCAAATATCACTTGCCTGGTAGGTACTTTTAAAATAATACTAACATTTTAGGAAGCCTATTGTGTAATTCCTGGTTACACTACATTCTCTTCCTATTTATAAATAGGAATCCCAGTTCCCAGAATTACAAATTTGGTTTGGTTTCGGGTTTTAAATGTTTGGCTTTTTTTATTAGTGTTCTCTGTCATGATTGGGAGGAGGTTACAATTGGAATTGCTATAGATATGACAGACCATATCTTGTTCATTTTAACAAAATAATGCCAATGGTGGAGCCATTTCCAATGGCTGGTGCAGGTGAAGATGTACTCTGGAAATGTTGGCATGGACCAACCCACAGACACAGAACAACTCAGGAGCTGCAGAAACCTTTTGACAGCTGAAAAAGTTATTTCCTAACAACTTCCAAGAATTGTCCTGCCACAGTAATGATTAATGCTGTTCCTATTCAGCTCAGGAATAGTTTCTCCATCCAGTTCTAGAAAAGCAGCTGAAGTCTCAGAGTAAGTGGAACATGAAAATACATTAGTCATTAGATCCACTATTAAACAGGGCTTTGTAGTGCACACCATAACTCAATTGCTGGTGAAATTTCTTTATCTTACAGAAATTTACTAAGATCAAAGTTTTTACTCTCTCTCTCACTAAATTAGCTAAGCTGGAACAAGGGACTGATTTTTTTTCCCTTCACAGGTACAGACAGCAATCTCAGAGATGCCCTCCAAACCCCTGGGTGTGCACAAGCATGTGGGGTTTGGTCTCAGTCTTTCAGAAATATAATCTTGCTCCTTGTAAGAATAAGTACTGAAGTGTGTTAGATAAAGTGAGATTTCAAGCTATGAAATAACAGAGACTTCCAGAAAGTTGACTCATCTCTTACAGATGGGTGTATGTGAGTGCATACCACATGAAATCTCCACTGCTTTTAAGAACACATTAAACACATAATATTAGTGATGGACTCCTGTTGTGCAAGAGAATGAAACCTTGTTATTCCTAAGACTGATTTATATCATTTATATCTAACATTTAAAATCTTACCATGATATGGACTGCTGCTATCCTGTTAGGGTTGTTAGAAATTCCTTTGGGTTTTGTTGTTGTTTTTTTTTTAATTTATTTTTATTTTTGCAATAAGATACACAATAAAAATGAAACAATACAGAAATATGATTTAAAATAGAGAGTATGGTACTCATAAAACAGAGAGAGATGAGATAGTAGGAGAGGGGGAATAATGAAACCATTTTGTTCAAATTCCCCTCTGAATTGTGTTGCCAGCACCACTGCAGGCAATAAGCAATGTAGAGTCTCTTTTGTGCCACCATGCAGTCAGACTTGCTGAGCTGCACGTTGAACTTCCCTCCTGAATACAATAATGAGAGAAGAGAATCCACTTACAAGTGCACTTCTCCTCCTTTTCAGAGTCCCACTGAAGAAAACACTGATTTTCAAAAGGTCACACTCTTTTGGGATGAGCATGTTATTCATTCCTATTGATTGATCCTAGCTATTATAATGCTCTCCATATATAACCCTGTACTTTAGGATCCTTATAATCCCTGGAAAGGAATTGGTCTTTCTACTATCTTATTTCTTTCTGTTTCACTGTTTGTGTTCATCATCAACATGATCACTTCCTTCACACCTAGTTCTTAATTTCCTTGGAAACAGAGACCATTACAATGACCGGAGCTACCAGATATTATTACAATATAAGTAAATACAAAGTAACTGTAACCCAGGAGTTAGATTTAGTGGCTAAGAGAGAATGAAGAGTTAATTTAATTAGAAAATCAGATGAAAATTTAGGCAATGACTTCTTATATATAAGAAATACTGTATTTCCTAGTATCTTCATCTAGTCTAGCCACCTCTAGATGTGGTCATCTCTGAAACAGAATTTAGCATGATAGACCCTGTCTATGGTAAAGAAACCTTCTCCTGTGATGTGTATTTCAGTTTGCACCTGGGTGTATCTGTGCTACTGAAAGATTAAAATTGCTATTTGATATCACAGTTCACCATGATAGGTGGAAGCCAGGAAACAACGGAAAAAAGACAGGGTGCTAGACCAGTGGGTTTCTGTGGGAGAGGGAGCTGACAGGTGTTTTCCAAAGCATGCCCTTAGTTTGTGAAAGTGGACAGCTTTCTGGGGTTAAGACAGGTATTTCAACCCAATTGCTAGTCTCACTGTGAGTAATACTACGATTTTCTTCTGCTACTTCTAAGGAAATAGTGTTTTCCCTGTGAAGTCCCATAAATTGCAGCAGTTAAAATGGCTCTTTACTGCTAAGAAAATGTGCAGGATCAGGGAGTCTATGCCAAGGGTATGGTAGAAAATTATGCTGGAGGTGGGAGGAATGCACTGTAGCATCAACTTCAGTACACTCTGATTTAGTCCCAAGGAGACATGATAGGTGCCATGAGTAAAGCTATAATAAAAAATATATATCTTTTGAAGAGGAAGACAATGATTTGCTAATAATATAAGACATTACTTATGTAAAAGGGATAGAAAAAGTCTTAAATGGGTGGAGGAAAAAAAGGCAAAATCTCAGCATGCAGGCTGGAGGACTGTATCTGCAAAGGAGATGAGAAATGAATTAACACTGCTAAAATTAAAGTTCTGACCCAACAGCTCTGGATTCTGCCAGTGACTCTGATGAGGATTCTGTGCCTGACTTTGAGGAAGTCTCTCCTTTTCAGAAAGTACAAAACAAATTATGCTCTTGCAGGCCAGATTCTGCCTCCTCTGTGTGTAAAACAGGAATAAGAGAACTCCATTTGTCAATTTGTACTGCCAGATCTTCATGGCAGTGTCTGATAAGAACCTGACACAACAGGGTTTTGATCTCTGATGCTTTCTGTAATCTAAATAATACTAAAACTCAACTCTGGGTCATTTAAATACCATTCAGTGCATGTCAGATAAAAGCCTCTGTAGGTTACCTCAAGGTTTCTGATGTTCAGAACCGGGTCAATGGAATTCTGCATTCAAGGTTAATGGGAGAAACTGTGAGTACTCATGTTATGCACTGGCAAACAACAATAAACACTGCCAATACCTAATTTTAGTATCTCACATACAAGGTTGTTTTTAATAGAAAAAGCTAACAACCCTGAGGAACAACAAGAGCTTCACTAAGTTCAAGCATTGAGGACTGCATTTTTTCCCAGTGTATTTTTCAGACAATGTGCAACATAAACCCTGTTTTTTGACTTGAAAATATTCAACATGGTTCTAGCCCTGCTCCCACTTAAGTCATCCATAAAGTTCTGTTATCTTTACTGGCAACAGGGACAGGACAGATACAAGTGTTTTTGTAAATCTCACCTGTACTCATAAGACACAAAATCTACCTTAATATTAAGGTTTCCACACAGGCAGTAAATTGGGCAATATCAGATTTGAGCCTTAAGGTCCACAAGCTGTAATCCAGCCCCTTGTGCATATGTGTTGTGCAGGAGTCTAATTGTATATCCCAGACACCTTCCAGTGCCTCAGGCATTGCGGCAAGTGGTTGGTGCTCACATGTAATAAGGTCTCTTCAATATTTGATTTGATCCTCACCCTTGTGTGTGTGGCCATATTTGCAGCACACAATCCTAATGTGCTTTAAAGGCAGAGTTACCAATTTTTCTCATAGCACTTTCTATGGAGCTCATCACTACAATATCTGAGTGCTTCAAATATTCATCACTTTCCAGAGAACCTCTACGTGGTGAAAGGAAGACATTATCCCATTGCACAGATGGGGAGCTGAGTCAGAGAATGATTAAGGTCAAACGTCTTGCTAATTTAGGGTGTTTAATTTCAGATGCCTGAGATCAGATTTTATTCAGAGTAATTATCATAACTTTATATAGTTAAGTATAGCTCCTATCTAGTTCAATTGTAGCTAGAAATGTCTAGCACTTCTGAAAGTCAGAACAGAAAAGGAAAAAAAAAGTTTAGAATCCAGAGTCTTACTGAGCAACTACATCCAGCTGAGTATTGGGGGGGAAGGAAATAGACAAATGGGAACTCTTAAACCTGGGAAAAATCTGTCTAAGGGGATCACTCAGAACTACACAGAAATTACAGCACAAGCATGTGAGGGGCCCCACAACAGCATTTAATCTCCTCAGCAATCAGACCATCTTTCTTGTCCTTACATGGCATCTGGTACCCTCAACAACTGAGCCCAAACTCCTAGATAACATCAGTATTACACTTCCAAAATCACACTTCATAGCTAAGACTACTCTTCCAAAAGTTCTTAGATAAGGCATTTGGGCTTCTTTACAGCTTCCTAGTTTTTTTCTTTGGAGAGGAGAGGTTGAGTTTGGGTGGGTAGGTATGTCCACTTAACATGCACGTCTGCATGTATTGCTTGATAATATGTGGGTGTAATGAAAACGAAAGTAATGTATTGGGTAATCTGAGATTCTTAGAGGCAAAGGGCTATCTTACTTAATTAGAAAATACTTCTTAAAACCAGCATTTATTGCAACCAACCTAGTGCCAGAATCCCTGTCTTTTGGAAAATGCAGGACTGTCCTTCCAGCTCTATGCCACTAACACTGCTAGACCCAAAAGGGACACCAAGAGTATTTCAGGACAGAAACTGTCTGTGGTTTTAGATGCAGAATTTCCAGAAAGAATAAGAAACAGAGAGTTATGATGATTTATTTCACTAGTGACTTTTCCACTTCCCCACATACATATTTTTAATGCACTACTACATTTATTTGCAAGGGAAGGCTCCCTCTCTTGCAAGCTCTATACTTTCTCTAGGTCCTTTTGCCCTCATTAGTTGTAGCTCACTGAAAAAGCAGTTGCTTTGCCATGCTATGAAAACCAGAAAGAGAGAAATTTCAGGGATTTTTCTGAAAACCTCATCGTATTTCTTCTTCTCAGGCCAACGATCCGTGGCCACAAAACCATCTATCTAGTAGGACAGCTAAAAGCAGCACTGTTCACACAACCCTCATGCCATTCCTATTTGCCCACTAAGGAATGACATACACTCTGGCCCTCAAGGGAAGCAAACATTTTTGCAGGTTATAAAATACTCCTGTCACTGCTGGTGACAGGAAACACTGAATTTTCTGAGAGAAAGGCTAGTTCTGTGGGGAAAGCATTGAAGACTTGGGAGGGAAGGGTTAAGAGCCAGGTCTGACACAGAGCTGGATCATCTCTTTGTGCCTCTCTCCTCTCCCTGTGAAAGAAGCAGCACCAATTCAAGGTAAGTGTGCAGCCTGTGATAGTTAGGAAGACTAAGCAGGTAACCAAAATGGTCTGTTCAGGCTTCATAAGCTATGCCAGCATCCCAGCTGCTGAGGTTAAATTCATGAGCAGTTGCGGGACACTCAGATACAGGAGGAAGTTCTATCAGTGCATCCCACAGACGCTTCTGGGGCTCATTTTATCCTGTCACTGCAAAGAATTCTCCCAAACCACTTGGATATTTTTTTTTGACACAAAGCAGCAGATACCATGAAATTATCCTTCCTTCAGGAAAAAATAACAAACCACTTCAAGTTTAAAACCATCTGCAGAGGAAGGCAACTATTCTTTACTCTAGAGATGAGATTTTTTTTGAGAGTGGTGCACCAGTCCGATTTTTATTTCCCATGTTAGTTATTACTTGGGCCAGTAGAAATTCACTGGAAGCTGGAAAATGCTGCCTCTCCATGAGGGGAAATAGTGTCCAACACCTTTCTGGAAGCATTTTAGCCTTAAGACATTGATTTCTTCCTCTCAGGTTCAAAGTTTGATGGATGCTACCTGGCACAGTGATTAATTTGATTATTTTTTGTGGTGGGCTGTATGTATATCTGTGTGTATACATAAACATATATGATTACAGTGTGCATAGGTTCTCTCAATGGATTATTAATATCCATGGTTACTTGCTGGAGTCTGGTTTAGGGGAATATTCTTTAACTGGCTGTCAAATCGCTGGAAGTGCCATAAAGATCCAAAGCCACAAGTGTGTCCGATCTTATTTAAAAGAACAGAAAACTGAGTAATCAAATGAATGGATGAATAAATAATTAAAATTTTAATGCTTAAGCAAGTAGGACATGTCTACAAACTGCCTGAAGCCAGTGCTGACCCAAGCTGTTCGTTCCCACAGCACTGAACATCATTGCAATACATGGGCTTGGAGCCTGAAACACAGCAGCAAAATAACCCTGGGCAAGTTACTTCATTCTTGTATTAAGCTTCCCTTTCTGCCAAGTGTGGGTAATACAGTTTACCTACATCACTGGGATGTCAGAAAGAATAATTTTAACAGCAATTCAAAGACAGAAAGCATGAAGAATGTGTTAAGCATTATTATTGCATATAAAGGGCCATTTGAGCAACACACACCTTTCTGTAAAGAGGTTATATTTAAATAATATAACCTTATAATTAAAATTCATTATAATTAATAATATAAATGGCTATTTTAGAGCATCTTCTATCCTGAGGTCTTTCAGAGCCTGTTATGTTCCAAGCAAAAAAAGAAAACAAACTATATTCTATAACTAAAATGGCACCTAAGCTCCATTATTATCTTTTGGATGCAAAGGAAAAGACAAAACCCAACAGGATTATCTAATATCCTAAAATCTAAGAAACTGCTGCCTTTTCCTCCTTAATACTGACCAAAAGATCACCCTCAGTCTCCTGAATTAAATGCGTTATGTGACTACAAAGCAGTTCAAATGTGTTTGTTTCATGTATGCTACCTTTTCAGATGTCTTCAAAAGAAAACAGAGGGAAAAATAAATGAACAGTAATGACAGAAAGCTTCTTAAAAACCACCCTTTTTAATAAACTAGAAAAGTGAGCCTTCAAAGCCTATGCATAAGCACCTACATAATTGGCTGGGTTTTCAAGAGCATTGAGCTTTCAGTGGTCCCCAGTGAGACCAACAATAGCTTTTGGATGCTCAACAATTTATCACAACTCAACAATTTCTCCCCTGGGCATTATTTACCAACTATGTGGTATAAAGAAATTTGAGACTGTCATTTTCAGCTGAACTTGGACAACTAACTATTAGGCTCCCCTAAAACACCCCCAAGTATTTCCACTTGTTTTATTCTTGGATCTTACAGCAATAAAAAGAAAAAGAGAATTTAAATGAACACTGCACACTAGCACTCAAATGCAAATACCGTATCATGCTGGTAAAGGTTACCTAAAGTAATGATTAATTAGTCTTTTTCCCTGTTCAGGTTTTACTTGTCTGTCAACAAAAGACAGTAGATGATTGTCTGGCTAAAATATGCATTATGTTGAGCTCTGTAATATCACTGAAAAGCAAGCAGCAGTTCAATTTGCCAGCAATAATTTATTACATAGAATTAAAATTCCGCAAGCAACCTCTCCTCATCTGTTACTTTCAACATCGCCCACAACGATTTGATTTTCTTCCTGGGTTTTCATGTTAACTGGTCATCTCCTGCCAAATCCCAGTGAGCTAAGTAAGTCTCTGCAGCTTGTTGAGTAGTTTTAGCTGTGTCTTACACATGCAGACTGCATTTCACAATAAAGAGGACTGAAACATTCATTATCAAGACAAAACTCAGGAGGATATCTGTCCCAAATGCTCTAAAGAAATGAGGAGTTATCCCACCTTTTTAAAAGCTGAATATGTGGCCAAAGTTTGAAGTACTGCCCAACTGACAAAAAGAGTAAGTGTCTAGCAGGCACTGAAACCTGCTGCGAAAAATAGACAGAAGCCTTCCGTGCCACCCTGAGCCATCTGCCTGTGCTGTGTGTCAGTCAGATCAGGGGGACAAATCCTGCAGCCAGGCAGCAGGAAGCAACAGCCTCCTGTCCCCTGACCCCTTGGCAAACCACCTTCCTGCAGGGAGGAGGGAATCTGAGAGACGAGCGACAGCAGCAGCTAATTCTGCAAAAATCTTTCTTCCCTTAAATCCATAATTCCTGCAGGCAAGAGTCACAGGTGGATTTATTTATTTACTTATTTACTTTTCAAGGAAGTGCCTAGTCTTCTCTTGTTCACTGGAATTTCACGAATTGGACATCATTGATTTTATTGGTCTGTTTGCTTAAGCTAATAGATCTGTCTTAATACACATTATTTTGTGTATCCTCTCCTCCCTCCGGGATATGACTACAAAAGGATAATGTGATGATAGTCCATATTTGCAAAGACAATCAGCAAAAATGGACAGTGAATGCCACACTTTCTTCCAGGCAGATCTTCACTTTTGCATACTACCAACACCAGTCTTGAAAAATCTCTTAACTGAAGTTGATCTGTTCTTGAGTTAGCTTTATCATCCATATTGATGAAAAATATACAAAATACTGTTCAATAGGGGTTTTTTTTGCATATGGCCATGGACTAATCTCCTTGGTAATTGAAGGCTTGTATGACAGAAAAAAATCTATGGAAATTGCCAAGACAATGAAAAGTAATGAGGTATAAGCATCTGAGTGTCACCTAAATTTAGTCTCCTTAGAGCAACTGTCATCTCTTGTTTTATCAGCAGTTTCAGCAATAAAAATAAATAAAAGTTATGCATTACACCTGACAAGCAGCCAACCACACTTAAAAGTAAAAAGAGCATTTGGTGAATAGTTTGTAGCAAGTGAATTCCTTTTTTTCTCACTAAGCAGTTGCTCTTTGAGTGACACTAACCATTTACTCAAGAGATGGACCAAGGGAAAACAAAACATAGGCTCAGTGGATATTTGGGGCTGTGTTTCCTGTAGCCCATAGCCATTTTGAAAAAAGCCTGGATAGAACAGAATGAAACACAATCTGGAACATGGTTTGAAAAATGTATATCACTGTCTCCCTACACAGTGACTCCTCAAGAGAAAGACCACACTTGTGTAGATTCATTATAATCTTTCATTTACTTCTTCCCCAAACTTGTGCTGTATCTGTTCTTCTCTGCAGGATTGTACACAACTTGTGAATTACAGTACACTTTGCTGTAGCCTCTTATATGAAGAAAGAATTGATCCTTGTTCCAACTTTTTCATAGAGGTCAAAGAAAAATGACAAAAAAGCTATTTGGGAAACAAAAGCAAAGTGAAACAAGCTCTAGTTGCAGTGAAAGGACTAGATGTAGCACGACCACAGACCATCCCAATAGGATTCATTTAGGATTATATTTTTAGCCTCAAGTACATACTTTATTTCTCATGTGTATTTTACATGGCCTGTTGAGCTCAATTACTTCATATCTTTCTGTACATAAAACAGTATTTCCAGAATGCTTTATTACAGAAGTAGCAACCAGCCAAACTCTCTTTTCTCTCCTAGAGCAGGACAGGGCAGAGACTTATTATATTAATTGGGGTGTAATTAACTCCAGTTGGATCAAAGTGGGACAAAATGTTCAGTTTTCAAATATTTTAAAACTTCAAGAATAAAACCAGAAGTTTATCATATATTTGGGCAGCAGAAACAATTTTTAGAACAAGTAGACTTTTTTGATTTGGTAATTCCTCAAACCATTGAATCTTGATTTCAGTCTTTTTTGGGGTTACATTTTAATGCAGACACATAAAATTCTTAGGTAAAACTAGGTTTATGTTCCAAACATGTTCAACATGGAACCATAGAATCACAGAATTATCTGGGTTAGAGGAGACCCTAACAATCATCTAATTCCAATCCTCTTGATGTGGGTAGGGACAACTTTCACCGGGTTGCTCAAAGCCCCATCCAGCCTGGTCTTGAACACTTCCAGGGATGGGCCATCCACAGCTTCTTTGGACAACCTGTTAGAGTGCCTCACCACCCTCACAGTGAAGAATTCCTTCCTTACATCTATTCTAACCTGATCCTCTTTCAGTTTAAAACCTGTCACTACATGTTCTTTTAAAAAGTCTCTCTCCAGCTCTCTTGTAGCCTCCTTTAAGCACTGGAAGGTGCTATGAGGTCTCTCCAGAACCTTCTCTTCTTCAGGGTGAACAACCCCAACTCTCTCAGCCTGTCTCCATAGGAGAGGTGCTCCAGCCCTTCAACTATCTTCTTAACCTTCTCTCTCTTTGTTATGTTGAGGTGCCCAGAGTTGGACACATTACTCCAATGGGGCACCGCAAGAGCCGAGTAGAGGTGCAGAATCAGCTCCCTTGACATGCTGGCCATGTTTCTTTTGATGCAGCCCAGGACACATTGGGCTTTTTGGGTGGCCAGTGCACATTGCTGGGTCATGTTGAGATTCTCATCAACCAATTCACCAAAGTTATTCTCCTCAGGGCTGCTCTCAATCCTTCCTCCACCCAACCTACATTTGTGCTTGGAATTGCCCCAGTCCACGTGCAGGACCTTGCACTTGGCCTTAATGAACTTCATGAGTTTTGCCTAGGCCAGCCTCACAAGCCTGTAAATCTTGTCTTTGTTGGGATGTATCACTCCTGAACTTGGAGGAGGAGATCCTTGAATATTAATGAGCTTTACTGGACCCCTCTTCCCTCCAGGGCTTTATCCCATGTCACTTAACCAAGCAGATTTCTGGAGAGACCAAGGCCAGCCGTCCTGAAGTCCAGGGAGTGACCTTGCAATGTGCCCTCCTCGCTACCCTAAGGATCTTGAACTCTGCCATTTCATGGTCACTGCAGCCTAGGCTGCCACTGAGCTTTACATTTTCCCCCTCCAGCTCCTCCTTGTCAGTGAGACCAAGGTCCAACACAGCACCCTTTTTCCTTTGCATCCCTATCATTTGGAGAAGGATGTTGTCATCAACACATTCCAAATCCTCCTGGATTTCTTTGGCCTTTCTGTGTTGTCTCCCCAACAGATACTCGGGTGGTTGAGGCACCCCATGAGGACCAGGGCTTGTGACTGTGAGGCAGCTTCTCTCTCGCTATACAGTGCCTCATCTGCTCAGTCTTCCTGCTGAGGTGGCCTGTATCAGGCCCCCATTATGAAGTCACCTGTCCCTTCCCTCCTTTTAATCCTTACCCACAAGCTTTCCACCAGCTCCTTATCCATCCCCAGGCAGAGCTCTGTGGAGATTTGAAAGGTCTCCCCAATATATATTTTGAGTTTGATGATTTAGTGGGAATGCCCTTGCATGAATGAACTGCATTTTACAGAAAAACAACTATGAGTCACAGTTTCAAACAGCTGTAATTTACAGCAGGAAGATCACTGAAGTCTTAAAATCTGGGCTTACCCTGTGACAGTGGCTGGGTGCTATTGATCACTGTGGTTGTTAGGGAATTCACACCAGAATGCTGAAGAGCAAAAAAAAATTGCTCCCTTTTAGCATGACAGACAGGATGACAATTTATTTACTGTTAATGCTGATTTACCACCCAGATGCCAAGAGCATTATAACTGACTGAAGAAGTTCTAAAATTTATAGAACTTACAAGAATTTATAGGAACCTACAGGAATTTATGGAAAGTGCACTATCTAGCATGAGGTTTGGCAGGGAACCTATTTGGTGCATTCTAGTCACCTCCCACCCCAAGGTCAGGAGAAGACCAGTATGGACTGTATTACCTTACAAGCAAGAGGATGGAAGATAATGGGTGATAAAATAAATCTTCTGAAACAAATGATGAGGAAACCAGGCCTGCAACCTTATTCCATCGTGTATACATGGCCAAATTTATATTGTGGTCCTCATCCTGAAGTCCATTCTCAGACACAGCTCCATCAAGCTCCATCAGAGGACCTAAGAGAAATCTGATTTCTGAAAGAAGCATTTCTCCTCACCGTGACAATAGTACAGAGAAGAACTGCTTATAATATCAGCTTTGTCTATGATAAAAGCCACATGAAAAGAGTATGGGCCAACTGAAATAAACCTGTTTGTTACAAGTTTGATGCTCTTGTAGATTTAAAGCCCCAATTTTCTACATAAGGGTTTTCTGGATAGTGAAAGGTAGTAGAAGGGCCAGCTCAAGGCTTGCTGAAGTCAGTAGATTTATTCTTAATTTAGCCACTAATGCCATACATCTTTCCATATTATTTCAGATGCACACACTTCCCAGAATTCCTTAAAGTTGTCTCTTACACAGGGATACTCTGTGATCATATAGCCCAGTATCCTTAACATACTTGAGCAAAAGAGGCCTCAGAAACAACAACACAGTCTCCTATTCTCCCAGAAGGGCATCGGAAAGCTCAGTTTGGAAGCAATGCACAAAACCAAAAGAAGACATCATCTGTTTCTTTACCGTCAACCTCAAAGATACTATGAGTAGAAAGGTAATGGTTCTCAAGTAGATGAGGAGTAACTGAGATCAGCTAGTCCTGGCAAGAGATAATAATTTGAACAAGAGAGCACTGAACAGTCTTCAGCAAAGGAAGGTAAAACATCTCCTGATCAATATACATTTTACTAATGGACAAATCTGATATGCTTAGTACTTTCAGGGGCTATTTCAATCACTTTCTCCTTGGATTTTGCTGTCCCATACATTCACAAGTGCTCATTGTTTTATCTGGTTTGTTTAGCCTGGACTGTTGGCATAAAACTTCTTAATTATAGCATGACTTGCAATAGCATAGTCAAGCATCAATACAATCCATGTGAAACCATGTGTTGTACCTCACAAGGAAAACACCATGGAAAATAAATCAATGTAATGCAACTGAAACCTCCAATGATTAAACTCACAAAGATTAATCTTAAATGCTTGTTAGATTCAATGGCACAGCATTCTTAGCAACATTTGTAAATTAAATTTTAAATCACAGATATTGGGACATGAAAATTAGAAAAAAGAAGGCTGTTAGTACTATTATATTCAACTAAAGTGTGAAGTGCCAGGGATTCTTAAAGAGAAGATGAAAAGTTTAGATATGAATTTCCAGCTACGAGGACTCATCAATGCTTATTATACTCAGTGCAATGGCATCTACAGAATCTCAAATTTAGGTTAAAAAAAGAAGTTTCATTATGCTTCCTCACCCTGAGCAACTCCTCCTTTTTCTCTATCACCACAGTATCTCAGAATAACAACAACCATGGAGTTCCTCTCTACTATGTCCTTCAAGCTATATCATTTGCTTTGCCATAGATCATTCTATGTCTCTTCTCTCTTTCATTTTAATATGGGCTAAGTTGCAATATGTTTTCCCCATCCAACCTTGAGTTTCTCTCTATCAGTAGACAAAAAATGTTGCATTTGCATTTGAAAATAACCTGTTTGCTCCTGGCCATGGAAACAAAAAGATGAAAGTGTAAGGCTGCCAGCACTCACTTAAGGACAGTTATAACTTAATGTACCATTTGTTAATTCCTCCAACCACATTAAGATTAAGTATCAGACCCTTTTAAACCTGACACAAAAAGAGTTGAGAGGTTAGTCATAGTGTGTGATTAAGCTAATTTAATGACCCAAAATGCATTCCACATAATATGCTACTGTATATATTCACCCCCAGTCAATTATATGTTTATTACAGTATCTCTGACAAGCTAAATTAAGAATAAATTAATGTCTAAGTTGTGAGTTCACTTTTGACAATATCATACTACAACTAAGCCTTAAATATCTGCATGTAACTATTCTGCTACAGACATAAGGAAGGTAATGGAGTCAAAAACTGCAGACTAATTGCTTCAGATGAGGGCTTATTATCTCTCCAATTTCAAGCTCAGCAGCAGTTAAGCAGTAATAGAAACTACTTTAGTCTAACCATTGTGAATCTTTATGTAAAATTTACTTTTACTTTACCTCTCTTATGCTTTAATAAACAATAAAAGCAACAACCCTTTGTTTTCAGACTGAGGATGGAAGGATGGCAGCTGAAAGGTTAAAAAACCCCCCAACCACAGTTCAGTCTTCAGATTTGCTTGGTTTTACTGTTTCACTCAAACTCATCCTCTCTCTAATGGGTTTTTGCATGATCTTTTCATGTGTAAGCTCAGCTTAATTCTTCATAAGTATTTTCTTCAGCCTGTCTCATCCTCCTTCACCATGAGACACACTCAGAGCTTGGTTCTCCATTTAGCTTAGACTTCTGTATTCACATCTGTAGAAGTGGTTGCCATGAGGGCATCAGGCTTTCCCACACTTGGATGGGGATAGTGACTGCTGGTATGACACCAAAGAACTGGAAAGGACACACTAAGTTTGAGGGAGCAGCAGAGAGCTGCTCCTGCTGCCTTGGTGACTCATTGTGATCCTATCACTAACTGTCTCCATCCCAGCACATGCCAATTCCAACAAAACTAGCCTATTTTCTCCCCATGATCATCTGCATTTCAACTTTTTTAAGGTGGTTATTGGAGAGAGCGAAACACCTTCCAACAGTACTCCTCACTCAACAGGGAAGCAGGGAGACTGTCCCATCCTTTCAGCAGCCTCTCCTGCCAAAGTCACTGAGCACAGAGGCACAGCCATGATGCTGGCACTGCATGCCTATTTAAAAAGACAAGATCCCAAAGCACAGTCCCTGTTATGCCTCTATGACCAGATGTTGTTCAGCAGACTAGGACAAATCCCACCCTGAGAAATTTTGGTCTATCTTCACTTTCCACCCACAGTTTCTATCACAAAACAGTATCTCTTAGTAGTGATAGCCATCCGCTGCTTGCCAGTGACCACACATCATGCAGACAGCACACAGGTTATCTCCCAAAAATACCTTTAGTCCAGCAGCAGTAAGGCCACAGGCAATCGAGGCACCACCAATTTCCTTCATCTGTGGAGGATCTTCACAAATGGTGGTGGGAAGTAGCTATGCCTCTCCACTTACATCACACTCAAGAGCTCTTTTCACAACTTCCATGACTTTTTTCAAGGTTTCTCTCTAAAAGTACCAGACTCCAGGCAGCAGCCTTGGCTCATCACCTCATCCTGACTTTCAGGAAGATGCTCTCCATTAACCTACCCAGCGCCAAACTTCAGCTTCTGGCCTTCATTTCTGGAAGGTTTTGGTTTAACCCTTGACCGTGCATATCCCTGGCTCATCATCCCCCCATTCACTTTTCCATTTCACCTCTATGGCTCCTAAATATACTGCAGTATTTCTACTGAAAAAAATATTAATTCCTGCTTCTTGGAAAAAGACTCTGCATTATGCAACAGAGAGCCGAAATATGCATCTCTATCTTACCTTAAAGTATAAAATTGATTTAAGTCCTCAAAATCTTAGAATCAGATACTATCCCAAAATTCCATGCATTATCTCTCTCTCATTTGCAAGTTTGCTTATAGCTGTCTCAAGTCCTTACAGGGTTTACCTTTATCTTGATATTTTTCTGCTGAAATTCTAATTCATATCTAAACTTTCAGAATGAGTTTTAACTTCCAGGTTTTATCCTGTGACCCTTTCCCTATATTCTCTAAACATCAAGGAGGGCATCTCTCTATTATCTCAGGTACCTGTGCAGCCTGAGTTACTGTGGTATCTCAAAACTCCGTATTTCACATACTTATCCTCAGGAGACTCCCAGATTTTTTCCCCAACTTAAGGCGACAATGGACTATCTCAGCAGAAGAGAAGTTGCTGACTGCCAGTGAGGACCAAACATTCTTGCTCAAAGCCACAATGGAAGTCTGCACACAGGAAGCACGAAGTTCCATGCTCACTGAATTGTCATGCAAAGCCACCCAATAATCCCAGCCAATTTTGTTATTAAATCAGAAATTGACACTAATTTGCCTTTCCATTCTGGATCACCTTCACTGATTTCAAATACAGGTCCCTTTCCAAATTTATGTTTAACAAAGGTTTCAATCTTGCTGAATGCACTAACTTTTGCAGTTAGTTCATCATATCTGCAGCAGCCTTTGGAGGAGTACACACAGCTTTCCTATTGCATTGCTGCTGGCACTCTCCTTTTTCTGAATCTATTTCATTTAAATCCCACTTAAGAATCAAAGAAGGCAGGAGAGAAGGATGAAAGGGGAAAAAAAAAAGGGCAAAAGATCAAAAGATGTGAATGTAAAACACAGAGAATAAACTACATAAAAATAGATATTACTGCACTCTACATCATTGGAAAAGTGCTGCCTTCTCTCACATCACCCAAAGTGACCATGATTTACCACAACTTAATGCATGACAAAGACCACAAAGAAGCAGCATTAAAGGCATAAGAACTGAAAGCAGGTAAAACCACTGTCCATGAAATACCTGCAGCAATGCGTAGCACTTCTAATGGACCACAACTGGAATGACACATGAAATTCAATAAGAGTTTAAAAAAAATTTAAAAAATCTAAGAAGAATTTTTTCTTGTGGCATTCAAACTCTCATGACCCCTAGATAACCAGTGAGGGTCAGAGACAAATCATTCTTTCTTTATGCAACAGCAAAAGAAAGCTTTAATGAGAAAGACTGCAACACGAGATGCCTCTGCTAGAAATGGATGGAGCAGCAACCAACACTGTACCAAGGACAAGTGGCAGAGTACTTCCCATTTGGTCAAGGTATAGGCAGCATGCAAAATTTACACAATCTTAAGCAGCATCCCATGGAAGTATTTGAACCTTTAAAAACCTTGGTGTAATAGATAAGTGATCAATATAAAATTTCCTTGTTAAATTGAGTTGATAATTTGATATAAAGTTTTTGTATTAG
>JAWWEV010000083.1:6540228-6561441 GCA_035583235.1 Hafferia zeledoni | reverse complement strand
CACCTGACAATTTTCAGGCCTAGTCCAAACTTTAAAACCCAAATTTAGGCCCCACCTGGCTGAAACCATGACACCCAGGCATCAGAACAGAATTGTTTTCAAGGTCTTATATAAGTGGATCAGTTTGAATTTTCCAGTTAGCTTGGTCTATTTTTCTACCTGTTGCAAGTGGTAATGAAGACTTGCTTTACTTCACATTTCTGCTATTTTTCTTTCCAAGAGGAATTCAAATGAAACAAAACTGTCTCTGGGGTTTGTTTCTTTGGGTTTTACTTCCTTATAGTACATCCTGGAAATTTCTGCAAAACAGATCCCTTTTAAAATATGAGCCATTCACTGTGTCCCCTCAGTACTTACAATCCCTGAACTTAACTGCACTAGTATTATAACTGAACATATCTGTACCTGTCTACTTACCCTTGCATGCCCTCCCCATACCTATTCAATTCTTTCACAGTTAACAACTTAAGACACACAGTATTCACCGGTTTTCTGGAAACAGACACTTTTCCTTACAATGTAGATTTTTTTCCCACTAAGCTTGTTATTGGACACATAAGAAGTTAATTGTGCTAATTAGTCCAGTAGTTATCTATGCAAATGCATATGGCTGAGCCTCATTACATGGGAACATTAGGATGCTGACTGTTCTGACTGCATCTCCCAGTGCTTGGCACAGCTAACCCAGTGTTACTGAAATGCCTTGATCTCCCTGCCTGGCAGTACCTCCTTGTCACACCTGACCTGTGCAGGGTGTCTCATCCCCTCAGATGGCCACAGGTTGCTGCTCATTGCCAGAAGGATGTGAAAGCAGGGAATAGTGACATCCTCCAGATCTCTGTCACCATCCTTCCTTAATCAAAGCAGTTTTGAGGTTGCTGAACACCTCGTGGAGAGACACCAGAGGAGGAAGCAGTGGCCATTGCCATTCAGAAATGCTCATTACTCACAGGCAGAGAATAATCTGCTCACACATTAGCAGAGCTGAGGCCATCCATCCTGACCTCTGTGCTATGTTAGGGTACCAACGTTATTGCTTGGCTGAGTCATCGCTGATGAAAGATTAATACATCCCTATCAAAGGACATGAATCTGTATCTGCCAAACCCAGCAGCTGCCCAGGCAGAAGGATTTATACAGACAATCCCATTTAAGGCATTGCAGGAGGCACTGGCAGACAAAGACCCTGGTAGTATGACCTTCCCATCCATCCTACCCCATAGCATCCCAGCTGATTACAAGGATAGAGGTAGCAGGTTGTTCCTCCCTGTCAGGCTAAAAAAAAACGTATCAGGTTGTTTGACCCCTGCTATCCATCCTTGCAACAAGTTTGTTTCCACTCGCTGCCACTGCTATGTGAAAGTTGTATCTCCAGGCTCACTCCATGCCACACAAGCTGCATTCTCATCATGAACATCCTCCATTAATCCATGTAGTCCACACTGTGCCATCACTGGGACAGCTCAGGAGCACCATTATAAGCACAAACAGCTCTCCTTGATTATCAAGATGCATGTTCAAAATGCCAGCCACAACCATGTGAATGGCATCCCCTCATGTGACAGCAATTAGCTCCTCCAGCACCACAGCAGAACAGATAGCCACTAATTCCTTCCCATCAGGAGAGGAACCAGCGACAGGTGAAAGGAAATGTTCCCAGCTTCTCAACTCATCTTCACCCAGAGTGCTTGTTTCGACAAAATCACACAGCACTGTGGTAAAACAGATAATTTTTAATTACCTTGTGACAAATTAGTCACACATGTCCTAGAGCTTTTCCTGTTCAAAAGAAAGGGCTTCATTATCCTGAGACTGACAGGAACAGGACTGTGGTCTGGGATCATTCTCAAAACTCTCCTTGGAGTTCACAAAGTCACCAGAAAGCTCCATCACACTCAAAGATTGTTGAAAACCTTGAACATTGCAAATAGAAATTATCCTTCCCTTGGCTTTGGAAGAAAAGGTGGACTAAAACCTTAAAATGTCATTGCCACAAAGACCTGTGAAATCCTAGAGGCTAAAGCAGAGTAACCATTGCTTATAAGGATGCATTACAACAATACATGGTAGGAAAGAAGCAGTTTGTTATGGGTCCAAACATTCTTAAGCAGATCAGTTTCCTATGACCACCTTTGATTCTGCCCCTCCATGAGGGCAGAGGTCTCTGCTGTCCACAGATGCAGACCAGCTCCTTCCTGCGAAACAGCAATAGACTGTCAGGACTCAGTACAGAGCTCTGCAGTCCCCTGCATGTCAGAGAGGCCAGATCCAACATAGCCTGTGCTCACAGTGAGCCCTCCAGCTGCACACATCTGTTCAAGGGAGTACAGACTAAGGGCAGTGACAAGCCTGTAGCAGCAGTGGGCACAGTTACTGGATGCAGAACCCTTCTGTTCCATTGAAACCTGGGGTTCTGCTGCACCACACTGGGCTATTTATTTCCTTTTCATTGCCACACACAGAAAGTTGAAGCCAGAGGGCAGAATAGGTAGAAATTAGTTCTACTGGATTAACCACACTTTTGCACAGCCTGCTGATGTTCTCCCTTTTCCAGATAAGAACCAGATCCCATGGAGAGCTACATATCTGAAACTTTTTGTGGGTCTAAGCCATTAGCATCTGGGGTGCAGTAATGTGTTACCTCCAGCAGAACACACCACATGATCTATTTTTGTACAGTCAGCCCCTCTGAGCTTCACACTCACTGACGGTTTCCACTGGTTTGGCTGGTTTGCTCTCAGTTCAGAAAGCACACAAGACCCAGGAAGGCACATAATCTGGCAAGCTGTGACAATGGAAAAATCAGAAGTAGGTTACAAAGGAAAAGTCCTAAGGGCTACAGTTCTTTTTGAAAGTTATATAGGCAGGAGATGTTAGAAAGGTTAACTCAGGAAGAGAGACAGACTCTGCCAGCACAGACATACACTATAAGGAAGGTGAGATGAGGCTGTAAATATGCTGTAGCCCTGGATTTTAGCATTTGGTCAATTGAAAGGTAGATCAAAACTGGCCCCCAGGATGCAAGGGAAACAGTGATCAGCATACATTGGTGCTGCTTTCCAAAGAAGGGAGGCAGAAGGGTGGGGACAAGGCTGGCAGCCCCTGTAGCAACTACATGAGAAGGTCTACCTGGCCCATGCTCTTCTAAGACCAGCAGCATACTCCCCAAAAAGCTAAATCCATTTAATCTTCAAGATTGATAAAATATATTTGTAACTGCCCTGTTGCCCCACCATTTCAACTTTCCTAGAGAAAATTCAAAAAGGAACAAAAGGGAAGGGTCTGTACAAACCAGGCTCTCCATGGCAACATCATGGTCCTGAATTTGTGCCAAGGCACACTGGTGACTAATTACCCCTCCCCAGTCCCAGCATCTTTTCCACACAAAAAGGAACGGCACAGCCCCTCTTCCTTCTGGACCTGTATGGCCCAGATGCAGTGAGTCAGAGGGTTCTGTGTTCTCCATTACAGATTCTTTTGGAGATCAAGCACTCCTCATATAGGGGATGCAAGAGCAGAACAGAGAGCTGTAAAACCATGAGGGCAGTATGGCTAAAAACTTTTCAGAGGAGTTTATACTTTTCGATACTCCAAAAGCACCCAGACATTCTGGCTGTTCATTCTGGAGATTTCTGCTTTGTGCTCATCTGAATACGCTTTGGAGAGGGAGAATTTAATTTTGCTCTGTTCTGAAAGAACAGTTTGTGCCCTGCCCCTCTCCAAGAATGTGACAACAGTAATATCACATTATTGCACAGCAATGTCCCCAGTTGGAGTTTGGAATTGGAAACACTTAGATGGTAGATCAGCTGACATCAGCCTTACTCCTACAAAGGCTGCAGAGCATCTCTATTGCCTACACACCATCCCCAGCACTGCTTCTCATAATAGTTCCTATTAGAAGACCATAAAAACACTAATCTTGTTCCAAATTAATCCCTATCTTTAGCAAGACTTCTCAGTTTGTCAAAGAGCATCCCAAAACTAATTTACTTATAAAGGAAGAAAATGTTTGGCCTTTAAGGATATATTTAATTAGCTTTATCTTGCACCAGCCCTGCTGCTGTCACCTCTCTCTCGTTCTCTCCAACATGTTTGTTCAACCAATGTTTAGTCATGGGAGACTCTCTAAGTCCAAAGGCTCCACTGAGGACCTTTCTGACTTGAGGATCCACTCAGATGGAGATTTTCCAGATCTCAAAAGTTCTGTGAAAAGGCTCGAGGCAGTAACAGATTATGAATATAGTTACAGATAAAAATACATCACATTTCCATTACCCATGACCAAGATCATTAAGAAAGCAATTTTGTGTGCTATTTTCATTTAACAGATCAAATCCAGTTTATTTAGTCAATGCCATTAATTAGTTATTTGCATGAATATCTGTTCCTACAGGGGATAAACTTCAAAATGTTCCCACAAGCTTGAGAACTCCTGCTGAGACAGCAGGTATGTGTCAGTAGGGGACACAGACAATGGGCAATGCAAGAACAACTCGAGTGTCTGCATAATAGTCGCATGGTGTTGCTACTATTTGTCCATTATCAAAGCCTCACTAAGTTGTCTTTTTTTTTTTTTTTTTTTTATCTTGAGCATGAGAAGGTAGATTAAAATTATTATAATAGGCTTATTTGAAGCACTATATTCTGCTGCTTCCCATTTCTCTGCCTCTCCGAGTTCTAGGACTCCACAGCTCATGGTAAACAAATAAGACAACACAGGGATGCAAGCTGTGAAGAAGTCTGCTCTTTCATGCACAGCTAGAGCTATTTTGCATAGCACTTTCCTGCCTAAATTGGAGCGTGACTCCAGAGAACACAGCAGGTACTTGTGCCCTTCTCACTTCTGGATTACGTACCCACTTTGGTTTGCTTACCCTAAAGATCAAGTGTGTGTACTGCAGTCAGACTTTTCTATTGAAGTTGATGGCATTTTTCAAAAACATTATTTTTGATCCCCTGTGAGGTTATTTTTTGAGTTGGTGTATGTATTTTAATACATCACTCCAGTCTCAAAGGCAGATGATGAGCAGTGCTACAGTTGTTTGGTGCTGTGTTATCCCTGCAAGGAATACAGACCATGTCGTTGGCTTCTCTCTGCCCCTCTGCCTGTTCCTGCTGGTGTGACCTTGGCAGCTGTAACACAACAGATGCCTCTTTCTCACTTGTTTATCTGTGTGAGAGAGACTTCTGAGGCCCCAACTTCAGTGCCAGCTGTGAATTGTCTCCAAATAGTTTTTTCAAAGTTTGCCTTTTTGCAGTCTGGCTTAATATTTCTGCTCCCCACACTCTTAGGATCAATATTCACTGACATTTCCCCCACACACCCCCTGGTTATTTCTGGACAGCAGCTGAATTCCTTCCTTATTGACTCAGTATGTGCTGTTTTTAACTGTTGTTTTGGGAGTGGAAGGATTTATTCTTTGTTCCCTGTTTTTGGTTTGGCTTTGGTTTGTTTTTCCCCCCCCTCTTTATTTAAATGTATTTAAATCTCTTTATTTTAGAGAACAGCCATAACATATATTTTGTAACTCAAATATCCAGGTCAGAAGTTGTAAAAGAGATAACCAGTGAGAAGAAAACAGAGATGACAAAACAATCTCCCCACCCCACCCCCTACCCAGCCATTTTCAAACAGAGAATCCCCATCTTCACAACAGCTGCAAACATATTAGGCTATTTAGAAGCCTACTGCTTGGAAAAGAGAGAGCATCATCTTCATTTTTAGATGCAACAGTGATTTATGGGATGAATAAATGATCTGCATATAAGATGATGACTGGTTTAAATGTAAATGTTGTGAAAGACTTCTTATGCAAGCACATACATTGCCTGAGAGATCCTCGTACATAAAAGCCACAGCTGGAGCAAGTGGCTTTTTAAGCATTTGTTTTATGAAGTACACTTTTCATCGCAATGGTTGTTATTTTTCATTTACTTTTATATCAGCTTTAACACACACACACAAAAAAAAGGAAAAAATACTTGAACTTATAACATGAGCCATACACTTTCAATAGTGAGGTTATGCAAAATACTGACACTGTTAAATAAATGCATATAACATACATTCATCTTAAAGAGGTTGTATTCACTTGAAAGTTATTCCATGACAACAGAGGAGGTCTCACAGAGGATGCAGGCATAAGGACCAAGCATCCTCATTTTCTGAACATAATTCTGACATGTGGCTGCATCAGATCCTGAAAATTGGGCAGATCTGAAGTCAACTTTATGCAGTTGGAGAGGATTTCCTCAGGACTCCTACCACCTGTAGCAGAGGGTGTCACCACTGGGCCCCGATGAGTGGTGACTCATTGGACACCATGTTAGCCCCATGATAACTTCTCTGAAATGTTCCCAAACAACACCAAGAGGGGCAAAAATACCAGCTCTGCCACCTGCACTAGTGTTTTCACTGGTGTTTACTGCCTCCCCAACATCCTCACTAGAGCTGGGTGGATTGTTGTGTTCACTGCCCTCAGTTACTGGTGGGGAGTGTGATGGTTGCAGGGGTTTGTGTACTGGTGTGTTTTTTCTCAAGCATTTCTAGATCTCTTGGGATGAAATCTGTTATGGTAAACATATGTTGCTGCATTCCTGTGAGCTCTGTGGTAGATAAGCTTTTCCACCAACCCAAAATAGCCTTCTCAAGAGTCTGAACAATGAAAACACTGCCAACACTTGTCTTCTCCAAAAGAGGCACAAAGGCACCCAAGGCCCTTCCTGTCTGCTTCACATCTTTATTTTTGGAGAAGGCAAACCCACAATATTTTCAGATTCCTGTACTCAAGTCTGAAGGTACAAGAAGAGGCAGAAAACAATACTTGGGCATAACTCCACTGAGCAGATGAAACAAGTGGTGCACAGATTCATGTCCCTTCACTCACCTTCCCCCTCTGTGCCTCAGTACCCACACTCTGCATTACCTTTCTGGAATGCAGGTCTTGAATGGTACATGTACTAACCCAGCCTACCCAGAACCCCTATCACAGAGCTAAAGGATTACTAAAAAGGATAAAGGAGGGCTGAACAGAATTCAATTATTATTATTACCACCTCAATAGTTGTTTTCCTTGTGATGAAGTAAACAAACCAGAACAATATCTTGCTCTAATTTTTGAAAACTGACCAGTAGTTTTGATGTGCCACTTGTAGCACCTTAGTTTCATTTTCAATGGCACTTTTAAAAATGTGCTAGCACTATGTTTTTGCTTTAACTGCGAGTTACTCTTCAATTCTGAGAATGCTGCACCAAAACAGATTCCCAACTCACCTGAAACCAGTTGACACAGTAAAGTAAGCAGAAACTTTACTGTATGATGTACAGATATATACAATACATAACTACCTGAATACAAACCTACACAGCATAAATAGTTCAAGTAGTGTAGTGGTGGAGTCCTGTTGCCATGCATTTATTTGATCTGCTTGTAATACAAGAATATTGATGCAGAAGGGATGCATAAGATATATATATTCTATATATCTTCTGCAGAATAGTAGCGCTCTGAACACAGCATAAGACCTCTAAAAGGGGATATGACATCCCTTACTTAGCAATGATAATGTCCATTAATTACAAAGGCATAGCATGTATTCAGCAATGCATAACTGGGCACTCAGGCAGGGCTGGAGCAAGGGCAGATTGCACAGCACCTGATGTGCTGCAGGCAGAGGAGGTGGGAAAGACTCCACATCTCTTCTTGAAATGACAAAGAGTGCCTCAACCTTGCCCCAACCTGTCCCTATTGGAAACCAGAACCGTCTTTAAAAGACGGTGTCATTGGCAAAGGAGCAGAAGCACAGAAGTGGAATGTCTAAAATGTCCAGGGAGCATAAAAAGTCTCTTGCCAGGGTACAAGGCAACATCCTGTATCTTTCCATCTCAGATGTTTGTTCCCTTAAGATCTAAGAGCCAGGGTGAGTTACAAGTACTGGCTCTGGATGCCTGAGTGTTCCTGAGGTCCCAGGAGTGGTAAGCAGATTGATTGAGGGACTGAGGACCTCTGCTAAGCACATTGTGACTCAGTATGACTGAGATTCCCCACTACTGTTGACAGAGCTTCACCATCTTTTATGAATATGAATAAAATACATTACAGCCTCCCCAAAACATTGCACAGATACTCTGGTGTACTTCATAATGACTTCCCACACAACCCAAACCAACAAATTCATCCTTTCTACAATACTCACTAGCGAGTTTGCCTCCAACATGGTTTTCCCCCTGTTGTTGTTTGATATGGTATCTATGACCTTTCCATTTTACCATATTCCAAAGACAGCAAAGGAGAAATAATGACACAAACATTTCAAAGTAGCCTACAGCTGCGAACATGTCTCTGAATTCTTGTGCAGAAAAAAAGACCTGTGATTTCCTTTAGTTTAGCAAATAGCACAAAGAAGGGAATTTGAGATATCTGGAGACTAATAGAAAGTTCCATAACATTGCTATACAAAGCTATTCAAGAATGTGGACTTTCCCCCCTGAATATATATAACCCTTAGGAAATCACTCAAGTATGAAATGTGAGCTTGAGTGCAAGAGAGTGTACCAGACTGAACCACATGCTTGACACAAATAACTGATGCATGTCTCATTTATATACCTCCAAAATTACATGTAGTTACACAGGTGCAACATGCCCATCATTTTCACACATATAAAAATCAGATAGAAGTGGTGCACGTGATTGCCTGCATATGCTGTAATACAACACCAGTGTCCACAGAGAAACAAAAGCTGAGCCCACTCCTCTTCCAGTTACCAGTCCAGCCTGCTGTTATCCCAACCCATGGCCTAGATACAAGAAGAGATGCAGAAGGACTTAAAACCCATCAATGAAGGTCAGCAGTCGGAGGCAACAGCAGATCAATACCATGTGATCGGATCAGATTTTACTGTAAACAATGTGTTCTGCAAAACCCTGGGTCACTGCCCAGCTCTACCTGTGAAATATCTGCAATGTGCCACATTTGGAAAGCTTATAAAGTTTCACCTTCATACATGAACTTAAACTGGAAAAAAGTCGCATCACCCATCACTGCATGCTCTGTTGAGCAAATCAGAATTTTTAAAACAAGAAGGAGCAGATTTCATCACTCCTGAGAACATTATCAGACTTTTTTTGCAAATATTACCCAAAGACAGTCTTTTGGATATCTTTTCCAGGGATAATAACGCAGCTTAGGGCTTATATTTATTCATGGAATCAGCAGTCTTTTCATTTCTATTGTTCACCTCAGTAGATCAAGACTTCTGCTGGTGCGGGAAGTGACTGCAGAAGGGTATGTTTAGAGCCCTAAGCTGCAAGAGCCTGAAACAGTGGAAACAGAAGTTGGCCAGCAGAAAAAAAAAAAAAAAAAAAAAAATATTCCATCGGCCTTATAGAGCAATCTAGAGCACAGAGTAGTTAGTTACTACTCACCCAGTGTTGTAGTTTGGTGACAACAGAACAAGCAATAGCTACTCTGAAAGGATTGATATGAGGAGAAAGCATAATATATTGATGAGAAATGTACACAAATGGATGTTTGCCAGTAAATCTGAGCTCAGCATGAGAGAGAAATTATTGTTCAAAGCTGTAACAGTCACAATTCTTCACTAGTACCTTGCCTGATCACTTCAGCCCTTCCACTAGTCAAAGAAAAGTTAAAGTATATGAGAACATTCTAAGAAATAAATCAGCCTTTTAATTATGTCCAGAAATGAAGTCAAGACAAGTTTTCCCAAACAGATAAATCTATTTTCAAGATTTTTTTTTTTTCCCCTCCATAGATGCCAGAGACAGGCTGTATGTGATTAAAAGCTACAAAAATAGCAGGTACACTCTAGAAAGGATGATTCCATTTGGTATTTTCTTTAAACTGATTTAACTTCAGATAGTATTGGCAGCAGAATGACATAGACTGATTCAACAGTTCATTTTGACTGTTAAGTATGAGTCCGAGATTGTTGGTTTACCTATCTGGTAGCAGTAGAAGACAAATAAATATTTGCTTATAGTCTATCCAGCACTACATTTTAATGCTTTCTTATCAATTGGTCCATTGGGATGGCATGAATTGTAATAAAATAAACTCTTTCATATCTCATTACTAAATACACTCTCAGCATCACTTTCTTTGGTATAGATACATACCTTAGCAACATTCAAGCAACTCCTCTTAGTGTACGTTATTTAAAGATTTAATTTGTCCCCCAATAAAAACATGGCATGTTAACAGAAGTCAGCACAAACACAGATGGTAGAATTAATCCTTATGGCACATGTAGACCTTTGCTGAAAGACTAGAGCCCACACTGAATTGTGGATCAGGGTAGCAGCATGCCTCTTCACTTTAACCTTCCTTCCACGAAGAAAAGGGGCAGTTAATTTACTTGGGATGAATTCTTTTTTGGGAGACAGAAACTAAGTATATTCATCAGATTTTGCACTGTAAATGAGGTTTAAATTTCTATAATCAAAGATACTTGATTGCTTTAAAATACTGAGACAGCTTACATCCTGGTAAAATGCTGTGCATCTTCTCCCAGGTGTTAAAGGTGCTCAATGTCACTCTGGCTCTGTGAAGTGGCTGGAAGTGGTTGTGAGTGCAATGCACATCAATTTCAAAGCCTCCTTACATAGTCAGAGAAGTGCAATGCAGGCATGGTATAAATGAACATCCATGTTTTTTGTGCTGAAGCCAAACCAAAAAGCATCTATTCACAGAATAGTCCTGTAGTATAATTGCATACAATCAATACAGCCAACATAGTTTCATTGTAATGAAACTAAATGAAAAATAAATGTGGCGGGGTTTGTTTGGTTGTTGTTTTGGTTTTATGTTTTTGGGGTTTTTTTTAAATACATTGTATTACAACAGTACCAAGGAGATGCACAGCTGGGGGTTCCCTGTGCTTTGGGCTAGGGATGTTTCCAACAGAACAACAGACCCTGCAGAAAATAACTTTTAGTCACGAGAATATTCTGCCTGTCACCTGCCCAGCATGCTGCTGCCTATTCCTAAAAAGACCATTTTGAGTATTAGTGACTTTGTCCACAGAGAACAGATATTTCTTTTTCCAGTACTCACTTCTGAGGCACCCTGTTAAAAGACTCTTTCTGGGTGTGCAGCATTGCATATCTCCCCATCCTTTCATAGACTGTTTCAAAGTACCCTCCCTAGACACAAAAAGCTTGAATGGTTCACATAATCATTCAGTAGCTTTCAGTGATGCTACATCTCCATTTGGGTTGAGCAAGGCTTTAAAAGGTACAGTTCTCTGCACAGGTCCTCTGCTGGCAATTGAGATTTGCTGCAATCTCGACTGAACTCAACATTCTATTTCTACTCGCAGTGCTGGGCTTGGACATGGAGACCACAGCAGAGACCTGGGCTTCACCCTGCAGCTCAGAGGTACTGAAATATGCAGTTTTGTGCTAAGGATCAAGAGGTAATTCAAAGTACAGGGCTTTTTTGCTTTCATACAATGCACATCTAAAGAGTCATTCATGGATAAGACTCCCGATCCATACTTAGTGCGATATGGTAGCATATTTATAGCCCAGAATCCATTACTGTTAATATTGCACTATTTACACTCATCTGCCATAAATCTAATACTGTTGTTATGGCTGTCCTACTTAATGTACTCTAGGAATGCTCTTCAAGCCAGTACCAATTACATTTGCAAATAAACTAATGCTTTGGGTTAAACAAAGTGAAAACATTCTTCCTCTGAGAAATTTAGTACTTTGTATCTGTATCTATTCCATGTGAATCTTGTGCTTTATTCAATTAAGTACCACAGAAGACTACAACGATCCAGAAAACATTAAATGAAAACATTGATTCTGCAATAATAACGTTGGATGAGCCATGAACTGCTACCAATAGCATAATCATGACACATCAAACTCGATTACAACTTCAAAATAGTCTTTTAATTTCACAGTAATTATTTAATGTTATTTTCAACTAGACTCTTTTACCACTGACATTTTCACTAAGCTGTTTGTAATTTAAAAGCTGGTATTTTGTGACCTCAGTCTAAACAGCTGGCACATAAACTATCAGGTAGCATGAAACTTATAAAATAATATGTGTTCTATCCTCTTCCTCTTTGCCATTACTGTTTGCAACACTAGATTGTGCAGGCATATCAAGGCAGATGCTTTGTACCAAACCCAGACATTCATTTTGATTTGTATTTTGCAACCCAGCAGATCCCGGATGATGGTCTGGACTGGCCAGGATAAGTCTTACTGAACTCAGGAGAGTTTTCAGAGGGATTGTCTTTGACACCTTTCCTTTCTGTATTAAAACAAAACAAACAAACAAAAACAAACAAACAAACAAAAAAAAACAAACAAACAACCACACCAACCCAAAGCCAAGGAAAACCCAAATCCAGAGGTTTGCAAATGAGGCACAAGGATAAAGAATTTGCAGCCTAATCCATTGTGTCATTATGGACATTTGACATAACACAAACTTTTTAAATATAGTGCCATATAATGGCTGTAACTTTATCAGATGTATCCTCCCAGCCTGAGTATGATGGTTTAAAAGGCAATACCAATTCTCATTAGATCCACAGCATGGCTCTTAAAATGTCACTTTTCCCTTACAGATCACGAATCTTTCCAGCAACCTTCTTTATAATTATGTTTATTATCAGCATCAATTTCCATTTCACCAGGCACCTCAGAGGAACAGCAGATGCCTTTCAACATTTACAAGGCAAACCAACAATAATTGCTTTATCCACTCTGGAAACTGTCAGTGCTGGGATGAAGTGAGGCAGCTCTTCCAAAATAACAGCCAATCATAATGACAAGCTAGTCAGACACTAAGGAATAGCACCAGACTTTTTTTTTCCAGGATTCCCTTCAGCTATTGATCCTTTACTCAGGGCTGAAATACATTTGCAAAGATGCAAAGTATTTGTGATAAAGGATAGTGCAGACAGGCATGTTTGGAGAGGTTGCTAGAAGGTGTGACTAAATCTTCAGGAAAGGCTGATGTATGGAGATTTCTTTAAACTCCTCACTCAGTGAGGCATGTAAGAAGCCCAAATTCAATTAAAAAGAAGAAAACAATCAATTTCTGGCCTTCCTGAAGAGAGGGAAAAGCTTGACTTCATTAACACAGTAGAGACCTAAGGATGCCAAAAAAATATACTCCCTTTTAAAATGTTAGTAGTCTTTCTATATTTTAGATGCTGATATATTTTTCTGCTTTTTTAATATGGATTATTAATTCTTACACATCCAGGTCTCGCAGTACAGCACCTCATTCACCCAAACGTTTAGCAAACTTGACAATGCTTAGCTCTAATAACTTCAAACCCTGAGAAAGCACAGGAACATCATCATTTCACACTTCAGATCTCTTTAAGAACAGATACAAAGTACTGCTCACAAGCCATAGCAGAAACAATATTGTCCCAGCAATAAAACCATGGAATGGAAAAATCACAGAAATATTACCCATTTTCAAGTTTCATGAAAAAAAAATAGAAAGTGAACAGAATTTTCATCATGCTGCTTTCACTGGAGAAACTCTAAAGGAAAAATAACAGTTTAATGCAAATTATGCATTTTCTTCTCATCTTGAAAAAGATCGTCTGGCCAAAACTGAATTTTAACTACTTTTAAATATGCCAAATATAAAGGTTTTATCTGTTTTGGAAATTAGTTGTGCTATTGTTACCTGTGATTAAGTGATATTAAATGGCATGAGTGCATCGCATCAATCTATCAAATTATTGCAATAAAATTGGAGCCTGCAAGTACAGCCACCCCATAAGTGAGTCCACTTCCAAGTGAAGGATATCTTTGCGGCAGCAGGCAAGATCAAACCCACAAAAAACATTACATTGGATCAAACTAATGATCAGTTTAGTGCAGCTTGTTGTTGTATGAAAGGCAGAATCAGCCAGATTAAAGTGCAAAAAGATTTTCACAAACCTGCTTAAAGGCACAAATTTTCAGTTGTTAAGAGCTCCTTCTATGTATTTCTCATCTTTATGCTGATAATTATGAGTGCTTTTTGTTCATGTAAAAACAGAAGCACAGAGAAGACCTGACTAGAAAGTACAAGTGGGAGACTTAAATGTTTAGAAAGCACAATTAATCCCAGAAAGTGTAAAACCCAGAAAGGATACTGTGTTTCCAGCTTACCTTTTATCTTCATTCCCAATACTTGAAAATTTACTTAAGTCACAGAGTTTGACTATCCCTTCTAAAATGTGCTGCTGCTAATGAGAACAACAGTAATAGTCTTAGTTTTGATATGCTTCCACATTTTTTCCAAACCTGGAATAACTTTTCTCTCAGCTCCTTTTGTGGCAACAAGCTTTTTGTGTGAAAATAAAGTCTTTGTATACACTTGAACTCAAACAGTAGAAATGTCAGACTTGCCACTTGTTCAGAAACTTTTGGTTTCCCTTCTGTAGGTCATGCCTTGCAGCAGGCCTTCAAGTGACACAGGAAAGTATTTGGGGGAGTGGGTAGGGAGGAGCCTGGATGGGAAATCTCATTGTTCTTTTCTGCTACCCTGGTTTCTTGCTCCCTGTATCTTCTTATGTATCGCTACAACAATGATCATCCGTTTGTCCATTGGAATGTAAAGAAAGGAAAAAGATGTCCTAATATTCTGTTTAGTCCCATCCCCTTTCGGCATCCTCTTCTACTGTGAGAAAAAAGGGCTCCAGACTTCCAGGTAACTTGACCCTATGGCCTACTCACATCCCTTCCCTCTCCCACCCTAAGGTTATTTTGTGCATCCCCAATCAGTAACACAACTGTCTTCTGCAGAACACCATTTATTTCTTCAGACCTCAGCACCTCTAAAACACTCACCCAGATGCTGCATCCCAGGACCTTCCTATTCCCCAGCTGTGCCACACTGGTGCATTCACTGCAATCAGCCTTCATTCCCAGACTTCCACATCATCCCAGGGACAGGCAGAAGCATGAATCACCTGCACTCCCCACCGTGCCCTCAGCTCCTCACTCACTGCTTTTCATTCTCCTCATGCATGAGGTAAAATTGAGGATGTTGATTCCTGGCAGGACACTTCCCTTCAATGGGCTAGATCTGTCCCACAGGTTGACACCTGAAGAGCCCTGTGCCACAGTTTAGTGTCCTCTTTGTGGTCTTCTTTCCAAAACTAATTTTTTAGAAGTTTTTTTCCTGATATTTAGGTATTTGCCTACGTGTAGGATTTACTCCACCTCAAAAAATCTGAGCCCAGCCCTACATACAGCATCCCCAGTGAAGCCACAGTGCTTACTTATATAATTATATTTGTATAATTACATTATAATTACCCTCCGTATTATCCTCCATCCCATTTTTTATGCATTTCAACATCTTGTTTGCATTTTGTTAATTCCCCTTTTTTCTGTATCCTGCTAAGCTCCTGGCCTCAGTGATGTATTGTGGTGATGCAGCTCCAGAGGTGCACTGTCATCCAAACAATTACTGTTGTCCATTATCAACTATTTCCATTGTCTATAGAAAAACTCAAGGTCACACTATTGCACTGCAGCTTTGGGCTGATCACCCAAAAGAATATGCCACTAATAAGTACTATTTAAATGCTAGAGCAGATGAATAGCAAACACATTAACAGTGGTTCAGCTATGACAATTATGTTGGAGGAGGAGATTATCACAATGCTGGATTCCTGAAGGTGCTGAGTACTTACAATTCCTCTTTGCATTCCCGCTGGGTCAGTGCAAGAGGGCTGTCTGGCATGGTAGGATGCAGCACAGGCAACTGCAACACAGGTATGCATGAAAGGTCTGCTCCCTGTGTACACCATGGGACACATCCCAGTACCATAGTCTGACTATGGCTCCACCTGCTTTGAATAAAAGTCACACCTGCAAGAGACCTATTACAGCTTTTTCAGTCTGCAGAAGATAAAACACCCGATAAAGGAATGCATATAGCCAAAAGCTGTGGGGGAAAAAAAAAGTTGTCCCTTTGGTCAATGTCCACTCTCTCAGAACACCCAGCATCGGTGTAACCCTGACCTCTATCACTCTGAAACATGAGAAGACAAGGAGAACATCACACAGAGAAAAGGGATGAACAGCTGCCCATTGCTGTTGCTTCCAGGAGTTCCCATCTCCAACAAGAGTATGAATATTTCGTGGGGAAGGAGCCTAGAGCAGAGAGAAACATTGAAACTATCATAGTGCATTCTTCTTCTTCTATCAAATATTTCCTGACATCACATTCAGCTGTGCTTGAAACAACCTAATTGGCCATCATTAATACTTTATGAGGCCAATCATCACCCCTGAAAGAGCTGAGTTCCTTCAAATATGGAATTGTGCCTGAGGGGCAGCCTCTGCCAACAGCAGACCTGAGGTTTTACACAGTCTGAAGACTTACATAGCCTTCAATGTCTTGTGATGATTCTGTTCCTCACTGAACCCGAACTGTGGCATAAGGAAGATTTCCCCCTTCTTCCTCTACAACATTTGAAGTCTAAAGCTCAAAACAAGTGGAATATTGCACAAGGATGTGTAAGAGTCCACCTGATGCCAACAGATAGTGCACAACACATGTTTGCTCTGCAGGTTGCTGTTCTCCCTCTGAAGTGTTGCTGACACTATTTGTTCTTGAGCTAATTTTTGATCATTTTCAGGAGATATTGTGCATTTATTAAGCAGATCAATATTTTGTATGCTATGCTTTCAGAAAGTCAGATAACTTATAGACTTTGTCTTCTAGCACAATAATGTGTTTCAGAAACTCCAGTGAATTTATGATCTGAGAACTAACTCCCTTTTCCCAAGTTCAAGCAAAATATCTTCTCTCAGTAATATTCTTACCAAATTGTTGCACTGGCACTGGATTTTTTCATAAGCATTGCTCACATATAGCAGTTCCATTAGTCACTCTGCCCACTCCCTCTTGAACCACCCCATCCTTGGATATGGATCAAAAAATACCTGCCAAAGCTTTCAATTCCACTTGCTACTTCCATCTCAGTTCTCAGTTGTAACTCATCTGGATCCCGTGCCTTGTCAATTTTAAACAGCTCTAATTGCCTAACTATCTGCTCTGGCACAATCATAAAAACTTTCAACATCTCATATTGCCCCCAGGAAAACATATTCTTGTCTGATATGACCTTCAACTTTTTCTCCAAGTACTAATGGCAAAGAACTCATAGAGGCTTTTTGCAATGACAGTCTCATCTGTCACTCCCTACTCATGTCTCTTAATGCCTTGATGCACCTCTACATTCCTACATTATTTCTGTGATATTGAAGGACATTGCTGCTGTTTATCCATGAGCCAGTTGCTGCCTAGCTGGCTCAGCTTAATTTTTTGATGCCTGTTTCTATTCTCTATGCAATTTTTTAACGTAAAGTCATAATTAAACATTTCCTCACTCCTTATACACATGCACATATACATTCATTTGGGAATAAGTTTTGGATATGTTCTATTTAGATGGGTAATTTTCCTTATTCAAACCTCCAGCACATTGGTACGCTCAAAAGGGGAAGAGAAGAAATCATTTGAAATGAATACTTGTGAGTCTTTAAATCAAAATCTTTGAATTTCTGATAGGTCTGATCCTTGAATTCTTCTCTGCAGAAGGGACTGAAGGGCTGAAACACGGGAAGGAACCTGCTCTTAGCAGAGACTCTTAGGGCCAGACTCTCTTGCCTGTTCAGCTTCCTCCTGTGTTACTCTAGCCAGAACAATGTAAGGAGAGTTAAAATAAATTAAAACAAGAAGGAGGATGACACCCCTTATCCTCTATGCCACCTTTCCCAGAAATTCAGCTTTTCCCTTAGTGTTTTTCTCCCACATACTACCCAGACCTTTCTAAGCACCAGACTAAACTATCCATCACACACAATCAGCTCAGATTTCTTATTGCTGTTGACAAGTTCCCCATTCTTAAATGCATTTTCTCGTATGTCTTCGCTTTTGCCATGTTATTAGCTCTGTTTTTTTCTGCTGAAACCTATATCCATAGGCTGTTCTGTCCCTTAGGTTAATCAGATAGTCCAGGATATTCTAATCCAGTCTCACTAACCAGTCCTCAGTTTATCTTCACTACCGGTTTTGTGTGCATTCAAACATCTCCTTGGTAGTAAAGCACACCGACCAATTGCAGTCAAACAGAGAGTAAAGATTCCTGTGTCTCACGTGCATCTGAGCAGTTCCTTGAATAGAAATTCAGCTTTTTGGGAAAAATATCACACAGAATCATAGAATGGCTTATGTTGGAAGGGACTTTAAAGATCATCTAGTTCCAATCCCTCTGACATGGACAGGGACACCATGAGCCCCATCCTAGCTGGCCTCAAGCATGTGCAGGGATTGGGCATCCTGTGCTAATGTCTGACCACACTTAAAGAATTTCTTCCTAATATCTAATCTAAATCTAATCTCCTTCATCTTAAATCCATTTTCCCCTTGTCCCATCACTAAATGCCCTTGTAAAAGGTCCCTTTCCACCAGCTCTCTTGTAGGACTTCTTTAGGTACAGGTACATGGCAAACATAAGTATATTTCTCTCATAAAACACTCTTAACTAGGCCAAGTTTATTTAAGCACATTCCCTTCCTCCACTCCACCCAAATGCATTAATTTGTGTTATGCAGAGATGAAATTAACCCCATTATCTGTGAGTGTTGATAATCTCTATGTCTCTTTGTAGTCTTTTTCTTTCCTGCCTATTACTCACTGTTCCTCCCTATATAGCACTACACACAAATTCATTAACAGGCTGTTTACTCCCTCTTCAGGATCATTAAATGAAGATGCTAAATGAGACCTGACCTAACACAGACAGCTGCAATAAGCATTTCCTTGTAAACAGAGACTTTGCCATTTATCAAAAACTTTGTACTAATTTTCAGTCCACACAAAGTTGTTTATATTGAGGCAATTTCTAAAAGTTTTTAAATTTAGACTTGGCCCATTATTTTACCTTGACAGAAGTTAGTAAAAAAGGCCCATAAGATGAACACAAGAGGTTGTATATAGGGTACCAGCCACACTCAGCCCTGGGCTGCTGAAGGATGCAAATCAGTTGGAGAGAGTCCAGAAGAGGCTCACAGATTTTCAGAAATGCATCATATCTGAGGAAAAACTTGAAGAATTCAGAGGGTTTAATTTAGAGAGGCAGAGGCTGAGGAAATGTAACATCTCCCAGGAATGGTGTGGGTATAATTAAACTTGCCTTTGGACAAAAGGGTGAACTAGATGACCTTCAGAGATCCTTTCCATTCCTATTTTCTCTGATGCTTTGATTGCACAGGTCATCTGCTCAAACTTCTCTTGCAGACAGTAGTCATCACAGCCAGAAGCCCTGCAGTCCTGAGTCTTGCATTTTATACCCCAAATGCATCCACTTCTGTTCTGGGACTGCATCCCTCCTCAGATCCCATGGCTGAGCAATAGAGAACATCTCAGCTCTGGATGCTCCACTGGGACACCCACACCAGGCAATGGAGACACCCAGCAGCCAGTAAATCACTTCAGGAAAGGTAGCCTACTAAGCACAAGCAAGTTGCTTTCAGTGTTGCTGCCTGTTACATGATTCAGTCTGCCCTTCATTGAAGCAGGATATTCCTCAAGTCCTGCTGCAGTTACCTTATCAGCATTTTTGCACTTCTAACCATCCTCTTGGCCTTTTTAATGAAGAGGTACTCAGCACAATTTATTACCAGAGATCACTTGCCTCAAAGCACTTGTCTCTAGTCTTTATTTCTGATAATACTTAGAGAAAAATATTTTCCTTCTTTTTTTATTTTCCCTAACTAACAAGACCATGGTATATTCCCCACTCGTCCCTTCTTAACTATCACATGGGGTAGTGGCCTCCACAAACCTTTCCTAGCCACTCCCAGCAAACTGATGAAGGAACATCTACCTTCCTACATCTATCCCCATCTCCTAAACAGCCTCTTTTTATGATCTCCTTCATTTTTGAATTTGTACAATCTCTTTACAGACATAAATACTTTAACTGTTACAAAGCTGACATGTTTTCTTTCACAGACATGCCCATAAACCTCAGATTAAATCTGCCGCTTAATTAATTTGCACTCAAAGAGACTCTCTCTCTCTCCTTCCCTTTGAGCAATGCCTCTATTGTGGTTTGTGTTGCCTGCTGCACTCACCACATCCTCCTTTGCTTCCCTAGTGTTATTAATTGCTACTTTTTCCCAGGCATAGTCTTATTTTTATGGGCTGCATACAAGTGGACAAAACTTCTCATGTTTGGAAACAACTGTCAGCATGGGCATTTGGGAGGGGGGATATTCATTTTTAAACAGACACTTCTGGTAACTTTATGCATCTCTCCTGTTTGATATCAAAAGGGAAAAACTACCTATGTTTGTATTAAAAAGCTTTGTGTGAGAGCTGGTTATGTAATCCAGCTCACAGGGGAGATGAAGCTCTTGGTGAAACCACATAAAATATTTTCTTTGATCACAGAGGTTCATGGAAGCCTTTTCCCCCCATTACCTCTGCTCATTTACCTACTAAACATGCTCTCACCCCATACACTTCAGGTCCTTGCAGCTCTCCTCCTGCCCTGGCTCTTTGCAGGACCTTGTCCCCTTGGTGTTCCCATGGCAGGCAAATCACCCCACATTTCAAGGAAAAGGGGGTATATTGCCAGTTGCCCATTGTCCCCAGCAGCTCAGCTCCTGCTGACCCAGACAGCCCAGTGCCTCCTCCACTTTCTGCAGCTGGGAAGGCAGACAGACTCATAAGGCACCAGGGGAGTTGAATTCACTGTAAAAATACATTCCTTACAACACCCTGCTGGCTGCTAATGACAGTATAGCTCCCTCCACCACCAGAAGACAGAGGAGAGGAGTATATATGAAAAGCTGACTGTGTCAAGCCTCAAACAGAGCAATGCTTCTTGTTGTCTCCTTTCCCACCTGCAGCCAGGCTTTGCTGGCTCTCAGAGCTAGTGGAGCATCAGCACTGGAGGTTAGATTAGCAATTACCACCTGTGAGCAGCGACCCACATATAGGAAACCACTAGCATTGAATAATTACAGACATAAGGTAATGGATGCAGCAGTACTCTGTGCCAATTTTGCAGGGAAAAGGCTAGGCAGATACTCCTTCTTGCTTGGAAAAAAAAGAAAAAAGAAAAAAGAAAAAAGAAAAAAGAAAAAAGAAAAAAGAAAAAAGAAAAAAGAAAAAAGAAAA
>JAWWEV010000083.1:6465476-6540128 GCA_035583235.1 Hafferia zeledoni | reverse complement strand
AAAGAAAAAAGAAAAAAGAAAAAAGAAAAAAGAAAAAAGAAAAAAGAAAAAAGAAAAAAGAAAAAAGAAAAAAGAAAAAAGTGTCACTTTTTTTCTACCCAAGAATATATAAAAATAATGCCCATTCCTATTCTAACCCAATGTTTCCTCCTGGAGAAGCAGGGATTCTGGACAATGCTGAAGTCCAAGGAGATCAGGATGAGTTCCCACAAATCATGAGCTAGACAGTGTCTGATCAGACTTCCCATGGCCTCAAAAGGTACTGATCAGCTCCTGTCAGAGCCTCACACAATGTCTGAGAGCTACCCAGGAGTCACATTTGACATGAAAGGAAACGCTAGGAAAGGAACCACCTTTGGAATCCGAAAGCAATGCTGGGACCACTATGGAGATTTTGGCAACTGCCCTGTGATGGTTTTGATCCATGGCTTCCACGTGTACTTTTATATCTATCTATCTACATATAAATATGTACACACACACACACGTATATATATGTATATATAAACATACACATATATACACATGCACACACTTAAGACGTGAAATTTTCTGCAGTGGTTGGTTGAGTTATGCTGCAGATTGCTTGTACATCTATATCCAACTGCTCAATGTGCCATCTGTATCCATTTCTGCCTCATCCATGGCTACAGCCTGGCTGTCCTCTACACCAGGTATTACTTTAATTAAGTACTAGTACTCAGAAACAGATGATCAAATGTCTGAGCAACTAGGCAGCAAAACCAAGCAATGAGGTAGAGATTATCCAGATCCCAACACACAGCATACAGAAAACTATTTATTAGATTTTATTTTTCCCCGGTAAAAATACTGCACTTCATAAAATTCTTTAAGTTATAGGAAATGTAACAGATAAAAGAACCAGCCCCAATCTTGAATGTAATTGGGCAATATCTTAGATGAAATCAATTTGCCCAGACTGTTAAAAATGAAGAATAGGATTATAACGGATTATTTTAGTACAAGATTTTGATGTTTTGTGTAAATGTTTTTAGTGGGTTTTTTTTTTTCCCCTCAAGAGAGATGTTTAATGACAACTGCTGCAAATCTATAAAATGCAGTACTTAGGAACACCATGTAGCTGCCTTGAAGTTGTGAGTAAAATTGCTTGCAGAGGATAAATATATGTTCAGCAGCAGGAGAACTACTAACAGAAGAAACAGTATTAAAGTATTTCTATTCTAAGACTTTAACACTACAAATCCCAGGTGAAACCTTACTGTATCAGGCACAAAATTAATGAATATCCAACCCAAAAGAAAGAAGTTTGTGGAGCAGAAAAAAAGGCTGGCATATTATTAAAATGTTGATTATGTCTAACAGAGTATTACAGATAGAAATATTCAACCCTGTAAATCCTGGAAAATATCATTATCACTTGGAAAAATTCATCACCCTTTACATCTGTCCAGCATCTCTTCTGTCAACCAGCCACCACCATCAGAGTTTTGCCCAGTGCACTGAAAAATACATCTACATCCAGAAATGTAAACAGGGAAGGAAACACCCACAAGTTTTCACACTGACAGGAGAAATGCCTCCTCCTTGCCAGGAACCTGCCAGGAAAAGTCTCTTTTTGAATCAGGCAGAAGACTGAGACCTTTCCAGGTTCAGATAACCTCAACCTGATGCTGCTATTCTGGCCTCTCCAGAGAGTCTGGAGATAAAAACAGGCTACGTACTGCATGTTCTATTTCCCAAGGCAAACTAAATGAAAATTTTAAACAAAATCCAGGTGATAAGAAGGGGAGAGAACCTTTAAAAGACAAGATTCTTATTCAACACATAAAATAGCAAAAAATGCAACACTTGCTTTCTTTGGAACCTCACTTTGAGTGCTCTTAATTTACAATCTCATCAGCATAATCATCTCTCTTTTAAAGAGAGAAAACTAGTGCCCAGTGATGACTTATGGTGACTATAAGGCATTATCTTTGCTTAGTTGTGAATATACTTGTCACTATATAAATTGCATAGAGCAATTAGGTAATTCACATTACTGAACTGTGACAGGTAATAACACAAATGCTCTTCCAGGTCCTACCAATACTCTGTTGTGGATTCTAAGACAGTACTTGTCTTATTAGGTGATAAGAGATGTTTCCTGAGTTTGGTTTCTATCTAAAAACTAAACACATGAACAGAGCAAAGAAAAATGTTATTTATAATCCTAAATACCATACCATTCCCCAAACTGACAAGATCAATATTGCAGCTTGGCACTTGCTCCTGTGACAGATGGTGCTATTAAAATACTGAACATATCTTTTCTGCAGAAAAAAAAAAAAAAACATAAGCGAGGACATTATGTGTTTTCCTCATCCAATCTGCATTTAAGGTGACTAAAAAAATGGTAAAAAACCGTAGAAAACACTTACGTGTTCTTCTTTCAAATATAACAAAACACTAAAAAGGGCTATTATATCCTTTTTGGAAGAGAGAAGTGAAGGATGCTTGCAGCAGTCTAAAGACTATAAGGAAAAAGTTTTCATTATGTTCCCAACTGTATTTTGCATTAATTTCACAAGGGTGCTTTCATTTTTAACACAAGTCTGTAGAACAGCAGATGAGGTTTAGAGGATTACTGATATCTTTGTGAGCAGCTCCATCCTGTCTGCTGGGAGCCTTTTGCAAAACACACCTTAGAAAAGCTTGGGTAAGAGTCAGTTGTTTCCCAATTCTCCAGATATTTTAAATGAAGATAAGTTTATGTACTTACAATGGGTCAGCACTCACAGAGCTCGTTGTGTTGCTGAGGAACCTCCCAGCTGAAATCTTCTAAGGCTGCAAGCCATCTGCAAGTACTTCTGTAATCAAGATTACTCATTGATAGAAAGTTCTCCCTTTTTATTTCTACCTATTAAGATTTCCAATTTGTTTTAATTACCTCCCCCCATTCCCATCTCTTGTGCTTAATTCTCTATTGTGAATTTCTCAGAGTTGCAACAACTGGCTTTTCTCTAGATTTAAATGGCTTTTCTAGATTTATTTATCTGCTAATTTAGATACTTGTACTTAGGTGAAGACGAGGCATTGGATGTTGAACCAGGATTTTTTTTTTTGTATTAATTACAGCTCTGCAGATTTTCCTCTTAGACATAGACCTGAAATTCCCTTTCTTTTACTCTTTTAAACTAGTAACTTTTCTCAAGCAAGTTCTGCTCATTATGTTGTTTTCACTTCCAAGGAACTCTGGCCATCTAGGTGATTCAGAAATATTGTTTTCTTTTTTATTAATGAGAATTGGTTGGGAAAACAAGTCATTTCCAGTGTAAGAAAACCAAAAATCATCCTATTGAAAACTGTTTATAATTTGCAAGAATCTTGTAAATGACAAGCCTTTCAAGTAAAGGAGGGAAAACTCAAAGCAGGACATTACCTGCATTACCAAATAAAAATATTTTTCCCTGTCTGCTGGTTCCCAGATACAACAGCCCTTGCTCCTTGCACACAGCCCAATTTCTGTTACAACTGCTGTGGGGCAGAGCACACTCCCTCCACCTGAAGGGTCTTGTCTGAGCTTTGCTCCTTATGATAAAATGAAACAACTTCTGTATTTGGGCAAAGGCACAGCCTCAACATTGAATTCCTGTTGCCACACAAACAGTGCGAGGTCTCCCAGGCCAGGAGCCTGTGGGTGTTGGGCAGCTGAGAATCTTGACCAACTGGACAATTTAATTTACTACCTACAGGATATGTGAAAGCTACTCTAAGTTTGTCTCCACAGTGAATCCACTCATTCAAATACTGAATTCTTTATAAAGGGGTTTCTGTGGATTTCCATGCTCCTTCAGGAGTGTTGGACAGGTCTGGGTAATGACACAGACATTTAGGGATGGCTGGTAATGGACATTTTCCTCGTTTCCCCACAGGATGAATTGGCTTGGAAACTGGACAGAAGCTACTGGTCTTTTCATGTGTGACAGGAATTGTGGTGTCTGGGCTAATACAGAAGGGGTTAGTCCTAATGAATGCTGATTTTTTTAGGAGACTGTAATCTAAAGGGCACTTCTAATACAGCAGAATCTAATAAATGATAAAATCACTCAATAATGAAATTTAAAGTTCTGTATAAAGCACATAGTCATTATATGTGATATTAAAGAGCCCAACAGAAGCTTTCAGCATTGGAGCTGCTCAAGGTATCATGTCAGAATCACAATCTGTTCAAAAATTGGGGTAGAAAATGAAAAAAAAGGTGAATTTCCCTAGTCAACCCAGCATAGCAACAGAGGCTGGTCAAAAAGAACTAATTCCATCTAATGCAAAGCACAGACAGTCTGCACTGTTTTAATGTGTCTTTTAGATGATCCTTGATCCAGGCTGCAAATATGTTCTGGAATTTAAGAGAGCAGACCTGTATTCCAGTTGCTCCATTGGCAGGATAAACTGTCAACTGTTGTGTTTTACAGAGTGCAAACCAGAATCAGCTACATTAAAAGAAAAAAAAAAAATCACAAATCCCCAAAACAAACAAAAGCCGCCCACAATTGCATTGTCTCCATGGGTTAAGGCCCTGACAAGGCAGAAGAATGATGGCCTAACTCTTACCTTAAACAGGCACCAGGGAATTGTTTTGAAGATTGAGAGAATTAAGAAAGTTTGATTTACACACCAGACAGAATGATGCACACAGTTGGTAATGGAAATAAATAATATCTGAGCAACTGGTAGAAGAGATTTGGTAAGTGGGGAAAGGAAGCCAAAAGGTGCTTTGGAAGAATCATGTCAGGTGATTAGTCCTAGAACGAGCAGAGCTATGTATTTACAAGGATCAGACAACAGTGTTTAGTTGTTGGCAGGCAGGGCTAAGAAAGGATAGTCTAATTAGAATAAATTCAAGAAGCCTGAGAGAAAAAAAATTAACCTTGATGTGGCTAAATACAACATAGTCCATCATGATGGTTAATCTTGGAAGAAATTACATGTCAAATTTAAATCAGAAACTGGTTCATGTCTATAAATTTTAATTTCTGCTGATTTGGAAAAAAAGGAAAAAGAAAGACTTTTGATGCCAAGAATAGAATGTAGAATAAGAATAAACAAAATCAGTAAAGGAAAAATGAGGAAATTATATAATTCCAGCATTATACAAGCATTGACTCTGTAATTAGCAGTGACTGAGTCAACAAATCTAAGCAGCCACATTTTGAACAGATTGATCTTGAAGTTACTAGAAGCAGCAGAAATGCTGCTCCTGATAGAATCCCTTCCTGTATCCAGGTAAATAGGTGAAACCCAAACAGCCACCGAGCACACAGGTGGAAATATCAGAGCCCTTCACCCACCCAACTGCCCAGGAGAGGGAAAGTCCAGCAGAACCAGCAGTAATTCCTTTCCTCTTTGTGTGGTTTCAGACTTCAGGAGATGGGCCAGGTCTTCATATGCACAACATCTGCTTTTGTTTACTGACTTGACAACCCTCCAGGAACTCCAGCAAGGTAACTTTTTCCTAGTGCCAAGCTGATTTAAGGCACTTTTTGTTATTCTCTTAAATTTTCCTTTTAGGGAGTTTCTAAATAACAAAGAAAGTCACAGTAAATTATTAGGGATTCTTTTTTCTTCCCTCAGGTGCCCTTGGGGGTGGGAAAAAAAAAAAAAAAATCACAAAATCAGCCTACAAGGCCCAGTTTATAAGAATCTAGGAAAGTCCTCAAAACTACCAGAGAGCTTCTCTCCCTCCCCCAAATACTGTTAATAATCAGGATGCACAAGGTCAGGCCAGAAAAACATTCAAGCAAAAAAAGGCAAGTAATAAACTCACTCCCACATGTACATACTTCTACTTTCTGGGTCTCCTGCAAACCTCCCACTGAAGAGGGGCTGGTAGGGAGGTGAGAATGAATTGCCCAGGGCTATGAAGGTGAGAAATAACCCAGTTCCCCAGCAGCAGGATGCCCACAGGAAAGTTTGTTAGCAGCAATCCTGTGGTGTAAAAGGGGTGATCAAAGAGAATGAGAAGGTAAATGATTCAGCTCAAGTGCAGAGAAACTAAATGGATTTCTTTTCATTTCTCTTCCACTTCAGAAGGTGAAGGGGAAATATCCATCCCAAGGTGACACTTTACAGGTAATGAAGCCGAGGCACTTGCAAAGGCAGATGTATTGAGAAAAGAGGTGAAAGAACAGTTCAATAAATTAAAATGCAATATATCACTCAGGCTGGTTGGTATCGCTCCAAGAGTGTAGAAGAAATGAAGGTGAGTGACCAACATAAATATATATTTTAGTATTAAACCATTTGAATCACAGCTTCAAAGTGGAAGAAAGTGCCCAAAGCAATGCCTGTTTATTAAAAAGGATGCCAGAAGGCTGGGAGCTTTGCATTACCTTGTCTTGCATCAGTAACAGGGAAGGGCAGAGATGACACTGAATGAGAAAGAAAAGGGTGGGGAAAAGAAATTCCGTGCTTATTATAAAGAATGGGCAGATATGGGCAAACCCACAAACCACTGTAGCATTTGCCAGAGCAATTGAGCCAAATAAGATGAGAAGGGGAAGCTGAGGTCAAGCCACTAAGCGTGTTACTCTTTCTCAAGACAGACATAACAAAAAAAGACTGAAAAATAACAGTGGAATTCCAAAAAGTCCTTCCTGAATCCTCATGATGATATTTGAGTAATAACTCAGGGGTGCAGTCAAACATATTTCCATCAACTTTTAACAGAGAAAGTATAATATTACATGTGCAATTATTTCTGGCATTCTGCACGGTGATGGCAGAGAGTCCTAAAAACCAGAGAGCTGCTCCAGCTCCTGGACATTGACTTCATTTGGCCGAAGGAAGAAACCCTCACCTGAGGTCCCCATATGATCTGTGGCTTCCTAGTCAAAAGCTACCTGTCAACATATTCCATAGAAGTCCTGAGGTAACTTGGGTCAGAAATTACACTCTCAATGGGACATTTTTTCTTATATGACTATAAAGAGACCCTGGAGGGGTCTAATATATACCCAAATATGCATTTTTCTGGCATCTTTCTTCAGAGAGATATCCCAGTTGTTTCAAAGGTGCCACATACCCAAAATGTGAATCAAATCTCAAATCTTCTCTTAAATTCAGGACAATCTGCTAATTGTAGAGGTTTACCCTCCTCATCTCCTTATGGAAGAGCAGCAAGTGGGTTTTGAAGGGAAGGAGGATGAAAACACCAGACTGCTAGAGTGTTTTCCTAGAGAGTTGTTATCTGCTCAGCCAGGGATGAAGCTCCAGGGGGGCACCAAAACCTTCTAACCTACTTTTTTCTCCAGTCAAACATTAAAATGCAGCAGCTGTTTCCCTATGGAAGTCAGTGCTGTGAATATGGCTGGATTTTCCCTCTACAGCTGGAAAGGAAGAGAATGAAGAGAATGAATCCTCTCATAGAGGTCAATGTACCTCAGGAATTGTCAAGCCTCCAGGCAAGCTGAGTAACAGGTTCCATGCATGTTATTTACTTGAAGAAAAAAACCCTTAAAATCCCTGGGAAAAAAAAGATTTTACCTGATTCATTCTTGCTTTCATCTGACAGATCACTTTTTTTCTGACCTGTTTTCTTAAGATGGGCACAATCTGATGATAAAAATAGATGTTGCAATGGCCTCACTGAATGTGATGGGGCTATTTGAGCTGACATGGGCTTGGATCAGGCAGAGGAAACCACAAAATCCCAGTGACAGGTTCAGACATTGGATCACCCTGCACACCACAAGCTATGTTCTACATTGTAAAAGCCAAAGTGGATGGTACAATCACAGCATTCATCTCAGAAATTATTAGGATTTCACAGACATCTAAATTTACCAGTCTCTTCCCCCTCAATTCTCATTCCTCGATTTAGGATTCATACAAACTAAGAAACTAATCAGATTTTTTTAGAGACAACTACCTAACATAACTTCTCTCCTAAATTCCTGAGCAAACTACCTTTGCACTGCCTAAGTTTCTGGCTGCTAGATCTGTCAGGTCTGATACAGTCAGACCAAAACTCAATGATTAATTTAAATGGCAATTCAAGATCTATTTAACTTAAGGGGTGATGTTCACCATTTGCTGTGCTGCTCTTAGAAATTTCAGTCCATTATTTCTGGAGCCCAACTGTAGGTCCAAGGAACCACAGAGATCAAGCACTCAGCTGTGACTCCAGGATGTGCAGCCTGCAAAAGCACCTCTCAACTCTCTCGTTCCTCAACTCCAATCCCCAAAACACCCTGTCCTGAGTAGATCCTACAGGCTACAGAAACCTGACAGATTCCCACAATGTCACACTACAGTATCTTGTGAGCCTGGAGGCATCTGCATAACCTGCTGATAGCTGTTCTTTTACATGGAGGGGAGAAAAAGCTGCCTCAGGACTCTGAGATGTCAAAAATGATCAGCTGAGCCAGATCTGCCCATCCTCTGTGCAGGTGTGCTACATACAGTATTGAATTTTAAATCATCTAATTATATCATCACCACAGCAGGCTGGGTTTGGGGGCAGAGGATGGCTGGTGGTAATTTCTCCTACTCAAGGCAGCTGAGAACACTTACTTTGCTCATGTAGAGAGTACAGCGCTGTTTGCTTTGGTCCTGAGGAATTCTCTGCCTGTCTCCCACACTTTTATTATGAGTCCCATTTGCTATCCTCAGCTCTCAAGAATTTGTGTGTAGGCAACAAAAACCAGGGGATATATTATTACACTTCTAAACTGCTACCAAGTCTGACTCACAGAAATCTCTTTACAAAATCTCTCCTTAATCCAATGCATTATCACACAAGTATATACAAAACACCAAAAATATGCATAAAACTAGAATTGTTTAATGTTTGGAGTCAAACTCATTTCTGTCTGTGCTAGTCAGAGTTTAGTCATATCAACTATCCTATAAGGTGACTAAATTGTAGGCAAACCCATACAATTATGATACAATTATACCGCAATTTTTGGTCTATCATTTTTCTTTTTCTACTGTTTGTATAGTTTCCAGGCATACCTTTTCAGACATTGACAAGATTGCAGTACTTTAACACTTGACATTTCTTTATCATCTTTCTTGCAAAGATCTCAAATCAATCTAAACCATCAAGTATGTCTCACAGCACCACCATAAACTCCATACAATTATTTCTATTACAGCCATTGGGGAAGTTAACAAGTGACCTGCCTAAAATCAAGTAGCGGCAGAAACTGGAATAGAAACTTGGAGCTGTGGCTCTGAGCTCTGATCTAACCAATAAATATTCTGACTCCTACATGGATTCAATAAACTTTGCAGAAAGAAAGAAAAATGAAAAAAAGAGACTACTATGTAAGGAATCATGCTGTTTCATTAATCCTCTCCTGGTCATCCCAAGAGAGCAGGCTCCAGTCAGTAGAGTGATGAGCTTAAGAGACTCAGAGTTGTTCTTGGTCTTGCACAATTATTCCAAAGAGCCACAGCCTTTGTGGATGTTTCTTTCCTGAGGAATAAAATTGAAAGCATTGCCTTACTGAGCAGGCACATTGTTGGAATTAACCCATTGCTTTAGTTGGTGCACTGCTGCAGAGTATTAAGTAGTACTGAACATCTGCATGCTAGGATGAAGTTAAAATTAGCTTTTGCTTTAGTTGAAGTTATCTCCATTCATCAGCAATGACTTCTTGAAGAGAAGCTCTGCAGAGCTTTTTCTCAGTGCTCTGCAGCTCTGCACTTATGCTTAAGTGAAATGATTGTATCCCACCAGCTCTTTTGAGCAGGATAATTGGCAATTACTTATTTTTGACATATGCAGGAAATCTAGTAAAGCATAATTCAAATTCTGTTAGCAGTGATGAACTCCTTTTGCAGAGCAGTGCATTACAGTGCTCATCTCCACTGCCAATACCCCTGGCAGTTTTAATTCAAATCTCAGAAGTATTATGTGGAGCACATTGTTTCTTATCTGCAAGGTCCATGCTAGAGAAATTCTTTTGTTGTGTAACCTTGAATCCTGTTCCTAAACTTTTTGAAACTCCTGCAACACTTGACTGGTTAAAAAGAAAACAGAACTGATTTTATCTTCTTCTTTATTTTCATGGCTGAAGCTTTTTGTATAAAGTGCATTCATTATCTCTTGTTCTTGTTATAAACAAGTATATCTAGCCATGCAAATTGCCAAACAGCAGCTAATCTTACTAAGACCTTTTTTCATGAGAGTATGAACAAAACTGCCCACAGATATGCCTGGTGGAACTCTACCTAGAAACCAGAGTAATAGGCTCATTACAGAAAGATTACACATTAGATATGCTGCTCCCTCGGTGGGCACAATAAGTGAGTGCAGATTATCTGTGCACATTTAGAGAAAAATAATTTTACCACTGGTAAATTGCACCTTAGTCCATAGGCTATAGTGTGTGTACGGCACATCATTATATTTTAGCTGCATCCAAACATTGATGAATTATCCCAAGTATTAAATCGTGCCATGACTCAATAAAAACTCATTAGTGGATGTTTTACTTTCCTAAAATTGAAGTTGGTTTAGAGACCGTGCAACGAGGGAACCCTTGATAAAATTTTACAATTAGGGCCTGTTTCCAGTTAGTAAAAGCATTCTTAGTTTTGTTTCTTTCTGAAGAAATTAAGAAAATAATTTGAAAAGAAAATATTGGAAGTTATATTAAAAAGGTTTGAATTTTTCTGCTTCATCACATCCCAGTCTTAAAAAGCTCCATGAAAATTCAAATAACATTTCTTGGAAGAAATTAGTGTCTAGACCCAAAAAACTATTCCACCCAACTCCAGCTGAAGACAAATAAGTAAGACTGCGAAGGGAAGACTTTGCCCTCAGTGTACTGTATAAAGAGAGTCTCACTCTTCAGAAATATCAGGGCAACTTAGAAGTATATGCAGCACAAGATAATTTTGAAATAGAGTACCACATTTCTAACATTAGTGTTTATTGAGAATTTCTGTACAATTTAATTATGTGGTGTTTGAAGTTATTGATCTGGTAGTTTAAACACTTTTTAAAAAATTCACTCCCTTATAAGCTATTGAATTTTGTAATGATGTCATTCTTAAAGCTTACCATTATCAGTGCAATAAAAGAGAAGCCATTTCTAATTAGATTTTCTTAATGTGATACTGTTCATTATGGATTGATTTTCTCTTTCCCTCTGCTATTTCTAAATGAGTTAGGGGAAGTTTCACTTTTGTGCAAGTAGAGGTTAATTTTCACTGGCAAAGAAGCAGAGATATTGTACAAAAGGTTTATGAAAACCTCCTTAGGCGACTTTGTCAGATCACCTCAGTGTTATGCTTCAGTTGCATTAGCATTCAAGCCTCAAGGTTCAGCTCTAATAGATGCTGAAAGATTTGCACTATTACCCAAACTTGTGAAGAGGCTAAAACTTTTTTCCATAATGAACACAGATTGCACTACAGCAAAGTGATGCCACTCAGCAGTGGGGCTTCTGCAATGAGGTGATTCACAAAAATAAATTGGCAGCTGCTACTGAAGTGATTTGCAACAGGGATTTTAGTGCTGGTAAGTAGAGATAAATGAAGGACCTCTGATCATGGGACCTTCATGAGGTTATGCTGGGAGTACAGCCAGTGTGGGCACCCTGTCTCCACATACTTTCAACACCTCTCAGTTATTCCCAACTTCATCCGGGAAGAAACACCATGAGGGGTAAGGACTCCATCTGGTCTTAATTTTCAAATTTCAAATTAATTTTTCAAGTCACACGTGCTCAGCAAGTGTTAGTTGCTCAGCTCTCAAAGGCTTTGGGTATAAAAAGTTCTAAATGCCAACATGTATGTGAACTCATAGGGCCAAATCATGGGGATAATGTTGTCAGTTCATACACCCAACTAGTACAAGCAGCACAATTCCAGCAGCAACCAGACTGAGCCAACTTCCCTAATGCCATTGAAATTAGTGCCTTAACAATTCAAAGATTAGAACCAATGCAAAATGTGAAGAGCTTTCTTTCCCTTCAGGTAAGTGCTCTTGAACACAAATGCGCAGACATCAAGAAGAGTTAAGCAAAGACTCAAGGTCTTTTCTTGCCATGATCTGAGTGAGACAGAAGTGAGTTTACTAAACACAGAAACTTGGGCACAAGCCATCCCTTTACCATTACACAACTGCTAAATACTTTATTTTGCCTTGTTAACTCTTATGCATCTCTAAATCAATGACAGTATAACTACCTTTACTTAGCTTGCTGAGATTGAATTAGTTCCATAAACCCACCTATACCTTACTTTCTAGAAAGGTATAGTGGAAGGCTTTGCAGGGAGTTTTGTTACCAATTTTCCTCTCAGCAAGGAAACATGTTTCCCGCTGTCACATTGCACATGTATCACGTTGTAGGAACTAGGAATGGAAAAAGAGCTGCTGCATCCTGGAGATGGATCATTTATCTACCAGTCCATAACAGAAAGTCTTGAAGTTCAGATTGCTGCTGGATCTTTCCCTGCCTTATTTAAACCACTTGATCATTTTAAAATATTCCTTTTAGATACCACGAACTCAGAGCCATGCAGAGAAGCACGTTTTAAGGTAGACTTCAGTGAAACCATAGGAATTATTGGATATATGATAAAGTAGAAACCACTCCACTTCTAAAAAGCACAGGCAAAAGAAACAGAAAGGTAAAAGAAGGGGAAAATCATGTTGGCATCACAGATTGATCCATTCCACTTATCCAAGTCGATGTGCTGCAGCTCTCTGGCCTGCCCTTCATTGTTCAAAGAGCAGTGGAAGAGAAGTATGGATTAAATGGCAGCAGAATCTGGTGTGCAAACACATCCTGGTGTGCACAGAAATTTAGAAGAGTTAAGTGTAAAGACAACCACTCTGGGCAGTTGCTAGGAGATGGTATCCTGCCATGACATCCTACATCAGCCTATTGACAGTCTGTCCAACAGCACAATAATCTTGAGTCACCAGTCTGTGTGCCTTCACTTGGTGTGGAGAGAATAGATCTCACCAAAGGGTGAAGTGCTCCCCAGGCCTTTCATGCATTTTCTCATAATAAATAAATATATTAAAAAAATACGTTGTTTAATGTGGTTTTGCACAGTCTTCAGTAAATTCTAGAAAACCCAGAAAAGCTATAGAGATCATGTTTACTTATACAAGAAGTAGGAGCACTACACTGATCACAAGTGAGTGTTAGATCAAACAAACCATTGGCATAATTTCTGGTCCAAAGATCTTTAAGTCAAAAAGAACAAAGAGATTGCAGGAAACAGCAAGAAGCCATGAAAAATTACTAATATGGATTATTAATAGTAGTGCCTGCACATCCTTTGAGAGACATGAGTGTGAGCAGGTTGTGGCTGGGCAGAAAATGGGAGGATGGGCTACACCAGTGGGTTAGTCCTGGTAATTTTGAATACTTGGTGCCATCTGAAAGTCAAACTGAACGGCTACAGGTTGTTCTGTTCTTACTGATGCTGGCAGGAAGAATGACTCCTGTGAGGAAACGCTGGTGGAGGAGCTTGAAAAAGGAAATCACAGTATTTGTGATCATTTATGCTTAGAGAGGAAACATGGTCTTGTCTTTAAGGAATACATGACAAATTTGAGTGTTTTCTCTCAGTCCTGCTTTACCACATACGACAAATCACTTCTCCCTGTGGCTGTGTCATTCATCCCTAAGGAAAGGATATTGATGTTTCCTCTCACATTCTTTCATCTTTTTAGATTACAAATTCTGCAGGGCCAGAATATTTCTTTATCATTAATGTAATATGCCAGTGCCTTAAAAGCACTAATGGATTATACCTTCACTGCACCTCTCATGCTAAATACTAATAATAATGTCCTTTCTGGAGATGGAGTGTTGAAACACAGCCCAAGTTAACTGATGTACCCAAGGTCACACAAGAAGATTGCAGCTGCACCAAGGCACTGGCCCCAGGTTTTGCCATACACTTTTATCAACAAAACCAGAGAAAACAGATGTGGGAGAGCCTGGCAGAGGTTATTATGTCTAACTGTCCTTAAGTAATTTTCCCCCCTAGGCCATTCTTGAAAGATGCTTCTCCAGGATGTCCTGTAACACCCTCACTACTGGCAATGTCACAGTACTGAAAATTGATTCTATTCCCCGTTTTGCTAACGTTACCATTATTTCCTAATGTCTGATGTGAATTACCTGTTATTGAAGCCTGAAACTCCTTGTCATAATCACAACAAACCCATGATGCATACTGCTTTTTTCCAACACTTGTAGTTGAGGCCTCCTTACAGTGTCATTATTTCTCATGTGAAGACGTATTGATTTAAATTAACACAATTATTTAAATTAACTTCTACAGCAACTCATTCATTTTCTGCTGCTGTAACCTCTATCCCTGTCCTGTCATCCTTTCAGCTGTGCACCTCCAAGGTGTCAAGCCTGGCTCTCCTCCAGGCTGGACAAAGCCATGTCCCTCAGTGTCTCTTCACACAGCCCCATCCCCAGCCCTTGACCATCTTGGTGGCCTCCTCTAGCCTCACTCCTGTTTATTGATGTCTTTCTTTTTCCAGGGATCCCAAAACAGGACACAGTATCTCAGATGCAGTCCCAAAAGTGATGGACAAAGGGGAAAGACGAGGTATAAAGTGCAGAAGAATTGTCCAGAAATTAAAGGCAATATTGCCCGTTTTATCTTTGGGTAGCCTGGACTGGCCACAGTAACCAGCAGATTTATTTTGTGATGACCAGAGCTGCTCTTGAATCTAAAAAAACCCCTCATATGTAGTTCTACCAAGAAGAAGGGAATATGAGGCTCAAGATCTATGCCTCCCATGAAGCATTATAGTGCCAATTATAAATACATATTTTGGGTTGCACTTCGAAAGATATGAATGCACTTCCCACCCTCTGCAGACCAAAAAAAGAAATCCAAGTGCCATTTTTTCCTAAATCATATTTGTATTAGGCAACTATGATAGCAGTCTAGTTTTGCTGATGAATGCTTAATGGTTTTGGCTCATGATTATGCCTCCAATGCCAGAATAAGTCAATAGGATTAGGCCCATTATGTCTCTCACATCTCTGTTCTGCACAGTTCAACTTCAATAAAATATATTTAAAGGGTATTTACCTGTCTCTGAGGGGTGGTATAAGGATAAATTTAGCAGTATTTCCAGAGTAGACTAAAAATATATCCGAAATTTTCAAAGCCACCTAGTGGATTTTGATGTACCATTCCCATTAATGTCAGTGGGAAGTGTATATCTCAGAAATCTCTGCTGTAAAGCACTGCAATACATGAAGAATAATGACGAACGCAAAATTTAAGTAGGGAACATAAGAAGATATACCTAAGTAGACATTTTATTTCTAATTTTTATGTCCTTATACGGGTTGAAGGAAATGAAAGCAGTAAAATGTGAGTCATTTTTTCTAATTACACTGTTAAAATAAAAACTAATCAAATTATTTTTGGAGATCAAATCTTATGATTTCCTCATTAATATTCTCTCTTCTCCTCAGGATGACCACACTTACTTCATGTTTCTATTAAATTAGATATTCTAGAACCAATTGCACAAATCGGCCTAATCTCTTTAACAATGATTCTACACACGATATTTGGGAGATTCTGCAATTTACAACTTGGCAAGAAAGAACTTCTGAAGATATTAGATATTGTTCTTTCTTGGGGTCTGGCTGCTGTTTAAAATAATTTGGGAAGTTTAAATCCTCAACGTTTGGTTTCGCTAAAATACTTTCCCAACAAGGAAAACAGAGACGAAAGAAGCAGGAAGGGGGGGGGGGGGGGGAACAACCCAAACCAAAACCCAAATAAAATCTGTGTTGGTTTCAATGTCAGGAAGTGTGGGGCACACAAAAGGAGACAGTGAGTAACCTCTTCTGATGAGTTCAAGGGGACAAATGCACATTCCCCTTACTTCTTGGAGTGCCAGGGATATCTAGGAAATTGCTTTTCTAACCCCAGGAAGCTGTGCAACACAAGAGCCTGCAGCTCTTGCCATATAACTGCTTCTGCAGAGAAGAAGGATGGGGTAACATCAGACTGCAAGTGATGTGAAAAGAGACTTATCATTTAGGAGTATTTAATCCTAAATCTTTCCCAGTAAGAAAAGACAACTTGAGTCACAAGGTAATAGGGATACAGGTTTCTAAGCTAGAGTTTAAACAGTATTCCTTAGTATATTCTACTGCACTTGAAAATATTTTGTAGACTCATAAGCATAAAGATTAAGTAATATAGAAACAAGGCTTCCATTATCTTAAAGATTAATTGAATAATGATCTGTTTTAGTAGGTGCTTATATCCTAATTCACAAAGTTTATGAAGATTAGGTTCCTCTCCAAAGTTGCTCATCCCTCCACACATTTAATTCAAGAGAGTTTAATAACTACACTCTGATGACTTTTAACCAATAGTTCCCTTGAAAACTCAGAAAACTCTGAAATGGTAACATGAAATTAAGCAATCCAAAAATAAAAAGAAAAAAAAGGAAAAAAGAAACCAACATTTTATAACTTTTTCCAAAGTAGAAATATAATGCAAGTTTTTTCTGGTAAACATAGCTCCTCTGGATAAATATGCTTAAATCAACTAAGCAATCAGAAGCAACAAAAACTGTAACAAAAAGAAAGATAATGCAGTGGGAAAGGAAAACTTTCAGCCCATCGCTGAGAAACCACTAGCAAATAAATAAAAAAATTAATCAATGGAAGATGTTTTCAAGTAATAACCATTAATCTTAACTCACTAAATGTTAACACACTCACTGTTTTTCAACTATTTAAAAGCTTTATTCACAGGTGAAGATAGCCAGGGATCCTTAAGAATGGTGTAATGCTATTAATGGGATCTTTTTGGTTTACATGAGAGTGAGAGATGTGAATCCATACAAGAGGAATGGGAAAAGTTTAATAAATGAAACTGAATGGTTCTAAAGAAATAAGAATTCCAGTAGCCTGCATGAACATGGGAAAATATGCACTGCAAATCCACTTGGGCTTTTAGTTGTATTTCAAAGTGCAACTTTTTTCAAAAACTAAGGAAAAGCAGCTGTGAGTTAATTAAGATGAGCTAGTTTGGAGCCAGATTCTAAAAATGTTCATTAAATGTTCATTAAACTGTTCATAATTAAAATTATTTTTTATTTATGCAACCTAAGACCAGTTTAGGCTGGAGAACTCACAAAAATACTTATAGGGCACTGAGAATGAATTAATAGTGTTATGTGACTGGTTAAATGAATTATGGCTTGTTTTTTTTTTTTTTTTTCCTTTAGTCCCTTTTCTGAAACATTACATACTGATCAATGTCAGAAGTAAGAAACAAACCCAATAGGTGAAAACCTTTTTGACAAGAGCTGCCAAACCAAGCACTAAGTGGGACTCAGGCTGGACTTGAAACATGGATTTGGCTCAAGCAGAACATAAAATTGCCAATAGGGGCTGTTTTCCCATGTAACTCAATTGCTACATGTGAAACAAGACATCCATCTACTCCGGTCCTTCTTAACAATAATGTAAAGGTAGCATAGAGTGCTGGCACAAAAAGGTGCTCAGGTGGTTGTGAGGAAATATATTTTACATATGGGAGAGAAGAGCATGACTGAAGGACCCAAATGGCTATGAAAATGTCCAAGATACTTGCTTGGAATCACAACTATAATTTCCACATAATCTTGCTAATTTAGAAGATGACTGCTGCTCCTGCCTCTGTTGTTAATTCAGGTACTTTGTGGCTGGCACTTGCCTTCTAGGGTTACACTTTTTTACTGTCCCCACTGAAATATCCATTTCCAGTGAAAAATCTTCTTAGTGCACTGAGGGACAAAGACCTGCTACAGCAGCCACATTTTGACAATAGGAACTTTCAATAAGATGAATGATGCTGTGGTCCCACAGCGTTCAAATCCACAAAATTCCTCCTGATATACCTGGGCCAGAGTTGGCACTGCCAAGTCTATAGGAAACTGCAGAAGGCTTTAAGTCATTCAATGCTCCTTTGAACACTGACCTTTGAGGGGAAAGATATGCCCAATTTAGTTGTGCAAATCCAGAGTTTGAGAGCAATCCAACATCAAGATGTCTGACAGAGAGAAAATACAGATCTAAATAAAGACTTTGAGAGACTGCCAAAAACCCTGCTTTTGTGAAAAAATGACCATGGGTGACACTAACCTGGCATCCCTTGTTTTCAAGGACAGATAGACAATCCAAAGCAAAGGGCTTAGCCCTGCCTCACAGCCGTGGTGCTGATGTCTCTGAGGACATCCAGCAGTGCAAACGGCCCCCAGAGCACTGGTGAATGCTTTTAACTCAGTTCCTAATTGATGACAGGTGCTTGAAACTCCAGATTGTGTTAAAGCTGCTTGTTAATTATTATCATAGCAAAGGAGAGGTGTGAGGGAGCTGCTGACTCAGAGGATCTGGGAGGACGTTATTCTCCCACCTCCACATCATATAGGACTCTCTGTGTTTGCAGAGTCCTAAATCACCTTGGCTCATTTATACTGTCAGAAACATGTCACGAGAGCAGTGGGCAGGTTTTTCCCAGCAGGAACCACTTTTGTGTTCAAAACAGACATTAGTGAAATGGTGCTGCTTCAAGGTACGGTATCGACCAAATCAAGGAGGTTCCCTGGGAAGACTCACTATTTTGTAATGGAAAACTTTCATAGTTGTTGCCTTGGCAGTGTTTTCGTCCATAAGAAATGTTTTGTAATACAAAAAGAAGCAAAAAATGCTTGTAATCCTTTAGATCTTGTGTCTTTTAGGGTAAAAAAAATATGGAGCTTGCTTTTCTCCTTTTATTTTCTTTTCGGAAGGTGGAATTAGGTCATAAGTTTGGCTAGAGGTCAACATTCACACACAAGCACTTAAAATTATTATCAATTATTTTGTTTGGATGATAACTATAAATTCTATTTGTTCATATTTAAGGATTTAAGAAGCTCTACATGGATGCTGGGTATTATATTGAAGTTTCCATGTTAGATATTTAGGTTTTCACTGCTTTAAAAAAATTGTTCAACAATGCCAGTTGTACATCAAGGTACACAGTAATAGTTCAGTGGCTGTGTGTTTTCCATGAGCTAGATGAGAGTTTCACAGTATCAATTATCTTTAGATTTGTGAATTAGAGCAGAGGAAAAATGATGAAGCAGACTGTACTAGCTCTTAATGCAGAACTACAGAATGTATAATTTAGCATTTATTTTATTGCCAGCATTATCTATATAATGTGTTGGTGCACAAAATAGCCTATCAAATGCATTAGCAAACAAAAGCTATATAAAGGTTCCTATAACCAAAAGGCAACTTATGAATAATTCACATTCCCATGCATTAGGAGTCATCCAGATAAAACACACAAAGTGCACTTAACTTGTTCCAATGAAAACCTATAAATTATATGAATAATTGTATATAATATCAACATAATATTTCAGCTACCTTAAAGGATACAGTTGTTTTCTTGGATGACTTTGAAGACAATTTGCAAGCTTGCTCAATTTATGCTGACAGTAATTGCTGTACAGCTGCCTGATTTAGGCAGAGGGGAAAAATGGATGCACTGTGCAAGTTACAACAGAATAAAAGCTGCTGGGCTACCTTTTGTGGTACAATTTGTACTCATTGACAGGACTACTGCCAACTGTTCAACTGCCTGTCCAGAATACTTCAAAATACACACTTTTTTATTGGTACCTGTACTTTGAAAAAAACCCCAAATTTTGACTCACATAGTATTTAGCAGTAGATAAAGTAAACACACATTTATTAGATTAACATGGAAGATTTGGGGAGTATTTCATAACTATGATAACAGAAAAAATTGCATTTTTCATGCTCAGAAATATAAAAGTTGTCAAGGAAATTATGGAGTGCTCTGATTCTAAACACTTTTTGGTTCATTATCAATAATAAAATAACATCAAACTACACCTACAAGTCTCCAAATACACAAACACAAAAAGTTTCATGCACTTACAGAATCAGCAGTAAACATTCAATTGTAGAGGTGTTTCTTGCTTCCACGCTGAAATCCATCCCTGCATTACCATTAGATAGATTAAGATGCAGAAGCCACAATTCATGACATTGTTTCTGTGGGTTTCAAATTTTGCCAAGAAACCTTCAAGCAAGCACCTTGCTACAACAGTAAACAAATGGCAGACACATCAAGTCATCGATGTAAATGGAGAGAAATAGAATGGACAACTGTGGTTGCATGATTTAACCTTACAGTGGAGATCACACAGCATACAGGATACATAAAGTTCCCCTAATTAAGCTTTTTGTAGGATTCAGCTCTGTAGGAGCTGCGAAGCCTGGCCCAAGATGTAAAAAGGGTCAGAGTTTTGGCATTTATGCTTAGCTGCCAAGTCCTCAGACAGCACACAGCAAAGGCTGAGGACTCTGCTATAGGCACATCCTCCCAGACATCCAGGACTGCAGAGCATTAACATGCTTTTAGGGGATCACTGCTGGGGACAAATATTTCTTCAGGAAATATTGCCATTATCCTCAGCTTATTTTCTTCCTTGGGATTGCAGCTGACTAATTGCCACAAACTAATTTAGGAACAATTAAAGCATCTCTCATTGTTTGTCATTTGACTGAGAGCAAGTTTCTTGATGGAGTAATGAGCAAAGGCACATGCTAATCACCCATTAACTGGTGGGGTGCTTAAACATCATTTCATCTTCTCTGGAAAGGGTTGTGTACTGCTTAATTCAGTGTAGTCTCACAGGTTGAAGGCTGCTGAAAATGGGATCCAAATCTCTATTTAGCTGAATCTCACATGACACAGGTCTCATTTCCTTTTGACTGCAAAGATTAGAGATTTATGCCTTCTCTTTCATCTTGTGGTCTTTTGTGATGGGTGTTAGTGCTCTCAAACGGGTGTAACAAACTGCAAAACTAAGATACCACATGCAGAAGTTACACAAATGATTTTCTCACTAAATATTCAAGCAAGATTTGCTATATGCAGCAATCAAATCTGTGTTCTTTCCAGGATGTTATTTTGCTGTGCTTTACTGAGGGAAGCACAATATGGACTAATGCTGCCTGTCTGCCCTCAGAGACAACAGATTCATAATTTAGAGAAGCAGCTCTGGTACCAAAGCCTGAAAAACTAACCATAGGGAAGAAAAGGTTTGCATGTCCTCTTTTCATGTGAGCCCAGAAAGCAGAGGGCAAAGAGTAAGAGCAAACACCTCAACCCATCTCCAGCTTTACCTCATCTTGCAGTCGCTCCCAGCTCAGAAAAGTTTTGCTCTGATTTTTCCTTTGCCATCTCTCCCACTTTCTCTACAGAGAATCTCTTCCAGGGAATCCTGAACAGTTTATGAATTACCTAAATCTCCTCTCACTGCTCTTGCTTCTGGCTGTGGATGCCAAATCTGCTGAGATGCTGCAGAGCATCATCATGTCCTCAAAAACACAGGAAATGGGATTCACACAACTCCTCACCAGCTGCTTATTTCTAACCTGATTTTTTAAATCTGTAGTTCTAGTGAAACAAATCTGATGGGTCTATGTTGTGTCTGCCTTGCACAATTTTGGACTTGTGGCTACTCACCAAAATTTGACAAAGAAGTAAAGTTCAACAAATATAATAAATATAATACAAATACAATAGAGGTCCCAGAAGTTTTGTACAAGTGGGCAGTTTTGTACAAGTGGGCAGTGTACAAGGGAAGAAATGAGAGTTAACATCTATATGGAAAGAAGTGATAGATGACAAATGCACTGCAGAATCCACCCCAGAGACTAAGCACAGCAGACAGGATTTAGAAAATTCACTAACTACAGAACTACAGCTTGTAAATAAAAATAATTCATTTTCACAAGGTTACTCAGATATACAAAACTTTGCAGGGAAGATCCACAATCCTCTGTTGCAAATAAAGTATGCACTTAACCTTTACAGAAGACATTTCACTTGCATTTACTTTTTCTTTGTCAGTGAATCAGACTTTCAGTTAGCAGATCAATTTTACAAATTACATAACCACAGAGTAATTCCTCAGTACTTATTATAGAGTGCAAAAAACAAGACACAACTGGAGTGATTCTGAAATACTTCAGTAAGATAGTCAGCTGAGGGTTTTTGGTCTTTTGAAAAGTGCAGGATTTGGAAGACCATGGAAGGCTCTGAGTCTGCTAAATTAAAAGCCATAGATATATATCACAGAATACGGGTTAGTAGTGAAATCTATTTTTAAACTCCTGATCAGTCTGGAAGCCTTCTAGTGAATATTTATAGATAGGTAGTTATGAATATGATGAGTAAGACAAACAGAAAATTATGCTGAATCCTAGAGGGCATGTTTTTTCAAAAAAACTACACTTCTTTTTATTATGCCTGCTAATATTGATGTGCCACACACAATCTGGAGTTAACTTTCACCTCTCTGTCGGTGACCCTCACAGAAATAACAGTGAGGCAGGTGCTGCATTCCCAAACTGTTCTGGAAATTCCTCCAGCCACCGACTCCTGAAACTCTGATTTCCTTCATGTTTATGTAGAAAAAGTATCCCTACTGCATACAGTGATTCAGTGGAGGAATTACAGGATCCCTTGAGATTATCATAACCTTTTAGTCACCCAACAAGACAAAATGAGAACATTAAGCAAGCCAAATTTTGCTTTGAGGCAGAGATTATTCAAGGGTGTTTCACTGTCATTGATCTATAGACAAATCCAATCCTAATCACTGCTGTGTCTAAACCTTTCTCTCTCCTCAGTGGATATTATCTTCCCACCATGCTTGTGTAGTGTGGAAATGTTTGTTGGGGGTTTTTTTGTTTGTTTGTTTTGTTTGTTTGTTTTTATTTTAAATAGGGATAATCAATTTGCAGGGTATTGCAAATACTTGTCAAAGCATCTGTAACTAAGGAGGGAATTGGGCCATGTTCTCCAGCCATGCCTTGTCCAGGGGACTGTCCCTGTCACTCACTTCTCATGGAGCTGGAGGTCTGATGCTTGGAGGACACTGCACATAACATATCCCAAGAGAGAAGCAAGCAGATAGAACAGGCACCATTTTTCTCAGAGGGCTGTACGATCCAGGTAGCCACCCACAGCCTCAGAATAAATGTTTGGTGTAACTAACCCCTGAAAATACTGTAAAGATTTGCAAAGGGACCTATAGCCCATTGGTCTGGGAAAATAGTCTGAGGTTACACAACTATGCAAGAAAGTGGTGACAACTGCAGTACAACCTTAAACTAAAGACCTCAAGAGCAGGCTCAAACAAGCAGTTTTTCCTGATTAAGTCTTGCAACAGCAAGACCAGACAGAATTGCAACCACAAAGGCATCTGTCAGAAAAATTAATTCTCAGTATGGATTTCAGTGAGGCTGAAGCTGTAGCAGGAGTTTTAAAATATTTATAGGGCATTCACAATTCACGAGTTATAGGACATTCAACCAATCACATTGTCAAAACCTCTGTACAGATATCAGAGTGTGCTTTCCATTTTAAAAACACCCAGCAGTTGCTTTATGGTAACACTTGAAGCATGAGGGTATTTAAAAAAAAATAGAAAACCAAAAAACAAACCAAGCCAAACAACAAAACCCACACAAACAAGCAAACAAACCAAACCAAACCAAACCAAAACGCCAAAAGACAGGTTTAAAAAAAAAAAAAGAAAAAAAAAAGAAAAAAGAAGAAACAATAAACGGTTATTTGGTCCCTGCAGAAAAACATTCTATCCACTACAAGTACTGAATAGTACCTCTACGCAAGTGTTATTTTATTCTCTGCTCAGGCATCACTTCACCTTAGTAGCCTACCACAATCCTTTCATTTTGATTACATTTTTCTGAAATCTTGTGATTGTGATGGAAAAAAGCTTATACAGACTGAGACAAACCCCAGTCATAGGAATGGAATTCCACAAGCTTGGGAAATGTAGCCTGAGGTCTCAAGCACAGTCTTGGTGCTTTGAATGGTGCCCTTGCAAGTGATTTGTGCCTATGGACACAGGTGTAGGAACGTGCTGGTCCCTTGGCCAAAGGGATTGCAGGGGCCCAACTCTACTGTGAGAAGTTTTGCAAAACCAGAACAAGAGGGTTTCTTTCCCTTAAGCAAAAAACAGAAGAAATCTTCATTTCATTCCCAGCCAAGTTCCTTATGGATTTTGCCATGCTCATGGAACCCAAACAGCAGCACTCATATATCTGATCTCCTCTCATGGCAAGACTTTTCTTTGGGTCCCTGCATTATGAAGCTTTTTATTCTCTCCCCTTGTACCAGCCTACCAGCAAAGCTGGCTGCCCCAGTTCTGTGTCCCATGGCCCTTTTTCAGTGTCACCGTGGTCTTATGACAATGCATTTGACAGGAAATTCCATAAAGCTACAGCTTTAGCTGAACACTGACATTGTGGCTGGAGAAATACACAGTATAAAGAGAGAGCAGCTCTCAGCAATGGCTCGTGTTACACAGTCCTACTGATTGGAGCAGGTGGGTATCTTTTACAGGCTTCTCATGAGCAGGTGGTTTTCACACTTCAATCATTCCCTCACAACGTGCAGATTTTCACTTCAAAGATTTGGCAGTGTTGAAAAGAGGTTTTTCAACCTACACAGAGTTCATTGAAGTTAGGGGAGGTTCATCTTCCCCAAGTTTGTACTGCTGGAATGGCTTCACCACTTCAGTGTTCAAAGTTCTCTCCAAATACCTGTTGGTGGAGCAATACAGCTCTCCTCCCTGAGAAGGACTACTGCCCTTACACATCCACAGCCATATGTAATGTGACTATGGCTCATATGGGGTTTTCATGTCTGCGTGTGTAAGGAAATACATTCATGTATATGTGCAGAAACAGAATAAAAATATTTAGGGAATCCACCTCTGGATTCTTTTGAATCACATTTGCAACCAAGAACTCCAGATCTGTGTTAAACTGCTATTTGTATTGACGTATGTATTTTCATTGCCTTTTCCTATTTCTCTTCCTCTACCGAACCGCCCACCCCACTCCATATTGAGTTTGTGAGCATAAGAGGAATCCTTGCTTCCAGCACTGGGCTTGCAAATGAGAGCATTTTGCTGTTTATTAAAAGCCCTTCTGCAGGAAGCATCCCTTAGTCAGGGCTTGGCTGAGTCCCAGACAGGCTGGTGTTTCAGCTCCATTGCACTGCAGGGAAGGCCAGAGGACGGATTAGGGTTGTAAGTGCCTAATGGACTTTGATGCTGTGTCAAGCCATGTAAGAAAGTTATCTGAGCACGCCAGGAGCTTATAAATGAAAGAACCACTTCAGAGACGTGGGAGGAAGAGACCTATGAGACTTAATGATTCAAAGAAAACCTATCTGCTAGTTAGGAGATGAATCCTTAGATGACTGACCTAAATCCCAAATAATGCTGAAGAACTGCAGAAAGAACGAGTTAAATGCAGTCCTATCATTTAATCTTAAATCTTTCTGAAGTTCTATATGTAATACAAAGCAAAAGATAATACAAGGAACAACAATTAGATATCCAGAATAATGTAACAATACATGAAGAAGCTTAGCATAGGCAAGTAATAGCTGTAGGCTTCATTTGCTCTGTTTGGTTATGCTAATAGAAAATAAAGATTTCCAGAAAACATTAGAAGTAAAGAGATTCAAAGGAAGTGGCCTGGAGCTTTCTTCAGGCAGAAGTCAGAAAGCCAGCTGAGTTCCAAATCAGTGAATAAATATATTCATTATCTTACAGAAAGAAAAATACTTTCATATTAGCAGTATGGGTATTTGTTTACCATGGCTGTATTAAGATAATTTAATAATAACATATTTAGTTGCCTTAGAGAAATTAAGCTAACTTCATACAAGTTATAGAATAATAAAAGGCAGATTGCTTTGTAGCAAGATGGTGTTCCTTGGCATTGAACCTGCTTTACATTAGCAGATGGCCTGAAACCTCTCCTGAATCTTAATGTAGACCTCTGAACTGAGGTATGGCAGGGAAGATTTTTGCCACCTGATTCCTACTGTTCTTTTTTCTGTTTCTGATTTTAACAAGTTCTCTTCTTTATTACATTTATTTTCTTTATCACTTCCTATCCACATAATCACACACGCATATATATTCTGTGACTTTATTACATGTAACTGTCATGTCATGTCAGTATCCCCTTCTATTAAATACATAAAATTTAAAGTAAAACTGTTTGTATTTAATGCTGTAAGAACTCCATTTCTTTGCAAAATGCTCTTCCTTCTAATCTCAAGGTTCTCAACTTAGATCTGGAGTCTACACAGAAAATTGTACACTACTGAGTTATCTTGACTGGTATAAGCACTTTCATAATGCAAAACATGGCTGTGTTCTGAAAGCCCTGAACAGGCACTCTGTCTCTTTGCCTCCATTACTGCACATCTCCCCACCAGGTGAAAGGCTGTTCCAGACTTTGCCTAGTGCCAGACCTCTGGGCAGGGACACACTTACACTCTCAGGAGCTGCAGTGCCAGTTCCAGCTGTGTGATGATGTGGCAGGAGGTCTGCACTGCTGTGGGTAAAGGCCAGGCCATGAAGGGTGGCAGTGCTTTGGCTTTGGCATCACTGCCCATGAACCTACAGGCTGGGTCCATCTCCCTCACCTGCCCAGGGCATATTCAGCATGAAAGCTTCACCTGGGCTGAGAGACAGGCAGGTACTCTTGGAAAACCTTTCAGGAAACCACCAGAACTAAAATGGAGGAATGCCTGTTTAAAAGCAAACAGGCATAAGAGTGGGAGTAGAGTTAAAAATAGCTGTACTTTACGTTTTAATGCTGAGTTTGCCCTCATTTCCTTTAGGCTGGAGTGTAAAGCTATAGGTTTCTAATCCAGAGGATTAATGCAAAAGATCTAAACCCATCTGCAGACATTCACAAATCAGCTGGTTTTGAAAGGTGCTGAGTAACTCCAGTGCATACAGCAGTGGATATTCACAGCTCTGGGAACATCTTTTTTAACATATTTTCTGAAGAACCTAACCTGGAAAATGAGGCTTGCCTACCTCAAGTGTGCTGCTTGAAATTAGTTACTGCTTGTGTCATCCTAAGAAATTTCTAAATGAACGGGTGAGGTATAAATTTTGCTATAGGTGGTTTAACAGATTGTTTTCTCTGGAACCATATCCACTCCTCTGCACAGACACTGTTTCTGACAGAACAACATTAGCACCCCTCTATCAGCACTTGTGCAAAAAAGAAATTAAGAAACTTCTTTTTTTCCTAAGAAGCGTCAAGCTAAAATATAATATAGTCTGTAAACAGTTAGATGCAGTACCATCACAGGCTCATGAGGGCTGGAATTCATTGCAGCAGCAGCTGCTTATCCTCATTGCATAGCACAAAACCTAGAAACTGTATCTCTGGGATTGTTTGCCCTCTGCAGATCTTGTCAAATTCAAAGAGTATTGGATTCTGGGATTTAGTAATGGAAAACAACCCCAACCACTCAATCATTCAAACCACCTCTTCAGTGATGCAAGACTGTTCTCCTAAATCAATATTTTAGTATTTCCTCTAGGTCAGTTGAAAATTTTCATATAATAACAACGGGATTTATCTGCATCTCCTGTGAACCATTGTATAGCTGAAGAGCTGCTACAGACAGGACAATTTGCTTTATATTCAGGATACATTATTCTATTTAAAGTATCATTCCATAAGTGTAAATTAAACTCCAACTTCTTATGACAAATATTTTCTTGTTTTCCTCCTGTTTACATATTTCATAAATATGTAAACCATTATAAACTCGCCTCCACATTACTTGTCATTAAATCAAAGTGTTTTATACATATTTTAATGCTCTTTCTTACACTAATTGTTCCAATCCTTTGATCATTTCCTTTTGCTCTGAGTACAATCCTGTGAAAGAGTGCTGAAGGAGACAAACAAATTCATAGCAGAAAGCAAAACAAAGAGGAAAATATGATTTCTGGAGCCAAGGGGCTCTCTTCAAGATATTTTTAGAATTGCTTTTACCACAAATTACTTTTACACTGTCCTGACTTACAACAAGCAGACAAGAAATTATGTGAGGAGAGAATGAGGAAGGGAAATAGATGCAGTTCACACATATCTGAGGGGTGCCAGCAGCAACACACCCATCCAGCATCCCCTGCAAGGCAGAGAGCCCTGGGCACGAGGCTGCACCCAGACCTGCTGCACCCTGTGGACTCCTAGTTGGACTCTCAGAGGTCCCTGACTGCAGGAGCAGATTCACCACCAGGGCAGTCCCAGTCAAAGAAAGAGCCTGAGAGTTTTTGATAATGAATTGTATAGAGCTTACTCTCTCTGCAAAACCTTCATTAGGTGTGTCTGGCAACTCAGACAGGGCCCTTGGAGCACCCAAGTGGTCTTTAGAGTGCTTATGAGCAGAAATACTAAAAATGTTCTCTGTTCATCCTGTTAAAAGTAGGGGGAGATATGACCAGAGGAGGAGGACTTACCACAGCAACAAACAGCTTGCCTGAGCAGGGAACCGAGTCTTGCAAAGGGAACACGATCCCTGCTTTTTGGGTCAGAATTGTACCCAGTGTTCAGATACCAGTGTCTAATTTATGTTGTCACCCAGAGGAGCTACATGCATGGAATAGGTAGAGTAAACTGCACAGGCTTTGAACCTAGAGAAGTCATGGCTGTGCTAAAGTGTGAAACTCCACTGCAAATCCAAGTCTGTAATCTCCAGTGGCCAAAATTCATGTGGATAAAGACCTTAGATGCAAATTCTGAGGCAGTCATCAAGCCTAAGGGGAATGGACTGTGAAAGCAGAGGCCTTTGCCATACTTAGTATCTACAGTTTTCATATATCACATTTTATAGTACGAAGATGACTAACCCAATTAGTTATAAACCCAAAAAAGCTGGTTCACATTCAAAAGGCAAAAAGTTATTGCAGAATCTATAAAGAATTTATAAGTCACCACAAATCCTATGACTTCTGAGGAGACATCCATGTGTCTTTAAAAAAAATAAAATCCCAGTGTCACTGTATTATCTTATTGCTTTTAAACTGAGCTGAATTTATTCTAAGTTATATATGCCATTACTGCTTCATTTTCTGAGCAAAGGATTCTGGCAGATTTGACAGGGAAACATGACTAGAGCTGAGCTGGAAATCTGTATGTCACATCTCCTTACAGTACCTCTGTGAAAGAACAGTGTCAAAAAAATTCAGTCCATCCTAGTGTGGCTTTTAGTTGCAGCCATGTATCAGTCTTGATATGCTCCAGGAGGATTTGCTCTTCACCAAAACAAAAACAATGGAAGGATATGTCCTCCTTTGCCCCATCAATTCCTATACACAGCCTGAAACTGTAGCAGATGTCAAGGAGAGTAATATCCCATCTACTTATCGTCAATCAAGTTACTATTTGAGAGATAGTTAGTTCTCAGGAATAGCTCCACAGAAGCAATAAAACCAGTGAAATGCAGGAGGCAGCGATAAATAAACTTATTTCATTCATATGGTCCAGCAAGTGCTTGCTCCAAGCTTTATGGGGAGAAACAACAGGAAAAGAGACAGAATGGCAAGAAATGCTCACTAGAAATCCCTTTCTACAATCTGTATAGATCATATCCCAGCTTCAAAGCAAATGATCCTAAATTCTATCATACTTCTGATTTCTCAGCTAGGAGTGTGGCCATATTCCCAAAGGGCTAACCAAGTCAACACGAAGGCCTCCCTCCCTCCAAGAACTCAGCTTTGTAAAAGTCCAAAATCTAGATGTGAATATGATTGTGGGGTAAACCAGTATCACTGCCCCTCTTTACCTTCTAGGATTGTCTATGGGATGCAGCTTTGCTACATTTAATGCAGCTCAGCTACTGTAGTGCATTAATACACCAGAGATGTTCAAACCAAATGGGTACGTCTATAGAGAGCTTTCCACAACAAAAATGGCTTTCCCAGATGGTTGAGACTAAGAGTCAACATATTAAGAAAGACCTTCTCAGTCTCTGAGGCTGACAAAATTAAGCTACATGATCTCAAATGTGCTCTAGCAGGTCTCCATCCACCCTCCTGGTTAAATATCTATGCTCTCTTGGGCTTTCTACCTACAGGAGGGTGCCTGTTGGCATCACTCAGCTCTAGATGATGTGCTTTTCTTTTGTGCAGAAAATATAAAGAGTATTTCCTTTTTAAAATAGAAAGAATGATAAAATTAAGACTGACCTCAGAAGGCTGCAAGAGACCCCCCTTTTCCCCTTGTAGTTAATAGAGGAGAACAGTCAACACACAGAAATGCATTTTCCACTTGCCTCACACCTGAGTTATTTGGAAGCCAATAGTAATAAAAGGAAATAATCACAGGAGAAAAATGGCCAGAAATTCAACAAACGTATGTCTGAAGCAATGACAAAAGCAATCTGGGAACTGCTCTGGTATTGAAATGGAAAGGAAAAATCTTATGTTTATTAACCTTTTGAAAAACTGTCCAAAATTCACTGGAGGGGAAGGAGGTAACCACCTTTCTGACCAATCCTCCAGATTAAGATATTGTCAGCCTAAGCTGGAGACGACTGATTTTCACATGATATGAGGTGTGGGCAATGGCCAGTCATCTGCCTGAAGATATGAACTGGTAACTAAAGGTAGAAAAATATCTTGTCCCAGAGCACCTAGCAAAAAGCAAAGGGACTGAGTCCTTTGATTTCAGTAAACTCCAGACTTTGCATAAACAAATTCTTTATGAACTGAAAGACTTGTCATTTTATTTACTTTTACATGGCTTTTACACTCACCCAATTTGTTCAATTATACAAACTTGTGCATTTTCTGAGGCAGTCTGAGCTATCAGCACCACTTCTCTAATATGTGCAATTTTTTTTTTGCCAGAAGGACACCATACCATTAATTCTGTACCCTTTCTAAATGCAGCAATTATCTACCAAACAGATATTCTGTGCCACGCTTCAAGGATACTCTCACCTTCCCACCCACCAGTGCTGTTGCTGGGCAAAGCAGGAGAAGTCACCATTACCCTTACAGGGTCAAGAGGAGCCTCAGTACATCCTCAGCAGTTCTTTAAAACAACAACAAAAAAGAAACCACAAAAAAGACACACAACCCCCCCAGTAACAAATTATTATAAGTAGGTCTTCACCAACTGTGTTATTTGACATTAAATTCTGCACATTAGTTCACATGAGTATAACCTATGAAATTTTCAGATCAAATATTCAATTTAGCAGGGCACATGCAAATTAAGCAGCAGAAGTCAGGTGCCCATCTGGACCAAGTTTATTGGTATTTCCTTGCTTATGTAAACTATTTGTGGTATCAAAGATGCCCTTGGGTAATAAACACTTCCTCTTCTCTTGGAGGAGGCAAACTCTAACTGAGTTGGGTAAGAAAGGTGCTGTAGGAGAGGCCTTTCTCAACAGAGATGCCAGCAAAAGGGACAAGGCTGCTCCCTGCACCACTCTTTGTACTCGAGAGGGGACTGATGCCACCAGTTGTGGTGCCAGAAAGCTCTGTCACAACACAGCCCAGTTCCCCCAGACCCACCAGATCACAGGGACCCCTTTGGGTGATGGGGTGGTAGCAAGTCTTCCCAAGGAAGATCTTGCCTTTGTGCTGGGATCAAGGCCCAGGGCTGAGCAGGGTGACCCATTCCTCTCAACAGGCCCTCCTGAAACTCCTAGTCAAGAGAGACTCAACCCACTGTCCGTCTCTTCCCACACAGAAACAGTCCTGCATCCCACCAGCCAGGAGTTCAGGTGTAGTACTAAAAATATGTGAGATAAGAATGTTCATTTGATATTAGCATTTTGTTAGTCCTTTAATCAGGAAATAAAAAGTCCATAATTTCTGCATAAAAAGTTATTTTTGCTGAATTGAAATACATTAAAGCTTCTCCCTCATTAAAACTTTTTTGAAGATAAACTGTTCACAGCTTTCCCCCTTTTTCCTGCTTGGAAAAGGTTAGGTCCTATTTAGGTACTTAAATTAGCAAGATTGGACTCAAACTTCTATGTGCAATTGTGGCATATGGACCCTTCATTTCAATAAACCCCAAGACTTTACCAGGAAGATCATTGTGGCTGTAGAAAATGCATCAGTCTAAGTACTGGCTCCCCATTGTTACTTGGTTAGTGCTGAGAAGTTCAGTCCCTTCAGCTCAGAATGTTCTGATGCAGCCCATGTGGGTGCTTTCAGAAGAGAGCAATGCAAGACTGAAGTGTGGTGGTAAGAGATCCCTGCACCCTGAAATAAAATAATGATGATCTTTAAGGTCCCTTCCAACCCAAACCATTCTATGATTCTATGAATGCAACATCTGAGAAGCTGCTCATGTTGTACTTGAATAGGAGAGCTGAATTCTAGTGCAGTCCTTCCCCTTTCCCCTCGCTTTATAATTTAAAAATAAATTATATAAATTATTAATATGTTGCTTCTCATTTAAATAAGAGCAGAATATGTGAAGCTACCAGTCTGTGCAAGCAATGTGGCTGAGTCCCCATGCCACATGGCTTGTTAAATGACATGCAGACCTTTAGCATATAAGCCTTGACCTATGGTAACTAATGGAGGTCTGCCCCTGACTTCAAGAGGGCCACAATTTTACTCCAGAAACCCCTGGATCTCATCATTCACAGTGAAAATGCTGACTAGAAATGCTAAAGTAAGTTTTATACAGCCTCCTGTCACTGCTAACAGTGATTACAAACAGTTATTAGCACAACATCAGCATCTTATGAATAGATGTGCAGTCAACTTCTTAGCATGGTCTATTGTGAAATGAAGGTCATAGGTGAAAAGTGACATAAAAAAAAAGGTTAACATTTTTAAATAGTTTTAAATGTTTATTTTCATTTGCTTGCTCAATTTTTCATTTTAGCTTTAGGTTGCTACAGTGTTTGAATTGCAGTGTGATATTCTGAGAGCATAATTTCTTCTGTAAAAATTTGTTTGGAATGCTGTTCCTGTGCTACAGATACTCTGACATCATCCCCGGTATGACTGTAACTCAAATAGAAACAAGTTAATAAACAAGCAGCCTCTCTGATAACTTAAGAAAATAACCTGAAAGGAACTTTCTAAGGTAGCCAAAATGTTGGAGGAAGCCTTTTTTCCCCCAGGAAGATCTTCTTCACAGTTTATTTCCAGGGTCATGCATCCCACAGGTGAGAGAGATGAATACACAGGTTCCTGGTCTGTGTAGCTATGGCTTAGCTACATCCCAATCAATTCTATACACAAGCCTCACAACACTGGCAGGACAGTGAACATCTGATGCCATTCATTTTTAAAGAATGTCACAAGTGAAATCACTCACCTGAATAAGGGTTTGCAGGATCAGTGTGATAATTTTCAATATCGTTGTTTGGTTTTTTTTATCCAGAAGGGCTTGCACAATTCAAATGGAAAGCAGAAGCAGCATTTTAAAACAGCATGTGCAATTTCACTCATTCTACATTTGAACCTGAAGTTGCAAAAGGATCTATTTGTAGATTGCTTTTCAAAGTCCATTTAATAAATTAAACCCAAGCAATTTAAAGCCTGGTGACTGAGATTTGTAACCATGTGTAAATTCTTTAATCCAGTTTACACTTAACAGCTTTACCACTCTTGGGAGTCCCTTACTGACCTTGGGGAATGAGCAGTGAAAGATCTGCCACTTACACACGTAGTGAATTAAATAGTTCCCATTTTAAACCAATACACCAGATACTAACAGTTAAGTATAATTAGGAACATTGTGAGAGTTATAAAAAGGGCAATACACAGCAAAATCTGTAATACACATTTCTATTGATTTATAGGTTTTTTTCTACCAGTTTCATAACACAAAGAACAGGCCCTGAATAACTAAGACCAGTTTAAGCAAACTCATTTTTGCAGGTAAGACCTCTGCAGCACTAATCACCCTGTTCAAGAACATATTAAAATGTTTTCCATTATTATTTTAAATCAATGCAGTTTGTTTTCAGACATCCTCATTAGCAAAATGCATCACACAGAGAGCAACAGTGCCAAATGGCCTCCTCAAGATGAACATTTGACATTTTCAGTTTCATAAACAAAATTGTAAGTGATTGATTCACATTTACGTGCAAATGGTTGATGTTAAACAGTTTTCTTGGTTCACTTGTCTGAGCACTTTCCAGACGAATCCTCTGAGCATGGCTGAGTCCTGGACCAGGACATAAATCTCCAGAGGGAACGGTGGAACTTCCCAGCTCAGCCATGGGAAGTCCTTCAAAGCAGAGGACTTGAAAAAGACATGGCCAAATCTTTCCTCAAACATGGGAACTAAGAGCCACATGGAATCATAAAGGCTGGAAAAGACCTCTGAGGTCCTTGAGTCCAACCACTAACCTAACACTGCTAGGTCCACCACTAAACCGTGTCCCTGAGCACCACATCTACACATTTCTGGAACGCTTTCAGGGATGGTGACTCTACCACTACCCTGGGCAGCCTGACAACTCTTTCAGGGAAGAATTTTTTCCTAATACCTAATCTAAACCTCCCCTGGCAAAACCTGAGTGTGCTTTCTCTTGTACTCTCACTTGTTACCTGCAAGAAAAGACGAACACCCACCTATCTACAACCTTCTTTCACTGTTGCTCCTTATCTGAGGACAAAGGGGTCTGAGGGACCGCAGTTGGTCCCAGCAGAAGCAGTGGTGTTGTAAGCTGCTCCATCCAAATCTCTTCTTCCTCCTCCTTTCTTCCACCAACAGATCACAAAGTCATCAAAGGGAGAAGAGGAGAAAGCAAAGGGAGAAATCCTGACCCCTTTTATTGCCCTATGCCCACAAAATTAGCAGTTCCCTCAATTTGTCTCCTGCCCATGTACCTCAGATTGAGGGTTTCTTTGACATCTTTGTTCCTCTCAGACCCCACTCCTACCTGCCAGCACTAACCAGATCATCATCAGACAGGTCTCTGACGTTTGTGTTGCAGGACGGCTGCTCCGACTCTGCTGGGACAGGCACCCATGGGTGCTGCAGGCTCATCCTCTGCTGCAGGAAGGGAGAATGTGCTCACTCAGGGGCCGCAGTCTGCCCAAGCCCTTCCCCACCTGCCTGTGCTGAGGGTTATATGAAGACTTTCAGATGCCCCCGCCCTCTTTCCCATTCTTCTCCCAGTCATCCTTCTCCCATTAGTCCCTGCTGCAAGAGGATGGGAGAGGTATCCTTGAAAATGGAAGGCAGGGAGAGTGCTAATTGATGGACTGTTGCATCCATTAGTCTCCTGTTAAAAGCTACTGGAGGGGGAAGCAGAAAATAAGTCATCAAGAAATTTCCTGAGATGTGTGTTTCCTTCCTGAATCCATCTCTGCTTGTTCAAATCTGGTGCCATCAGCTCTTACTACGCACTTAGGCTTCTTCAGGCAGAACAGGCAGAGAGAATTGCTGCAGGATGCTCTGGCACAGCCCAGCCCAGAAGCATCTGTCCTGCACACTGCAAGGAAGAAATGACGTTTTCCAAAAAGTTTTAAAGCCACACCATATTGCTGCCTGATGGATGCATTACATAGAGCAAGGAAAATAGATGAGGCCACACAAGCTGGAACTTACACTCGTACCCTGTGCCTCAGCAGCAAAATGCAGATCACTGCCACTCGAGGGAGGGTGAAAACCTTTTTATTTCTAAGTCTGGCTATACATTCTGTTAACAGGTCAAAGCATTTCAGCCTTGTTGCCTTTGAGGCTGGTGGTTCGGGGTTCTTGAAAAGATAATGTATTTTAAAAGCAGCTAAGGAAAACATTCTTCTTGGATCTCAGTCTCCATACACGTAAACACAAGCTGCCTAAATATTACTTATCAAGAAATGTATTTAAGAAGCAGAGGGACTGAGAAAATCCTTCACAGTCTATGCTCTTATACCACTATACAGACTAAAATACACAAATTATGAAGGAGGAAAGTACAGCAATGAAATCACTGACAGTTCCAGAAGCTGTTCTTGAAGACAAAGAATTGTTCCAGCCCACTACCATAACCATTTTCCTTAGCAAATTATAGGAATTTTTTAAAAATCTCTATTTACTTCAAACACCTCTTTAAATACTTGGCATGAGAGACCATAATAGGGTTTTATAGCCGTCATAGTCTATTGGGTCAAAAACACATTAAAAAACTCCACTGCTTTAATACTTACAGGTATGATGGATCACAATGAAGTGCACTCTTGAGTAAATAATGTCTCCTCTAAACATTTTCTAAATAAAGGTTTACACGAGGGGATCAGTAGCTTTGAAATAGCCATTATATACTCTCATATCAATTTTCAAGTTTCCATGACGATTGCTTTACTTTATTATTACTAACAAAACTTGGCACAGTGTTTCTTCCAAGGTTGGGGCAAGTGTTAACCAGGTATCTCTGCATCATGAAGAACCATTACAAACAAGCCCTCCAAACAGCTCAATACCGAAGGTAAATATTATAACCTTCAGTCCTTACGATAGCCCAGCATTCCCACTAAATACCATAATCTGAAATCCACTTTATAATGACTGTAGGGAGATTTTTTTTTTTTTTTGAGCAAATGTACTCATGATTGAGTACAGAATGATTGATTGCTTATTGCTGCTGCCTGTTTTGACCCTATAATTCATTTCCCTGTTTTTCCATGTAGGTTTGGCTTTCTGTCCTTAATGAGCTGAGTTGGCTGTATTGTTGGGAGTGTTTAGTAACCAGGCACTTCACCAGCAGGAGCGAATAGTTGCTGAACACTTTGGAAGATTTAACTGTCAGTGATATATGCCAACACTTTGGAGATGTGCATGAAACAGGCCAGATCAAGGATTAATTGAAAACAATGAGAGGCTTCCTATGGGCGGCAGAAACCTCTGGAGAAACAAAAGTGAAGTTTCCCTGCCTTTTGCTGAAGGACATTCTATTTGGTGTGAAAAATGACAGATACTTTTCAAGCAGTGCTATCTTGGAGCATATATAATATTTCAAAAATATCTTGAAAGCTTCATATTTTAATAAACAGTATCTACATCCAATTTTTATTAATATGTTTTTAAAAGGGGAAAAGAAAATTAACAGTATGAGTCAGATCGTCAAGCAGGCATAAATCATCAGAGCTCCACTGCTACTCAATTTATACTGCTTGTGAAAAAGGCTCTCTATACCTTTTTGGAATCACAGAGTGAATTCATTATCCCCAAATAATTAAGGATTTAATTTAATTATCTGTTAATCTCTTCATTTTATGACTGGATTCTGAAGGATGGCAAGAACTACGGAGAGCTATTGCAAGGGATGTTAAGGATAAGTACAGTGTAAATCATAATTTTGATATAACCATAAATACTGAGCAAGTTAATGCTGAGAGTTAAGTGGAGAAAAGGAGTGTGTGCCATATCATAGACATATAATCTCCTGCATAAATATATTATGGCTTATTATAAAAGCACAGTCTGCACAATATAAGGTCTAACCTTTTTGTTTTAATCCCAACCATAAAGGCCCTCTTTGAGATTCTGATGTGCTTCTATCCAGAACAGTTTGAAGTAGGAGAAAAAGAAACAGCAATGTTTAAAACTGACATTTGATTCTGCAGAAATTTAATTTTGAGCTATATTACCTTGAATTATCAAGTACCACAATGATGGAATAGGGACAAATGCTTTAGGGAGAAGAGCAGAAAATGCATCAATTAAAGGAAGCTTAATAGCATGCAGTTAAATAGCTTTCACAAATAGGAGGTAAAGGACAAAGTGTTCAGCTGCACAACAATGTACATCGCTATATGCAAATAAAATATTTGTAGCCAAGAAGGACATTTTGTCTCTTAGAACTAAACTGCTCCCGGAGCCCATTTAAGTCCCATGCTTTGACTACGGTAATTATCTCACATTGCTTAATATGATATAATATCTACTTATGCTTAATGGGTATGTTTTAATTTCTAAAGAAACTGCGTGTTTGTACAAATGAAACTTGCACAATGATTAAAATGTAATTTTCACTCTGGCAATAACACTTTTCAACAAACAAAGTCATAAATAGAGATATTACATTTATTTGAAGACAGAATTATAAATGTGAATATCCTCTATTACTCCATACCCTGACTATAAATTGCTGTATATTATGGAAATTGACCATTTCTCATCATTGATAGAATACCAAATGAAAGCTACTTTTAAACACTCAAAATCAATGTTACCTGTGAGCAAGTCAACTGAATTTCAGATCAGGCAAAATACACATTGTTTAAATAATGCAATTTACATAGCTTAATTAACTGATATCAGAAACTCATCTTCTGAAAGCATCTGAAAATGTATTCAATGATTTTTAAGCTTTTAAAATGACTACAGTTTGCATCAAATTTAACAATGAGAAAAACTAACCCCAAACTTTTCAAGGAAACCCAGTTTAGTAGACATCAGAGAGATGCCAGTTTCACATGTTACACCAAATTAACTTCACATTTGGTAAAGAATCATCTGTTCAATTTCTCTGTTTTTATTTACAACCTATAAGACATGCAATTGTTTATAAAGTAAGTATACCCCTCTATTATTATTTAATTTGACCATCTTGCTAGATTCCAGTGCTGCACGGGCTTTAATCAAGTTCCATATAGTTCAGCTCTACAGCATATCTCGGCTCTAAAACACAGCCTGAGGGGAAAAGAAACTTTTTTTTTGGTAATGCCTTTTTTATATTCATCCATCCTTAAATGGCATTTTTAAAGGCCACAGAGGAAATCAGTTTAGCTTAGTTTCCTCAAGAGCTTTTACCGTATAAATGTTGTTGTTGCAAATTCTCTAAAACTTTTCTCAAAAGTCAAATAAACTTGAATGCTTAATGTCTCTAGAAATTTGCACAGATGCAACTAATATGCAAAAAGATAAGCATACAATCAAACTCTGCAATGAGAAACCTGATCAAATAAAGTGCATGCAGTAGGACAACTTGTCCACAAACACCAAAATTATCTGCTTGTAATTAATTTATTGCCATTGCAATTTTTCTAATAGACTAATGCATATTTTTAACTCACCCTCCATATTTTTTTAAATCTCTTCATTCTGGACAATTTGGATTTGTTCATCTCTGATGCCTGCAGATCAAATATGTATCCTATATGGCTGTAAATACATTTTACAACCAGTCTGGAGACTAAAACAGTAGAGTGATAGATATTCTTGAAAACAGAGGCACTCCCTGGCTTTTAATGCTGCTTCCAATAACCACACAGTTCACAGCTCAGCATAAAGTAACCAATAGCTGAACATTGGCATAGAAAAAACAGAAAACCAAAATCCCTTCTTTGAAATCACATAGGGAGAAGTCTTGATCCATCCAATACTTGATTTAGGTCAGTGAAAAAAAAAAAAAAAAGATGCTATTATGTCAGCCATCCAACTTTAAGATGACTTGTGAGCTGACAGACATGGCACTTTAAAGCACCGTCATGATGAGTCTTTACAAAGGGATTGTTTTAATCCTATATGAAAAAAAAAAAGAAAAAAGAAAAAAAGAAAAAAGAAGAAAGCAAGCTACTTAGAGGAGTATGGAAATCACATGATATTACAAAAATATCTGCAATGAGTTGCAATGAAATGAAGCTGAGAAATACCTCATCTAGTGTTTTATACCTTGATGGGAGTTTTATATGATGGTTGGAATGTTCAGACCTATTATTCCTCCCGAATAATGTTTAACCCTTTTTCCATCTTGAAATAAAAAATATCATATAAAATAGAAAATTCAAATATGTTGATTTTTAAGTTCCCTAAAAATCAACTAATGACTCAGGAAATTGTACCAATTCTTACTCTAAGGGAAAGATGTCAGTGAGAGAATGAATCCAGGAAGGAGATCCCATGGGAAGTTATAAGCACAAAAAATTTTTATCACAGTTCATGTTATTCAGCTCATAGAACGTGGTGAGAGAGAAGGACCAAACTATTGTTCATACATCTGTGCTGCTTATGTTCCCTTTTATAATTTCAGGAAATGCATAAGAAAGCAGGAAGTGTATGTAATATCTCTCTCTGGTAAAACATAAAACCCCCTACCATATTTCAAATCTACTTCTGGAATGAGAAAATAAGTTTGTTTGACAGACAGTGATTTATTATGGGCAGTTACAACTCCAAAGCTGACCTCCTGTGGTGTGTAACAGGCCACCTATATAGATGTGACTACATAGTACATAGAGGACACTCTTCTGGAGTGTCAGCTCTAATTGAAAGCCTGGTGGTGTAACAACCCAGGTACTGGAAGGAAGTCATCCACCAGAGACACATAAAAGGGGTTTGCTTCAAGTATCTGAAATGTTTACTGACTCTCACAAGGAAAGTGGGAAAGATACTACTTACTGTGCTGCCATGGACCTTTATCTTGGAGTTACTGCACCACCAAAAACTTCTCTTCCCATCCTTATAACACTGTGCAGTGTGTACTTGATCAGGTTACACTGAATATAAGTCTATGTTTGATATTCAGGTCAGTACTGATACAGCCCTTATGAAACTTGTCCTCTCTTTCTTGAAGGAGAGGTCTAGGCAGAAGTGTTGTGGGTCTGAACTTGCAGTGTTCCAATTGCGCAATGCGTCATTACTTACACAGTGCAGCAAAACTCATAAGGGCTTGTGCATTGCCTATTTATTCTGGGACCTGACCCATGTTTTTTGATGGCCATGGGATGTTTCACTACATGTAAAGCTCCATCTCAAATGTGGACACAAAGTTTAGCTGATATGAAGAGCTGTTATGTGCCAGTTACAGAAGTGACAGACTGATTCTAGGGATCTATTTGATTATTTTATTCTTACATTTTACATCAAAGTCCCAATGTTGTTCCATGAAGAGCGTTCCCATTCATTTTAATGGCAGTGGAATCTGACCTTTGTTCAATAAAAAATAAAAGTGGTTCATGTCTTATTTTTATCTAGAAGGACTAGATATACTTCATTAGCTTTTCTGCAAGCACTTCATCCCCTCCTTAGTAATCAGCTTCTCAATTATCTAACAACAGTATTCCTAAATTTTTCAGACTTAATTTTCTGTCATTCTGACAATGCACCCTTAATCTGCCTGCCATTGAAAAGGCAGATAAGAATATTTCAATTTTCTTAGTGCTTATTGTTAGTTAGATTAGTTAATGATTAGTTAGACATAAAAGAATGTCTAGAAACTCATGTTATGGAATCAGTATTGAGACCCCAAGCACTCACAGTCAGGCTCAGAGCAGACAAGTGCTGCTATGGGAGCACATGCTCTGGTTGTAGGGGCAGTTAAGGTGCAGTTCTGTTATTTCTCTGTATAACTCTGCATCTGACCAAAACCAGACTGACAGCTTTGCACTGACACATGCCTGGCCAGTAAGATCTGGGGCAGCGTCTTAGTGCTATTCTCCTATTTCCTATCTTTGTTCATGCACCTCTGGATACCTACTGCTGGAGGTGCATTTTCCTAAACTCCAGTGATACCCAAAATGAAATAGAGTCATTCCCTGAAATGATCCCTCTAAGCAGCAGAAGAATCTGCTTTTATATTCCATCATCTTCAAATGATGGACATGGCCTTCTTACTTTCCATACTAAAAGAAACAATATTATTCAGGACAATCCTTTTACTTGCTGTGATTGGGGATTATAAACAACAGTGCATGTCCAGGTTAAAGACAAGCCAAACGTGACTCTACCTTGTGACTTTCTTCTTTATGGTTTGAATCTTATGGGTAGACGTGAGGGAAAATATTTCTTCTGAATTAAACCCTCTTCAAAATCATTCAAAATGTTTTCACCATTTTAAGTGCTTCTGACATCATAATGTGCTGAAAAGTGGCTTCCAGCACATTTTTATCATGGTTTATGGTAAAATCTTAATACATAAATAAAGTGGAGTAATTCATTCACTACACTCATTGTGCACTGACAGGCACAATTCAGGAGAGTGACTTCTCCCTAGATTTAGGAAGTCTGAAGCCCCCAAATGCCAGTTGAGGACTGAGATTTCCAAGGTATTGATGACAGAATGCGAGGGTGTGAGGAGGTCAGAAGTGAGTCCAGCTATTAATGATCAAATCACTCTCTTGTGTCCTCCAACTCATTTCCATAAACTCTGTCCTCTAAATAAACCTCCTTACCGCAAGTATAAGGTGTAATTCCTATTCACTGTTCACTGAACCATAGAACTTCGACATGACCAGCACTTTCTAAGAAAGAGATTCAGATGAAGAAAAGGAGACAAAGAGAGTTACAAAAAATCATACTGATGTTTTGGGAAAAAAGCAACAGAAAGTACAGAATTTCCCTCAAGTTCCTAGAGTTGATACTTTGATATTAACTTTCTCCATTTGGCTTCCTTGGTGGGTCACATGTTAACAAGCTCTTTGTGCCACCCAGCAATGACTGCTGCTGTGAGTTTTGCTGCTTTGCTTCCAGTAAGGTGAGATGTTCAGCTTTTGAGCAGTAATTTAGTTAAACATAATGGAGTGAAATCATACCTGAATATTTACTGCAAGCTCAAAATCTCACCTCAGCTGCATTTACTGAGAGCAATAATGTTATGTGTGTTCCTGTAAGTATAATCAAGCTCCCATAGCAGCTCTCAAATTAACAGAAGAGGAAGGAGATTTGATGGCACTAATCGATCACAGGATTGTAAACCATCAGTGTGGAAGGCGGTGAGAAGGAAATCTGCCCTGCAAGGAGTTCCTGGGAAAGTCTTTGCTTTCCAATAAAGATTGAGAAATATTAGTAGAAAATCATAGAGTACTGCAGAAAACTCATTTGGATAGTGAGTACAAATTTTGGTCACTCATATTCATGAGAAACGAAAGCAAAACTGATGCAAATAATGACTGGCAGATGATTGGGGCAATGGAGAAACTGTCATTGAGAGAAACTATGGGAGCATAATTAAAGTAAGGCTGTCATCTCTAAATACACTGGCAAAGGAAGCAGAAATGGGGAAGAAGAGCTATTCAAAGTCAACACTGACACAGAGCAGATATGTATAAACAAAAAAGGACAAATGTAAGCTACAAATCAGAAAATGGTTTGTGACCATCTAACTCCAGAGTACCTTCTTAATAGAAGTAGAAAGGAAAAACTGTTATATGATTGTAAGAACAAGGTTGAGTGGGACAGGACGACAGTGCCTGCAGTATGAAAACCTGAAAAGCAACTACCAATTTCCTACTCCTCACAGAGCTCTCGTGACAGAATTAGGCAAACATCTTTGTGAGCTGGACCTGATCTCCAGCTGCATTGTGATTACCAGCTATGATCCTTTTCTTCTCCCAGTGAGCAGGACTGGTCTAATTTTCACCATATATCTATGTAAGTCCATGGGTCCATATGCCATCATCTGCTCATCAGGCCGTGGTCTGATCATACCCATGTGCTGGGGATCAGTCACAACAACCAGATTCAAACTCAGAGCTGCCCAAACATACTAAAGGACAGCACAGCTGAAACCTTACCTTCCATCAGAATTAAGCACCCCCTTGCAAGCAGATTAGATGCACAAAATACATTCACATTGTAAATCTGAGTTTGAACTTTTGCTTTTAAAACTAACTCAGCTCTCATTTCAGGTGGTTGGCTCCCAAGCTGAAGAAAGCACAGGACTCTCTCAGTTCACAGGTATGACTAAATTCAGAGCTTGTCCATTATCAAGTCTAAAAGCATCATTCTTAGCCTAAGATTTGTATTAACCCTCTTAATTTATTAGCCTTCATCAGCCTTTAAATATTTTCCTGGATTGTTGGCTGTAGAAGGGAGCAGCTACTTAGGTCTTTGAACATATCCATTAATATTAATAGGAAGAATTTGGGGAACAATGTGATTTCTCTAACAGTAAATAGAACCAGTAAGGGCATAAGACCATGGTGACACCAAAGACAGAAGATGTAGAATGCTCTGACAGTTAAAGTAAATAAAATAAAATATAAAAACCCCAAATTAACAAACATGATTAAGAAATAAAAGCTACAAAGTGGAAAAGATGGCAATCTGCAGTCCTGTTTGCTCATGATATTCTCATGAGTGAAAGAAGCAGAATCACAGACTGATCCCATCACAGCTCATTAACTGACTCTGGAAGTGGGTATGATGCCTAGAGCCACAGCCCAAACCAATGAACAGGGAAAGCACGATGCTGAACTCATGGAGAAAAATATACAAAAAAAGTAATGTAGTATTGCAAGAAGAGGCACCTGCCAAAAATCAAAGGAGTAGAACTGAAACCAAGCTCTGCATCTCATTTCATGAAGATCTTATAACGGCTGAGGCTTGGACATGTGTCAGTAGAGCTGAGCACTGTGATGAGCACAGGTGTAAACACTGAAAGCCACAGGGACTGGTAGATGCTGTGCCCAGCTCTGCTCCATGGATAGTTATGGCTCATGGACAGAAGCCTGGAGAAAAAAATTTTCACACCTATAGCTTTCCCGTATCTCTCCACCCTGATCTGCCCACTGTTGTCTCCAAAGATGAAAGCAGCTTTTGGCCAAAATACAGAAAACTGATGTGCTCCATTCTTTCCCTGCCTGCAGGACTGCTTGTACTTATTCTGCCACTGACGGCACTGATTCTGCTGCATGCTCAAAAGCAGCGATTTGGATGCCAACCTTTGCCTGTTTGCAGCAAGGAGATAAGTCACCCCCAAACAGTATTTTTCTGATGACTGCCACTATCAGAAGAGTGAGGACAACAAGTCCATTGCTATCCCATGTTACCCTGTCAGATGGTACCTATGTGAGCCACAAAGACGTCTGAACATGAACTTCTGTTCACTTTATTTCAACAACAGACAAACCCAGGAGATACTTTTAATGATGTTCCTTCCTTAAACACATAGCACACTGCAGTGTGAGGCCACCTCGGTCGTGGCAATGCAGCTGCTTGTGAGGTCATGCTGTGAGGTGGATCTGAGAATTCATCTTGTTTTACCAGGTTATTTTCAGGGCAGGTCAGTTCACTTATCAGCACATTGATCTGGCTCACAGCAGGGCTGTACAAGCCGTTATTTTGACAGGCTGAGGACAAGCACCTCCCTTCTCTGGCACTGCCTTCCAGTCCCTCATGCTGGGAGCTGCAATGAACTCCCCAACCTTCCCCCTGCTCCTTGGAAACACCAGCCCTCACAGGGCTGGAATCAGCTGTTTGCAAGCGAAATGCACTGGGAAGAAACTACAGTGCAGCAGTGTAAGTGTACCAAAGATCATTAGCAGGAGGAAATAATGTATATTTAATGGTCTCTACTATTTGCATATATATTAAATCAAATGAATACTTCAGCCGCATCCACACACTGAACTAGAAAAATATGAAGGGGAAAAAGAAGTCCTTCCTCATATATGAGTGTGCATACTTGCAGGCATGGAGCCTCTGCAAAATGCAGCACCTATTGCTGCTTAGTTATTCCAAGCCACACTCAGTGGCTGATTTCCAGTCTGCAGGAGATGTGGGAGAGAAGCCTTGAAAGCAGTATGTCTGGGTGGAACAAAATAATCTGAGACAACCTGTCATCACTGCTGGCCATCACGAAAGGTCCCATTTGTTATAGATTTTGTACTTTTTTCAAGCAGTGTCTTCATCAAATTCAGGTACACAGATTGTAGGGTCCCAGTATGAGGCATTTAACAGGTTCTCCTTCCCTTCATTGCATATGTTCTGCATCTCAGCATGTATAAAAGCTGTGAAAAAAAAAATTCTCCAGCATTCTCCCATTGCCACCACTGTGTTTAGACCATGGTATATAAGATACCCAACACTTCCATGAAATTCAGTCCCAAAAAACCTTCTTACTCCTATTGAAGGTAGAAGCAGTCAGTAATTAATAAGGTTTTTAATTTTGTTTTCTAAATTAAATACCTGAAAACTTCCATTCTCATCTCCATGGCAGATTTACAGCTACACCTACTCCAGACTTGCACCACTGGGTTCACTGTGGAGTAAGTCCCAATTCCTTCTCCAGAAGCACCAGTGACATGCTGTTGCATTCAGGATCCCAATGTTTTGAACTTCTGGACTACAGAAAGGACTGGGAAGATCAACAGAGACTGAGGATTGTGACATCTCCTGTCCTCTTTAAGAGACATTTGGATGAAACCTTCTTCTTGCTTGGGAGCGATAGGGCTAAGAAAGTGAGTAGGAGAGAGAAGTGGACAGACAGAAGCACAGAGAGAAGCAGAAAAAGCAGCCAACTATCCTGAAAGTATATTAAGAGGCTAAATTTATTAAAAGTTGTGAAATATGAATAGAGGAGATCTGGGGTCCATGGAAAGATGTACTTGTCTGAGTTACCAGATCTGTCTGAACATCTCAGCTTTCCAGGCACCCTGCAGCTGGGGCAGCCCAGCTGAGCAGCAGCTTTGGGGACAAGCAGCTCCAGGGCTGTCCTCTGCTTAATTTCAGAGCTTGACAGCCCACTGTAAACCTGTTCTACATGTAACAAATTACAGTGAATTATATTAAACCTTGTTGTAAGAAGGTCACTCCTGATTCTCTGAAATTAAATGAAAATAAACCAATTTACAAAGTAGGAGTAAATAGTTAAGCAGTTCCTGTCAGATATTTGTCCAGCCCTCATTTAGAAACTTCCACTGATGGAGATCTGACAACCTTTGTAGGCAATCTAGCCCAGCCTTTACAGCTGGAAAGTTAAATTTCCAAGCTCATTATTCTATGCCATGCCTACATCAAGACCTAGTGATAGTTTTTACTCACTGCAATTACTCTTTAGATAAATAAAAATTGTCACTGTGTGTCCTTGTGAGGGAAGTCATTAAACAATACCTGGTTTTACACTTTAAAAATTAATTTTCCATCCATGGTGTAAGATTCATTCTCAAACCTAATAGATATTATTTTATAGAGACAGTTTCTGTTTCTCTCCCTTATTAGGTACAGGTAAAATTTTCTACATAGTATTTAATAGTATGTTGCTCTTTGGATGAGTGCATTTTGTCTTTCTAAATTATGTTGCTCTCTGACAATGGTTGGTGATAAAAAACCATGCCTTGCAGTTCTCTGCTTTTGTTTATCTGTCCTGTGTATTCCTGGGTTGTTAGAACAGTAATGGGTTAGCATAGCAGCCCTAGTTTTATTTTCAGTAGAGTTGCTCAGGCACTTAAAATGAGCTCATCCCCAGTAACAGGAGGCAAAAAAATCTTAAAATGAAAGGTCAACAAATTAGACTTAAAGAAACTACATAGAAAAATACTTTCCATCACTAATATAAGCTTAGCAAATATTGAATTATAAACAACATTAAATAAGAAGCAATCAGGACAGACACAGATGTAGTGACTTAGGAAGATGCCAGACATAGAGAAGGCAAGTAATGCTCTGTACACCTAGAAGTTGTGCCACCATTCCCTGAGGGGTTTTCCACCTCCTTTAAGGACAAACTCTACAGGGGAAATAAAACCCAATCACTGCTTCTATTCAGACAGATTTTTCATCTGAAGTCTCCACCAAGGTGACCAACTAATGTTAATCCAGAGGGCATTTTGTGTGATCAACCATTAGCGATGCAATCAACCCATTCATGGTCATCTACTGCTAACACATTTTGGTCATTATGAAGACAGATCATTCTGAGCTGCTAGTTAAAGGTAAAAAGCTTCTTATCCCACTCCCATAATCATCTAGACTCTGTTAGATGTAATTACTGTCGGGCGATAAGGGAGACTAAGGAAAGGGGCAGACTAAAAAATGTCCCCAAGAGCCTTAACTATTTTGGATCTTAATTCCTTAAAGCCCCTTATCATTCTAACAATATTAGCTTTGCCACCAAAGGTGGGACTCATTTGGTGACACATAGACATTTGCCCTGTAGAGGTCTGAGCTAAGCCATCCTGGATGCCTTTGGCAGTCAATGGAGCATCTAAACCTGGACAGAAGAGACAGGACCCTGAAATGCTGGTATTTCTCTTTTGATTGTACAGGAATTCTAAGGTCACTAGATCAGGTGGAAATGCCTTAACTACCTTACAACAAATTCTGCCCCATGAGTCTCCTGAGAACTTTTCTCCTTTGATAAAATGCATCACGTTGCAACCCTTGCACATTTTTCGCACTTAAGAGAGCAGGATTTGTGTGCACATCTGGATGCACGTGTGCATGCCAGGACAGGAGGAATGATAAATGCACACAGGGCTGGACACAGCAGATACCAATATCCCACAGGGAAGTGCATTTCTTTGCCCTATTTACTGGGAAAGTAGAAATGCTGGCAGGCTCCTTCTGCCATTGGATTTCCTAGCAGCTGCCCAGTGACCATGTTAGTGGCTGGTTAGGGCACTTATAGCATTCTCTAAATGTTTAATACTTTATTCCTCCCTTGAAGCATCTAGTGTAAATCACTTCTGCAAACAGAATGCTGGACCAGATGGAGCATTAGTCTGTGACATTGTGATCTGGTAATTCCTATGTTAATTCTTACAGCAATTTAGATGGGCATTGGCCACAGGGCCCAATCTGAGTCAATTTATTATAGGAAAAGAATTCCTTTTCCTCCCCTTTTCCTTTTCTATTGAAAAATTTTTGTTTTTTGGTTTTTTTTTTAATGTTGATTTTTCACAGTGCAGCACCTGTAGAGAAAAAAGAGACATTGCGGATTTCAGAAGTTAAGAGCTGAGCTCCCACTGCTGCCTCAGATACAGAATGAAAAGGGGAACATTTTTCACAGTTGTTATCTGCAGATTCAGCAGATGTCTTTTCAACTTTTTACAAGCTTAAGTACCGCATGATATGTACCAGTAAATGCAATGTTTAGTAGTATTACAGTCAGCATTGTATAGACGCTTGAGGTTCCCTTATGAACCCCAGTTGTGTTGGCTTAGAGTGATACAGAAAAAAAGATGATATTACAACATGCAACAAGGATACAGTTTTAGAAATCATCAGTAATCCTCAGCATATCAGAGTCCATCACAAGCAATCATAAATAGAACTGATTTTCACTACACTTCTGAATATCAGACTTTTTTCTATGTTACATTTAAGATTAAAGGCATCTCAATACAGAAGTCTGTTCTACACTGCATAAACACAGTCAGGTTAGGCTGTGCCCCCAGTTAAGGACAGTCCAATCGATGAAGGTCAGCTATGAATAATACTGACAATTTTATAGCCACATAATTTTCTTTAATTAAACCTTCAGCTTCTATCCAGGTACTTCTCCCTTATGTTGTTTTTGCTTATATATCCTTGTGATGCCAAGCTGTGAAAAATTATATGGGTCACATAATCTTGTCATTGTTCTTTTCTTACATTAACATATTAATTCTAAAAACAGAGAACAAAAAAAGTCATGACTGAAATAGGGTAGTTAAATGTGAGTGCTTGCAGGCATTTAGAGATTAGCAGTGCAACTAATTATTAGTTCCCCTAAATATCTGGATCTGACTAAAGCAACTAACCATATAAAACTGAATCATTAGCCTTTGGCAGACTGCCTCAGTTTCTGTTAGAACAGGCTGGTACAAGTTGAGAAACTGAAGAGGATGGGATTTTTATGGGTTTTTTTTTTTGTTTTTTGTTTGTTTAGTAGCACAGGAATGTAGATCATTTTTCCCCACTAATTTTTAGAAACTGAATAAGGCCTGAAAACACCCAGTAGAAACAGATTGTTGTTTTCCAGTTAAGTTCACAGAGGATTCCTTGTTTCTGCATGGCTGTTTGAAATATATATTGTGATTACACCTAAAGGTTGATAGGAAAACTCATATGTCATTTTTTGGAGGGGTTTTGTTCCTTTAAGTCACAATGATGGAAAGGCAAAGTGATGACTTTGCCAATGGGTTTCACAGGGCTGCACCAGCAATCACACATTCATCACTGATTAAATGGAGTTTCCTGAAGGAACTTACTCTGGGGTAGATTTGAGCCAATAAGGCATCACATGGAGTAGAAAGGACACAAAGCTGCATAATTATCAGTGCCATGAGCCATGCAGCCATCCTTCCCATATGATGCTGTAGAGCACCCTGAAGCAACCAGAGGGAAGTGCTACTCTTGTACATGACTCCCAGAGCCCAGAGAAGCCAAGCTTTGAGGACAAGAGGGTCCTGCCATTTCTGTTTACTTTAGGAAAGAGGGACTCATTGCTCAGAGAGCTAAGACAGAGTACATTATTTTGCTGAAAGGACTCATTTTCAGCTCACCCCTCACATCTGTGTGGCCTCTCTTCCAGAACAAGTCTCTGCCAGAATTGTTTTTATTGCTTCACAATAGAAACCAGTTGGACTAAACCCAGTCTTGTGAGAGTGCATCTGCATGGGCAGTGCTGAGAGGGAAATGGCATATGAGAGACTGTTTATCTCAAAAAGTCACTTGGAGATTTTTTTTTTCTGTTACCTGAATGGCCAAATGTCTGATTTGCACTGCATTGAATATTTTGACTGCATTTTTTCCACATAAAGAATTAAAGTAGCCTGATACAAAGGTCTGAATGAATACAGATTCATACAGTAAGTTCACAGACCTCATAACAACCCCCCACATCAGCAATGGAAGCACCTGGGAATGGGGAAGGGTCAGAGGTTGCAAACGCACCCAGAGCCTCTATTTCTGACAATCACAGAATCATGGAATCATTAAGGCTGGAAAACTGGCTGCACGACTATGAGCAATAAAACATATCATAAAGTGCCATGTCCACTCATGTTTTGAACACTTCCAGGGATAGTGACTCCACTGCTTCTCTGGGGAGCCTGTTCCAATGGGATCTTTCTGTATCAAGGGGAAAGGAAAATTTAGTTCTAGGATTTTCTGCAAAATATGGCATAAAGTTTTGGGCTGCCTCATGGTGACACCCCATATCTTCCCAAACCCATCCTTGCAGCAGCAACAAATTGCCAGTGCATGGGGAAGTACAACTGGGCCAGCAGGACAGGGGTGTGGTGCCTGGTGGCAGAAGACAACCTTCCAGGAACACTGCTCCTGGGGACATCAAACTCCAGGCTGAGATGTTCTGGGTACTCTCTGGAGGCACAGGACTGTACACTGTATGGCTGCCTCTACCTGAGCCTTCCCACAGAACTGAGAGGGAGACGAGGAAGAGAGAAAAGGAATTTATAAGGAGGGATAGCAAGGCAAGCCTGGAGCTGAAAGATATGGGATAAGAAAGATCCTCTTAGAGCACATCTGAGAAGATTGAAGGCCACGGAAGAAAGAAACAGAGAATCTCAATGAAACAGTGATAAAGCAGCCTGGTGAGAAGGATGTGAATAAGTGAAGGTTACAGGAGCAGGAGGTTGCTGAAAGGCAAAGAGAAGTGCCAAGAGGAAAGATATCCAGTCCTGACAAAGTGAGGACAAACAGAAGAAATGTTATCTGGGGCAGAGTAGCTCCCAAAATAGAATATGATCTTCTCCCCTACTTAGAGTAGGAAATGGCAATTCCTATCTACAGACATTATTTAACAACTTCCACATTTTTTCTATTTTTTTTCCCCTTGCTGCCTCTATCAAAACCTTCAAGTGTATGAAGTCACATTAAGTAAGTCCAAGACTATGCTAATATTCACATGGATAATTCATCATTTCTGTGTGGGGTAATGCACATTTGTAACATTGCGTTCACCTGCACACTGGAACCAACACTTGTGTGAGATCACCTATTTCCTCTGAGCTGAAGTGCTTGTGAAGGTCATCAAAGTTCGAGGAGCAATCCATTAGTTAGAAAGGACTGGTTTGAAAGAGTTCTGGCTGTTTTGTCAAGGCAGATGATTTTTCTGAAGTGATTTTTGAAAGGAATAAACCTTTGAGAAAATTATTAATTCCATCCTGAGCACAATGAACAATAAGGGGAAGAAAGAAAAGGCAGCATCCTGCTGAGTTCTCTGAAAAGGTATACATCTCATTTTTTAAAAAATGATAATATCAGAAGCATTACTGGGCAATTTTTACCACTTTTGTTGATTTTTACAGGTGTCAAAATGTGGGTGCAATCTATTCAATAAGTAAGTAGGATGATTAAAAAATCTTCCTTGTTGGATCTCTTGCCCTGTTTGTTTCTTTGAAGATGCCCATAAATGATGAGTTTGGGAATGGCTCAAAAAACCATGAGACATCTGTGCTCTATTTACACCCCACATTTATACTGCATGCAAACTATTGGACAGGCAAATATGTGCTCAGGTTGGATTCAGTTATGTGCATTCTGGAGCCCAGTAGGATGAAATGGACATGGGCTTCTCCAAGAGCTTTCCTATCTGCAGAGACTGACTCACATGGGCCCATGATACCTAGAGGGAACATCAGAGAGTGATGTTAGCCAGAAAAAAAGAAGTGATTCCCTTTCCAGAAGGGCTCAGCACCAGAGATTTGGAGACAGCTGACACACAGCCATATGCATCATAGCAATGTGGCCTTATGAAGCCTGGAGATGGTGTGCTGCAGTCTCCCCAGGCCAGCTCCGTGCAGTGGCAGGAGGCAATGCAAGGTCTAGGTTTGAAAAAAGGTGAGTCAGAGGAATTTCTAGGTCTGGGTGCATCCATCAGATTCCAGTGAGGACCCTGTGGCAGCCATCACAGCTGAACTGTGTTTCCCATTCATTGAGTAGGAAATAAAACCATTGTCACTACAATGGGCTGATGAATATAACCTATTTTGAAAATATGGACAGTCAGGAGGAAAAATAGGCCTAAAATATTCATGTTTCTTCAGAACTGTGCTAATTTAACACTTTCAGTAGAATTAATAGAAGAGAAAATATGACAGAGCAGCAAAAGTTGATGAGGTGATATTAATGGCCCTACCTCTTGTGATGATCAGAGAGGGAACTATCTGGACCAGGAGACCTATTAAGTCTTCATGAATAGGCAGTATCTCCTTGTGAGAGTGAGAAGTTCAATTAAATAACATGTATGAGGTTTTGAAAGTTTGGCCAAGGCAGCTTATCTATGGCAGAGTGCCTCTGAAATGAGCCTCCAGGCCCCAGTGGAATGTGCCTGGCTAAAAGGTAGCAAATTCCATCAAAATCATTAATGATGTTACTGTCTGAATTTTGGAGTGCAGGGGATAGCCCTGGGCTCAGGAGGACCAGTGGTGAGATGAGCTGAAAAAAAGTACCGAGTCTGTCAGAACAGTCAAGCTTCTAAAAATAGCACTTGATGTTTTATTCATACAGGTAAATTACTTAATTTCAAGTCCCTTCATGGTGTTCAGCTTCCAGCAAGGCTAGGAATTGCCTTCTGCTCTACAAATGACCCTTGTCTAGACTCATACACTGGTGCCTCACAAAGAAACCAGTGAGAAGGCAGCTGTAAAGGGAAACTGAGGCACGTGGCACTGCAGACAAGTGACAGTAGAAGGTGTAGAATAATCATATGATGTCCTATTAACACTCTATTTGAAAACATTTATTCAAAAAAATTGTAATTTTTCAAATTTTTCAAAATTTTCTGATTTTTGCTTTTCTGTTTTTTCCTTCCTGAGGTTCAGGTTTACTGTAATTAATTATAGTTGATAATTATAGTTGATGCATGAGTTAGATACATTTAGTAATTGATTTTTTAATCCACTTTTGAAGGTACACACATCCCACAACAACCCCTGTACACAAAGCTAGGAGCTCCTTACTGTCAGTTACTTATATATTTCACCCGAGCACTCCAAAAAGCCAAATAGTATAAATTGACTGGCACAGTGGCGGATCAATGCAGATTTCTGATGATTCTTTAAAGTTTGATCTGAGGGAAGGATGTGAGAGCTCATTACACATGCCAGACTATAATCTATTATTATACATCTTTAATAATAGCCATAGTTCCTTGTTTTTGTTTTTCTTCTTTAGTGCAGGTTTTATAAAGTCTTGCCAATGTTGTTCAGTAGGTCTAGACAAGCAAAAGATGCTGGAGGGGGTATTTTTTTATTTAGTTTGATTTTTTAACTTTTAAACTACTACTTCTTGCTGTAGGAGTTTCTTCCATTGTCGTTAGGGTGCTATGAAATCAGGGGCAGCAGCGAATCTCTTTGAGTTCGAAGTTTCAAAGAACACCAGCTTTACTGGGCTTATTTTTGTGGTTTTTTCCACAAATGACTGCACAAGTGTTCTACAGATTTGAAGAATGCAGGTTCTCCTATTCAGTATCAGAGAAGCAGTCGTATGAGTGAACAAAAACTAATCCCTCTTGATATGGGTTTAAGTCTTGGAAAATAGTGAAGAAGAATGGCATTATAAAACCATTTTAAATGAAGAGAAGCACAAAAAAAAAAAAAAAAAATCAACCAGCACAAATGGGTTGGAAGTAACCCTGCACCTCATCTCGTCAGAGGCAAAAAACATTTCCACGGTGAGAATAACCAGCATTTCAGGCTGTAGAATAACCTTCCAGAGCACTTCACAAAAAAGAACACTTGAAGATATTTACAACAGAGCTGGACAAGACATTGCACAGCAGGGGATACACAAACCAGATAATCTAATAGATATTTTCCAATTCCAGCGCTTGATGGTTTTGGAAGAAGAAAAGAAACAATCGTTCCAGCAAATACAATAAATCTCTTACAATATCAAGCAACAGTGCAGCAATTACTAAAGGTCATGACTGTAATTAAACAGCATTATTTATTTTATCACCAGTACCTCATTTTCTATTAAGTTAGATGCTAACCCAGTTGAGGTAACAGCCACCCTTACCTCTATTTTTTTTTTTTAATATCTTTGAGAAACTTTATTGCTGGAGATTTGAATCTCTTTTGCTTATTCAATGCTTAGATTTTGCACCTTTGCACACAAATATAACAACATGTAGTATCTAGTATTTTCTTCAGTCTCAAGGTTAAAATTAATTTTTAATGCCTGCCTTGTTTTATTTCTAGCTGTATTAATTCATTTTTTCTATGTAGGCATACCTGTCTGAGTCCAGCTTGCTTGTTGGACATTTTGTTAATGCATCTCATCTACTACTGAAAGTACAGAAAAATATGATGCTATTTTCTTTCATTTAAATTCCTTCTTTTTAAATTTTGAGATGGGCACTGTCTTCCACTTGATGATATGTGAATACTCATTAGTAGACTTTACTGTATTATTTTTTCAAATACTAGTTCTGATGATCATATTTGTGCTACTGTTGTTCAGGGTCTTGATTTCCAGTTCCATGATGTTTTTTTTCCCTTTTCTTTCCCTAAGGTTTTCTTGCAGATGCACATGGAGTTTTGCCCCACTGCTCCAAAGGTAATTTCTGGTTATGAAATTCAGATCCTCAGTTTCTCACTAAAAGCTGATGACGAGATAAGTCATTAAAAATTCCCAGTGCAGAAAAGCCTGAGTTAGCATGGAAAACAATAAGAAAAGGAGTGGAATAGCTGAAGCCCATAAGCCCTGCAATGTGAGGCTTGTAAACCACATCGCTCCAGACTGCTAAGGTGCCCATCACTCTGCTCAAGGCCAGCAGCAGAGCTGTTCCTGCTCTACATTTGGACTTTGGAGCTTATCTCAGTCTTCCTTGTGAATTTAGCCCTCAGTTATTTACAAGGAGAACTGATCTAAAGTGAAGATCACCAAGCAGTTCCTCACTCAGTTTAACATCCAGCAGTCTGGGCCCTGACAGAGTACAGAGATTTCTACAGATATTATGGATCAAACTCTTTCCAGAATTCCAGTCCTGAGCCAACCTGTGAGGCACAGCACGACCTCTGTGGTCTTTTCCACAAAATATATATTTTAACTCTCCTCACAGTCATACTATTCCCAATGTTTTCTAAATGGTCTCCAGCCACAGTGTATTTTAGTTTTATAATCTCCATGTGTTAAGAAATGTAATTTGGCACGGTTAGAGGTGCTGGAATCCTGAATCTCAGGGACTTGGCTGTGGGGACAGAAATCAGCAGAAATCATAGATGAAGAGATCCAAAATGTCAGAGGCAATGAGATAAGGAGAGAGATGAGGCTGGACAGAGGCAGAAACATATTCAGACAGTGCAGCCCTGGAGTCAGACAAAGCTGGGAGTGGAGAGTCCCAGGTTACAGTTCCCTAGCACAGTCCAAGAGGGTGAACTTAGACAGTTTTTCCATTCATTTCATGGAAAAGGAGTAAGTCCTACCCTACACTGCCGTGGGTTTGGTGGGCATAAGGCAGTGTGACACTCACATGAGCAGCACCCCAGACATGCAACTGGGACTACCTGGTAGCCTGAGCTGTGCTCCCTCTGGACCAGACAGGAGAACTGCTCACTTACCAGCACAGCAGCACCAGTAGCATTACACAGCTTTTAGTTACATCAAATATTGAAAATATGATGACTATTATTCTAAGCTATAGAAAAGCCTCCCCTATTTCAAATGTTTATCTCAGCTAAACAGAATGCTTTGAAGTCTTTGAATCCCTATTTCTCAGCTAAACTATGCAGACTTTCAAAGACATCCAGGGACTCAGGAAAGGGGAGGAATGACAGATCTGAGTCCCCTCTCTGCTTTTCAGCATTCACCCCCTGCAACAGATTTAAACAAATTCCAGGATCCAGGACGACTCATGAGTTCAAGTTTTGCAGCTTGAAATTCCAATGCATTGCCCTTCTATCTCCTATCTGCATTTCAAATTGTATTTACCAAGTACCTCAAATTTTTCTTTATAACAGGTTATTAATCTGACACGGGATTTTGCAATACTTGTGCATTCAAATTCCTGCATAGTTTAGCAGATACATCTGACCTTGCTATTATCCTTCCTTTAGGAGATTTATACAGCATTCCTGCTTTGGAAAGATCATTAATTAGCATGCCAATAGAAAAAATGAAATTGCCTGCCATATCCTATGTAAATGCTTCCCCATCTGTTCCTTTCTCATTTTCTCTGCACAGACTCTACCAAAGGTAGCTTTAGTTTTTATACTGCTCTTAGAAAATAGTGCATTTGTTGTTGTGCAATTTAAATCTGTTAAATTGCATTGCATTGTGAAATGTGGCTCTATTAAAGTAATATATAGATTCATGCAGTGTCTCAGAAGCTCAGCCAACTTCCAGCAAATTTGGTGGCTGTCCTTTTTTTAATGCCAGTAATTCAGTTTTACATCTAAAGAAACACATTTTTATATTTTTTCATCTAAGACTGCGACTAATAATACTTAAAATATAAATGTGCAGTTATTAATTAATAACAACTTATAGCAGGATTCCAATAACAATTACGTAAACTACTGGAGTTTTCACACAGTACTGTGACACCCTCCACAGCTCTCAGTTCTACTGTGTTAAGAAAGACATAGGCTTTTTCTTAGTCAAAAAGTGTCTATATGGAAGATTTGGGGGGGGTTAATTATGTTAAAGATGCTGAGAACACTGGAAGGGTTCAAGGCCAAGTTGGATGGGACCCTGAGCATCTTGGTCAGTGAAAGGTATCCCTGCTTGTGGTGGGGGGTTTTGGAACTAAATGATCCTTAAGGTTCTTTCCCAGCTAAACCATACTGTGATTCCATGATGATTCTGTGATTTTTCAGAGAGACTACTGTTATTTTAGTAAATAGTCCACAAAAATTGGCAATTTTCTGTAGCAAAAATGTAAACTCCCATCTTTTTATTTTAATTATTGAATAGCTCAGCAGTAAATGATTTAAGGGCAATCCAAATTAGCTACACTTGGCAATACTGCTAAGGGACCACTGGAGATTTGTTGTTCAGTTGCCTCCCATCCCAGATGCTTTGGTCTACCTCATGACATACAGTGGCAACAACTTCTCATGGCTTTGACTCTTGCAGCAGAGAGAGCACCAGAACTGCTGGCTCACCTCAGCCCCCAGTGGGGCACTTCTGATGTGGACCCCTTGATGGGCCTCACTTACCACATCTTGGTGCAGGCTAAGAATTGGGTCTGGCACAACCAATGGATTCCTTTTGGATGAAACCAAACTGGCAGACCCACTCCAAAAGTGCACATAATGTTTTCCAGCCATTAAAGAGAGCACAAGAGGTCCAAATCAATGGACTGTGAAGTCCTCCAATATGTACTGAGCTTTTGTTCCCTAACATTATGCTCTCAGACCAAGAGAAGCTCATGAAACATCCAGAAGAGCTTCTTGCACAATGTAAAAGGCCAAACATGTCCATCTCTGTTCCTAATTTGTGGCCTCCACCTGTCCACATGAGGTCCATCACAAACCTGGAAGGCCTGGTGATGCTCTAAGTGTTGGTGTTACTCATAGGAGAGATGGATTATTTATAGATCATTCTCCTTAGAGAGGAGAAGGGACCAGGACAAAAGCTGTCACCTCACCATGAAGGGAAGTAGGAGTGGGAGCTGTATTGTGAAATGTGTCCCCTCCATCCCAAAAAATGTAGGAATCATCTGGCTTTGCCTCCTACTACTCCACAGCTGTTGCCCACCAAAGGTATAGCAGATAGAAGAGCTCAGGTTTGCCCTTCTCTGTGCTCTCCCCTCAGCCATTTCCAAGTAAACCTTGTCTGCACCAAATGTTGTCTCCTGAATCTGCTGTTTGTCAGAGGCATGATCAGGCCATGATTAAATGGGAGACAGACTCCATCAATACCCACATTTATAAGCTCTGTGCACAGGGAGATGGATGTCACTAAAGCAAAATTCTTTTGAATTATTTTGTATTTGCTTTACACAGCAGACATATTTTTCAGAGGCCTGGAAGAGAGGGGGCCAACCCAAGGATGGCAATACCCACTACATTTTAAAGCGATTATTTTCAACTAGAACAATGCCATCAATGTTTCTGATCTGGAAGGCCAAGATTTTGATTGTCTGACTGCTTGTCGCTTCCTCTTGAATTGAAGCCTTTCCTGATCAACAATTCGTGCTGCAGTATGGTTGTGTACTGTGTCTTGCTTTATATTTCCTCTTTATTGCAGGTTGAAAACAGCTTCCTGCTCACTTTTGTTCAACGAAGTTTTGCACCACATTTCCAATGAAATTTCTGGGCATGGAATTTTAAAAGGTAATTAGCCAAATATATTACCAAGTTGTCTTACTCATAAATATCAAATAGCAACATAAAAGACGCATATGCCATTGTGGTTCTCCAACTGGGTGCCAGATGGCAACACTAAGATTCAAACAGACTCTCTGCTAGAGTGAGTTGGGAATACACCACCAGATAACTTTTTCTTTGCAGTAGGAAACATGATTTCCAGAAAAATCAACATTTTCCATGGAAGAGTTTTACTCCTGTATTTCAGCTTTTCTTATCTGTACTACTGAAAGAGAACATTTCAGTTTGTCAAAGTGAAGGCAAACATCTTCATTTGGATTAACTACACCCTGGTCTGTCCTCATCCTGACAGTCTGTCACAGCTCAGATGCTCAGCATCCCATTTTCCTCACAGACTATGGTTGTTATGCCACAACACCCACCTAGCACACCACCCATGCATGTGTCCTGTATGCACCAAGGACTTGTCTGGGCACAGCATGGAGCACGTGGCCTCTAAATACAATGGTCAGTAACACATTTGAATATAGTCAATGCATCTAAACACTTAAGTCTCTGAAACAAAACTGACTTAAGGAAACGAAGATATTTTCCTTCAGCCAAATAAAATGTCTTGCATGTCAAATTAGAGATGTCAGAGATTTTTTTTTTTTTTATTTTCCAGGCAGGTGTACATCACTACTGAGGGAATGGGAAGACTCTCTGCTCTTTGGAACTCCAGATAAGACAGGATGTCTTGCCAGGTGACAAATTGCAAGGTTTAACCCAGAGACAGCTAAAAGTAAAAAAAAAAATAAAAAGAAGTTCATGTTTTTTTAATGAGGTTTGCAATGTGACTGAGCTTATTCTAGGGTGACGTGAAGAACAGTGACAAGACTCCCAAGCTTTGATCATAAACTTGAAACCTCCTGGCCAGCCAGATTACCTTGTCTAGCAGCTGGCTCATTAGGCTACTTTCTATCACACTATCTGAACCCAAATTTAAGTTCTTAAAATTACTGGGCAAAGTGATGGAGATTGTTTTGTCATTACAGCATGGCATGACTCTTAATGTATTAACAACAGTTCAATGATTTTGAGTTTCCTGCCATTTGGAACCTGCTGCAGTTTGTGCACTGCTCTGTTTCCCTTTCCCTGTGCAGTCTCTGCCTCTTCTTGCAGGTATCCCTTTCCTAAAAGTTTAATATCTCATTCAAGTTCATCTTTAACTTCTTCAAAGCTCTAGTTTTCCAGACTGAAGGAGGGAGCTTTGCCAGTTCCATACACAAACAATGTCACACCAGGTTTCTGATCTTTCTTATCAGTGTTACAAGGAAAGTACTTTCTGCTGCGACTCATTGATATTGCTTTCCTTGGATGTTTAAACATCCCTTTCCTTTTCTCCCCTCCACTGACACACTGTTTTGTTTTGAATAAGAATGCCCAGCAGAAAGTCCTCGTTAATTCAAAAGCATTTCAAAAAAGGGCTTTATATTTCAACTTCAGTCCCTCTAGCCAAAGGCAACATGAGGAACTTCAAGGAAGTACCTATTTAAGTTCTTTAAAATAATCTTCATCTAATATTCCCTCCCATTTCCCCTAAAGAAGAAGACATTTTCATTTTGCAGTGAACAAATTATGTTGTTATGATAATCTCATCAGAAAATGAATCTGCATTTCTAGCATACTTTTGTTCTGCATATACTTGATTTTCTAAAATCCTTTACTTGGAGAACAGAGAAAGTCTGACCTCCCAACCCTTCTGAGGTGGCTGCAGCCATGACATGCCACTGACTGTCTACACCATCCAACCTGACTTTGAACAATCATTCTGCATGCAGAGTTGCAAATATGTTGGGACATCTCTCTTTAACATACCAACATGAATCTTCATGTTCCTTTTCACCCCCAAACACATGAGCTTTTGGTAGCTTTGGACTGTGGAATCCTCTATCCCATAAAGCAGCCTGCTTTCAACACCACGCTCTCAACAAATAAAACAAATAGGGATGGAGTCACTGAACGTTCTGTATTCTAACTAGAAAGTGATTAGTCAGATATGCCAAAGAACAGGGAACATGAAGTAATCTCAGATGGTGTCAACAGACTCTCCAGAATATCCCTTGAATCACAGCTGTGGCAATCACAGCACCCCATGGCTCAATGCAAGCCCATCCGTTCAGCTCTCATGAGATACTGGTGTAGTCCTGGAGGGAAACATCAGATCTGTAGTGCTGTTACAGCAGAATGAGGATGCTCTGTGGTGTTTTGTGCCATCTGCTCTCCTAGATTGTTCTCTGCATGTCTCATGAAGACGCAGTAAAGGTTTCAAAGATACCAGAGTAGTACAGTCTCACCTTTCCTTCATATCTGCACAGTGATTTTGCAGAAGTCAGGAGTAAAAATGAGTTCTCCCGGATATTGCTGATACATACAAAACCAGCATTCTATAATGTCGCATACAAACAAGTTGCATATTTTGTATCTTAGAGTTATATTTTACAGTTGATTTCTTTCTTCTATTACCAACTGTTTGCATTTGGAACAAAAGTATGTTTCCAGAGCAGCCCAGCACAAGTACCAGACTACCTTTCAGTGGAATGTGACTTCAGTACATACATACAAGAAAGCCTGGGCCATTTGGGCTGACACCAGAGGCTGAATTTCATCTGAGACCTGAAGACTTCCCTTAAGGTAATGCACTCTCTCCATGTAAGACAGCATCGTTCAACACACTCATGGGCAGCCTGACCACAGAGGACACATTTTCATCTCTAACTTTCCTATTACAGCAGAAGACACCAAAAAGATCATCTGCATAGAAAGTATAGGAGTGATTTGTCTGTCCCTGCTCGAATTTTCCACACTGAAATGTGTTGAGGAAAGAGTAGGACCATCTCTGCATTTATTTAATATGTTGAGAAGAAAGTAGGAACATCTCTGCTTTTATTTAACCGGCTGGGGATGTAGCCACTGAGGCCAAAACATCAGTTTTAAGCTACACCCAAAAGTCACAGCTGAGAAAGGGCACTGCAAGGGCCACTCACTGCAGATGCTTCAGGAGAGTCAGTAAAATCCAGCATTGGGCAGTAGGGATACCAGGCACACACAGTCCTGTAAATAACTGGGAGACACGCAGAGGGAATGCAGCAAGGAAAGACAGGTTGCCCTCACCAGTTCCCTCGGGGCTGGGGCAGTCAATACCAGATGCCAGTGGTTCCTGGTGCATCAACAGACTCTGAAAAACCTCATCCCCACTCTGAGGGTTTGACTGGCAGCGCTCCAGGCCAGCTCAGGTGCGGTGTGGCTGCAACGTGGGACCAGGCTGCTGGGAAAGGGACTGTGTGAGACAACCTGGGAGGGGTTCCAGCAGGGGCTGACCCCTTCTCTCAGGAGCTGCCTGTGCTCCAGACCTTGCCCTTGGTCCTTGCCTGAGTGATGCTGTAGCTGTGCTTGAGCCTGGCCATGGGTTTTGTTGGTCCCAACCTGCTGATTTGATATCTGGCTTGACTGTGTACCTGTCTTATCCTCTAGTATGTCTGGAGACCTATCCTGTTGGCAGGCCCTGTCTGCCATCCCTGGGCCAGCTCTGCATGCCTTCCTCTGCCCTGCCATGCCAGCCCCATTGATTCCTCAGATCCTGCTGACCTTCACTTGCTGAGGAAACTCACTTTGGGTCCTTCCCAGCACACCCTCTTTAACAGGATCCCACAGCCATCCCCTGCTTAAAACAAGGGATGCATCACTTCAGGATGGATTGAGAAATTATCTAACAATGTACAAAAATAGCTTCTATGCATCAAAAGTGCATTTCTAGAATTCCCAACCACCTGCCAATTCAAATTTACATAAGAGCCACAGGGTAGCATGACATAAAGCCACTTACATTTTTTTCCTGCCTTCAAAACTACCTCAGATGCTTTAGAAATTCACCTGTCTACCTCACATTCAAAGGAAATAATCTCACAGGTTTAAACATTGTGTTTAAGCTGAGAATTCTGTTTTATTTCCCCTTTGAATGGAAACAATAGATGCCAGAGGAAGGAGTGTGTCAATGTGACATCGCAAACCCTCCTCTCGCCTGCATTTCAAGGACAACCAGAAACAGCTTGGTCCCTCACTGACCTTAATACTCACAGCCTGAAAAGAACAATCACAGCCCTCAAAGCACACTACACAGCTGAACAACAAAGAGCCTAGAAAGTATAAAATAAAACTCTTTTTCATAATGGCCACATGCAAATCAAAAGTCTTTGATATTCATAGTGATGTTTAAATTCACTTAAGCATTTTGGTGATTAGATTTCAAATTCCATGAGTGGGAAATACTAAATAAATGGTCAACATCACCTCAGAGTCCCTGAATCCCTTACATCTCAAAAGACTCATTGTCCATTTCATTGCAGAGCTGCAGTGAATATGGGATGATGGGGCTCAGTCCACCATAAGTACCATCAAAATTGTTGCTGGTTTGAAACTGAACTGAGTTCAGGAAATGTTGTAGTTTCCCATAAATCAACACTGCCTTAAAAAGGTAGGAAAAGGACCATAGAACTGGTGGGGTCCTGCATTAACTACTGTATCCTTCAGATGCTCCAGGGAAGACGCTTTTCTTGTTCTTTACATTTTTTACTATGCAAATATGCTATTATTTAGCAGACTGATAGTTCTGCAAACAAGCTACTCATCCAAAAAAATGCAATTACTTACAGAAGAGGTAATTAATGATCCTTATAATTTTGCCCACAGCCCTTTCTGAAATTAGAGCCTGTGGACTAGTAAATATCTACCAGGAGGCACTACTTCCCATTAAGTCCTACTATTAAAAAAATATGTATTAACAAAAATTCAGACAGAGGACTAGAGAAGAACAAAGGGACATGGAACAAAGTGACTTCTCAAGAATAGCTGCAGAGCATATATCTCCTGCAACCTGAACCCTCATCTTTGGTGCATCCTGTCTTCATACCCTATGTAAATATGCATTCTGGATTTTGAGCAGTTCTTTCATTCTAACATCATTATTATTAACTGTTGAGAACCCCAGAGCACAATCTGTTCCTATTGAACTTTCCTTAATTATCCCTAGATGTAGTCTTAATGGATTGCCTGAAAGTGTCAGTTCAATGAGGTTAAACTTAAAATTAAAATTTGGTCCTTTATAAAGGATCTGAGAAAGACAAAAAGGTTCATTCTTTCCTGTTTTTACACTTTTTCACTAAACATGACTAAAAAGCACCTTGCACAACCTTTGAGTTCCTCATTTGCTCACTCTTTGGGCTGAACTGAGCTTGCAAGAAAGGCAGTGAACAGTTTAGGACACAGCAGAAAGCCAGTTGCCACTTACCAGGGCAATTTAAGGATGAGCAGAAGTTTCCCCTTTCTCCAAAAGCCTTCTGAGCCTCACAATGAAAAATCTGAGAAGCAGCCACAATGATGTGGTGCACAGAGCAGCAGGATGGCAGTGCCCATTTGCTTGCAAAAAGGGAGGCAAAAAAGGATGAAGAAAGAGGGTTTCTGAGGAGCAGCAGAATTGTGACTAACGCAGGCTGAGATCCAAAACAGTGGAGTTGTGCTGTGGAGTCTGTAATTCTCAGTCATCTGTAGACATTTTTATAGCTAGAAAAATACATCCTAAACAGGTTAAACTACCCACTGCAACAAAAGGAAGTGCTGCTTGAAACAGGGATAGCTCATTTTTTCTCATACCTGTTACTATCACTGGAGTCTAATCAGTATTTAATACTCTAGCAAACAGGGCAGAAATAATGCTTTCCTGTCTCATACCCCTAGGCAGAGTTGTGATTAGCGACATTTCCAGGTTGCTGTCACATTTCTTTCATTAGCATAAAATAGCATTGCACCTCTGATTTGGAAGTGCTGTTTCTATCTGCAAGCACTGTGAAGAAAACCTAAAATGTGTCAGCTGAGCAAAAACACTCAATTTGTTCTCAATGTATAGATGGCTGTGAGACAACCGAGTTAGGGGAATAGCAATATCTGTTCTGGTCTCCTCAACAGATTCTCAGCCATGAAATTTAAATAAACACTGAGCAAGGATAATAATTTCATTAACTGTTTCCCTTTTGATGAATTTTACATCAAAATGGTAAGTATAATTTTCATAGAGCACCCAAATCCCTCACAGGCATTTTCTGGACCAAATGTCCTATTTATTGCCACTTCCACTATGACAACCTTCATAGGGCTATAATAAACTACTTATGCAGAGTCTCATGCACTGCTAAAACTAAAAAAGACAGAGAGGATTACTCAACATTTATGGTGGAACCGGGCTTGCAGAGTGATAGTGGAGTGTGACCACACAAATCACAACTCCAAGTTCCCACTACAGACCATGGGGATCCAGTCAATGAAGTTAATGGAGTTCCGGGCACGGTTCAATTGATAAGACATAGATTTCTGTCTTAGGGTGACCTGAATTCTTCTGACTCCACTAATTTAATCAACAGCCTCCATTGTCATGGGAACTTAGTTGGCTGGCTCACATTTAGGTGTGTACTGTTCAGATGCCATCCTTAGGGTTTGTTTCAGTTGCCTAAACGCAGGAGATGGCACCACCCAACAAACTGTGAGGTACCACCAGAGCTCCAGCTGTCTCCTGGGAAGGGCTTGTTTTTTTGGAAGCTGTACTTTACTATTCACTTGCACTGTTTAAATATCCCATAACATTCTTAGTGCATTAGTATCAAACTCATCTGTTTGCTATTTAATGAAAAAAACCCAAAGCAAAGTAAAACCAAAAAACCCAAGCTTTTTCATCACTCTTGAAGCTGTAGCCAAATATTCTCCACTGAGTGGAGTAAAACCCAAACTCAAATTTTCAGTCCAGCTTCTCTGTGAAGCACAAGTCAATTCTAGGGGAGGTCAATGTCAGGATTCAATGGCTGAAGCACCAAATAAGGTCTGTAATAGCATTACTTTGCATTGCACCTGTTTTGTCCCTGTATTGTTGTATAATTTGTATTGCTTACCTTTGCGAATCAGCTGTGTTGTTCTCTTTGTATGAGCTGCAGACTTACTATTTTTTGTTTAAAGGTCTATGTAAGTGACTCTCAAACTATCACCTGAAACCTGCAAATGGTCTGACAGATAGAGCAACACGTTTCACCTAAAAACATCTGAACCTGTCAGATTAAAGGCTGCTGACAGGCTGCTATGAGAGAAGTATGGCTGTCAGTGACCACCAACTTTGGAAACTGCTGCTTTTTCTTAATCCTCATAGACAAGAAAAAAAAAAATCCCCCAAACTTCCTTACTATGTTTGCCCAGCAACTGAGGAAGAGAATTGGGCTTTTTTAAAGATCTGTATTTCTATAAATAGTGTTCTACATCAAGAAAGATTTAGATAGAAAGGCAACCTCAATAGTCAAGGAAAACTCATGGAATAAAAGCTCATTGATTATGGATGCTAAAAAAGATAGGTGCATTAGGAGACCTATTGTATGAATATCAGAAATTGTATACACCCAGAGAATGGTGAGTTTATTCTGAGTTTTACTATTTTGCTTTTTTTCCCTTTTACTATTTTACAGTTTTTCTTGAAACATCCATAGATAAAATATATTTTATCTGGTTGCAATGACATTGCTGCTCTCTGTCTCTCTGCTTTGTCTGAAGACATGCCCAACAAATGTCACTACATCATTTGCAATGATACATGGTCACATAAACTCCAGTGTTCTGAAGCTTATCCTCTACAATAGTATATGTAGTCATTAAGAAACCTGAAAGAAACAGCATAGTCAGTGCCCATGTTTCTGAAAAACAGGCATCTTTTACTGGGTATCCCATTACTTTATTTGAACTTGCTACATGTGAAAAAACCTGACCTCCAGTAGATCCCATTTGGCCTCAGAATCACAGGTTATTTTAAAAGCCACTTGTTCTTGTGTTGCCACAGAACAAGTGATGCTGTGCTTTCATTTGTTTGCTTAATCGAGGTCTGGAGATCAAGTACACATTGAATAGAAAGACACATCTCCTTTTTCTAACAACACATGGAGAAAAATTAAACTTCTGGGAAAAAAACGGTGAAAGAAAATGCAAATTTCCCAGCTAAGATGTTCAGTTATGTTTGCAGACCTAGTGTCAAGGGTTGCTGAGTGTACGTTATTTTTTCCTCCTGAGCAGTGCCTTAATTCCTCTGTGGGGCTTCCCAGGATCAGAGGCTGCCACCTGGGTGGAAGGAGGCAGCAAACCCACACCATTTGTAACTAGTATGGGCCAGATTAACTTCAGTGTGTTCTGCATTATTCCATTGCATTAGGAATATGGAATATGTTGGAATCTTATAAATCAGTATCTGTATAAAGGAATGCCAAAAAAACTGCCCAACATATTCCACCTCTACAAGTGCAAAGAGTTTAGCTCCCTATTATGTTTGTTTCAGAGTTATCACTTTGAAAAAGAAACTAGAGGAAGGTGTTACAGGAGCAAATCACTTCGAGAGCAGCACTTTTCTATATCTTAACAAACAAGCCCATCAAGAGCCCATCAAGAAGAAAGGCATCACTTGAAAGAAGATGAAAGTATGATAAATAACTTGGACTTTCTCATACATTTTTATGCTTAGTAAAGTGTCAGAACTGTTGCCAAAGTATTTTAGAAAACCATTATTTCCACTGAGTTTAATTATATGCCTAAAATAATTGAGAGAATTCACTGCCTAGTTCCAGATGGTATATGAAATGTATTGGCTTTTATAATAGAAGGAGTGATTGCTAAACTATACTGATTTTTAATGAACTCCTCAGATATGTAAAATAATATTGTTAGCAATGTTGGCACTTTTTCTATAAAGAAAATCCATTTCAAACAAGAAAATAAGAAAGTCAAGGGTCTTCCAATTAAAAAAAAAAAAGAAACCTCAATCAAAATAGAGTAAATAAAAATCTTAACTGGAGATTATTTTTCTGTGTAGGTTCACTTGAGGTGATAAGTCCTTAGAGAAAGCAACTCAAGTAACAGCTACTTCCCTGCAACTAGAGGACTGATGAATGGTTACTTCAGAAGCCCTTTTCTGGCCATCAGGATAACTATGGGCAGTCTGGTTGAGGACCAGGATGAGGAGACACACAGGGCAAGCTGGTTCCCTGACCTTTAATCACAAGGAAAAGTTCTCTGACCAACCACCAGGGAGATGTTCGCTGATGAACCATGTGCTGCAATGATGTGTAGTTACGTTTACATGGGAAGCTGTTGGAAATTAAGACTATTTCACAGCTAGAAAATGCCTGACATGCTCTGGGGAGTTATGAAATAAGATTGAAATTGCTGCAAGGACAGTTTGATTCTTCATTTTCTTACTTCTCCTCCATGAACAGGGAGATTGTTGTGTTACTAATACAATGCTGTCCTTGACCTCTTGGCAGTGTCACTTGTGCTGCTGCACCTCTTCTAGGTGGAGAGCAAAATGTCTCTCAGTAACTATACTCATAAAGAGGAACAGGCTGGAGGAGGTGACCAGACTCCCTGGTGAGGGTAGAGGTAATTAATGAGCTGGAACATCAGAGGTGGAAACAACTCCGATAAAGGCAGGTCTTACCTAACTCAGAGCTTCTAAAGAGAAAAAGTTTTAGCTCTCCACCCTTTTATCCCTGATATGATTGGGAGGCTGTTCCCAGAGTCACAGCTTCCCTACAGCTCCCTAAATGTGGTACCTGACACAGAGAGGTCAAATGGCCAGACCCATAGGTGGGTACTGTGGGATGGAAACAAGGCTAAAATTCCCACAGCTCCTCCCAGAAATCTGTGCTTGGTTGTTAGGGACTGTCATCACACACTGGTGGGACACTCAGGGAAAGATTCAACACACAAATTAAAATATCTAAAATTAAGGACCTATATTAGCCTGAAAATTATCTTTATTTCTCCAGGCACAATTGACTGTATTGGCTAGATATGCACAGCATATAATGGGACTTCAGACAGTCCTGCAGACACTGGTATTCAGTCTTAAACTGTCAATTTAAGCTCCCTCCAGCACCTACCAATATTACCAAAGCGGCTGACACATATGACATGGAGTGGTTGTTCAGAGCAGGCAGCTAGGAAGACTACAGTGACCAGAGAACTGTCTTATTTCCCAATTCTTGTTAAAATTCTGTAAGAAAATAAAACAAACAAACAACAACAACACCCCCCCCCCCCCCCAAAAAAAAAAAAAAAAAACACCAAACCAAAACCCAAAAGTCGTATTTAAAATACCTCTACATAAAAAGGCAGAACAATTTTTGTCCACTTGCATCATTACACAGCAAGGATATATGATCATATTTATTCCAACTACAAATAAAAAATGCCTAAATAGCATTTCTTTTTCTAAAACATTAACTTCTAGACCACAGCAAAGGAGCTATACTGCATCCATAATTTTCTTCTTTTGTTTGAGTTCCCCCAATATATCCATGTCCCTTTGGAAATCACTGGGTGGACACAGGAAGGTCAGGGGAAGGTTTAATGACCTCTGCATGCAGGAAAGCAGATCAGACAGTGCTTTCTGAGTTTAATATCCATAAATGTGATTATATTCATGGTGAATCATATGGTCAGCAACAGTATGGAGAGGTCAAAAGCTGACATGCTGTTCGTGACTTACAAAACCAGCTGACTTTGAGGTGACTTCTTTTATATGTAATTGGATCTGAGGTATTTCCTCTTATCTTCCAAAACCTCTCTGTTTACTTTCAGGACAATCTACAACTGCAAGCTGCAAAATGCATTCCATGCTTCTGTACATTTTTGATGGAAAATCCCCTGTCCCACTTCTCAGAGATTCTTACAGAAATGTACAGTGAATATTCAGAGAATGCCTTAAATCAACAGGATTAAGGGCTGTCAAGTACACTGCTTAGAAGGTATAAGTCCTATCTGCGTGCCAAGGATTTTATTGTACTTTCATGAGAATATTTGCAGTGGCAGTTAGGGATGTCTCTAGGGTTTAGCTTTTTTTCTCTTTGAGGACAGATAGGGAGGTAAAATAACTGCCAGTTGGGATAAGAAACTGAACTTCTGCCTCCCCAGCTCTCTACTGTCAGTTTAATTGAGTTCATTGCATAACCTTTAATCTGACATCCTTCACACTTAGCAGTGCATTATTTTACTAACCCTTTAATTATCAGGGGGTACAAGTGCTGATGACTTGAACATCATGATCACGCATCACACTGTTCCTGGGGAAACCAGCACAGTGCAGGGAGAAATGTGACTTGGAGAGGCTGGAAGGAAAGAAGGGAAGGTGAAGCACAGGAGGAACTTGACTTCTGGGTATAGATAAGCCAAAGGAGGCAATGAAGATCAGGACAGTAAAAGAACGTGGTGGCCACCAAGGAAGACTAAGCACTCAGAAAACTGGGCAGTGTTGGAGAAACAGGCAGAAAATATAGAAAGATAGAGAAGATGTAGAAATTAGGAGCAACAAGCTGATAAACAAAAAGCCTGATGAGCACGATCCATTCTTTAATAAATCCCACTGAGTTGGGGTGGTACAAACATAAAAGGCAAATGATGCAGCCTCTGTCCCAGTGAAATTAAAATCTGCATTTAATGAAGACACAAGTACAGAAATATGGGAAGTACCTTCTGCACTTCAATACTCTACAGCCTAAGAAGAGCGAGTAGGGAACGAGGACTCAGAGTGGTATCTGCTGGAAAGAGACATAATAGACTAATCTATTTTTCAGATGAAAAAATAGAAAGAAAAATTAAAGAAAAAACCCTCACAACAGAGCTTAAAAAAATCCACTACAACATTTCCAATATAACTAATAAGGACTTTTTAAAAAATATATTTTCTGTGTTAATTTTTCAGAGAAAAATTAAGATTTTAGAAAATATTTTAGATTTTGAAAATATCTAGATTTATTAGATATTAGATTTAGATAATTATTTGCTTATTCTTATTTATAATTATTATAATAATTATATTTAATTAATGACAAAAAGTAGTGGTTAATGATTGTAATATAATTATAATTGTGACATTGTCTTACTATTAATTTATTTAGATTTAGCTTTACTTAGATAGATTCTAGATTTTAGAAAATATCTAGCAAAAACATACTGAAATAGAATGTTTCCTTTTTCCCCACTCTCTTCCCTAGTCTGTCTTCTCTTTTTTCTCTCTCTCCTTCTTTTCCAATAAATCTGAAAGACAGGGAAAAGGCACAAACCAACCTTTTCTCATCTGTAGAGAGGTGATGGCAGAGAGAAAGGAAAGAAGACCCAAAGAGTGAAACAAAGAGTGGAACTTTATTGCCAACTCAAGTAAAAAGGACAGGAAAGGGAAAGAAAGAGAGGGAATTTCTTCTCTACAACAAATGCAAGTTGCTTCCTTTATATGTTTTCAGCCTGTATGATCTATTCGTCTATTTGGAGACAAAAATAAGGTTTAATTTATTAATAAAAGATAGCAAGTACGCTAATATTATATCTGTGTTTTATTAACATGAAGCAGTACAATTGCATGTCCTACAACTTGCTTGACATCAAAGCGTAATTTTGAATAGTGGATTATGTATTAAATGCTTCTACCTCCATCCAGAGGGCCAGTTTGCTTACAGATAAGGAATAATGCAACAGACAATTGACAGAGCTATCAGAGGATGCAATAACAAGGAAGGATTACACTGACTCAGCCCCATTCAGACTCTGAAAGTTTATAAAGTAGTACTGGGCTGTGAAAGAAAAAGGAAAAAAATCACAAGTCCCAGTCTCTGCTGAATGTTGCATACATATGGAAGAAGCTGGAGGAAGGAGGATTTAACAAGGTCTTCTGGCCTGACAGTGCTTATGTCCTAATCAGAGAAAACACATAAAGTCACCAGGAGAAATGTGAGGTCTCAGAGTCCAGCTCTCCAGGGCATGGACCATCTGTCTGTTCTGTGTTTGTACAGAACCAAGCCTGGTGGGATCTTATTTAAAAAAAAAACTTTAAAAATAATATTGGCTTTCAGCTGAAGGTAATTTAGAGGCTTTATTTTGGGAATGTAGATAGGTGAACAGTGACCTTGACTGCTTTATTAGGATAGCATGCCCATGGACTAATGGTTCTGGCAGCCAAGATTTTCCTTTTCTGGAAACATCTGCCTTTAACCAAAGGACACGCCATTTACTGGGACTTTAATGCTCTATAAGAATGCAACCCAAAGCACAATGGTGTTATTGTCTTTTCTAATTAAACTACCACTGCCTAAATATCTTGATAGACCATGAGAAAATTGCAGATTTCATTCTTCTCAGGTGTCACTACCAGAGATGGAGAGAACTAAAAGAACATCTTCAAAGAAACATGATCTGACATCTATGAACCACAGAAGAAAAACTGCAGTGTTGTACAGTCTGAAATCTCTTTATGTAGCTGCCAGCTTCTTTGATGGGCTCACTCAGAGCATTTACACTGAACTGGGGCTGAAGGTTTTGTTTCTTAACATCCCCTTCACTAAAGTCAGCTCAGTTCCCACTTGGGCCCTGCGGCACAAGGGACATGTTCATTGCCAGGGGAAGAGGGAAGGAAGGAGAAAACCTTCCCATGTCTCAACCTGAATTTAAGACATATTGCTCTTCTTTAGCAGGCAACTGCCCGAAATATTGTAGGGTTTATCTCAACATCCTCCCATAGAGACAGGTGCTGGTCATCACTGCATGCATTCAAAGGTATTAAAAACCATGGGCACTATAGGGGAGTTGGAATTTAATTCAAAGCCCCAGGTAAGGGTGAGTTGCCCCTTCTGTTGTATATGGCCATCTTTGACATTGTTTTTAAAGATGATCAAGTAACTTCAGGGCTTTGGAAGTCACAAGTGGAAAATGTGTTGACCACTAATGTTACAAACACCTTACCAGAAGGCACAAGGGTGAATTTGTCTCACCACAATTCTTGGAATAGGCATAGTAATTATGCTGAATGATACAAAGTGCTCTGATGAAACTTAATTTGGAAAATGGTTTATAGTTTCACGGGCCAGTGTCATTCTGTAAGGCAATGGGGCTGCCTAGGTGAAGCAGGTAAAGAGGTTGAAAAGTCCTATATTTGGCAAATCTTTGGAAGACCAGGTATGGAGCAAGAGGGGTCAGATCCTCCTCTGAGTACCTGTCCAGGGACAGCTTAGGCTCCTCCGGCACACACAGAAGAAAGCACTTTGCACTTCAAATGAGCTGTCTGCACAGGGAGAAATCAGGGGTTCTTCCCTCTTCAGATATTCTAGTCAGGCTGTTAGAGAAAATCTGGTAGGTCAGACTTTCTGCCAGAGGGACCAGCAGTTTGTGCATTCTACTTGCACATTCTTTTCACCTTTTTAAGTCAAAGTAGACAAAATAATAAGCCATCCGCAATGGCAGGCTTAAAACAGCACATCATGCTCTCAGTGTAATTATTTCATCAGACAGAGAGAGGCTAACTGAACTGATAGGTGTGTAGTGCATGAAGATGAGCCTATCACACAGTGTTTTGATCACATTTTACCCACATAAGTTCCTGCTGCATGGAATTCAGAAGGCTTTCTGAACGTCTGCTTCCCTGAAGTGGAACCTGTGGGGGATTGTGGTTTTCCCAGTTGTTTTCTTCTTTCAGAAGGAATTCTCTAATTTTGATGGAATAAGACTACACTGAGATTTTTATGAAAATTATTTCCTCACCATCAAGATATGAGGCATGAAGTGTGGCTCTTCAAATTAAGTATCTGCCATAATCTGTGTTTTAGCTACTTTTGATTTTTTTATTGTGCTTATACTCTGAGTGCTAACATCAAAACCCGGATCCATGTGTTTATACTAATTCTGCAGCCCCTTCCATACCTTGACCATTAAGTGTTATACAAAAGTGGTCTAAGAATGCTCTCCACAAGAAGAGTGACAAACCACAAGTGACAAAAGAGTTTACAAACAGAAATAAAGAAATGCATTCCTATTTTAGAGGAGGCACAAAGTACTCAGTCTTTTTCAGACTACAATATGAGTTCTGTGTTGGAAGTAAGGACTTCTGAGTCTGAACCAAGAAAACACTTTTCCTCATTTATCTTTTCTTAAACTTTTTCCACTTTGTTTCTACTGAAAGATATGAGGTATGAGAGCCAAACCTGAGTAGAAATAAATACATCACTATGGTCAAAGTGCTTCCAGTTTCATGTATGTTTTCCTGACTGGTTTCAGATGGAGAAAAAATGCCAACACCTGCATTTGGTTTGATCAATAGCCCTGAAATACTTATAAAATCCTTCTTTAATCTGAGCATGCCCTTGAATGAAGAAAATATAAGAAAAGAGGATCAACTTCCTCCTGTGACAAAGCTATGAAATAACATTGTTTATTACAATGGAGACTGCAACCTCTGCATTTCATAGTCTGTTTTGGATACTTCAGACCACAAGTAAGGGAGCAAGCAGAATTTCTCCTTAAATATATGTCAGGTAAAGAAGAAAGAAAGGAGAAAGAAGAAAGAAAGAAGGTGTTTTTCAGAAATAGGAATCCAAAAGCTTTACTGTGTGCATTGAACACAAGAAAGTATCTTTGTTTTATATACTGAAACTTAACTATTAAACCATGGCTAGCATGCAGGCAAATGAAATTACAAATTAACAGAATTAAGCATGAGGTTAAAAACTTTGGATTTCAAAAAACAGAAGCCCATCCTCAGACATGAGTAAATTTCCTTCACTGAGCTTATGATCACAAATGCATGTTACAATTTCATGATGTGTCAAACTCAAACTGCATTTGCGAAAGGCACCACTGTCTGAGTTTCAGTACATTTGATTTCATATATACCAACTTGTCTTGATGTGCTGTCCTAGTTTAGCAGGTGAGACCAGTTGGCACTGTGTGGGGGTGATCAAAGTCGTGTATTCTACCCCCCTCTATTC
>JAWWEV010000083.1:6430619-6465376 GCA_035583235.1 Hafferia zeledoni | reverse complement strand
AAATTGTAGCTCTGATTTATAATCTCTCTCGTGTTGAGTTCATTTCTCCTGCTGGTTTACCTTGAAACCAGCACATGTGTGTGGAATAAATTTCACAGACTGAGAACTTCATGATCAATGATAAGGACGCAGTAAATCAGCAACTCAATCAATCATACTAACAGAAGTCCCTTCTCAATATCTCAGTATCAAGTTGTGACAAAAGTATGGAGTTTAGATCCAGGCATTAATATAGAAAGAACTAAGAGTGTTTCTCATATCTATGCTTAGGTTTAGAACTGATAATTGAGTGCATGACCCAAATCCATAGTGCCTTTCTGTTTCCAGTGCTCTGAATCATTTGTCCTTCAAGGGTATTAAATTTTATTTTTTAAAGTTTACTAGTAAGAATGAAAAGGCCTAGTTTATTTCCACATTTTCAAGCTCATATTTAACTTCACAGAACAGCATGCCATTTCTGAGATGGAATGCCTTTCAATTTCAAACAGAATTTACACCATACAAAGGCCTATGTTGCATTATGCATTTGTTTTCTCATAAACAGGAATGTTAAGAAAGGGACTGTCTAAAAATGGAATTAGTTTTCTTTCTTTAAAATGATATAAACGTCATCACTTTCTCAAAGTGCAGTCAATATTGCAGCCTGAATCTAGGATCAAAAAAGTGATAGATCTGATTTTTGGGTTGTTGTTTTTTTGGGTTGGTTTTGTTTTGTTTTGGTTTGGTTTTGGGTTTTTGTTGTTTTTTTAATTTACTGATCAATTAAAATCTTTTGGATTCAAACCAGTTTTGGTTTGGAACAGCTTTCTTTATTTTTTCCCACAAAACAATGCATGTGTTTCAGTATGTGTTAAATCCACCAGGCACTAGACGTGTGCCTTTCCCAGAAAACCTCTCTTTGTAAAACATCTGTAAGATGCAAATTACAGTTATCCCTGATAATTATTAAAAGCATATTACCTACTAAAGGCATAAAGATATTACAAAGTTCTTTAGATTTAGCCTCATAACTTCTTTGTATATAGGAGAGAAATGAAAAGACTTCTGTCCCTGTGCGAGACTGAAGGTTAGACCTTTATCTTCACTGAAATATTGCCTGTGACCTCTACACATTTCAGCAAACAAAGACTGTGAGTGCTGATCATTCTGCAACATCTTCACTTGTGAAGGGTAGTTAACTCCTCCTGCCACTGACCAGGAAAACACACCTGTCTTGGCTCAGCACAGCACATCCCTTGGTGCTTATACTGGTCAGCTATTTGGGAGACTTCAGGCATGACTGTTGTGACTTACTGTTATTGCCAAGTTTCAAACTGGCTTCATTTCGTTTCTTTTCTCTACTCTTTTTGGTCCACTTTTCCCTTCAAAAAAGGCACCAGAACTCTGATCACTGATACCAGCAGGACTAGATTTTTATTCACCATAACACAGTTCTACTCACACCCACCCAACCTAAAGCTCACAAGCAAATTACGTAGACCAGAACTAACTGTCATCTGGAAACCTGCAGTGCAAACTGCCCTTGTGTCTTGGGTTGGTAAATTATTTTAAGTCAAGTTTCATGTTGGGCATAATATTTTGTATTATTCAATAGAAATATATACAATTACATGCACTACAAATGCAATTCGTGTTTTGATTTTGTTTAGTTATGTCATTAAACATTCACTGGGCATCAGGCATCAACGACTATAGGCTTTCTATATGTTGAATCTGAGACACTGAGAGGGAATAGTCAGCAAAGAGTAAAGAAGAATCGGATGTTTTTGAGAGGATACACCTGATGAATTGCAGTCTTGCCCTAGTTTTGAGGATGGGGAAGCATGAGTCACAAAAAATGGCAGCTGCCTTGGTCAATAACTTGCTCTACATCAGCCTCAGTGATTGCGAGACTTTGTGAGTGATGGATAGTGAAAATGATCATTAAGTTTGTTCAGCGGTATTAAGGAGCATCATCAGTTTAAGTACAATATCCTTAATCAGACAAGGCCACATTTCCTATTTCTGCTATCAGCCACTTCAAACTTGTCCCAATGCTTAATTATTTTTAGAATATTTTTTCCTTCTAATAAACTTAAATCTTTCTTACTGAAAATAAAGTCTATTCACTTTTTTTTCTCTTTCTGACTCACTGCTCTCCATTTTCTAACAAGCTTTTCTGCACTGGAAATGCCTTGAAATCCTCTCATTTTAAATCAAACAAATTCAGCCTTCAAACAGGCTTAGTTTAGTTTAGTTTTTAAATCTTGTCATTCTTGCTTTCCATTGGATTCCGTTCAATTTGTGCTTATAGTTCAAAAAATGTGAAAGCACAAAAAAAGTATTTATAGCAGAATAACTGTTCTCCACATCCTGCTCAAGCTACCCTTATTAAAACTTCCCTCATGAAATTCCTTACATCCTTACAGCCGCATTAACAATATCTATCTAATTTATGATCTAACACTAGTTCCCTCCATGCTGCCCAGTGAAATATTCCCCATTTTATATCTCTACATTTGATTTCCTTCAGCCATGTAGTTAGCATTTTTGTTTATTTAACTTAATTTTAATGTTTTTAGGCAATTTGGCAAGCATATCCATGTCACTCTGTATTCTAATCCTGCATTTTGCAGTATCTGTAACCCATCCCAGGCTGGCATCAAAAGGAAATGTTAAAAGGGTAGATTTTCATCCATCATCCAAATCACTGAAAATATTGACAACAACCAGGCTTAGTGTTAGATGCTTGGATACATTCCAGTGAAATGCTCTCCCAGTTCAACAGCAAACCATCAATAGGTTACTCTACTGCTTTTTGGGCAGCTCTACACCCACTTCAAGATGATTGTACCCTGATGCATTTTCCTCTACATTGCTTGGGAAATGTCATTTGTAATGGTGTCGAAAGCCGTACTAAATTCAAGATATGTCACATCTACCACTTTTTATGGCAGATCTTATCCTTTTACAGGGATGATGCAATTCATATTTGACAAATCCACAGGGTCTATTTTTATCTCCTTATTATGGTTCACCGGGTTATTATTGAATAGATCCATTCTCCTTTGGGCTATTGGAGTCAAGTTGACTGGTCACCACTCTCTCAGGCTTCTTCCCTCCTCGTGGTTCATTCCCCAAGTGTAGTTCATTCTCACAAGTAATTTTAGTCAGACACACCTAAAGCAAATGAATGTGATATATCTACATATTTTGTAGTGTTTTCTCCTCTCCTTTTTTCACCTAGTTATCTATTTCCTTGTTAAATTTAATCTCTTTAATTAAAGGGTCACAAATTTCTTTGAGAAGATTGAAATAAAGGACAATAAAAATTTTAGTTTTTCTAAGGCATCTTATTTTCTTTCCACATTAAGTAATTGGTTTCACTTTCTTTTGCCTTTCACATGTTCCTAATGTATTTATAGTACATTTTCTTGTTTTCTTTAGGTGCCTTGCTTGTCGCAAGTTAATCTGTGCCTCAGTCTAACTTCCACTCTTTCCAAATTCTTGTGTTATTTCTTCATGTTACCTTCGGAAACAGCCTGATCTCTGAGAACTGAACCTTATACACATTTTTTGCCCATGCTACAAAATACCAGGAAACTGTCATGTCACACAGTTTCCCTCACAGCATGTTCCATGCAGTCTGCTTGGATGCACAAAGACATGAAACACCCCACTTGGGAACCTGCCCTACAAGGCTGCACACATGCACCGCACAGAAAATTCAACTAATTTAAATTTCTCATCCAAAACTCTGTTGGGTTTGTTTTTTATTTCCTCATGGTGCCCCATTGTGCAATTGCCAAGTCTTTTCTAAGTCAAAAAAACATGATGAGCCAAAGCTACAATGAAAGCACTAAATGAGCTATCATTTGTGGCTTTCACATACCATTCTTTATTTCAATAATACAATTGGAAATTATAATGGTGAACACGCATAAATGTCAAACATAATAGCATTTAGTGGAGAAATAAAACAGAAACTGGCAATCTCAGTGGTAGGCTGTGCACTGGAGTCCTGTCCCACCTTTTCTATTCAGCTCATACAGCTGTTGCGAGTGGCTGTCTGTCAATACAGCCCTGTGTTATTGTCAACCTATTTGTCCTTTCGATCACACCAACAGAAATTCAGGCCGATTGCCATGCACCCACAGTAATTTGGGCCCTGCAATCCCAGATGCTTTTGTGGCAGCTGCATTTCCATGGCTTCCTGCACCACACCTGCAGAAGGACTACGGTCCAATGGCTGCAGTGCTACAAAACACCATAATTTGACCATATTTATGGCTGCAGCGGAACAGCTTAATTACAAGGGAAGTGGACTTGGACATTCATGGATAGTTGGGCTGTTACCTGATGGAAAAAGTGAGCGCTGCTACTTCAAATGCAAAGCAATCATTCCGATTGCTTATCGTGGTGATGGTTTTTACTGTGTCACACTCACGCACTGCAACCAAAAAAAAAAAAAAAAAAAACAAACCCAAGCCTGGAACAGAAACAGAAATTCAAAACTCTCCAGGCATCCACGTGCTTCCCTGCACCTGCACATATCCATTAGAGCCAGTCGGAAAGGGTTTGATGCAAGGGAAAAGCCTGTACTTGTCTGCTTTTTCCCACCCTTCGGTATCAGAGCAATAGCACCCAGCAGTGCTGTGAATCAGAGCCTCATTTACCACCCGCCGCTTAATGTGACCTATTGCCGGGGATTGCTTTCAAGGGTAGGTATTTGCTGCTAAACTGGGGTCTCAAACAACCTGGTGTGGTCAGACAAGGGCACTGGCATATTGTGGGGGGAAGGGAATCTCCTACCTTTAAAACTGCTTCTGTGTTCCATCAGCTTTGGAAAATAATAAAAAAAAATTAATCACATGAACTGGACCTTCATTTATGAGTAGGGAGATGGAAGCCCATGCGTTGAAAAGTCTGGAGCTGCACCATGAAGAGGTAAAAGAGGGTTCCTAGAGATTACAAAACTCCCCTGGGGTCACAGGAATAACTTGCTGACTGATAATTCATCACTGTGAAATAAAATGCTTTGTTTTCAATAAACATCCTTGACCTACACGAAATGAAAGATGAACCTGAAAACAGCTCAAAGGCACAGTTCGTAAAATCTGTGAACACCAGAAGTTGGTTATTCCACTAATCTACACTTCAAGAAACAACCTGACTTCAGTGTTTTTTACTTTGTTCATCCAATTCACGTACCACTATACTTTTAAGACTACTAATGCTTCACGAGGTTTTATTCTGACCAGTGATAAATCCCAGAATGCAGTAAAGGAAGCAACAGTTAAAGGACTGAATAACTAAGTTTGATTATTGAAGCAAAACAGTCCTAGGTAACAGGTTGGAAAAAAAAAAAAAAAAAAAAAAAGAATGGCCTGTAATTATTTGATGTGGTGCACACATAATAGACTTTGAGACAATTAATAAAGAAAATTCAAATGGACAGAGTTCATTTCCTGTGCAAAGCTCCCCCTCTCCTGAGACTGCAGGCAATTGGGCTACACAGCCCCAAGCACAATAACTTCATCTTTGGGGATTTCAACCCATTTGATCACGTTAATAGAAAAAATGATGTGACACCTGTTTGTAATCACAGGGGTTTCCTTATATAAGTCACTCTCTGCCGTACACGAGGTGTGACCCCACACCCCGTTCCAGTTTGTGTCACACTGGGGTTGCTACTACTTATGAAGGGCCTGATCTTTCGAGAAACTTTGCAGTTTTGACTCTCAATATATCCCCTGGATTTAAATAATAAAATACTCAACACTTCTCAGGAGAAATTCTCTAATGTGAAAACACATTCCGTACACTTTCTGCTTCCCTCTTTCTCTCCAGTGCCCAAGACCTGGGAAAGGATCCGAGGGAGCAGCTGAAGCCCAGCTTAGTACTGCAACTGAGTATTTGCAATGCTAATCCATTGGATTCTAAATCCTTTGCACCCTCTCCATTTGTATCTGGCTTCTGCAAGGAGGCTAGAGAAAAGGTAGGTTGGGGCAAGGCAGAATGAAATCTGCCAAGTAACGAGGGCTTTTTTAAAACAGAAGCTACTCCAGAAACAGTGCTTCAAGAGCAGCTATTCCAAATATCTCAGCATGTGCACAGTCTTATAGACACAAATATATAAGGTGTGTCTCAAGGTGAGGTTCTGGAACCCATTCTGAAAGTGAGCAGGACCAGCTAATCCTACAATTACCAGGAAAAAAACTCAGTGATTTCTTTTTTTTTTTTCTTTTTGTTTTTAATTCATAAACAAAATTTGGACTATGGCCTAAGATCCAGAAAAAGGCAGTGCCACAATGTGCTAGGCCCACATTTAAACAAAATCAGGTATTCCAGCTACTATGTGGCACAAAAAACTTGGAGTTCGAGCATTGCAATGGCAAGGATGTGTATGCCATGCCAGGAGCCTGGCAGATTCCCACTGTTCCCATGTGTGGATGAGCAGCTTGAGCTCACCCTACCCAAGAACCAAGGGGTAGGAAAGACAGCAGAGAAACACACTACTGTGATGAAACTACTGAGACCCAGGAACAAAACTCCAGCCATAGACCATTAGTATCCTTCTCTTTGATGCCAGCATGCCTATCCAGATTATACCATGTTGTGGTTTAACGCCAACTGGCACTAATTTAAGTAGCTTGAAGCCATTCACTCACTTTTCCCCCAAACTGGGTGGCATGGGGAGGAGAATCAGAGAAAAAAAAAAAAAAGTAAAACTCATTGGTTTAGATAATAACAGTATAATAGTTCATTATCTTTAATTATTAAAAAAACCCAAAAAAAAATAAAGTCCCCCCCCCCCCCCCAAAAAAAAAAACCAACAACAAGATGAAGAAGCAAAGAAATAAAACCCAAATGAAACAAGTGATGCACAATGCAATTATTCACCTCCTGATGATCAATGCGAAACCCATCCCTCAACCAGGATCAGCTCCTGTTCCAAGTAACTCACCCAGTTTCTCTACCAGGCATGACACTGTATGGTATGAAATACCCCCTGGCCAGCTGGAATCATCTGTCCTGGCCATGCTCCCTCACAGCTTTCTGTGCACTTCCTCCCTGGCAGAGCATGGGAAACTGAAAAGTCCTTGGCTTAGGGTAATCACTACTTGGCAACCCAAAACATCAGTGTATTACTAACATTTATTCCATACTGAATCCAAAACACAGCCCTGTACCAGGCACTGAGAAATAAATGAACTCCATCACAGCTGAAACCAGGACACGCTGACAAGAGCTTTCTTGTGTATCACATTTGTGTAAGGCTGTCTGCACATTGTAGCTGACAGGAAACTAAACTACTTCTGCCATTTCTTTATTTCATTTTCCAGCAATTTTCCATCAGTGTGTGTGGGAATTTAAAAGAATGACAAACTCATTTTGGGTTTGTGCTGCAAACCTGATCAGCTGTTGTTTTGCTCACATACCACTACTGTCTAAAGAGATTTGGCAGAGAATCAAATCCAGCTCGTGCTGGATGGAGCTTGGGTGAGTAATGCTCTTTTCAATTGCCTGATAAACCAGCAGTCTTGAATGGCTACATTTTGTCTAATTTGTAAGAACTGCTATACACAGTTTACAGGAACTGTAAATTCTGGCTTTCTGGAGTCTTTTTTTCTACAGGTATCTGATTTTGTATTTGGATACTTCTTCATGAATGTCTTGTTTCTCTAATCCAAAAGACACCATAGCTACAGACTGATAATTTTAAGAGGCAGAAATAATTTGAGACCAGGTTTCATAATAGAATACAGGAAACACAACTGTATATACAACAAGCACTTTTCTTCCATTGTTTATTTCCCTCTTTGAACAGTGAATTTCACAAGGACAGGGCTATTCTTTTCCCCAGCACACTTTCAGAAAGCATGAATAATATGGATCAATATCCATAAAGAGTTTATCTCTAAATATTTCTACACTTCATGTTATTTTTTCTGCCTGCTACAGATAGATAATTTTCTATCTGTTTTTACAGCTCTTTCATCCTTCCTTTTCCCCACTGACTTGGTCCTTACCTGCATCTCTATCCTGTCTATATTTCCTTATTGCTTTAATTCTTTTGATGCAACCTTTAAAACTGATATCTTTCTATTTCTTAACAACAGAAGTGGTAGAAGTTTATCCTGGAATTTCAACAGAACAATCTGGAAATTTTTAAACATTACTTTTCTGAGAAAATTCTAATACACTGCCACCCTGCACTTCACATACTGACATAAAACCTCCACTGACATCTGGTGAAGGAAAGGCTTAGGAATAAATGTGTGGCTTAAGAACAATGAAAAATCTAGTGGTGAGGACAATTCTCCAGGTCTCATCTCCCAGTAGCTGTATTTCCATGGTAAAACTTCACTGCCCAGTCTGATGGGATGACCCAGTCATGCTCAAATAAGAAGTTTACATTATATAACACAAGGCAACTCCTAGACTTTAAGACAGAAAACCACACAACTGTAAGATGAGCACAGTGTGATGCACTGTCAAGGAGGCTTCACTTCTACCTGCTCATGGATGATGCAATGAACATCCAGCACTTCATGGAGAACATGATGAGTGAGCTGTGGGTGCCTGTGGACAGGCCCTTGGGTTTATTGTAACACACAGATCATAATCTAGTAAATCCCATAATATAAAGGAATTATTTGGCTCTGATTCTCTGATATTTGACTGTCTTACCATTTGCAACATATTTATTCTCTCCAAGATAGATGGAACTGATATTTACTCCTTGAAGGGTGGAAAACAAGGAACTGAGAAACTAAGTGTATTGACCAACTGTCTATAAAACCACTGAGCACAAAAACTAATTTACTCACAACAGATTTAACTAGCAGCTGCCCAGCCTGCAGGATTATCTCTATCCTTTTCTACAAAGAAGAGACATTTGAGCTGCACGACCCTTCTCATAGGAAGAAGACCTGGGCAGACTGTTTCTCTGAGGCTTGACCCTTGTTCCCTCTCCTTGTCCATCTCAATGATGCCCTTCCAACAGGCACTCTGGAAAAGCCTTTAGTGTGCACAACTATTGGAAAGGAAACAGAAATCTCAGAGAAGAAAAGACATGCAGAAAAGTGAGTAATGATTTTGTGTAGCTTTGATTTATTGACTAGTTGAAGTAACTTATGTATGGTTATTGAATGCCAATAGCTGGCTGAGCAAATTTGTTACCTAATTCAGACTGCTTAATGCTGCTGAATGGTCACTAAGTTGCTGTAGGCTTGATTAACTGGTGGGTGGGCTATGGGTTTTAATATAGATGGAAGCTTTTTTGATTTTTAAGAAGTGAATGTTTTTCTACTTGCCTTTTTTTTTTTTTTTTTTTTTTTTTTTTTTTTTGCATACTGTCTCAGTACTGACTATGAAGAAGTTCAGAACACACTGAAATCTTCCTATATGGCCTTTTTTGTTAATAGTCATTTTTTTCTTACACTATTCAGAAATATTCCATCTGAAGCCCTAGCCAGGCACACTTTAAAAAAAATGTATTTCTCAATGCATTTATGTCATCAGAGCCTTTCTCATTTATATTTAGTTGGTACCTTTCAAGATTTGCACTGAGCTGATTTGATGGGGGAGTATCAGCCGAGCCAGCAGACACTGCTTGGGATGGGTCCTAGGGCATGTTCAGTACTAGCAAGGTGATGAGCTTGATGAGTTGACAGCCCTCATAGATTTCCAATTTTCACATTTCTATTTAAGTGTGTGACTCAAACCTGCACTATTTCCAGAATGACCCATGTCCCCATGACATTTAAGGGACAGTCACTCTGACTGCAGGTGTTTTGTGATTTATGTCTGAACAAATGGAGCTATTCAATTTATTCTGCATCCAAGACTGTATTACATAAATCCTGAACTAATCTCCTCTTTGTCAGAAATTAGACCCTGAGCTACCTGTCTGGAGAACATTTTGCAGCAGTAGAAACCAGCTACTTGGAAGAAATATTTTATCTCCTAAGGTACATGAAAGGTCCTAGGAAATAGCTCAAGGAGTCCTTCTCCCTCACAAAGGCAGAAACAAATACATCTGATGCAGTGTTCCTGCAGGTGATGACCACTGGTCCCCCTTTTCTCAGGAACATCACTAGCTGACTCACAGGAGCCACAAGGAAGGCTCAAGGCAGGTAGATAAAATTGTGCGTTATTCCTCAGAAACTCTGCATTTTTGTGATCCAGCAACTTCTCTTGTCACAACCCTGATAATGAGAAGATCGGACTCTTGAAGTAAAAGGTGTTCTAAAATCCATCTCCTTGCTGTAGCACTCACAGGATAGTGCCTCCTCTTCAGCTGTCCCAAGAACAGCAAAAGCAAAGGGACTGTCACCATCTTCCTCAGGGCTGACTGGTGGTGGACAGCAGGAATGAGCAGGATATGCACACTGGAGGCACATCAGCAGGATGTGAGAATACCAGTTTCTTCATGAAATTAATCACAAACATCTCTGGACTGGACCCACACCAGTCCTCATTGCTGGGCTTTGCTTCAGTGGGTCTCAGGTCCATGTGTGGCTCCCAACTGGCTAAGTGAGCACCAAAATATCATAAAAAGTTTTGAGAAAATACTGCTCCTTTTTACACTGTGTCACTTCATTTATTATTATGTATCATTTAGCATTATGTATTTGCCATGAGTGCATCCCGTGGCAATTACTTTGCTACAGTAGATGTTTCCAATTACCTGCTGTAGACATTTTCTATTACCGTCTTCTCAGTGTAAGCCACTCTTAACAGTGCAAAAAGTGTCAAGGAATCTGAGTTCTGACCCATACAAGGCTTTTTGGAAAGCACCGAAGTGGTTAATTTATACAGCTCCAGTAAGAATCAAAGTGCTTTACAACAGGAACATCGTATAAACTCTCCTCAATGCAGGTATTTAATTGAGTCTTGCAAATTTTACTTGCCTGCTCAGCGGGGACGAGTAATTATTTTTGATGGATGAGTAAAATGTCATTAGTATTTCCATTCTGCTAAAGCTGGAAGATTAGTCTTTGTGGCTGAGCTGATAAATTTCCATGACAGTTTTGTAAGTTGAAATGAATGAATGGATGTAGCTGTACTTTCAAAAGCAGACACAAAGTCTGTCCCGACAGGTACAGCCTCAACCCTCTCTCAAACACCAAGGCTCTCCCATAAGCAATAGGAGGGAATTCTACAGAAACACCAACACCCAACCCAGCTCAAGGTCTTGCTTGGTCTCTGCTGTGTAATAAGGAACGGTCATTATCTGAAATGCTACACAACCATCTAATAATTGAGTAACACCATGAGTACCAGAACAGTATTTGAGGTAAACTCCTGTTTACCTCATTCCCATATGAGGCTTGTTCTCATGAATCACACCTCGTCAAGCTGCCCTGAGCTGTCTCCTCAAACACCTCTCCCATCTTTGCTGCTCTTTTTTCTGAGTTCAGTGTTCAAGGCTCCAGACACTCAATACTCAGCTGAATCCCAGCACACAGTAGTTATGGGATACAGCTGGGCCACGTGTCACAGAGTCTGTGCAAGGCTGATGAAGGACACAAACCTTTCTGCAGAACAGGCAGGAGATGTCATTGGCAAGGAGCTGATTGCAGGAGAAAGACTTGAAAATTGCATTAGACTTCAAAACTCCTTAAGAAAAAGATTTTTCAAAGGAAACCTCTGGCTTGAGAAATAGTAATAAGCACCAGTTCTTAGGATTACACAGAGACTTGAAAGGGAAGGCATGTCATAGCAGAGACAGCACAAAATAGATGGGAGATAAGGTGTCTGAATTTGATTACAGTGGGTGTACATGCCCTCACTGAGGCACATCCTCCTTGCAGCATCCCACCATGCAGAACTCTGCCTTGAACTTCCACCACTTCCACCAGCACATGCACAGAAAAAGCTTTGAATAAACTACACAGTCCCATCTGTGCCTTGTGCATTAGAGGTCACACAGCAATACTTTTCTAAGGTAAAGGTGTACACTGGAAAGGGTTGTTTGCTCAGCAAGTTGAGATGAGGGAGTCAACACCTTTTCCCCCACACCGACTTTCTCACCCCTCCTGCTGATAAACCCACGCCTACAGTTCCATGTGCCCTCTGCAAGGACTCTCTGTGTCCTCTGCTAGAGGAAGGTCAGGTGGCTGCACTGGTAGAAAGCTCCTGCTGAATTTTAAGCTGCATTTTATTCTGGAGGGGTCTTCCAGGAGACCTTTGTTATATAGTCCTTATAGCCCTTGTGTGCTCTAAGATGCTTTTCACGCACTCCAAGTTTCTCTGTTCTTCTTTGTTAATAAGGACTCAGGAAATCACTGACAGGTTTCTCATACCCTTGTGACATTGTTTAATTACTAAACAAACCTGCAGTCTGAAAGTAGCTGGAGACACGGAAGGACAAAAAGTTGTGCAACACATTTATCAGATGCATTGAAAAATGGCAAGAAAATCTGCCCAGCAAAAAGCCTGATCAGAATATGATACAAAAATGCAGATATTAACTAGATTTTTTAATCTGTTTTCACTGATATTTATAGGTACAGTAGAAATGTATGTGAGAAACAATTCTCTGGAAAGTATTTAAAACATAAATTGTAAAGCACTTTATTTGGGGAGAATATTAACAGTAATTTTTAACAGCTCCAACTCCTGTCTACAGCTAAAATAAAATAATATAAAAAAATAAAATAAGCATCCACTGGCCACTAATAACAGGCTGTCTTCCCTTTCTGTAGATTTATTTAATTGTGATTAATATCAACAGCAATATTATCCTACTAACTTAAAGAAGGCTCAAGTGCTTACATATCAATCTCCAGGCAGATATATCACAATATGGGGCACTAATGCTCAACGGACAAAATGAAACTTTCATTTGAAGCCAAAATGAATTTGTTTTCACAAGTTGCTGCAGAGTGATACTGTGCTGTTCCCAAAGCACAGGGAACAAAGTGTTGCAAGCCCAGAAACAGGCACAGCACCATAAGCTTTTTTGGTTTCTGCTGTCTTTCAAAGAACATCAGGCACCTGAATGCCTGTTGTGCTTCTGGAAAACCTCCCTTAAAGTATTATAAGGACTGGCTGAGGGAGCTGGGGATGTTTAGCCTGGAGAAAATTAGGTTTGGGGGGACCTTATTGCTCTCACAACTGCCTGACAGGAGGTTGTGGTGAGATGGGGATCAGTCTCTTATGGGTAACACAACAGCGCAAGAGGAAATGCCTGGGAAGGTTTAGATTGGATAACAGGAAGAAGTTCTTCACCGAAAGGAATGTCAAAGATTGGAACAGGCTTTCCAGGGAAGTGGTTGAGTCACTATTCCTGGAGGTATGTAAAAGACATGTAGATGTCACTTAGGGATATAGTTTAGTGGTGGATTTGGAAATGCTGGGTTAGCACTTGGACTTGATGATTTTAGAGGTCTTTTCTAACCTAAAAGATTTTATGATTCTGCAGAGATATGGAATTTATTAACAGCAGGATTTAGTGAGTGATAGTGTTAATGCAATTTGCATGAAATATATAGATAAGGCGAAACAGATATCCCCTGAAATAATTGAGTTACTGTAGGAAGAAAGAGTTTTTTTGGTTCCTTCTTACCATGAAATGAATCTGTGTTCTCATCACATCACAAATGAAACATAAACAAGTGAGAACAGTCCCAGGCTTTGAAAGCACATGCACTCTCCCACCTTCACTGTATTTGCTAAAGCCACTAACTTCCATATTCCTTTCACCTTGTGCATTTTCCAAACAACCACTCACACAACTTTGTTTTGACTTACTTATCAAGGTAAAAACTCATTCAGCTATACCTGACCTAAGGAATTTATCATCTGGCAGAAGGCTGCAAGTCAAGACATTCTCAGAACATAAAAACACAGCAATATTTTATCTGACACCTTTCCCAGCAATCTATGCAAATATATACATTGGTCTTTGGGTATTTTTTTTTAAATTTTATTGCAACCAGGCACAGGAAACTATCACAGCAGCATCAATGGCATGAAGAGATACAGTCTAATAAATATGCTGGATCAGAATTGTTTTGATAAGATTTAGTGTAATAAATATATGATGAAAACAAGACCTTGTTAATCACCAAAACACATTCCCTTACAAACACCAAGGCTTAGACTGGCTTATGGACAGCATAAGCCCAGCAAGCTTTGACAAAGCATTGAGAAAAGAGATCATTAGTTTTTCAGAACCATAAATCTCACATACCCAATTTTTAAACCACTGACAAATTATCTCCATAGAGTGACTAAATTTTTCAGATAGTATAATCTCCCAAGGTCTAGTGGCAAAACTGCAAGAATCATAAGAAGAACCCCAAAATGCCAGTTTATTTTATGATTTATTATTTAACTTGCAAGAAAATTATTATCTTCTTGAACAAAATGAGTGCATCTCTGGTCATGTTTCCAGGAAGAAAATGAATACTATCAACTACTAAATCAAACGAACAGGTTAGAGACCACATGGAAAGGGAATTTAACATGGCATGTGAGGGACACTCACTACAGTGGAGCTAGAATTAATGGCAATAACCAGCTCTAATAACAAGAGAAGAGACAACTGCCAATATGTCACAGACAGTATTTGGGATAGGAAAGGAATGACACTGATATTTACTCAAGTGACTTTGAAGTATCTTGAGATTAAACCCTCATGGGTGAGGGAATGATGAAATGTCCCACAAGACCCCAGTGTGAACACATGCAAAGTGATGCACAAAGGAGAAACAATCCTAAAGTTTACTTAGAGAGTGATGGGGTTTGAGCAATTAGCACCCAGTCAGGAGAGCTTGGGTTAGAATCAACAGATCTATGAAAATGTCAGCTGGTGATCAGGATCAGTTAAAGATGCAAATCAAATGCTGAGAATCATTAGGAAAGAAACTGGGAACAAAGAACAAACCAGAAAAAACATACAGGATGAGGGCCTCTGTAAAGAGGTGTGGAATGCAGAGGGTGAACAGGGAATGCTTGTTTATTATATCTTCCAGTATGACAACTATGCAACATCGCATATACTGCCGAAAAGTTTACATTAATTACACAAATTCATTGAAGAAAAATTAATTTAGGACTATGGCATGGATGGAGACCTCTGGCTCATGAAACTGCTGGAGGCTACAAAGATGTTTTTGAAAATAGCTACGAGCATGTTTCTGAAATCTGAAAACTTATAAATTTCAAGATACGTAGTTAATATCCAAATAACCAAACCATAAAAGTCTATGTGTTTTTACAGTAGTCTTTTTAGAATTTATTAGTTAATCAGCCCCTGAACAGGAAAAACACTGTGATCATAATTTGCAGAGAATCTAGATATAGAAATGTGTTTTGTACTCAACAGCAAAGACAAATACACAGGAGACAAGGCTGATCTGCAAACAGCTTGAGAATAGATGAAAGAGCCAAGTTAATTGGATAAATTTATTTTAATTGCTCATTGATCCAGCTCTAGCAATACCACAGTACAGCATTCTCATTTGCTGTGGAAACTCAAACAATCTGATGTTCTCTCTTGATCATCAAGGGAGCAAGTAGTTGGTTAGGCTGTTTTATTCCTTCAGGGAAAAAAGTTTTCTAGCTATATTCTAAAGATTTTAGTTACACGAGAGTTTGGGATTGTCTCAGAAACAGATAATCCAGAAGAACTCCATCAAAGTGATCAAAATGTATGACATAGCACTGTGCTTCTTAAAATGTCAGTTTACTTTGTTAAATCACTCTTAACCTATAATAACCTTTTTTTCTCAACAGAAAGCTTTAAGAGTTGTTCATGATTTGCATTATAACCTTGCTAAATATCACCAGACTTAGAAATCCAAGAATATCAAGCTACCAGCAGCACCCTCATTTATTTATCATAGAAACAAAGAATGGTTTGGGTTGGAAGGGACCTTAAAGACCATCTAGTTCCAAGCCCACTGCCGTGAGGGGACACCTTCCACTACACCAGGTCATTCAGAGCCCCATCCAACCTGACCTTAAACACTTTCAGAGATGGGGCAGCCACAACTTTCCCAGGCAACTTGTGTTGGGACCTCACTACCATTACAGTAAAAAACTTCCTAATATCCAGTCTAAATCTAACATCTTTCAGTTTAAATCCACTACCTCTTGTCCCATCTATACATGCCCTCAAAAAAAAACAAACCCTCTCCAGCTCTCCTGTAGCCCCTTTAGGTACTGGAAGGTTCCATAAGGTCTCCCCAGAGCCTTCTCTTTTCCCAGCTGAAAAATCCCAACTCTCATTCCGTTTTCATAGCAGAGGTGCTCAAGCCCTCTGAGCATCTTCATGGCCTTCTCTGGGCTTGGTACAACAAGACCACATCCTTCTTATGTTGGAAACATCAAGTGGGATCTCATGAGAACAGAATAGAAATGAAAATATCCCTCCCTTGACCTGCTGGTCATGCTGCTTTGTATGCAGTGCAGGACACAGCTGGATTTCTGGGCTGTGAGCACACATTGCTGAGTTATGCCGTGCTTCTTGTCAACCAACACTCCCAAATCCTTCTCCTCAGGGCTGCTCTCAATCCATTCCCCACCCAGCCTGCATTTGTGCCTATTTTCATGTAAGGATTTTGCTAGATAGTGACACACCAGAGAAATTCTTTCCCTGCTACACAAGACCTATAGATCTTTCCCTAAAACTGGCTGGGCAGATGACAACTGTCACTCCCTGATTTTGTTTAATGGAATCCATGGGAAAACATTTTCTGTTTAGCTCTTTCTCTGTTTGCCAAACAGTAAAATGAGACCTTTTATCACAGCAGCTACCCCAAAAGCTTCCTCTGACTCACCTTCCTATTCACATAACCCCCCAACTCAAATATAATACTTTGAAATATCCTCCTTGCAGTTCAAAGCTGGGATAGCTCTAAAATAATGATCATCTCTGCAAGCAAATGTGTCGGGACGTAATTCTGCAGTAGGGACAGGTTGTTACTTGATGATAGAGGATGGTGTTGAGCAATGTAGAATCAATCACTTGTATCATTTAAAGAATCAGAATTCTTCCAAAATGGGTATTTTTAAACTCATGTTTCATCAGTAAGCCATTCATCTGGAGGTGTATGAGAATGTCTTCTTGGCACTTAACCCAAAGGAGAATAACAGCAGTACTCCTGTGTTTGTGAGGAGCAATCACAACAGCTATGGATGCTGTGTCCTGGGGCTGCCTGCTCGGGACTTTATGAGTAGCACATAGTCTTGTTTCTGCATGTTCCCTCTATGCCACCACAAAATTCCTCTGAAGCACACAACAAAAATCTTTTTTTTGTTGTTCCTAGCACATAGCCTCTACTTTCCGTAGCAATAAAATCTACAGAAAGACACTGCTGAAGAATTCCCAGGAGAATTTCCAGTCCCTTCCAGCACAATTTCCCAACTACAGATGACAGATGTTTGTCATCTCGGTTCTGAATTGTTCTCTTCACAAAAAGTACTCCATATTCTTTCCTAAAGCTATGTATAATTATAAAGTTTCTCCTAAAATCTAATCAACATATTATTGTTGCAAATTAAGATTTCCCAGTGGAAACTTTTATTACCAAAAAACCCCCAAACACTCTACATAACTCAGACATTTAAAAGTTGTTACTCTCAGTTTTTTCTTTTTTTTCAACTAAACAAATACAGTTTTTCAAACTTCTATCATGTTTCTCAATCCTTCTGAGTCCATCTGGACTCCTTCCAGTTTCCCTAATTTCCCTCTAAGCATTAGGCTCAGCATTGAATTTCTGACTTCTCCAGTACCAAATACAACTGAGTAATTACTTCCCATAACTTAAATACAACATATCATATCATCAATATACTCTGGAATGAGTGGAACCACTTCTGCAATTCCACACATTTTGAATCTATATTTAGCTTGTCATAAACTATATATATAAGCCACCAAACTCCTCTTTTGCAGGGAGCTGCTCAGCCAGTTATTCCCCCTTGGTCCTGGTGTTGTATGACTTTCCTTCCTAACTACAATACACAGCATTTGTTTTTCTTGACTTTTATCTTATTGATTTCACACTGCCACTCACATTTATCATAATCATCTGAAATTCTATGCCTGTCTTCTTCAAGACTGCTTGCAATTACCAATTTCAAAAATTTTAACTGTACCCTTTATTCCATTATCCAAAATGCTTACAGAACAAATATGCAGATATAGCACACGCTTTCTCCTCCTCGTACTAAAATATCAGCCTTTGTAAAATTAGTGCAAACGTATGGGAATCTGTAGAAAGATATAATTACTGTAAGTAAAACCTTTCTGCTAAAAGAAAAGCACACACACACAAAAAAAATTCTGCCGTTCAGAACTTGACCAATTCAAAGCCACTTTTCCCCAGTAACTTCTTTCAGGGATATTTGTAAAAGCAACAGCTGAACATAACTCTTTGTAGGGGTCCTGCAGTGCTCTTTACGTGCTGACACACCATTCCCAGGGGAAACAGGCAACTAAATGGGGCATTGCAAAGTCATAAGTTCCAAACAGACACTAATGTTAAGTTGGAGTCCTGTTCTGCTTGGCAGCCAAACACCTGCATCAGTGCAGGTGAAAACAAAGTTATCCAGCACAAGAAAATTGCCCATGTAGAATTATATGCTTGTGTTTAAATTACTCAAATAAATCTGCTTCAAGAAGTGGTAGCCTGTTACTGATGTGCCTAATTCATTATTTAAACAGGAATATAATGCCTCACTCTTCTCACAGGTGGTCAGCTATCCAATAAGAAAAATTGCCAAAGATGGTGTACAATTACTTGCCAGATTAGTTTAGAAACAGTGAGCTTTCACTTCAAAGAATATTCAGAAAACATGAAATGACTTTGCAAAAACATTAATATTCCACTTCAAATCATTATCATCAGATCAACGTCCTGATCATTTCTTCTGATTCACTGAGCAGGCTCAAATTCTTCTTCAACTTCTCTAATCACAGACACAGATCTCCCTGTCAAGTTCAAAACACCATTTCAGGCATGAAGTGAACATACTCCATCCATTTAAGGCCCTCTTATGTAGCTGCAGTCCCATAGCATCTGGCAGATTCATGTACTATTTTTCCTCATCGCATGCCCAGGAGGTAAGGAGTGCTATTATTCCACTGTCACAGTGAAGGAATGGAAGCCAAATAGATTAATAACTGCCCATCCATGCATTAGGGCTCAAGATAGTGAGTCCTTACATTTATACATCCTCACTCTACCCATGAACCCCCTGAGAAATGTGAGAATTTTTGGGTGAACCATCACTCAAACACAACATCCTGTTTTGCCAATCAGGCCTCACACCACCATGACATGCAACAGCATCAGATCCATGACCCCCTCTCACTGTAGATTTCTCCTGCACTCATAGGTTTACCTGCCAACATTGGGTACTGTGTGCTCTCAGCTATTATTTCCTGCACTCTATCTGTGGATTAGGATCCCTGGAAAAAGTGTGGCAGGTTCTGATTCTGCTAAAACAGCAGATGTTTTTAGGAGTTAACTCAAGGAGCTGCAGAACTCAGCCCACATTTCCTATGCGGTAAAAGAGAATAGCTCATTTCAAAATATGCCCATCAGTTAAAAAGCCAGTTAAAATCATTAGCTTTTATATAATATTGTTTTCCACCTGGAACATCACAGTTTGTACAGTTATGTCTTCGGAAACCCAACTCAACGCTAATGTGCAGCTCCAAACACTGCAGCATCCTCACGGGGTAATGAGAGAAGGATAACAGGTAACTTCTGCAGTCATCATTTTTCCTAAAGAAGAAAATGCTCCCCAAATCAGGTTTGGCCTAAAGAACCTGCAACATTAGCAAGTCACCTGCTGTACTGCATCCTTTTGGTCAAAACCCAAAGCATTAACCAGCTTCACATTTCTGCCCCACTCAATGATTGTTATAAATCATTTTGTCCAAGGGTACTGCTTACCCAGAAATATGCCTGTCTAGGGCAGGGTGGAAGCAAGAGGGTTAGCAGAGATGAAAGTAAGCTAAGAGTAACCAACTTGCAATAAAACCCAACTAAAGAAACGAAAAAGGAATCACACAGGAAGAAAACGCTCCATGTCGATATAAGGCAGAAGGGGAAAAGCCGGTTCTGATGTAGCCTGTGCTGCAATGATGTCCTCAGACATCTGCCTCCAACACATCGTGAAATGGAAAAGTCAGTGAAGCAGAAACGGCACCAATAGACCCATCTGAGCATGGATCAGTGAAACACTCATCACATCCAGGCCTGCACAGCAAACATCCAGCCTGCTCTTCTCCTTCCCCACTCTCACAAGACTTCAGAATTTCTCTGCTCAGCATCATTCCTGCTGAATTCTCTCCTCCTGGGAAAGAGAGCTCTGCTTACACCAGCACCCACCCCCTTGAGCCAAACACAAAGATCATGCAAGAAAGTTTTTAGCCCTTCTACTGACGGACATTAGAGCATCTTCATCCAGAACTACAGGTTGCTCTCAGCCACACCTGATGTGTCTCTAAGAGATTCTCTCATCCCTGCTCCTCCACAGGTAGGAAGAGCTTGTGAGCTTGTTGAAGCCTAGGTCTGTTGGACTTAAATCTTGCCAGGCGTCACGGCTCGCTCAGGGCACTGATTGCCCACCCCAGCCCGCCTACCTGTTTCACTGGAGCTGCCTCCTCTACAAAGAAGTCTTCCATGGCTGCAGCTGCTCACGTCTGTGTGAGGAACCGGGGCGAGGGGCGGGGATGGGGGTGGAGGGGAATCCTGGAAACTGGCACAACCTAGATACACAGACTGGCAGAGCAACCAGTGTTTTAAAAAAATTCTTAATTAATTACACAGAATCCAGCAAAATTCTGAACAACTGAGCTGACTCTCAGATTGGTGTGTTGTTTTTTTTTTTTTTTTAATGCTCATTACTTCAATGAGACAGAAGATACTTTCAAAGGCTCTTTGCTCTCTGCAGAGAAGTAAACAAGGATGGCAGCCATCCTTTGAAGAAGACACACCACCAGCAGCTATCAGTGTGCCTTGGCATGATGCTAAAACAAGACCAGAAGGTGCTTTTTATCAGTAGTGCTACCTAAAAAGGGACAGTTATTTAACCATTTCAGTGCTACAGTGGGGTTTAGAAGAGATATTGGGATTGCAAATGTCCTTTGGAGCAATGGCATATGGGAAACTGAGACAGAGATATTCTGCAAGGGCACACTGAAGGCAGACAGGCTTCACAGAGATTGATCTTGTGCCACCAGTTATGGCCTCACATGGGTCAACAGCTTTGAATGACTTCAAAGGGAAGAAATTCCTACCAGGACAACAGCTCAGACACTGCCTTGTCTTCATCTGAAAAGCCACTGCAGGCTGTGCCCATGTGGCTGGGGTACATCTCTGGCATTACTGGCAAAATTCCCTACTGATTCCTAGGGGTCTGGAACAGGCCTGTAGGCACAGGATAAAAGAACTCTCTGGTGAACACAAGGCCTTGCTGTAGTAGATAGAAGTTTTCATAATTCACAAGGGAATTATTTAAAATAATCTGAACAGCTGTAAAAAGCAGCAGAGGATTCCTGAAGTAATAAAAATCTGTTCCCCAAAGAGCACGGATTTGGAAAAAAATTATTAATTGAAAAGTAAGTGATGTGGGATGGAGAGTCATATAACCAATGAAGGGGAAATGCACTTCAGATCTTCACAGAAACAAAATGAGTTGGAATCTCCTTCAGCTTTTCACATCACAGATTTCTTCCTAGGAATCATGTATTTTTTACTGATGTAAGTGGAGAAAATAGACTTTAAAAGTTCAAGAAACTTCAAGAAACTCTGTAGAAAAATAAAATTACTCAGAAACTTGTTTTAAAACTACTACAGTACAATCAGACACCAAAATTGAACCCTATTGGGTTCATTGCTAATGAAATGACCTTAAAAATCTACATTTCATTAGACATGGTACACAATAAAATGCCACAGGGGGAACAATACGTTATTTTATTTAGTAATATCAGAAGATGTCATTTTCTGCAACAACCTGGGGCTACAGAAAAGCATATTCTATTCCCATGAATAATTAGAATCTGGCATTAAGAAATATTTTGTCAAGAAAGCTGCCATAGCTCTAAGTAGCACAGCTAGAAATCTTGAATAGTTTTAATGAAAGGTTAAGGTGATTGTTGATCATATCTATTAATTTGTCTTTGCAGAGTTAAAATCAGAACCTTTTCATTATTGTCAAATATTGTTTTAATATTAATGAAACTAAAGCGTTATGAATAGTTCTGTACAGGGAAGAAGAAAGATGGAAAATATCATAAAGAAAATTAATTGCAACATTCTGACTTGAAAATAGCACTTTTCCATGTTAATAGATAACCTAGTTCAGGAAATCACACAAGCAAATTCTAAATTTTAAGGATGGAAGCCTTCTGGAACAGTACTTGATGCTTCAAAATCTAAGCTGCTCTCTACTTTTTAAAGGACAGACTTCACCACATTTTTACTATCTGTAAGAATTTTTGCTGCAAAAGCAAAATTGCATGATTCTTATGGCCTTTTCCACCTGCTTGCAATTAATAGTTCCTTTCTATTTCTGAAAGCGGGGGCAGAAAAAAAAAAGAGCACAGCTTATGGTGTATTACCTGCTGGCATTTCCAAAGGACTTGAGCACAGGAAATTACTAGATATCAGTTTCTCTGCAATAACGATGCACAATTTCACTTTTATGACCTTGCACTCAGAGGTAAATGTAAGGTAAGCTGAGTTAATCAAGCCTGGGCTGATTGAATGATACCTGGAGCAAAAGGGGAACAAGCTGCTCACAGAGCTGATGGTGGAGCAAGACAGATGTGTATCAACAACCCTGAAGCAGCTGTCCTGAAGCAAACACTGTAGTGCAATGTAGGCTCACATGGCAAAGCTTTCACAAATCAGAGAGATTAATACATTCATCAACTATAAAGGATGTTTACAGTCGTTTATCCAGAAATCCTGATGGTTGCAGGCCTTCTCTGAATTTGAATTCTCTTTGAAATAGAGAATTCATTAGTCTTGACTAAAATTTTTAAGTTGGAGTTTATAACAAAGAAATCTTGGCAAGCTTTTCAACTAGCAGATTACACCTACCTGCCTCATCTGGAAACCTTACCCTACCTTCAGCTTTCTTTGCTCTGCTCGATTTACCTCTTTTGCAAGCAGATCAGAGACATAATAGAGCTCTGAACTTTCAACAAACATTTCAAACTCACTACTCAGAGAGGCACATTTTTCCTTCTCTAAAGCAATACCAGAACATCTGTGGATCCTCTATATTGTGCTCGACATTCTTTTTGAAACATGGACACTTGTCACTCATGTAGTTTGTAATTAACAATCCCTTCAGGGTCAGTCAAAATCTATTGCAATTTCCTTCTTCTTACTGAAGGGTCAAGTACATATGAACGTTTTTGGACAGACTATAGGGAGCTTGTCCTTTGCTTGATATCCTTCAATGACACCAAGACATTTTTTGCACAGACATTACTTCCCTGTCTTGGGTTGAGCCTTAACTTGGGTTTTAATCCTTAAAACATGACCCATATCTTTTTTGTTGCCATGTGTGACTTTCTTGAAATGGATAGTTTTTGTTTTCTTTCAGCTTACCAAGAGATCCCAGCTGTCAGGTGCCTGTCTTGTTATCTTTAGCATTGACACTAAAGTCAGTTTAATATAATCAGAAACCTGGTTCTGTCATCACTTCATGCATTCTTATAGGTGACTTACACAAGGTTTGAGGTGGTGGATCAAGAACCAGCTTGCGCAGGACTAAGAAACCCATTTGATCAGAGATGATTCTCCATATACAATTATACTACAATACAGTCATTGACCAGAGGATAAACTAAGCAGGCTGCATATGTTGAAAATGTTGATAAATTTGGGATGTCATCATCCTTGTCTCTTCTTAGCAAAGGTCTAGAAACTCAATCTTCTAATTTATTATAACAATTACTACTAATGATTTTTTCTTTACTTGCATCCTGACTTAGCATTTATAATCCCTTCCTTATTTGCATTTTAAAATCTCCTTGCACTTTTTCTCAAAAAGATAGGTTAGGGAAAAAAAAACAGTAATACTTTTTTTCTAGACTGAGGGGTCAGGTCACTTAGAAGATTATTCCTGAGCGAAACATACAATGAGAGATCCTCTTGTCAAAGTTAGGGTGTCTGAAACTTTCCTGAGCTTCAGTTCCCTGAAGTTCACGGTATTCAGCAGTTGTAAATGGGAATTCTGGACTCAGACTGACATGCAAAAATCACAGCAAACCCCTGTGAAAGTTGTCAGCTGTTGGTTGGCCTTCCTCTTTTGAGATTATGTCATTTCTACTTGATTTCTCTGTGAAACTAGTAAGGAATCCAGCCTTGCTTGAAGAAATCTCAAGCCTTAGTCAAACTTCAGAGGAAAACAACCTTAATTTGGGGAACTTAAAGCCAGGAGAGTTTGACTTTCCCTTGCCTTCTCTCACAAACATTCTGCAGAGGTCAAATAATGAGCAACATGGGTGTATCACACATTGCCACACACCTCAACATGCATTCAGGACAAGCCAGCAGTATCCTCCCAATCATAGTAAATTCAACCAGGGATACAAGGCCATGACAAGATGCTGAAAACTTGAAACGCTCTTGGCTTTGTTCAAGCTACAGTACAGACAGGAAAGAACCATAATCTTTTTCAGTTCTCTTTACAACAATATTTATCACTTTGCTTCCTTTTACGAAGTATTTGAATGAAAGTTATAACAATTACAATTTTTGAAAAAAGCCCTCTGATTTAATAATCTTTGCATTGTAAACAGAGAGTTTAGGAGAGAGGAATATTTTTAAAGATCCAAATAGCACAGCTCAGTTTTATTCCTTCTTTGATAGTGTTCTTTTTTATGTTGCTACAGTATGTCTGCTCCATGTGAAAGTAAGGTTGCTATGGAAACTACTCATTATTTTTCAATAGTAGGCTAGCTACTTAATAAAAATCCTACATCTTTTTAATCCCCAGAGTGTCTTAATTTATCCCATACACAGACTTTCCTTCTTGACAGTTCCTTTAATATCCACTGCACTGCAGTGCACATTAATCTGAACATGTCTAACAAATCCACAACTTACTTCTGAAATCAACTTTCCAGCAAAGTTTGGTTTAAAAAAAAAAAAAGCATATTTTTTAGCTTGTCTTTTACCTGCTTATATTCCTGTGAAAGATTGTAAGTATGAACAGCAAAGTCAAGAACCAAGAGTAGGCCTGTGTAAGAGTCAGACATGCAAAAAAAATTTTAAATTCCTTTACCTATAATAAACAGTAAAAGCTGCAGGAAGGGAAGATAGATGATGGTCAGAAGTGTTAGCTTGGAATTTGGAGTTAATTCCTTCCAGTTCCATAATTTTCCCTGGCCAGCCCAGGCAACGCTCTTGGTCTGTTCTATCCTAGGTGGTGCCTATTTGGAAAACTGAAGCCAATTCCCTATTTGGAAATTGAAGTCCTCCCTATTTGACAGATTAAATTCTCCAGGGATCATCTCAAGCACAAAGGCAACAAACCACATCATGGCAGCCACAGGGTGGGACATTGTCACTATGTGTTACAATTTACCACTTCTCTGCTTAGACATCATACTGTCCTGCCTTTAATTTTTTTTTTTTTAAAGAAGCAAACGAAGTAACTAATAATGATGACTCAATTAATTCTTTCCTACCCAAATCCTTCTATATTATTAGATTAAATGAGAGAATGTTGTTGGTTAGAAGTCCCAGTTCCAGAACATCTGCTAGTGACTGAAAGAGGGGTTTGACTATTCCCACATTTCTTACTACTTAAGGCAGATCAGTGGCATCTCAGCAGAGCAGCTCTCATCAGAACAAGAAAGAAAACTAAAAGAGCTGTAGTGGTTAATTCTCTCATCTCTCTTGTATTAGATGTTTGAAGGACTTCCTCAGATTACTACAGAATTTAGCTGCCTCAACAGAGGACAAAATTCATCCAATAACACACACTGAGCAGCAACAGACACTACAGAGTTTAATGAAAGGAGAATTAAGCTAACACTAAAATTAAACTAGCTCAAGTATTTCAGAGATTACAAACAACAGTTTCATGGTTGCCCGCTGTGACTTTTTTTTCCCTCAACATTTTCCTCCAAACAACTCTGCACACATTTTGTATGTGCAATCACATGTAAACCTGATTAAAATTCTGCCACATATGAGAGCAGCTAAAGGGAAATTTTTAAAGCTAATAGGTCTAGATTTAAGTCTTCCTCCACATAATCAGCTTTTCCTTATGGGATTTTTAAGAAGAATCGGCTTTCTTACTCACTGCTTGTGAGTCCTTGCACTGTGCCATTTAGTACTTTTAACAAAGGAAAGAAACATTGTGGAGGAGTTATGTAATTCAACAAACTTTTCTACTAGGAGGTTGCATACAGGTATTACATATCAACATCAGATAACATAAATAGATTCATAATTTGCCACATTCAATCTGAAAGGTTTAAAGCTTCAAATACCTTTATCATTGATTCAGGTAAAAGACTGCCAGCATTCTTAATATTCGCCCCAACCTTTTCATCTGGTGCTTATTACTATGATAGGACAAGAAACTCCAGAATTTATTCTTGTTCACTGTAATTGAAACTTCTTTCTGCAAGAATTTTTGGCTTTTTCCTGACCTCAGCTCAGAAAAAAATTCCCCATGATGCTTTCTGTATTGCAATTTTACTTGGCTGAAATCTGTCACTTTTCTAACATTTCCCAAAAGACAGAATATGACCCACAATGATTTTTAAAGTTATACAGTCCCTGCACCTACAAAGCTCATAAATATATCCTAACCTATGTTGTAAGTGGACACCCAGAAAGAATTACAAATTTATTCGAGAAGATTTAAACAAGAAACTGAAACTGAGAATAGATGAATCAAACCAGGTGAGCAAGGAGGTGTATAGCAGAGTGCTGGGAATGTAGATTATTAAAGCATTGACGGTGGGGCTTTGGAACTCTTTCCTGAGTCTTACTTCTCTTAGTAGAAGGAATTTCTGCTCAGCAAACCCTGCCCTCTGGTGACTAAATGCCATTAGTGCCATGCATCTATAAGCATTTGGGGGTTTGCTATTTGCACTGTGATTGCAATGAAAAAAGCAAGTGAAAATCCATTCAGTGACATGCTTTGGATTTTATTTATTCCTTCTTAAGGTATTAATTAAAAATACTGATTTTTTTTTCCTTCTGTTTCATAGACATGTTTATGCTACCTACCCCCATGCATTATATACATAGTTCATACTGTATTCACCCCTTTTCTCTTCTCTGCAAACAACCACCCTTTCCAGGTGGGTCACACAGTCCTAGAGAATTATTGTCCAGCCTCATCCTTATGCCACTGCAAGAACAGATGCTTCAGCCAGTGAGGCAACTGCCCAGAAGAACATCCTTGAGCCCATCTGGCCCCACACCTGCAGAGCTGAGATACACATTTCTCACACTGCTACTCATGTTGCTACTTTGAAATCATTGTGACACCAGGCAATGCTGGCAAAGTAGAAATTAGGGGGACTGTAAATGATTGGAATAACCAGGGTCCTAAACTTATCAAATTTGTACAATCAGAAATCAAACCCTTCCACAGACAATGGGAAAGTTTTGAAATTCAGATATGTACATGATCTTTGGCAAAAGCCTTTTCTTACACTTCCTATTCAACAGCTATATTTAAAGCCATTAACTTAATTATTTTGCCAAACAGGTATCAGGTCAGCACACAACTCTGATTCTGTCTAAACCATATAAACAGGATATGCCTCCCTCCCACTGTGCAAAGATTTATGTGGTTGTGGCACAGATACCTTTATGATTGCTGTAAACCAAAATTCAAGCAGTCATCAAAAACAAAATAGCACTTGAGGGTCAGAGATCAGCAGAACAATGGATTTTTACAGCAGTTGCCATAGTTTATGGGTGTGCTGGCAACTCTGCTGGGAGCTGCCAGGTGCACACTGTGCTTCTCTCTCAAAACTGAAGAGTTACCAGAATTTTCAGTGGTTTGTTGTTTGTTTTTTTTTTCCTGCAGATTGTTGGGTAGCATCAAGGCCCAGCACAAAGCTTGTCATGCTAACACACATCTGGAGGGGCAGGTACCAAGGTAAGGGAGAGGCCCATAAACCACAACTTCTTCCCTGCCCAGTGGCTCCACACCACAACCTGCCAGTCCCAGGCTGGCAGCTGCACCCTGAAAGAAGAGTTGGGTACCAAGTGGCAGAGAAGTCTTGAATGTAGGCTGCAGGTGACCCACAGAGCACTGAGCTGGGACTGGATAATAGCTGAAAGACAGGAAACATCTGTGAAAAAAAAAACAGTTAAGTGAGAGCATTTCTATTGCTCTCATTACAACAGGACCCAGTTACCCCATGATGGTACCACTATAGCTACTATGGAGTTGGTGTGAGAATGTATTAAGTGGGCACCACAGCCAAAAGACATCCTACCTTCTCCATCCTCTGCCAGGAACACAAGTGTCTGTGGGGCCACATGATGATACACAGTGGGGAAGCAAGAAACAGCCCTGGAAAAGGGACGAATGGCAAGTTTTACCCTGCCCCAGAACTTGCTCTCTGCTCCCAGCACCGGGGCTGGCAGTTATTTTATTCCTTTTAGTTCCCTATCATTGCCATAAGAAACCCCAAAATTGAAAAATTCTCATAACACTCATCCAGTGGACGGGCTAGAGAGAAAAAGATGCTACTGCTTAGCTACGGAAGCTGCCTGCTCGCTCCCCAGGCCTATCATGCAAGTCAGCAAGGCTGCTCCCCTGCCCTCGGAGGATTCAGTGGGAAAGCAGGACACCTGCAGAGACCCAGCTCTGCAAGAACAATGTGAGTCCTCCTTCTGCTGCTCCAGGGATATGCCCTGCTGCATAGCCTAAGGCAAAGAGTGTGCCACATGCAAGAACAAGGCCAGCAGACAGTCTGAAGTTGTACCAGGGGAGGTTTAGATTGGATACTAGGAAAAATTTCTTCACTGAAAGGGTGTTCAAGCATTGAAATAGGCTACCCAGGATAGTGGTGGAATGACCATACCTGGAAGGGTTAAAAAAATGTGTGGATATTGCACCTGGGGACATGGTTTAGTGTTGAACATGGCAATGCTGGGTTAATAGTCAGACTTCAGGATCTTGAAGGTCTTTTCCAACCTTAACTATTCTTTGATTCTATGATTCTTGCTAATGCACGAGGTGAAGGCAAAGCAAGCATGAAAAAAAAAAACAAATAAAGCAGTAAGAACAACAGAGCTCAAAGCACAATCAAGAGAACAATTATCAGCCTAGGAGGAGAGACATTTTATGCCTTGCTACTTTCTCTCAGTCACAGCCCTACCACTAATTAGAACAGATACAATTTTCAGGCAGAGTGGGATTTTCAAGTTTATGGTGCCCTTAAAAAACTTTTCTGGCTTTCATTGCTATTCATGGTGCAGGGGTTTGCTCTCACTTACCTCCTTGACTCAGCAAAGGGCTTACATGTTCTCAGTTTTAAGTACATTCTTAAACCAATATTTAGTGAGAACATGGGTCTTCTGCTCTTCTGCAGAGTGAAGCACCCTGTGAAGAGTGACTGGAGCTCTTGTCCCCAAGCCAAGGAGGCAGCATGTGCAAGCTGGTCTCCAGCAGCTGCAACAGGGCACACCAGGGCCAGGTGTGTCTTTGGGATGAAGGCATGACCGAAGAATGCTTAAGGCAAATGTGGGCAGAGACTCAAAATAAGTCAATGTGACACTACAGAGGCTCAGATCTTCTATGGAGCTGAAGAGGTGTCTTCAGTTAAAAGGTGCCATAAAACTAGCAAATGTGGGGCACAACTAGTCTTTGGAGCAGTGGGAGAAGCCAGAGCACCCCACCATCTGAAAGGCCATCACAACAAGCTTGGGCAACTGAGTTCAACACAGTTTTCTACAGAAAGATTCCAAAGGAGGAGTATAAGCCATCTTATTAGCCAGGGAGATGGGCTCTGCCACTCTCAGATGCCTTGGGGATGATGAAAAGTCAGGAGGCAACTCAAAAAACAAGATCCACCAAAATCTGTTATGTGTGACATCAGTCTGCTAACAATTAGGACTGAAACTGTGGAGCAAAAGGGCTAAAACACGTAGACAGTGGCTTAGGCCCTGAATTTGCAATCTGAGTGCGCACAGCATGGCTCCATCAGCTCATGTAATCCACATGGCAGTGCCAATGCAAAGGAGGGTTTCTGCTGTTGCAATGATCATCAAATTGCTGATTTACTGAAGACATGCTGAATGGCTTGGAGACACAGAGAACATTTCTTTATTGCTGACAATGCTGAGCCTGTTCTTAGTACTAAAGTGCTGGAAAATGAGGGAGAAAAAAGAAGAGGCAATTTACTTGTAATTGTCTTGTCTCCAGTTCTGTCACTGGCTTTATATTCTTGTTTTTGTCTCCTCATCTGCTCCTGCCATAAATTTCTGGCTGTGCTTTTAAAGCCTTTTACCTGTACTTCAGTTCCCAAGGGATGCAAGCCATACACAGGGCTTACCTTCTCTTGCAGGGCCTCCAGAGGACACAACCAGAGGGTCTGAGGGAACACTGTGATCTTCATTTCAGTGACACATCCTGTTCATGCTATTTTAATTGTGGTTTAGTGGCTTACAGCCAAGGCAAGGAGTGAATTTCAAGGCAGAAGGCAGACAGCTTTATACTTTCACTGCAGTCTCTGCTACCAGACATGGCTTCAAACCACCCCATAGCTTGAAAAGAGCATTACAACGCACGAGCATGCCAGCCTGGTGGCAAAGCCACTTGGATGAAAAGCAATGACACACATCTATTCTTTTCTCATTTTTCTCTGCATAGTCCCTTACTCACTTTCTCAGTTTGTCTTCTCTTTCTTTTTTCTTCACCTATATTCCTGGAAATTTAGAGAACTTCTATAACAGCTTGAAACTTGTGAGTTTTACACAATTGTCACCTTAACACTGAAAATCAAAGTCAAGTCTGAGTCACACTGCTTAGGACAGACTGGTGCCTTCTCTCTCCACTCCAGCACAAACTCACAGCATGAGGGCAAAAGCACAGCAAAGCTGAGCTCCCACACACCTTCTTGAGAAGCAGTACATTAACTTCATGGTAATCTCATCTGCCCTCCCCATGTCTCCTCCCTGCACCATTTATTTCAAACATACTGATAATGCAATCCAGACACCTCCAGAATATCCAGATCTTCAGTAGTCACACCCATTTTTGGAAACTTAAGAAGTTTTTAACCTTATGGTAAATAATAATACATTTCTCATTTAGAGCAGTTTGGTAAATTTATGGCATTGTGCCCATGGATAGCTCTGATAGACACAAGGTCAGCCTCTGTCCCAGTTTCTGTTTTCTAGGCACTAATTTAGACTGCAGAGGGGAGCCCTGTTCCTTGATACACTGAGTTAGTGGGACATGAGGGAAACTATTCCACTGTGTCCCAAAAACAAGGGCTACCCTCCTGATTATCAGTAAGAAAGGGGATAGGGGCTGGCCAGTTCCTGTGTTGAAACAGAACTGATGGCTTCACTGCAGGGGTACGGCAAGAAGTGAAGGGGCATATCAGGGCTCGGGTGTGTAGGAATGGTAATGCTTTTATTATTTTATCTGCTTCTTACAAAAGATTTTCTTCCTTTCTCTTTTCCCTTTCTCTTTTCCTTTTCCCTTTCCCTTTTTCCTTTTCCTTTCCTTTTTCCTTTCCCTTTTCTTTTTCCTTTTCCTTTCCTTTTTCCTTTCCCTTTTTCCTTTCCCTTTTCCCTATCCTTTTTCATTTTCCTTTTCCCTTTCCTTTTTCCTTTTTCCTTTTCCTGTTCCTTTTCCTTTTCCTTTCCAACAGCAAACAGTTAAAACTGTGAAGTTCATTGCCCCAGGTTTCTGTGTATGCTAGAATTTTATATGCATTTGTATGAAAAATCCACTGACATGGCCTTGGCCACAGGCCGCAGGGAGGACACACAGAGGGAGCTACAGAGTCTGCTTACACTAGTCTAATATTCTTTCTCTAGGCAACTGGTACTGACAATTGTCAAAAAGATGAAAGCAGAAAATAGTTCGACCTGCATGATCCATTTGAGTACCAGAGTGACTCCAGCTTTCTTTCAGAACCTCAACTCCTGAAATTATAGAAGCAAATCATAAAAGGCTTTAAGGGAGTTAGAATTATCTCACTGCAATTTTAAATTGTGGAGACTCTAGTTTACAGATGCTGGGAATCGACAGTATTAATGCTGCTCATATTCTGTTTCAATACTTACCTGCTCCATTTATCCATGATAGTGCACTACTCAACTCAAAGATGTTTTCTCCTGCTGCCCTGTGCCAGGAAGAACCTGGGAGGCAGCAGCAATAGAGGAGTCAGGCTATGCACTGCTCTGAAGGCTCCTCTCAGCCTCCATGTTCATGATACGTAACACAGAACGGCACATGCATGTCCTGCCAGATGACACACTACCTGCTCTTGTGATGCAACAGGAATCACTATGTGAATCTTTCAAGTGCTCCCACATCCTTTGCATGTTCCCAGCAGCAACATGGGAGCAGAAAATTATGATGCTCATGGCCAGGAGGAAAAGAAAGCTGTATAGGACTGTTCTGGATGGCAAAACAGACATGCACAGCTGAAGCTGAAAAACAAGCCCTGCTGATCTGCCTCCACCAACTGATTAATGTTGAGTTCAATGCTTCTTTGGGGATTTCCATTGACTTGGCTACTTAAAAGGAAGGGGTTCACTACTCTGTACATTGATTTGTGAACTGGCAGTTGAGAGGAATGGCAAAGTGATGCCAAAACACAGATCACGTGCCAACCCATTAATATTGTCTCAAATACAGCAGCTATACCCAGACTTCACTGAAACCAACACCTGTCATGGCCCTCTCACAGGATGGTACTTCAAAATGTCTACAGAGAGAGACTAATGCACACATGGTCAGCTGCTTTATTTTAAGCTGAAATCCACAGCTTAGATCACAGGGTCATTCTCAAGCCCTGCAGCTGGCCATGAACAATTTATATTCCATGGCCCATATCCTGTCCCAAATCAGCACATGCAGCTCTCAGAGGCATTCAGGAGGGTTTGTTCTGTGAACTGAGGGGCTCATTGAGATTCTAGTTACAAAATAGGTTACTTCAGGGATGCCCACAGTTTGAATAATTTAAAGTCAAACTGGACAAACACAATAAGGTATTATGCAGAGAAGCCCATTATGGAAGGATAGGAGATAACCTTGGTCTCATCTCCTCATCACTTCAACTGTGTTAAGAACTTCAGCTGGAAAACATTTTTCCCAGTGGAGTAACACTAGGGTCATCCTGTGAAGTGCCTGTTTAAAAATCAGACCTAAGCAGACCAGGAAAACCAGTGCTAGCTGCAGTGCTGAGGACTTAGAAATGTATCTGCTGAAGCATCAGATCTCTGCAAATCAGCTTCTTCAGAATCTTGAATTTCAATTTCACCACACCCAAAGTTATCCAGGTTAGTTTACCTTCTACCCTCTTACCTCCTCAACAGGAAAGAGGAATAATCTCTCTCTGCATCAGTTGTGGCTCCTGTCAAATATTTTTTGGCATATATTCCGGGACTACTCTCTTTATCCTTTTTCTACCATTACTGTATTTTCATTTCTGCTTTCTGTCTCAGTAGGCTGTTGTGTTTCATCGTACACCTACAGTTTATTTTGGGCAAGAGAACTAGTTGTTCCCCCCTTACTCATTTTTATCCTCCATTTTCTTTCTTTTATCCTTTAATTTCATTTGGGGTCTGCACACAGAAGCCACAAATCCATCATTTATGTGGCCAAGGTGCAAGATTCTAGGCCGGCTCCACAGAGATATTTAAATTCCAAAGCCCTGCAGAGTTCAGTTCTTTCCCATAACCACACTCTAAGGTTCAAGCTAATTATTCTTATTATTTGTAATATGCTTTACCATTAAAGAGCAGTACATTCAAAATCTTTGTTTTCTGTTAAAAATATGACAAACATTGCTAAAATTGAGCTTGTTTACTCAAAACTCAGCAATATCATTCCACAGAATTTCCATTCTGATCAGTCCCACAGACAATAAACAGGCAATTTGCTGACTTCTAAGTGGTAAGAATTAATTTGAATTTCATGACAAGAGATATGGATCAGGGAGAAATAAATTAAGAAACACAGTATATCTCCATACCCAGTGATAGGAGACTGCAGCCCACACTCACTTTGTTTCAGCAAGTTCAGGTCCCTGGAGCAGTGAAGTCCCAGGAGTAAGTCAGCAAGGTCAGCCATGCCAACACAAATTTCTTGTCTCTGGCAGCCATAAGGAGCCCACAGTGAGACTACCTTCATAGCTGAGCAATTCCTTTCCAACCCTTTGCAGAAGCAAATCGAGGAGGTTTTTTCTGACATTAAATGTCATATGTAGGAAAAGAAGTTTAAGGAAGGAAGTGACATTAGCATAAACCCACATCTATAAGGCACTAGTTTCTTCCCCTATCAAACATATTGAACGATAGAAAGGTTTTCTGCTTCCCAGCAGAGATCAATGCTTGAAATCTGAAGCCAAATTCAGACAAATCCAGGTGAAAAATGAGGCACATAGTTAAGAGCAAAGCCATTAATGACTGCATGAGTGAAACACCTTGATGGATTCTCTGTCACCAGGGCATGCTCAGAACATGATTACACTCTTGTTGTAGTTTGGAATTATTATGTAAATTCTCTCCCCTGCCATTAACTGTTCATGCCAGTAGTTAACAAAGAGAGTAGTTGAC
>JAWWEV010000083.1:6364654-6421368 GCA_035583235.1 Hafferia zeledoni | reverse complement strand
ACATGTGTGGAATACTTGTAAGTTCACTTCCTTGGAAACCCTGGTTACCGAGGAAGCCATGGGTCAAACCCATTACAACAGGAAAAACCACTGTCATGCACATGCACTATAATTTGTTCTTTAAGTTCCTTTAAGCATAAAGCCTTGCAGTTTATTAGTCCTTTCCTCAGCTATTACCTGTGTCAGTAATCTGCTATTCAAGCAATGCTCACCAAGCCCTTCACAAAGGCCCCTGAAGCCTGCTGATTGAGTTGTCCCACAGAATCCTTGCTAATAGTATACATTTGGAGTGCTTTTAATCATTTTATGAAGTTAGGAAATTCTCATTTATTGAACTCCAGTGGACCACAGAGAAATTTTATGGCATGTCACCAATCGAGATCAGGTGAAAGAAATGCAGAACGGTGCTTTCAAATTAAATTACAGTTTTTCAGGTTGGACTGGCACAATCTGTCTTTAGCAAAAGAGGAGTCTTTTGTGGAACTTTTAGAGCAAATTCAATTCTCTGATTCACACTGCTGCTCCCTGCATTTTATACTAAATTGCACAGTTAAAAAGCTGACTATGGCATACTCACATATCTTTCCAGCCCAATAGTGATGTGCTATCTGCCAAAAGCTCATTCCCACAAGAGCTTCAGCTTAGCATAGACAGGAAGAAATAGTAAAGGAACATGGTTATAATTTGAGGGATTTCACATGCAGATTTACAAAGTGGGATTAAACTGGCTTTAACCTTGCTCTTCACCTTTGCCTTGTCTGTCTGGTGCCAAGAGGCACTTCTTTCTGGCTCATCCAAAAAGCAGAGAGCCACTACAGAGCTGTGTGGTTGTTATGAGTACCCTTATGTCTGTGAGAGAAAGAAAATATTCCCTCATGACTCAATAAGAGAGAAGACAGCAGATTTACTCTCTTTTCTCTCTCCTAGTTTGACCAATGTCTGCAGAAGAACAATGTACTGAAGAGAATGTGATTTTCTATTGACTGAATTGCAAAAATAAAGCAACAACAACAAAAATATCCCTTTTGGTCATGTTTATCCTTGTTCTCCATTTACATGCTGTGAAGGTGCTGTTACCTTCCCTGAACATTCATGGGAAAAGAATTTCAACCCCTCCTGAGTTCAAATGCTGACAGTGAAGGTCCCTGCCCGTGAGAAAGATGATCTTTAAGATCTCTTCCAGCCTAAACCATTTTGTGATTCTATTATTCTCCTTGACACTCCTCCAAACATATACATCAAACACAAACTTCTATGTAATCGTTTAATACTAACATAGTAATCCAAGCTGAAGGTACAAAAAAAAAAAAAAAAAAAAGTTCTGCTGTAAACTGAATAGAAGGGGACAATGTAATTTGTTATCCACAATTCACACATTTCATAAGGATAGTAATATTATTTTTCTAAGGCTGCACCTGTAACACTACATAGATGGTCACTAGTTAAATATTTATAGAAAATCATGAAGGCATTATAGAAGAGAAGAGGATGAGAACTATATGGCTTTTCTGTCAGATATTTTATAAAGATATTAAATACTTAGTGCTTTATAAAGAGTAAAAAACTTGGTAAAAACTATCATAGAACTAAAATACAGGAGAAACAGCTTCCAATCTCTTCCCTCAGGAGATATCAAAACATGTCACAAGAGGTGGGATAAAGGCTGGAAGAGACATTTCAGGAAAAAAAACATTAGACGAAAATTCCTATTCCTCCAGATAACCTCCACAGAACCTGCCCTCCAGCCCAGAACTAGCTCCTGCTTTAGGCTAAGTAGGAGGAAAGGGTAAATATGGAATATTCTGTCTCAGTCACAAGAAATATTTTGCCCTGCAGAAAAAATATTTTAGGAGCAAAATTCCTTGTCTTCCAGTATCAGAGTTGGCATCCAGATTTTTGCATCACAGCTTTCCTCTTTCTTCTTTTCCTTCATTGCCCCTTGTCTGGTTTTCATCCTCTTGTTTTTTCTCTTGCTTCTGGAGTCTGCCTCAGTTCTTTCCCCTAGGGGCAAATTAAACTGAGGACACTGATTGAAAATTCACTTAATCTGTGCATCACTGCTGTATCTCCTTCTGGGCAAAGAAGTTGTCTGAGAAAGGTTTTAACACACTAAAGTAGCCAGAATAGCCCAGATGTCACATGCAAGACAGAGAGTCTTTGAAAAAAAACAAAAAAAGTAACCTTAGAGACAGCAACCACAAATTACTCTATTCTGCTCATCTTCCTTTCTGTATTTGCTTCCTTTTTTTTTTTTTCTCAGTAGCCTTTCCCACCTACCAAGTACATGACATTTAACCCAGACAACCCTTCCATCCATCAAAAGCCTGACATCCATGTTTATAGTTCCCCAGGACTAACCTTGTCACTTTACCACATTAGCTTGCATTTCCATTTCTGACAACTTCTGGCATGTTTTCCCTCAACCAACAACCACTTTCTTTTATATGACACATGGCAGTTTAGCAGCCAAAGCACAACAGTCTGATAACTGCTTCTCCAGCATCATGTATCTCCTTATTATCTGCTACATTATCCTTATCTAATTGCATGCACTTTGGCTCATTCTGACATTTTCAAAACTACAGATGCTTATTAGCTTTTCTTAGCTAAAAGAAAAAATGTGCATTATAGTGATTATCAGTTCCTGGCACTGCCTGTGAAACATTGTAATGAGAGAGACCTTTAGTCCACTATAAACAAGCACAATCAGGCCTGTTTTGATTATTAGCAATGCTCCCACAAATTTTGCCACTGTCAAAATTAATGACTGCACTACTAATTATTAATAATCTCATGTTTCTATGCATTCTTATTAGCCCAAAGCTTTAGGCCAAAAGCACAATTTATTTAATTCTACACTACCACAGTGAAGCAACAAATGAAGTCATGGCCTTGATTCCTTTATGGTATCCAACAGACGCAGGTCCTGCCCTACAGGGATAAACAACTAGCTGAAAGTCACGCAGCAGGTCAGTGGTTGATCCAGCAACAGCAAGACTTCCCTAACAGTTATTCCAATGCTCTACCAAAGATCCATGCCACCTCAACAGAAGGTCTATAAACATACCCAAAAATCAGTGAGAATTACCCACTCCTTGAAGAAGCCTCTTCCAAGCACACACCCTCAAACACAGAGTATAAACAAGGCAAGTACAATAGATGGGGTTACTGTGATCCTAAACACTGGCTATGTCAACCTTAATTAACTACTCTTGTTGGCAATGACTCACTGCATGTGTTTTGACAAGTGTTGTTTGTGATGCAGTTCACAACAGAACAAAGCAGCTGCTTCAACAGCACCCACTTCATCAGAGAGACCATTGTGAAGCACTATAATACCTTTAGTGTTTTCTCCATGTTTCTCCTCTTGTATCTGGGTTTACAAACACCCAAATGGAAAACAAACAGAAGAAAAAAAAGAAAAATAAAGAAAACAAAAAAAGAAAAAATTAAAAAAGAGAAAAGTTAATATAGAGCAGACAAAGGAACTGTATTAAGGAAGACTAGTAAAAGTGGAAATCTTTGGTTCACTACAAACCATTTATGTCTCTATGGCAACATGGTTGTTGAATTCTACAGCTTCCTTATCAACACTGTAATAGAAGTTTGGTTTTTTAAAATATTACCTGTGTTCCCTGGCACCTAAAGGAAAAACAAAACCAAAGACAAACCATATTTAATACAGATTATCCAGAGACATGAGGAGGGATTTAGCAATAAATGACAAACAAAGATAGGATTCTACAGTCACATGAAACATAATCCCACGAGCAATCTGTGCAAATCTCAGAGCTGTGTATGCAATAAACTTATCTTGGGACAATCAGACTCTTATGCAAGAGGTCAAACACTATTTAAAGCAGTCCCCAATATACTCTTTTCTCTCCACTCAAGGCTCCTTGTTCCTCTGGAATAGAAGATAACCCACTCTGCCTGTCCTGGAAGGAGAGCAGGGGAGACAGGCAGAAGATGAATTTTGCTATGCCAGAGGGCATGTCACTGTAAGTGGCTGGAGAGGAGCCATCTGAGGTTCTCCCAGGAGATCCATCTTTAGGCGCCAGGGCACAGAGAGATAAGGTTGCCAGCAGCCACCTGTTAGATAGGGAGGAAGAACAGACTCATGGCTTCCCAGAAGTGCAAAAAAAGCCAGCATTTTTCTCCTGTGAGGTAGGGCTGGGGAAAAGGAGAGAGGAAGAGATGAGCTGTGCTTGCTGTCCCTATTGCTCATAAGGGACTTAGAGATCTTGGAAGCAAATGGGAAGAGCCATCCACCCCAGAGCCATGTCCCATAACACCTAACCTGGGAGCAGCAGCAGCTGCCACCAGATGGTTTTTCTGTGACCCTGGCACAAGCATGTCTGTTTTGCTACTGCTAGCAGTTCATACTTTTTCTTTTGCCAAAGGCTGCCCTTATAAATAAAAGTCTTTTTTAGTCCCCTTTAGCCAGAGGCACTGCAGGACACTTGAATTCATCTTCACAGACGCAAACTCTACACGACTGGGCTCTGCAAACCACTGCTTATACCCTTGAGAAGGAACAACAGGCAGCAACAAGCCTCCTGCTGCTGCTCAGATGCTGGACTTAATTCTCCCTCTGCCTCTGCCAAAAGAGGAAGAAAGCAGCAGGCACAGGGATCCTGCATAAACGTCCTGCTGGTTCTGCTCACCAAGTGTCTTCAGATCTAGGGCTTGGAGACTGAAATAACATTTGTAATTGTTCAGTCTCCATGGGTTCAGTCTTCATTTGTCCTCTGAACAAAACACCACAGTTATATTCTTTTATAGACAGTTGGAGCTCATTTAAATGGACAATAAGCAACACATACATATTTTTGTCATAAACACTTTAAAATTAATGACTATAGTATAACTAGAGCTGAGGTTACCAGGCATTTCCCATTGCTGCTTTTCCATTTCATGTAGCTCTGTACATCCAAGACAGCAAGCCTGGCGAGAAATTTGCATTTGCTTTTGAGGTCTGCCTAGAGTGAAATCTGCTTGAAATGCTGGAGCAGATGCTATTGACAAATACAGAAAAGAAATAAAACAGACCCAAACCACCCCCTCCCTGAAATATTATAATGAAAGCACCAAGATACTCCTATCTTTTGGATGCTTTAAATCTCCTTTTGCTCAAAGCAAACTCCAAAGCCTTGAACAGCGAGAGGGAAACATCAGACATTTGAAATGTCACATGAAAACTGTCAGAAATGAGTGCTAGATACAGCAAAGACTTAAATGTGCCAGACTGCACAATTAGTTTTACACCTGTAAGACTATCCTTGGCAATAACTGGAACAATTTCTTAGTCTTAAAGCCCCTGGGACCCAGAACCAGAAATTGCAAGAGCTCACAAGGCTGAGCCACAGCAGACTATCACTGCCGTAAAGCTGAGATGAACTGTCTATGTGTCAACTCTGCCTCCAATTTCCCACCTGCAAAGTGAAGATAATAATAAGTGCAGTTTTAAAAGGCACAGGCACAGTAACTCATGGAAGAATCTATGTCACAACTGAACTGCACTAAAAAGCAACCTGCTTAGAGGAAAATAATTTACACCACACAAGTGATAAGCACTTAAAAAAACACACTCGTTGGAAATCTGGTAATTTTTCATCAGCAGCAAGTCACATTGTCACATTATCTCACACACTCTGATACCTTTGTTTAAACTTATCTGGCTGCTAAGTGAATGAGTATCAGACCCCTCTCTACCTCTCTCCTTGACACCGCGTTACAAGTTCCCTGAAGTGTAAAAACTGCATTAATCTTTGCTGTAATCTTTAGAATACTTTAAAGTGCTATTTTAACAAAACAAACTATGAAAGATCTTTAAATTAAAGTGTTTAAAAGCTGAGACAATTGAAACTCTGGTTGAATGAGGGAAATGAAGGTTCCCAAACACTCTACAGGTGGAAAAGTTGTGAACAACTTGTGTTTCCACTATACAAAAACTACTGCCCATTCACCCTTCGGAACACCTTACTGGATTGTACCACCACACTCTTCCTCTGTTCCCTTCTGCACTGCTCTGTGCTGCAAAACATTCATGTGCCCAATGCCCAGTCTTCTTCCCTTCTGTAGTTCCATATTGGCAATAAAGCCCATGGCTCAGTGATCTATTCCTATAGACGAATGCACAGACTCAAAATTTGCTTTAACTCAGTTAACTCACCCACACTGACTCTTACCAGTACCAAACACCCACAATTTAATGAATACACTTAACATTTTCAAAGTTATATGAGTTATAGGAGCATATATGAGTAAGAACCTGATACAAAATTACTATTTATGCATCTAACTAGAAAATATATTCCACTATGTACTTTTTGATTTGACCACAAATCTTTTTAAAAAACCTTGAAATTACAAACCTAAATTGTGTGTACTTTTGAAAAGCTACACCATGTGAGTACCAACCTTCTACGAGTGAAAGAGGCTTTTTGGAAAACACTGGCTTTTTTCCTTTCTTTTGGGAGAAAAGAGAAAAACACTTCCTTAGAAGAAAGATTTGTTTCTCTTCTTCTTCCCCCATGTCTGAATATGAGGCCATTAAAAAAAAAAATCTCACCATTTTTGGTGAGATTTGCAAACAACTATTTCTCCCTGACTGAAAAGGTGAGTTAAAAAACTGTCATCAATTCAATCAGACCTAAAGAAGCAATAAGGAACTGAATATGTAAACGGGTGGGTGGTTGGTGCTTTCCCGTAACAGCAAGTAGAAATCAAACGCTCCAAAGGAACAATGTGATCGCGACACGCTGCCACCCCTTGGTCAAGGGATGAAAATGCTCGTACCTCATGGCAACGTGCTGGGAGTCATCCAGCAAATCAGTCAAAAATCCCAGTAAAATTAACTTGCAGTTAATGAACTATAATGGTACATTTTGCTGGACCACCACAAGAATAAATATATTAGCTCAAAATATTCTAAAGGTCTTTATTTCAAGTGACAAAATCTGACTCCCAAAGAGCTTTTACAAAGCTGTGATAGACACCTAAGAACTGTCTTCTGCCTGGCTTTTCTGATACAAAAATATACAAGCAGCTGGAGAACAGCACACACAGATTTTTTCCCCACCTCCTATGTCTTTCAAAGCCCCTTGGAATCCAACATGAGCTGCTCCAACCCTGGGCTCAGTCTCTTCTTTCTGCCCTTTCTGCTACTTGATAAAAAGAGAAATAACATGAGGTGAGTACTCTACATGAGATATCCCAACCTATTGCACAGTTCACTACCATTGAAAAGATGATTCAGCCCCTTAAGACAGTTATTCTCGAATACTTAAAAATACATTCTCTCTGGCAGATTTTTTTGTGGATGTATCATCACCATGGCTAGTAAAGACTGCAGAAACAGAGGCTGATTTTAAACCAGTAGAAACTATCATAAGGTGGTTTAATTATAAATATAGTTATAAAGCAAGGTATGAAAAGCATATCACCAGCACATCAGAGTGTCCACTATTCAGTAATCACAGAATATATGATGGGCTTCCATGCAAATATAACCCATGATTTTTATAAGATTTATAACTATTACTTTTGGAGAAAGAAAGCTTCAGTTTTTATTCATTTCAAAAGGTGAGCTTACAGTATGTCAGCGAGGCCTAACTACTTCCATTGAAGAACTAGTCCCAGCTCTCTACATCTTAATGGCTGTATGATAACTGAGTTCAGCATTCCAGAACTCACCAAGAAGAGGCAAAAGAGATTCTTACAGACTTACACAGTACCTTCTGTCCATATGCACAACAATTCAGATTTGCAGGCAGACTTCTGATTACAATTCCAATTATTATATCTTACAGTAAAGCTGTGATTCCTGCAGTCCTTAAAACCTTTCTATACAATCAGTTCACTCAACTGTTTAGGAAAAAAACACCCCCATTTCTGAAATGCCTGTTGCCTGAAGCTCAGGCCTCAACTTTTCTGAAACACTGTCCTTGACACACATTTCTAGGAGGTAATATCTCTTCCCATTAGACAAATAATGAACTGAAAATTAACACTTCCAATTACATGCAACAGCAAGCCTGACATACCAAATTACATTTTTTTACACTTATGGCTTTGAGCCTCACTTTCTCAGACTCACTCTGTTAACCAAGGATACTTGATTTACTAAATCCTTTATTTATCCAAGCAGGAAACACAGTTTTACAGAAGCATCTCGAAATGATCTCTATTTATATCTAAATTAAAAACTTCTCAAAAGGTAAATCAGTCTGGATAATCAATTCCAGAACTAGTAAAGTACAGTATATGGCCACATTTAGTTTTAAGCAAATGCAGGAAAGAAAAAAATATTCAGAATTCAGTTATTGAAAAACATTCACAATAATGAGAGGTTTCGTACTTTGAGACTGACTTGTTTTATAGGGTTAACTCTCCTATTATAGCCAGTATAATTTTGGCTAAGTAATGAACCTGTAGAAACACAGCATATGGCTCTTTACACAGAGAAGTTCTATGGTGTTTCAGCGGGAGGTTTAATGTTTTTAACAGATAACTTATCATACAAAATTCAACTTAAGAAGGACTTCTGTGATCGTTGTTTTATAGTCAGTGCCTGATAAAATAGATCAATACTCTGTGTTACAGAAAAGTGCTGAATTTTTTATGCACCTGATTAATGCATTGTTATCATCCCAGTAATTAAAAGGAGCGGTGTTACACACAATCAGCATGATACATCTTACTCAGCACCTCCTGGCAGTTGCCTGCAAAAATTAAACTCATTAATCACAGTGATGCCAAAGAAGAAAAAGACTGGAAGAAATGAAGAAGCTCTATTTTATGGGGAAAAAGTTCTGAAGTCAACATGTAGCAGAAAAGCCCTTCCACAGTTCAATATGGAAAGCATTAATCTCATCAATCTAAAATCAGTCATCTAAAAAGTAATCATATCAAACTAAAAAGGAGAATTTTGTTACCAAAATTCTTCATAACCTGCTCTGCCACCACACTAGAACTGAATGAGGAGTTCTCGCAGATGTTTGCTCATATCTAAATAAATTTAGTGAAAAGCTATTCTTTTAACAAGGCAAAAACGCAATCAGAATTTTGTTTACAGCCATTGCAGTAATTAAGTTCAATCTCAATAATACCACAGAGCCAACCAAAAAGTGGTTTCCTGGGGTCAATTATACAGAACCTGGTTTCCATAATACTCCTCCTACAAATAGCATGATTGTCTCATCAGAGTAATAATTAATATGAAAAATTGGCAGTATTTATTCCAGGTTTTATTTAGAAGTTAGGTCCACTACAAAAATATAGTTTATAATATACCTGCCACAAGCTGAAATATAGTAAAGACTTTTCAAAATTCTAACGAATGTTGTGACTTCGGCTCTGCTAAACTTTTGTTTATTAGAGAGTTGCTGCCTGCTCTTTAACTTTGTACAGGTTTCATGTAGTATTTTTCCACCAGTAGTACTTACAGTGAACAAAATGCTTGCTTACAATACTGTGACCTTCAAAGGCAAGAGCCTGTCTTTCTCTTTGTTTTGTACTGCATTGAGGTCTGTACCGGTGCTTAAAAATATAGTGCTGAATGCAGCACACATATTTCAGTAGGAAAAGTCACCATCAGTAACCCATTAAAAAAACACTCAGTTCTTTTCCGATTATTAGTCACATGACAAAGCCAAGAACAGAACAGTCTCTTTCTCAGGTTTGTTTTGATATTTCCACATGTAGCCAAGGAAAAAAAAAAAAAAAAGAAAAAAAGATAAAGAAAGAAGAAAAAGAACTTTGTTTCTAGATGTTTAAGTTCTGAATTTTCCTACTCCATTGATGTTGAAAGCTGAACGCTCCACTATAGTATTTGTGCAAAACAGGAAACAGAAATCTAATCACCTTAGAAAAATGTTTTCAATGCTGTCTCATTAAGCCCTTCCCCATGATAAGGGAATAGCTCAAGCTTTTGGCACCCAGCACAAACAGACCACCCTCCTTGCACTTCTCCCATAGTCTCTGCCCACTGCCTGTCTCACTTTTTCCTTTTCCTCGGGGATTACATGCCCAAGGGTGCAGTTGCTCATCCTGAGTGAGCCTAAATGCTGTCACCGAGGGTGGGAGATGAATCCACTGTCTCCATCACTATCTCGCCAAAGACAAGGGTGAAAAGTCCCTGCCAGATCACCTCAGCACTGGTCCCGGTCGGGTTCAGAACGGCGGACAGCTCCTTCTGACCCGGGAACAGGAGTGGTGCAGCACGGCAGACAGCTCTTTCTGCCCTGGGGCAGGTCAGGCTTGGTACTGCAAACAGCTTCTCCTGGCCCAGGGCAGGTTGTGTTCGGTACCACACACAGCTCCACCTGCCCCGGGACAGGTCGGGCTCGGTACCGCCAACAGCTCCTTCTGCCCCAGGACAGGTCGAGCTCGGTAACCCGGACAGCTCCTTCTACCCCGGGACAGGTCGGGCTCGGTGCCACAAACAGCTCCACCTGCCCCGGGACAGGCCGGGCTCGGTACCACGAACAGCTCCGCCGGCCCCGGGACTGGTCGGGCTCCGTAACACGGACAGCTCCACCAGCCCCGAGACAGGATGGGCTCGGTACCGAGGACAGCTCCGCCAGCCCCGGGACACGGAGGGCTCGGTACCGCGGACAGCTCCACCGGGCGTCGCTGCGCTCCGGTTCAGCACCGCGGACACGTCCGGCAGTCCCTCCTCGCTCTTGCCGGTGCCTGCCCTCTGCCTCCGCTCCCTCGCGGGCAGGACACTCCAGTTCCTGAAATACAGGATTTAAAGACCATTTTCACTGGCTTCGTCATGGCTTCATCCTTCCGATCTGAAGGACTCTCTCCCTGGAGGCCACCAGCGCCGGCTGCCCTGCTGTCTCCCTCGGACGGGAGCACCTGTGAACTGCCCGAACTGGTCCGGGGCACTTTCTGAGACACGTTGCCCCCTTTAAAAATAATTCACACTAAGTGTCCACGTGCGTTTAGAAGTCACCCCAAACCCCTGTTTCTGGCCACAGTTTTTGCACTTCATTGCAGAGGACATCTAGGCAGGCACCTTTCCCTCAACAGACGGCACTGCCCAACAATGCTCTCCACCCACGCACAAGTCTGATGGGAGAAAAGAAAAAACCCCAAATCAACAAAAAACACCAACAAAAAAACCCCTCTCCTTGTAGAAGCTGGATGATATCCTTATTAATATTTTGGAGCCTGTCAGCACAAATCACTCGCACACGCTAAACTGCGGGCTTTCCTTTGCTTCCGGGCTCAACGCTTCTGGTGACCAGAGGAGTGGCTCCAGACATCTGTCTCCAAATCCAGGGAAGCGAAATTAAAACAAATAATGAGGGAAATGTGCCTGAGCCCATCCCCGGCGGCGGCACTGCGCTGGCTCGCAGCGACACCTAGAGCCCAGCACGCCGCCGGGAAGGGCCCCGTGTCCCAACCACACCAGGGAAGGGTCACCGCATGGGAAAGGGGACCAGTCGCTTTCTGCAGTTGGGGCCAAGGAGCAGTAGTGCCAAGATCATTGCTGGTCGCAGGGAAGAGTCAATTCACGTTCCTGTCACCGCTGGCCTCCAAGGCTATCAGCATGACAGTCACCACGGGAAGAGGTTTAGGTCAATTGGGCTCGTCGCTGGCAGAAGTGCACTTGCTCTACAGACTCCGAAAGTCTTTACGAAGGGACAGGAAAACGGATAGGGATTTAAAACATAACCTGAGGAAATTTCCCTGCGTACATAACTCTCTCCTCCAAGTGAAGCAGACTTGCTGTCGTGGCTTGAAGCAGTGCCTTTCTTGGGAAGGCTCCCAGAGCCAAAGCTGAACCCTGCCGCAAAGCTAACGTGTCCCATTCGGGCAAGAAGTACTTTTAACAGACACAAATATTATTCCCAACTGCAGCCATTTGCTTACCCTTGTGTGTGCTTCCACAGAGGTAAAACACACTCGAATCCCTCTGCAAAGCTAAGCGATGGGGAGCCACATGTTTTAATCTATCACTGATTCTTTTTGTCTTAGTTTCCTCGCTTTCCAAATCCCCTCTTCCCCCTCCTCGCCACTCCGAAAGAACTAGGGACAATCGACCCAGGCTAGTTTAACTCTATCGGACAACGCAGCCAGCCGGCGGCCTGGATGAGTCACTCGTTACTAAGGCGATATGCAGATGCACCCTTTGAAGTCGCTGCCCTCGGAGGCAGCGCGGGAGCGAAAGGTGCGCGGCCGAAGTTTGCGCCTTCCCCGCGGGGGCTCTCCCGGGGACATCGGGCAGGGGGGAGAGAGACCCAGAAACGGCTGCTCAGGGGTTAAAAAGTTTCCCCGCTGCCAGGCCGGGGGGAGGCTGACGGGAAAGCAAGGAGGGAGGGACAAGGTGAAGATTCCTGCCCCGGGGGAGTGTTAAAGGGTAAAACATGTAATAATAATAATAAAATAAAATAGAATTAAAAAATAATTAAAGGGAGGATGGAGATCGTTCTCGCCCGGCTTGGAGGGAGGGCACCAGGGCTTGCACTTGCCGTTTCCTAACATGCTGACCCCGAACCCACCAGCACTGTTCCAGGGAAGTGGAGAGCCGCGCAAAGAGCCAGGTAGCGCGGAGAGGTGCGGGCACAGCGCAGGGGCGGGCGAGCCTCGGCTCGACTCGCTCCCGGCGGGCTCCGTCCCGTACTATCCCCCGCACTTCAGAGGAAAAAAAGGAGCGCAAAGACCCGCCTGGAAGAGCGAGCCAACTAAGAAATCGCCGCCAGCCTAGAGGGGCACACAGGCATCCGGCAGGACGGGGGGCGGGGAAGGGGGGGCACCCAAAACCCAACCCAACCCCACGCGAAGGACACAGGCGCTTACATCCTCCTCCTCGCAGTCACTTCGCGACTGGTACTGGAAGCGGGGCCGGCTGCTTTCCTGTTGCAATGGACGCGAGGTCTTCCCGGCAGCTCCGTCCTCCTCGTTGCTCTGGGCGCCCAGGAGGTGACTCGCTTCGGGGGGAACGGGGAACGAGCGGGAGGTGTTGATCTTCCCGCTGAACCGCTGGTACAGTGAAGCCATGAAGTCAATCCGCGGGAAACGAGGGAGAGGGAGGGAAGAGAGCCGCTTCGGTTTTTTCTCCCCCTCCTCTCTTCTGTTTTGGCTACAGCATGCTACACGCGGGTGAGGATCACTCTCACATCGGTGGAAGGGAGAGGGAGGGATCCTGCTCCCCGGTCCTCTGCACCGGCACCCGGAAAGAAGCGGGGGGGGTGAAGGGGAGAGATCGAGAGAGCGGAGAGGGGGGAGTGATAGGGGGAAGAAGAGAGAAGATAGATAAATAAATAATAAAACGCAATCGAGCCGTAACACCACAGGCCCCGGGAATGCTGCACCATCCAGTGTTGGGAAGGAAAAAAACCCAGAAGACAAAAAAAAAAAAAAAAAAGAACCAAAACACTCCACGAAGACGTACCCCGATAATGGCGCCTGAGTGGATCAGCATTAAATGTGCTTTGGGGGTGTGCGTGTGTGTTTGCAAAAGCAGGGAAAAAAAAGGAAGGGGGGCTGGCTCAATCGCTGGCTGTCAGCGGCTCCCCAGGCAGAGGTGGCGGAGCAGTCGCCTCCGAGGTCGCATACCAACAGTGAGAGCGAGAGGCAGAGTGACAGAGTGTGTGAGACGGAGTGGAAGAGGCTGGGAAGCCTCATTCAAAGCACGTTGCTCTTCTGGGGAAGGAGGGCTCTTCTACAATCATCTCCTTTTCGGAACCTTCTTTTTTTTTTCCCCCTCTGCCTATTTTTTTTCCCGGGGAAACAACTCAAAAAAAAAAAAAAAAAAAAAAAAAAAGGAGCAACAGACACCTGCCGTGCGAGAGAGAAAAGAGGTGGGCAGGGGGAAGGCGAGGCGGTGAGGAGGAAGGCGGGACCGGCAGCTGGAGAGGCGCTGGGAGGCCGGTGTGCGCGGAGCGGCTCGGCCCCAGGAAAGGGGCGAGGGGAGGGCGGGCGAAGCCTCCCCCGTGCCCTGCCCTGTCCAGCGGCCGCGGGCACGGATCAGGCCGGCAAGCGGGCAGTGCACATCCCTGTCCCCTCCACCCCTGTCCTCTTTCACCCCATGGCCGGGGAGAGGAGGGAGAAGGGAGGGTTGCAGGGCTGTTTTTTTTGGAGGAGGTTGTTGTCGTCGCTTTTTTAAAAGAATCCGGTAAATCGTGTCTCTCTTACTATTTTTATATTAATTCATTTTTTGCTGCATTAAAACGTGCTTCAGCGCCCCTCAGTGGAAATCCGCCCAAAACGGCTCCCGGCCGGCGATAAACAACCGCGGTCCTGGCGCCGGGAACGGATCCGGGGCCAGGCTGGGCTGGGCTGGGCTGGGGGTCAGGGTCGGATGCGGGGCTGGGACCGCGCCGGGACCCGCCCGCCACCGCGGTCCTTGAGGGCTCCGCTTCCTCGGCCCAGGAACCGCGGCCGCCGATCAACGCTGTCGGCGGGGACAGACGGCAAGTGCTCGGCCAAGGCTCCTGGGCTCGGGGTCAGCCCTTGCCAGCCCAGCACGGCTGCGTCGGGATGGAGGGTGACAAATCCTGTTGCTCCAGCATCAAGCTCCGTGGTTTCCATAGCAACAAATGCTTAGGTTTAAAGGAAAGTGGCAGAGTTGCTGTCCCCTCTTCTCCTTCCCCAAATCCTCCTCTTTGACCTCTAAATTTACCAGAGAGATTTGGATTACAACACACAAAGCATAATCCAGCCTTTGCCCATTCCCACTGAGAGACTTGCTGCTGCTGAAGGGTTCACAAACTTGGGTATACTTTTACTAGTGGATTTGATGGGCTGAAACGTTACTAAACACTGTCCTTGATTAAAGTTTTAGCTGTAAGGATAATACCATCTTTGATATATGTAATTTCACCAGTCTTAAAAAGGCATCTCACTTCAGTAGATCATGTATACAAAATTTTAAAGTGCAACTATCCTTCCTTGCATGATTTCAACAATGGCCTGATCAAAAATCTCTCTACATCTGAATATTCTCATCCACTGCTTTTTATTTGTGTCTTCAAAGTCAGTGATGAAAAGTCTTAACATTTAGATGAAAAGGGAACCTTATCTGATCAAGAGAGAAAACAAAAACAAATGCTCTGTCGCCTTCCTGACGAACTTGAAAGAAGAAATCATTTTGATCTTCACAACTGAGATCCTGACATTTAATTAAAAAACAAGATGAGCACACAATACTCTGAAGCAAAGGTCTAGCTTCTAAATCATAGTGACATACATCGTAACAGAGGTAACTTTCCAGAAGCCACTTGGACCCCTCATAACATGTTTCAGACACAAATTGACTACCAAAAGTCTGGACAGGTAGCTCAGCTAAATTCCATCTTGAACTGCATTAGGAATCACTTTATGATATTTGAAATTGATGACAACTAGCACTGAAAAAAAGGATCAAGAGAAACAAATTAAAAGAAATAATACATTTTTAACATCTAAGGAGAAACTAGGACACAAAGGAATAATCAAAGAAAGCCACAAAAAAAGAAAGATGAAACCACTAAGCAGGAAAAAACCCTGAAGATTAAATGTCTGAATTAAAAGGCCTCAAAGAAAGTACATAAAAAAGAAAACATTCAGCCTCACAGCTCAGCTCAAAACTGAAAGAGCCACTAAGGACCAATTCAACTCCAAATACATTGTTTTAATTCTTAAGAACAAAGATTTCATGTAATTGAGTTTATCTAATCATGCACACATGTATTGTGAATGTATGTGTGTACACAGTTCATGTAAAAATCATATTAAAGGAACACAAAATTGCAAAAGACTCAGTGAAAAACAAACAGCCAAATGGTCCTCATCCACCAAAATATCCTGATCATGCAGCTTTGGGCTGTGATTCATTGGCCCTAAAATAAATAATTACAGCTATTTAAAGGCGTTCTTGGTTTCAGCTCTCCACTCCGTGACAGACCAGGGACAGCAGAAGCAATGTCATGTCATGTCCTGGGTATCACGGTGGGTGAAGGAAGATGATTTGCACCAGTTGGGAACTGCAAGACACATTTCTGTCACCCTGATACAGTGAGAGTGACCTCATGGAGAAGGGCTGAGCAGGCAGCTGGAGGCAGAAATATCTTGAATAAACCCTTGCAATAAGATTCAGTAGAATCAGTCTGTCGACGGCATTACTGAAAGCAGGAGGATTTTTCTGAGTCATAGGAGACCCAGATGATTTCATTAGGAACTCTGGAGAGCGCTCCAGTCTGCTGCACACGAGTTATCTCAGGATGTAGCTTGTCCCTTACAAGCATATGCTCTGGGAGTCCTGCCTGCCTGTTAGGGAGGGACACAATCCAGTGCTCCTGAGTCACTGCTCAGTGCTGGAAGCCCTCTGCTCTTCCCTTGCAAGTCCATGGTTAATTTGTTGTTCACCTGTGCATGATTTGGAGCCCAGAGGCCTCTATGACATCCTGGTTATATGACCACATACTGTCATACAATGTGCACATCAACAGGGCATGTTAAACGGGATGGACCCAAAAAACCCCAACAAAAATACAGGAAACACCGAGACATGATAGTAAAATGGTAATAAACAAAGATCAGATCAGCAACCAGCGTTTCATTGCAGCAAAAGACCTTCTCAGCCTATGGTGAGATTTGAGGAGAAACAAGCAATTTGTGTTATGAAATAAGTTTAAAGACGCATAATATTTCAGAAGTACAAACAAAATTCTTGTTTTTAAACACACATACGTAAGAAAGATCCTTTCCCTAAATCCTGCAAAGAGATCCCAAGGTAAAAATCAAGGCATTTCAAAACAAACAGTGTCCTCAAGCATCTCTTACTTGTATATTTAATTCAATAACCAAAGTTTTGAAAGGAGGTTTGATTCCTAACTGGTGACATTTCCATCAAAATAAAGTGTGCTAGTTTAAGACATTTTCCCTGCAGCAGCAAAGTATGTTTTACCAACATTTTTAAAGCATACAGATAAAAATGACAGGATTTTTTTCATGTTGTATAAATAAACAGTGTCCCCACATTTCAGCACTATTAATGTAACACAATCAAAAGCAGGTCAAACCCAAGCCCCACTGGCTTTAAAACTTTACATAAAATATTTTTTTTTTCAGACAAGCAAGTTCAGAATAATACGGGCTACCAGAATAACACTGTAAAGAAACAAGCCAGCAATCTTACTCTCGGATATTTTTTTTTTAGATATTCCTTCTATGTGTCAGGGAATTCAAACATTGTTATTCATATTGCATTCTTCTGTTCTGACAAAGCAATTTATGAACTTGTTATCTAAATAATATAGACTTTGTTGCAGACAGAGCTAAACATGTTCCTAGTTTTCAAGTGGTGACAGTTATTAAGAAGCTGATTAGAGGGGTTTTTTAACAAAAAAATTTCAATAGTTCAAGTACACTTTTTATTATTGAAAATATTATATTTTCATTTTTCCAAGGAACTTCTAAAGGAATTTTAGAATTTCCTGGTTATTTTTTTATATCATCCCAGAAAAAGCCAAGTGAATATTTTATCTTAAAATGACTGTAATTATTAATACAAAAACTCTTTTTTTATAATAGCAACTTTCTAGGCACTAGAGAAACAAAGATACACTATTGTAACTTCTATTACCACTGTTAGCCAAGATAAAAACATTCAACTCATGAATCTCTAATGGCCCCAAGCTTATACCTTCTATACATCTGCTGTCTGGTGTCAACTGAAAACCTAACCAGACCAAAACAGAACAGAAAATCTCTCTCCTATGTCAAATGCACCAATTCAGCAATCCCTGAAGATACACTTGATTATTCATTTTGATCTATTTGTGTGCTGGGGGGAGCAAACCACTGTGTCAAGACAAGTGACAGTAAGGCTGCAGAAGGCTGAGGGGTGATACATATTGTGGAATTAGTACACCAATCTGTTCCCTTTCTTAGCTCATTATTTGAGATAGTAGCATCTCAGAGCAAGTTATGCAGAAATGCAGCATTGGACAGTGAGTGAGCTTAGAATACAGAGAACCATATCTCTCTGGCATCACACTCTATTGAGAAAAATAATCTTGCAGGCCTTATAATGATGTAAAAAAAAAAAAAAAAAAAAAAAAGAAAAGAAACACAAATCCCTAAACAAACAAGACAGCTTTCCAGGGTGGACTAAGAAACATTGGGAAAATTAGTTTTCTGGGCACTGCAAGAATAATTCAATCTTCCATGAGTGGTTGAAAGAAGGCTTTCTGTGGGGAAAAGAAAACACTGATACTCAAGCACTGGGGAAAGTGGGCAAAGGTGGCTTTACAGAACACAAAATTTTTGGGGGAAAAAAACATATAGGCTAGAAGAAAAGGCTCTTCAGGGGAAGAGATGGGCCCAGAGGAAGCTGTGAAAAAAAAATGAAAATCATACAGAAGAGACTGGGACACAGTGAAGTGCTGGGGGGGGGGGCGGTGCTGAGAGAAAAAGAAGATGAAGGAAACTGAGGTCAAAGAGGCAGAGAAGAAATGGACCAAAACTGTCAGAGATGGAAAGCACTAACATGCCTGGAGAGTGGGGAGACAGGCTGGGGTGGTACAAGGTTAATTGGAGCCACACAATGGCAGGATTTTCAAAACCAGGGAGATCAGCTGCTCCAGAGGGTACTTCCAACATCTGGTGGATAAATGTTCTCTCAGTGGTCAGTAGACAGGTGATTTTAACCACCAAAGAGTCATGATACACACCTAGGTCTAATTAAATGAAATCAAGAACACATAGCTGAATATCAGCAGGTTCTTCCCGGTAGTATGAGCAGGGCTGTTTCCAAAGGAAATGGGTGAAAGTCCTAAAGCTGAGGGCATTTATAAATAGTCTCTATGAGGCATTAGAAAATGTGCTGCAAGGCATAATCCTGCCAGTTGGCAAAAGGATAGATCACGTGACCAAGAAGGTCTTTTCCGTATGTTTTTTTATGGTTTTGCAGTTGGTGCAGGGGAGATGAAAGACAGTGAAAAGAAAAAAAAAAAACACAGAAGAGAGGAGTCAGGAACAATGGCTGTGCAGGTCTGGTGCTGGAAAAGGTAACTGCAAAGCCTAAAAGGAAGAAGGCACTGATGTACATGTATTTGTACAGCTGTGCACCACATTGGAGTCCTGGCCTACCTCTGCACCTAGTACTGCCATACAGATCAAGAGAAATTTCTACTGGAGACTGTCCCTTTTGTCTTAGTTACTGTTCTGTCTTTGGAAGCTATGTCTGAGAGAAGTTAGGATGAGATCCCAATTCCATGTCTTCAAGAGAAGTCAGGAAGTTAAGTATTAAAATTACAGTTAAATACATTTTATTTTGGATGCCAGGAGCTGTTGGCATACATGCGAGACTCAGGTAATGTTGCTGAACTGGTCCCACTATGCATATTCTTCTCTGCTTTTTAACCTGCCAGTATTTGGTGCTCAAGTCAGATATGCCATGACAACAATGATCTTACCTGATTAATCTGATCTCCCAAGGGTGTTTTCACCAAGAAAAGGGAATATATTTTTCCTTAGAAAAGCAAAGCAAGCTGTTGCAGGTCTATCAGAAAAGTAACCATCTTGCAAAAGCATTCACTGGCATTTCAGTCAGCCACTTCAGATGGTCTCTGTCTCAAGGCAAGAGATATGCTCAGCTCTATATTTGAAAGGGATCCACAAGATTCCTGCTCCATTTATGTACATGAAACACATCTGCACATCCTCAATTGCCTGTGTTGGGAGAAGCTGATTCAATTCTTCTCTAATTCACCACTGTAAAAGAGGTAGCACACAGAAGCAACATACCTTGGAGAAATTCTGAGTTTCTGCTTGCCAAAAAGAACTAGTGCATGCAGAATCTTAGAGAAACAGAAGGAATTCAATGATTCAGCATTTCAAATGCATGCCACAGATTTCAAAGGGAGCAGACAAGACAAAATAATTTCTTTTAAAGACTTCTTTATAATACAGAGATTCTATTTAAACAGATCTGTGACTCCTCAGACTAGCTCTCACTAAATTAATATTTTTGTTGCTTGGAAGAGAAGAACTGAACCTTAGATCTTCTAAAAGACCCAGGGGATATAATGACACAATTTTAGGTTTTGGAACCCCCACAGCTGAAAGAAAACCCTAGAGAGAAGTATGAATATGCAGGGGGGGAAACAGTACATGTAGAGAAGTGGACATCTCAAAAAGGCTAGCTTAGGCAACCAAATATCCTCCTACTCCTTTGTTCTCCTTCTGGCCCTGCCAGACATATGTTTCTTCCTCCAGTTTGGCACAGATTCAGCACATTCAAATATTCTTCTCTTGCAGCCTCTTACAAAGAAAGGAGCAATGATGGAGGTTTGTAAAAACCCTCCATGAGAGAGCATGTTGGATATTCTCTAGGAATAAATACTGGATCAGGCAATCTTGAAGGCTGCAGGTACAATTTGGTCTGGTTTCTGGCTCCCATCAGGGTTACAGACAGGTGAGCTGTCTTGAGATGTCTTCCCAGGGTGGTTTTAAATGTGTAGAACCACCACTATGGGCACTGGAGAAAGTTTTCAGACTGAACAGAAAAGCATCTAACGAGTTTCAGTTCATCTGGGGTTCAGTGGGCTGTAAGGAGGGATTTTATGGAGCACAATTCTAGATTAGCTGTCTGAAGTCCCCTGGAATCATCTAGAAGTAAATAATCCCTTTGTAGGTTTGGCACTAATTTGAATGGGTAGATGTTTGTGCTACTTCACAATTAGTGCTGGTGCACATTCTTTCCTACTCATTTGCCTTCATAAATTGATTAGAAAAAACGTTACCAGTTTACTCATGGTTTTCTAGCTACAAGTTACATAATTTTCCCAATTCACCTGTCTTAGTAACATAAAGTCTAAAATGGCTGAGGGTCATGGAAGTTATGTTAAAGGTTTGTAAATACTTCTGGTCAACTGCCACTATGTAACAACAAATATAAAAGATCATAAATGGCTGTCAAAGAATGCATTTGTTTTTTAAAAGGTGGGAAACACAAGGACAAGAAATTAATGCTGACAGGAGAATAATTATGTTCTTACCAATTTAAGACAGGTTTATGACCACAGTTATGTAGGGTCAACAAATATGCCAACTAAAGAGAGATTTTCATTTTAAATACCTTCTAGGATGTTCCTGGATTTAACTCATACCCATATGTGCTTCCTTTTAACTTTACCACACTCTGTCAATGTATGCCAGAGGCACCAAGCTTTGCGAAGGTTTTAGCAACGTGAAGTACTGGAACACACACCAGAAATATCAAAATCAGATCAGTGATGGCGCAATCAGTATGAGCTGCTGCTTTGGAAAATTCCAGAGGATATCTACATGTATCTTGCTGTATTCACTGCATGTACCTAAATTTAGGGGCATTTTATTTCTAGTTGCTAATTAAGCTGATAGAGATCTTACTGGCTTGCTAAGTAATATCTTTAAAAAACAAAGAAACCCAAAGATTTGTGAAACAAGCTGTGCAGATTTCTAGTCCCTCTTGACTCAGAGGCAGATCTATATGTTTGTTTGCATATGCCAAGGAATCATAAAAACATGTGAAGTGAAACAAACAAAAAGAAGTGTGGAAACTAACTTTAGAGACGTTCAATGATTTCACCACAAAGATAAAAGCAATCCAGGACTCTGCTAAGCAAGAAATACAAGCTGCTTCGTTATGATCTGAATATGACTGTAACAAAGGCAAGCCTATGAAATTTTGACTACAACTGATAATTTTAAACCTCTGAAAGAGCCCTAACTTTCTCTTCCAGAGAAAAATAGTCTAATTCCCTCCAATTATACAAGTACACAGAAGTGCTCAGATCCTCTCATTCCTCTCCACAAAGCAGGCAAGCAGCAAGGAGGCAGCTAAAACCATCATAACATGGTCCAAGAACCAGCCTTTGAGTCCATCACAGTTTCTGCAATATGACTTCAGCAACACAGCCAGAGCTGCATTTTGCAAAAGCACCAAAATTCACAGCAATTGTGGAAAAAATTAAGCCACCATGACCTAAGGCAGTAACAATTTATGATCAAACATCACTTCCTATACTGGCTGACATCTTCCCTTCAGGAACTTTGGCAGCAATGGGCAGACAGAACCAACGCCCCCTTTTATTTGGAATTTAGGGATCTTAAATTATTAAATTGTTTCTCAATACTACACCTCCAATGATTTCATATAAATAACTACACTATAAGCTCCTTTAATTTCATGAGACTAAGCAAACTTTACCATTCTTCCATGGGAATTATTTATTCTAGCCATTATTCACCAATTTAAATATGTTTTTGCATATCCAGTAACTTAGTTAAACAGAATTTGCTACTGATTATGATAAAAGTAAATTTCTTGAAAATATCTCTACTGAGAAAAGAGTTTCCTTGTACTGGTGTTGCTTGGTATTTTTGGAAGTGGATGACACCACAAAACCAATTAGCATGGCCTCGTTGTGTCATCCAGAAACATACGGGTCCTTGAAGATAAAGAACACGTGGTACTGACATTTGCAGCACATGATGACAAATGCAGGCAACAACTTGTCAGAGGTGGAAACATTTGCTGGATAAAGAGAGATGTTGTAACCAGAAAATGGGACAGTGACCCCAAAGACAGGCAAAATTGTGTTTTGCCTAGAAATGGACATGCAGGAATTTAAATTACCTGGGATTTTCCCACAAAAAGCATCTGCTTCATCTTGAAACACAGAGCTTTTTGTATTACAAAATTCACAAGAAAATATTGGAACCTGGCTCGTATCAGAGCTCAAGTCTTAGGAGTAGTGTTTGAGTGAACTGGGGTTGTTTAGCCTGGAAAAAAGAAGGCTGAGGGGACACCTTATCACCCTCTACAACTACCTGAAAGGAGGTTGTAGCTGAGTGGGGATTGGTCTCTTCTCCCAAGTAACAAGCAACAGCATGACAGGAAACTGCCTCAAGTTGTGTCAGGGGATATTTAGACTAGATATTAGGAAAAATCTCTTCAGGGAGAGGGATATCAAGCATTGGACGAGGCTGTCCAGAGAAGTGGTGGACTGAGTCCCTGGAGGTATTTAAAAGATGTGTAGATGAGGCACTTTAGGAGGTGTTTTAGCGGTGGGCTTGACAGCGCTCAGTTAACAGTTGGACTTGATAAACTTAAAGGTCTTTTCCAATCTAAAGAATACTATGATTCTATGATCCTATAACAAAAGGAAAGAAAACACTTGAAAGGGGCTCAAATCTTCGGAATTTCCTGGTCTCTTAAGCCCGAAATAGCATTACTTTCAGAACACTCACCAGGGTCTATTTCTAAATGAGCACATTGGCAATGATTTTGTCTTTGGCCTGCTTTTTCCAGGGAGCTGCAGAGGAGGGCTGCTTTATCTGTAATGTACTTGTACGTTGTGCTTATGATCCAGGGCTGAAGGGCTCCCTCTTCTTGTGACTGACTCTTGGCTGGATTCTCATGCTGAGCTTGAGCTCCCCTGTCCACACAGACAATTCTCTAGCCAGGCCACCTAGTTTCAGAGACAGCAGAAGCTGCATGCCCTGCCACCTTGCAAGCCCCACATGTGCCCCAAAATGTCTTAAAGTAGGTTTATGGGTCAGCTGCAGTGTGGGCTGCTGGCATATCCCAGCTTACTATTGCAGTCATGGTGGGAGAGGTCTGATTGCACCTTCCTGCTTATTTGAAGAACAGCCTAAGGCAAGTTTATGAAGTAATCTCTGTCTCTCTCTTTTTAGTTACCTGTAGTGCTTTTCTATAGAAAAAAAAAATAAAAAAAAATCACAATGTGATTTCTAAGCTGACAACAGGCCTTTAAGATGAGTGCACAAATGTAATATTAAATATGCTCCATCACACACAGGTTTTGTCTATTATATAGTTCATATTAGAAAATAGTTGTCATTTCTTTATCAGATCTCTTTGGGAACTCACAGCTGTTGGACCCTGCCCTCTACTGACATGCTTCTCTTGTGAACACAGTGCAGTCTCTTATATAGATGACAACCTAGATGGCACACTAAAAATGAGTCTTTTTTGAAGAGAGAGGCCAAAAAAAAAAAAAGACAGGAGGACAAAGCCTAAAATGCTAGTGATTTTTATTTCCTATGTCAAAGGGCTTAGATAGGCAAAAAACAAAAACAAAAACAAATAATCTAAAATTCATTATTAATAATAATCTGAAGAAAATTCATTTGAATCAATACACTTTCATAAATAAAAACTTGAACCACCTTCATATATAAAATTGTTTTATATAAAATTGTTCTGTTTATAGTGCTTGTCAAGCCTGTTCTCTAAGTTTAATAAAGAAAATATGCCAGATCTGGTGGAAGTTGCAGGGGTAAACAAGCAGCTAACCCACAGCATTAGCACGCAGGGCACAAAGCAGCTCTGGTACTGAGGGAGCACTTCCACTCCCAGCACTCTGTGCCCTCTGCCCAGCACACACTGTTATATGTGACAAGAAAGTAAGCATTTTGATATCTGTTTTCACTTAAGGCCCTTAAAGTGGAGACAACATCCATTAAGACTTACAGTAAATTTCTGAGATGAAACTTCTAATTTGTGTTCCACAAATGAGACCAGCAGAGCTGAATGATACAGGTCTGAACTGGGGGCAGAAGAGTGCACAGACATCTAATGAATCTTGTTACTGGGAAGGCTCAGCAGAATTAGAAGATGAAGCATCAGGAGGGGTACTACTTGCTAATTTTGGAAGGAATAGGCCCCAAATCAGAGCTGTTCATCTGATCTGGTGCACAGCTGCTTGTTTAGAATAGGCAGGTAATGGAAAAAAGCTGAAGTCATAGAACTTACACCACAAAGACAGTAAAACTACCCTGAGAAATAACATTCGTTCTTCCAAAGTCATTGCTATAGATGTTACTGGGGTGGGTGTGTGCACTCAAGGAATTGTGTTTCTTATGCCCCAGTTATTCCATGTTTGCAGCTGCAGTCTGAAGTAAAACCCCAGTGTGCTGCTTTCTCTTTCTATAGGGTTCTGAGACTATTTACTCCAGCCTCACTGAGAGAAAAAACAGAGTTAATGCGGACACTGAGAATGCTTTATGCCCTCCATAAAATCATTTGACAATCCAAGGAAAACTTCCCTGAGATTGTTGTTCAGATTCCAATGTGATTAATCGTATTTACTGGGAACTTTACTTGAGTAAGGACCACAGGGTCTGACAAATCTGAGCAGGTCAGCCCAAAACACTGAAATGATTCATAAGCCTAGAAATAAATAAACATTGGGGGAAAAAAAGACCTGTAAATACAGATCAGCGTCACCACTTGAGGGTGCTGCAGTTGTTCTTAAATTTTAACTTGAGGATGTGCTGCCAGGCAGGTACTGTACACAGAGCTACACGGCAATAATTCACCTAATTACTTCCATGGAGGCACTCAGAACATTTGGAGCTAAATTAGCACAAACTACTGCTGAACAGGAGAGCTTCTTCTGAAATAGAGGTTTAAAATCCTTAAAACTTTCCAACTAACTACAGTAATAAAAAGGGATTCTCCTTAAAAGGAGGTAGGAAAAGAAAAAATTAAGTCAAAGATAAGAAAGCCCTCAATTACACAAGCACATGCATTTCCAACTTCAAGAAATTCATTACAAGCATAAATTCTCAGCTCTGCACACACATTTCCTTTGACTGTAATACAAGAGAATATTTTTCAAGGCATATCAAATTGATTTTGCTATAAACTATTACAGGATTATAGCCCATCTGAATAGTCTTCACTACAGGAAACACACAAAACTGGTCTCTGTGGGAAATATATTGAATAGTCAGTTCAAAAAAAGCAATACCAAAATACAATATAAAATGTTTCAAAAAAGCCACAGCAACCTAAATGAAGAGTCTGAGTCAAACATAATCTAGGATTCTCCTATTATGTAGAACCTCCTTTTCTTCATTTAAACAATCATTATATCCTTATGAGGATATCAAAAGGTGAAAAAAAAAAGAATAGATGATAATGAAGTTTCTTTTGAAACATATGAAATCACTCTCTATTCAAAAGCATAGTGACTGCACATGAAATGAGCTCTTGGAAAGCGTGTCCAATTCCAGTTCTTTTAACAGGCACTCAACAGAGCTGGTCAGGAACTATTTGATGATACTCTTGGAAAATGCTGATCCATCGAAGTTAAAACTGCTGGTGGAAAAAGGGCTAGTGTAAAAGAAAATTCCCAGTTCAAAGACATTTGTGGATGGGATTTATTGCTTAAGGATGGGATTTATTGTTTAAGAAGCTACCAATGGGCAAGTTTCAGCCCAAACGTAACACCAATTTGTATCCAAAAGTGAGAATGAAAAATTGAAAAAAGGTCTGAAATTAAAATAAATCATTTAAGTTGATCCAAACTAATCTTATTCTTTGGTTTGCCAGAGAGCAGACAATTCCAAGATTACCCATCCAAGCTCACAGCATCAAGTTTTTGTGGCCTTGAAACCTGAGTCCTTCTCAGCTCTAATCTTTGTGCAGGGTGCCCATTAGAACATGGCAGGTTCAGAGGCTTTTTGAAAAAGATGATAATTATCTTGACATCAGAGTACTGCAACCAGTAAGACTGCCCTGGGGGAAGGGTGAATATGATCTCTGTCCAGGTAAGCACCAGGAATACTCCTTCCACATTCTCCCCCATAGGTTACTATACTACAACATGGGCTGTAGTCTCATAGATAAGGAACTTAACCAATTTTAAAGATTGATTTAACCCCGATGAATATCTTTCTGCAGTACCCACTGCCCAACAAACGCTGGAGCTTCTCTTTCCCAGCAAAAGGTGACAAAGCGAAAACAATGAGATGAGGGTGACTGTGTGAGGACAGGTGTGCAAGAGCCAGAAATTCATTCTGCATTTGATTAGCTACATATTTCTTCCCTGGCCTTAGCACTCTAATAACCTGGAGTGATTTGGCCCCTATACTGCAATACTCAGCAACAGGAAAAGAGAGCAAAAGCTACTACAGACACTCTGCAGAGACAGGAGTAATCTTTGAGCCTATGTAGCAAGACATTGTTTTATTAAAGTATCTGAAATTAGAACCAAGATGTCAATATTCCCTTTCCTTATGAAAAGTGTGCTAGAAATAGGCAGACAATCTTGACATTATGTGAGTTTTTCTACAGCCTATTCACTTCTACATTGCATTGTTCAACTAGTTATTTTTAAATTTTCATTACTTTGCAGACTGTGCCCTGATTGTGCCTCTGAGAATGGTATCCTTTTAAATACCTTTACAAATACCTTTGCACATGATTAACATTAGCACAAGCTCTACCTGCTACCCTGTGACAAGGTCACAAATACCAGATGAACATTTCCAATGAACAAAAGATCTGTGTAGTTTTTGTAAGTTAGAGAACTGCTGTGAGGACTTTATCGAAAGACAAAAAATAGCAGAAGAACGTAGAACACCATCTTGGCCTCATTTAGAATTTAAGTCCATCTCACACAGGTTTATATGGAGTTCCAGCTTGGCCTACACGTACAAAAAGAGTCAGCAAACAGCCAGAGCAAGTGATTTGCCTGTTGGATGCACAGGCAGGAACTTGTGATTACTGACTTGCATCTTTACTACATTATGCCTCCAGAAAAGGGATGCATTTACCTCCTATTAGCTTCAGTTAGACCAGGATTAAATTCTGGGCAAGCTTCTCTGACTTTGTTTCACTTGCCCCGGAAATAAAATATGTGCATAATAACCTCCATCTACTCAAGAGGGTGCTGTGAAGATTAATGGGAGGAAAGCACCTGGATCCCAAGGACAGACATTTGTCCTAGTTATGTCTACATATGAAAAATGATCAGACTTCCTTTGTTTCTCAGAAAATGGTCACGGTTACTTTAAAATATATATTCAAGCTAAGAGTTGGGAAAGCAAACATCAGAATAGTTGAAATTATTAAGTAACATGTAACACTGTAAATGTATTTCATGGGTAAAGGTCAACGTTGGAGATATGAGACAGCCTTTTACATTAGAATGACTCATATCGCCTTCTCTTCATCAGTCATGTATTTCCATAACTCTGCTTTCTTTCAGTCATCTTATTTAACAAAAAGGATTTATGTTTTGTGGCAAACAGCACTGCAAAAAAAGCATATTTATTAAGTCTGCCACTGCAAAGTCTTTTCTGGTAGACAAGTGTTAGCGGCCCCTACTTTTTTCAATAAATAATTTTATTATTTATTGCACACTCCTACTTTATTTTTCATTCCGTTTAATTACACCAGTTACACATGCGGGATAACATTTCTTATTTTCCTTCTGTAAATAGCTGGTATCAAAGCAGATGCCTGTAAGCACTCCTTACAAATGAGGGATGCTGACACTCACATTAAACCACTGTGGTTTCCTGTGCACAAATGTTTTTAAAACATTGAAACTTCTAGGCTGAAATATTTCATTCAAAGGAGCATGTGGCTGTTTTGTGCCAATGTACACAGGGGAGAGTGACAGCTGTGCAAGCACTGAGTTATGGCACACTGCAAAACTCCCCAAACTTCTCCACAGAAGCATTTCAAAACATCTGCCCTCCTACAAGATTCTTAGTGCTGCATTTTGTGCATAGCAGGGTCAGGATCTACCATGCTTTACTCTACTTGTTTGCAGCATGCAGAAGTGATTCCATTATTCCTGCTGGAGCAGGAATTCTCTCTTCATGGTTTCACTGGATTAACAGGAATACAGCTAATGTTGAGATAATTAGCAGAGGCAATTAATTAAGAGGTTGCTAATGTTTTACTGAAACACAAGTAGCAAAAGATAAATAATTCCTCCCTCAAGATCTAAACCAGAAAGAATAATTGACAGCTGGAGGGGAGGGGAAGCAAGTAGCTAGAACACACTCCAGAACTGCAATCTGCTACCCTATTTTTTACAGGAAAATTTGAGTGTTCATGCACTATATAATTTACTCAAGCACCTATCCTGCATCAGCAAAGCACCTGGAAAGTTCTCCACTGACTTCAGGGATAGCAGGATTGCATCTGGAAAATGCTCATCCTTAGAAATGGGAAATCCTAATAATATGATCATCATGTGGTTCAGTCCTGTGAGAAATGTTGTTCTGTCTGCATGGAAATCTTTGCAAGATTAGGACTATAGTTTCATATCATGGTGGTAACATTCTAGACAATCACCTCATGAACCAACACCCTCACCTTTACTTTGTGAAGAGCTACAACCTCTGCTTTGTGAAGAGCTACAATCGTTTCACTCTTTGCCTTCTCCAGCTGTATTTTCTTTCCTATTAAGAAAGGGCTTCATACTTTGTTACTTCTTTTGCTCCTCATGGGGAGTGAGAAACATACAAAGCAGAATTAAGACTTACCAACAACCCTGAGTTTTAATTCAGGACCCCTAGAACAAAAGCAGTTGAAACTAAGTAGTGCCCTACCTCATTTCTCTCTCTGTAAGACATCTTTTCTTGCTCTGGAGGCATTTTCCCCATCCCTCTCTGCCTAGGACACAGCAGCTCTCCCCAAGGTAGGCACTTACACAGCATCTCTTGCTTCCTAAGCATAATCACCAGTGGTACTTCTTCATGGCACAAACATACCCTTCTCCTAAACACATCCCTGGCCAGTCACTCTGGTGGACAGGCAGTTCCCAGTCTGTGCCACTCTTTCTCCCTCTCATCTCAAACACAGACAGAGAAGGTCACCCATTGTACTGGGACAAGCCACCACTAAGGTTCTCAGCTCTAAAAGGAGTCAGTCTACATTAGACTATCCTTTTTAAAACCAATGCATTTAAGGGCTGAGCTTTTTAGGTCTTTTGAGTATGTGGTTGCCTGATCCCCATAAAGTTTATAGGAATGCCTGAAATAACACCTCCTCTTTGGGCACGGATGCTTATTTATGTTCTGCTTTGAGATGACAATTTTGTTTCTGAACTGGTGTTTGGGTACATCAGAGGAAGCTGCTTGCTGGGCAAAGAGCTACACACTGATGGTGATGTGTGTAAAGAAAACACTGCCCATCACTCTGCCATTTACATATCTCTTCCAGGACTGTGCCCGTCATCAGGGCACAGCAGAGGAAGATACATATACTCCCCCTTTGCACACAGCAATTTTTAGTTACTATGTATCAGTACAAGGAGAGGGGATAGGAAGACTCCCCATTTCTTCTTTTGGTGACTCTGAGTCTTTAGGCAGCAGATGAGCAGGATATGTATCTGACAGCATGTGACACCCCTCTCTCACTTCCCTTGTACAGGAAGCACCGCCTGTTATTGCTTCCAGACTGTCTCCACACAGGTTGGCCAGAGGGCTCTGCAATGCAGGGCAGCTTACCATGGGAAGGCAGGAGTATAGGAGCAGTGTTTCCTGTATCTAGCATTACTGGTGGGCTGAGGAAGGATCTAATGAATCACATCCATTTGTTAAAATCATCAAAACAAATCAGTGATATGTTTTCTGCCTGTAACACTGAGCAAAGGGAATTCTGGAGGAAAAGGTAAATAATAAAGAACAGAATGGAAATACTGCATGTCCTATGACAACAATTTTTTAAATTTAGATTTAACACAATTAAGAAATATGCCTATCCATGGGTCTCAGTTCCCTAACACCATTAACCACTCAAACTTTCAGCAGCTTTAAACTCATCACTTTTACAGAACCCCAGGCAGCAAGCCAAAGCCACTTTCAAGCTCTCACTTGCATTAGTGCAGGAGGAAGAAGTCCCCCTCTGCCTTTTGCACCATACTCTAATTCTTTACATATGGTCTACTTCAGAACTGTGAATAGACTCACATTCCAGAGTCCTGGAGAACACTCTTCTAATTGCCTTAGCTTTTAATGGGCACACAGGTCAGGCAGCCTCCTGATCTCAGCCAGCCTTCTGATGATGCAAGCATGATCCTTGTGCTGGACAAGCTCCAGGCAAAATAGATCATAGCTGACCTCTTGTGCACCACCCACGACCTAAAAATGGTGAGTGGAAATCCTGGGTTGATCATGTCAAGCAAAATGTTTTCCTCAGAAGGAGGAATCTTGCATCTGGAAATGCACATGGAAATGAGCATCTCTATAGCTGGCATGACAGTGTTACAAGTGTCTGTCCATAGATGACCAGACATGGGCAAGGCAGCTGAAAAGAAAGATTAGCAGGCATTGTCCAAAAGGGATTAAATGAAATTCCTTCTTGCTAAGGCACAAATAATACTCGCCTCCTCATCCTACCCTCAAAGCCTCCGTATTGCTGTAGATGAAATTCAGGCAGTTCACCTTAATCCACACTAAGATATGACTGGAGAGAGAAGCTGACTTCCAGCACCCCTTATTCACTTTGAAAATGCTACCAAATATCTCAATGCTTACATATGCGTAGGCAGGGACACACACAAATACATACACAAAGTACAGGCATGGAACAGTTTGGAGCCTCAGTGCAGATAGGAGACATGCAGGACCTCCAAACTCTTGACAGTCTAAAGCTGGAGCTCAGGGCTGATCCAAAGTCCACTAAGAGTCTTTTCAGAGTCTCCAAATGTTAGACTTCCATGTAGTGAAAAAATTGAGTTATCCTCAAGAGCAGCAAATTAAATCCCGATAGGTACTGGCTAGGGGAGTAGAACATTTATGAGATACTATGTTCATCCCTGGGGTTATTTATGGGTAAGGAACCAGGCTTCTTGTTTATTTGTAAAGAAAATACAGCCACAGCATGCTCTTTAAATGAGCAGGCTTTTGATATTTTAGTAAGCTTTTCTATTTATACAATGGGCCAATATTTCACTCTCCTCCTGCACTCTGAATTTTACCTGTGATGCCCTTGTCTGCACACATCTTTCATGACTCTGGCAGAAATGGGTCCCACAGACATTTCAAAGCATTGCCAGTCGTTTCACTAGTGTACTAAAATGCAATAAAATATATGGCATATCACAACTACAAAATACATTTTAATCTTTCCAAAACCTGCTTCTGTTGATGACCCATAAAAGGGAGACAGTGAGAATCCTATTTCATTGCTTATCTTTGCTGCCTAAGCTCCTACATTACAAGCTGAGAAATGTTATTAGTCTGAATGAACTGACCACCTGCAAGAACCAAATTTCTTTCTACTGTTTGAAAAGCAAATAAGCACAGGAAAAGCAATAACCTTCTATATATGTTGAAAGTACAGAAGAATCCTTGAGTTCAGTGCCCTTTCCATATAATGACAATGTCAGAAATTTCTATTAAGTGGACACTGTTCTTTTCAAGCTGAAATTACACTGGTTTCCATTTAAGAAAAAAAAAAAAAAAACAAAAAAACAAAACAAAAACCCAACAATGCAGAACAAAAAGCGTTGCATGAAAGCAACTTTTGGCACCACTTCTTTTTCCCATTTCTTTCCTGCAGATTTCCTTCCTATTTCATATTGTCCCGAATCAGAGCAGCAACCTTTGCTTTCTTAAATTAGCACAATGACTTAATGCAGACATTTTACATCCACCATCACCATGAGTAATGGAAATAGATTTGTCCCTGCTGCTTAATGTTAAACAGCCGAGGTCAGGTTATATGCTAATTTAAACTTCAGATAATCCTGCTGGCATCAGTGGGATCATGTATGGCAAAAAAACATTGCTTCAGTTGCACTTCTGTCTCCTGGAGCCTTCCCCTGCATCTTAACACACACCTTTTGTGATGGTCTAATGGGTACAGTTCAATGAGAGTCATTCATAGCAGATGGTATTTTGCACTGCTGCTCACAGATGACAGTGCTGGGATTTGCCAGTCACACAACAAACAACTGGCCTAAAAGCAGACTATAAAAGCAGAAAAAACCAACATGTATTTTCATGGAGCAGAACTCATGAAGCAAACTTTTCCAATAAGACAGAGGTCATGGTTAAATGTCCAATGAGGTATCAGCTCCAACCGGAATTTGTCCTGCAGGTGGAGCATCTCATAAAACCTCTTCCTTTATAAAGCCTCTAGTGCTTGAGAAGACAAAAAATTACACAGCAGTCTCCCTTCAAGGATCTATGAATTAAACTTTTCTTACCAGACTACCTGTTTTTAAAAAAAAGTGTGGCAATAGACCCTCACACCGTTTGCCAGAGTTGGTTATAAAATTACTGAAACAGGCAAATATAAAGAAACACACAAGCATTACTCTGAGTGCCTAAACTTCTTTGGAAACCAGGGGGTTAAAAAAGGAACCAAGAGAGAGTATTAGAAAAGTATACTTACTATCTTTGGTTGGGGTCTTCAATCAATGGAATTATAAGCATATTTAAAATTTACAAGCTCTGAAAACACACTCTGGAAGGGTATCCTCCTCTCCACTAGCTATAGAGAGCCCAGGTTACTCTCTAAGATATATGAACTGAATGCCTAGAATGAACCTCCCTCAAATTAGAAGAACAAAATTAATTTTGCAGAGAAAAAACTCTGTGAATCTAGTGAATCTCCCACATGAAGACAGGGAGTCTCCTTTGTGAAGTTTTAACAGCCTCTGAATCTCAGACAGCCTATGAGCAGCCCCACAAGCACTAGGTTGAAGCTCATTCTTAAGGACTTGTAGGGAGGGAAGCCACTAGTTCATTTATGCTCAAGCACAAAAACAAGGAGTGGCAAGATTTCAAAGGTTCAGAGCTTTTGTGAGACTGTGCTCACATAGCTATGGCACATTCTCTGGGATATCTGTGAATATGAAGATGTGCTGTGATATAAGCATTGTTTCAGCAGGAGGAGGATGCTGCATTTAGAAAAAAGAAAACAAAACAACGAAAACCTGCTTCTCCTACCAGTTCAATGTGCACAGAACAAAGTGCAACACATGCACAGAAAAGCCATCACCATTCCTGCACCTGTCACCACTGGAAGGCCATCTGGGACCATATCTTCTACTTTTTTTCTGGTAATGCTCCATCCCAAGCTAAGCTGCAGTCACTGGTGTCTGTTCTGACATCACCAAGATAACTGGTAGGCAAAGGACTGTGTGGATTTCCTGAAATGTTTCCTCAATCCTGTCAAGTGACTGAGTACAACTAGGGGAATATCACGACATGCAGAGTCAGAATTAGTGAAAGAAAAAGGAGGTTTATTATTCATATTTCAGCAGCAGGTAGAAACCACAACTGTAATCTGAGTCACAGTGTGCCAGGCAATATATAAATTTACAGTGAGAGCCAGTTCTGGCACTAAACAGCCTACAGTCTTCAGAAGCAAGAGAGGCGGAAGGTGAGAAGAGAAACAGAGAGAACTAATATACACAAAGCAAAGCCACTTTCAGAGCTAAGACTGTCTCTTTCCAAACACTGAAGCATCTCCTCTGCCCAGTCTGTCATGCTGCCTGCTAATCACAACACTTTGATATCTTGAATGCGTTCACTTCCCCCAAGTTCTCTGAAAGTTCAGCTATGGGGAGCCCCAAGCAGAAAGCAAGCTGAATCACACTTGCAGAAACCAAAATCATCAGTTTATTCTGCCATAACTCTTCATGAATCCCCACTGGGTTATTGCTCCTTTGTCCTTTATTTCTCTTTTACTGTCTTTTTTTTTTTTTTTTTCCCTAACTAGGTCACCTCATCTCCTGAAGTATGAAGCCATAAGACTATGAAAACATAAAGGAGATTTATTCCTCTCTGTGTGCACGATCTTCTCCACTGAAAGAAGTATGGGAACAACTACAAGGTTCATCATTGACTTCCAAGAATAGACAAATGCCTTTGTTATGCTTCTGTGGCATATCTCAAACACAGGCAGAATGAAACCCGCAGTGAAGACATTAAGTTGTCTGCTAAGACACTTGAGCATGGTCCAAAGGTGGTAAAAGGTCAGAGACTAATTTCATTTGAGAATTTTAATTCGTTAGACTTAACATAAGGCCATTAAGGGGGGGGGGCGGGGGGGGGGAGACGTTACCTCCCTCTCTCTACTTCTAGATACACATTTGTATTAAATTTATGATTTATAAGCATCATGATAGACTGCCCTTTGCTAGCCTCTAAAGGGCTCTCTGTCACAACCATTCTTCACATATGATGCTTAAATACATTTTAATAAGTTGGTCTTGAGACAATAAAATCCCCAACAAGTGAAGCGGACAGAAATTTAAACCCTGCACATGCCTAAAATAAAAAGTCTCTGTAGAATAAAATCAGCACTTCTCTTTTCCCCTCAGTACTCCTGTTTTGCATCTTTTTAAACTGATTTCTGTTTGTATTAATTTCAAAGGTCTTAGTTCACACCACCCAAAAATGACGTTATTCACAACAGATGCTTGTTCTTGGGAAATATCTCCACATAAAGCAAGGCAAGTTGAAGGAACCCACAGAGTAAAGCAGGGCTGCTGGCATCCAAGCTGTCTGCAGTGAAGGAAAAGCTTGTAGTTATTTTATTAACAGGCGGATGCTGATCCTGTAATTCCAGGGCTATTTATGAGTGTACTAGACAGCACACAAGCTCACACGTGCAGATAAATACAAAGTGCTCATCAGAGTCACAAAGGACCTTGATTCACAAGTGCCATTTAAACAAATACACTGTAATGCTGACATTTGAATCTTATGGAAAATGCTTCTGACAATAGACTAATAATATATATCCTTAAGAAATTAATTCTATAATTCTATATTCCAAGCTTCTCTGCAGCAGGCAGACTCCTATCAGTATAAATAAATAAAATTATGTGGAATAAGAATATTTTCTTAGAAGATTATAACAGAACAGAGCACATTAAGAATCTGTATCTTTTAGGTGTTCCTATCTCAAATTTTCACTTACATAAAAAACCCACTAGTTTCCCTAAAGCTTAAAAATTTTTAAGCTCCAATATCTTTCCTAGGAATTAAATACAAGTCCATGGACTTTACCATGACCAAAAATACTACTTACATTCTTCTGCATCTACCTACTCCCTTGTGTGTGTAAATTTTCCAACTAAGAGCAGGCGTGCCTTCTGGGCATCTTTTATCAATGGTTCATTACTTTTGTCAAAGCCAAGAACCAAACATTCAAAGCAGAATTGCTGCCATGTGCCAATAAATCAATGAAGTTCAGAAGATGAGTTACGTATCTAGCTATGGTGAAATCCGACTCCAATGAAATTAAAGTCAACTATACTAGTGTAGGGTCTGCTGACCTGGAGTTTTCATTAGATTCACAGGAAATTGTAAGCTCTAAAAAACACTTGTTAATAATGCCAGATGACACAGTTATGCAATTATCTGGCCCATTACTTTTGCAGTCTACAACCCCTGGCAAGTTGTTTTCCCACACTCCAAAAACTTTCATGAAAAACAGTATTTACAATAGAGTAGTTGATAACACAGTGCTGATCCCAGAAACTCTGCTCAAGTCCCTACTTCAGTTATACCCAGGACTGGAATGCAGGTCTCTTCCCAGGATTAGGAGAAGAGTGGATTTGAGAGTTTCGAATGCCTTGGGTAACTGTCAGCTCAGCTTCCTCACGTATCTGGAGTTTTCAAAGTCACATTATTTGAAGAAACAGATTTTTCACACAACTTAATTGTTGCAACATTCTCTAGGAAAACTGTGAGCAAAATCACTAAGAAAGGAAACAGTGAGCATCTACTAAATTTTCAGACTTCATTAGATCTACAAGAGCAGTGAGCTTAATAGTGCTCCATCCATTAGTATTAGTGGCCAAGGCTGCTCGATAAAGGCTTTACGATGAAAGCATAACAACCACAGTGGGCATAATTCTTAGTGTTCCTGTGGACAATAGCTAAATCAATACTGAGTACCAGCCTCAGAGTTTCCAGATAGCAACACGGTAAGTCTTTCTTCTTCATATAACTTCACTAACAGCATGCAATAAAACATTCAGCAGGCACAAAAAATTCCTGCATTTCAACACAACAGCATAAATTTTCCACTTCTAGATTGTCCTCTGTTGTGGAAACAGGACAGATAGGACAGTGTGAGGTATTCTACCTAGACATGCACTTAACTTCTGTGGATTTTGTCCTGTGTGGTGAAACTTCTCCTTTGTGCTATTTGCCCATTTTCAACTTGCATCCTCAATTATGTCTGCAAGACCACACAAGTCAAACCCAACAGTGACAGAAAAGGATCTCAAGCCAACACTCTGTCCAGCCTTCCCTAAAAACTTAAGTATGGAGTCCACAATTATCACCTGAGCTGTTGGCCATGCTATACTCTCACAGTACAAGCTGAGCTCTCTTTCACACCTTTAAGCTCCTAAAGTTTAAATATTTATACCTAAGCCCTAGTTATATAAGCTCCCTTTATAAGTAATAACCACTTTAGGTCAGGAGTCATTTGATCTATTTCAGCATCTATTTCACAAGAGATGAGTTCTGTGCAAGCCTCAGTGAGTGCACTCATTAGATCCCCACAAATTTCAGCAGGAAATGGGAATGACCAGCTCAGATGTAACATGTCCACCCTGCATATGTCTACATTTAATCAGGAATCCTGAACCAGCCATGAATTAATCCTGTTCTGTGTCTGTCAGTCTCCTAACACTGTCCTTGCATAAAAGTACTGTGAAGAAAAAAAGCATTAAAGGCTGTTACATGTGGTTACTATGGCAGTGTGGCCAGAAAAGGACAAGGCAGAGCTGAGACTGAGTGGCCCTAAATAACCATGTATTCTGACACCTTCTTGGGCACTATTTACCTAGATAAGGGGAGCTTTCCAGCCTCAAGACACAAGAAGAAAAACCACCACAGCTATTAAACAAGGGATCTGCTTGGGGTCTAACCCAAATTCAGTTTATCCAGCATCCTTTGTGCAAGATTTCTATGTGTAGTAAATAATTTCCAAATATGCCAAAATCAAAATAAACCAAGCATAGTTGCTTAATTGCATGCATAATCACTTCTGTAGTACATATGTAAATACCATAAATGAAGGCTCTGAAAACACATAATATGAACAAATACATTTTAAATGTCTGCAAGACTTCAAGCTACGTAGAAAACATGGCCTCAGTTCCACACCAGACTTGAGAGCCCAAATGCCTTTGATTTTCAACCCTTAACTCATTTTTGAAACTGGGATATGCAGGCCAATTGACTTGAGGATGGTAAAAACTACAGAGATCCTTAAAGAATAGTCTGGCTTTACTTATGTATGAAGTCACTCCTCAGTGAATGCAGAAGGAAAAACAAAGCGGGCTGGCCACAGCCGCCAAGGTGTTGGAGACGACAGGGTAATACCAAAATCAACTTACTTCACAGGAGGAGTACTGTTTTCTAGTTAAATCCTCTTTCACAGGGGATTAAGTCACTATGAAAAAAAAAACAAACACTGAAGAACAGTGTCTGCATAACAATTCCAAAACTGCTCCCTCTGTAGACAAGCATCAGTGTACTTTAACTCCCACTGGCAGACCACTGAAAAACCAGTTTGGCAGCATCTCCTATATTCAGAATCAAGTGTACAGAGAAGCCAAGTTTAAATTTATAGAGATATTCAGATGTGGAGTCTCTCTTCTGTCAGATGTGAATATGTCCCCATATATCACAGCTCAAGAAAAGGCAAGAACTCCGAAGGCAGGTTGCTGCTGGAGAGCATCCTGTGGGGTCACAGCCAGGGGACAAACTATGGCTATTTCAAATGCAAGATTCACAAGGCAAGAGACTTGGGAGTGTGAGGTGGAAGTCAAATGTGTGATCTTATACTTCATGCATGAGATTTGTCAGGCTTGCCTACAGCCTTACAAAAACACTCACAAACCAATACTCAGCCAGCTGGTTACATTTTCATTGTATTTCCTAGGGGCAGAAAACAGTCTGTCCACAAGCTACATTCATATTCTCCTCATGTAAACTTTATTTTTCAGCACAGCTATGATGGGTTTAATTTCACCTTGATTTCTTTGGAGGGTAAAAGCATTACAGGAAAAAATACATTTCTTCTTTTTCTTTGCCTTCAGCCTGAGAGTGACAGCAACATTCTCCCTGTGAAGAAACTGGTAACGCTGCAGTGATTTTTATCACTAGCACTTGTATCTCCTGGATATTAATAGATGTTTGGAAAATGCTGTAGTATCTCATTATTTATAAAATATAACTGCGTATAATTCTGCAAAGGGACGAATACCTCTTTATCAGGAGCTGAGCAGATTGCTTGTCTTACTCTGCAGTTTACATTAATGGACCACTAAGATTTGGCTCGGAAAGGTGATGTTAACATCCCAGATCAGACAGATGTACATTATACAATCAGAATTTTGTCATGACAAGGGCATAGCTGTACTCCTTCTACCCAGAGCAAAGTCAACAATGTGAGTCCATCACCTCTAAAATGCATCCAGCTCATTACAGTGAACAGGTATGTCTTATTTTGGAATAAGCTGACCAACACATTATTGTATTAATCAACATCAGAGTATCAAAATTCAGGCATATTTTAACTGGAGAAATAAAAAAAAAATAATGCAATAGGGACAAGAAACTACATTTCAGTGAGAATAAAGGATTACAGAAATATGGGTTGAGGAATTTACAGATAGATAGAAGTGCTGAAGAGAAAGACTTTGTACCAAAACAATTCTTAAACTTGGTATTAGACCATAACACCACACTTTTGGGAATTGTAAATACTGTGCTGGGACCAGTGAAGGAGAGAAAAGCTTTTAATACACTTCCAGTAATATTTTTGCTTGACCTAGCATTCAGGGTTCTGTGCCCATTTTGAGACACAAAAAAAAAGTTTGGAGACAGCATGGAGAAAAACAAGGAGAAACAAGCAGAAGGAAAAGCAACTGAGAGGGGTCAAAAACCCCCAGCAGCTTTATAACAGATTATTACAAAGGAAGTAGCTAAAATTGCTGTGTCTGTGGTGGACAGAACAGACAGTACAAGAGGGTTAGAGAGGGAAAATCATTCTAAAGATGCTCATGAAGATTCCAAAACCTACCCCATCATCATTTTTCAGACATATCCGAAGAGCGACTAAGGTAGACATGATTTTGGATTGTGGCTGAACAGTGAAGCAAAACTTTCCCCTTAGAAAAGTTCCCTTTTAAGACTGCATTTCCTTTTTTCTTCTCAGCGTTGGTGAGTTTTTTCTTTTCTTGTTTGTTTTCGTTTTCCTGTGGATGAACATGATAGAATGTTCACAACCTGGCTTTCAGATAATGATGGCAGATTGCAGGGTTTAAGTGTACAGGAAAAAAAAATCTTTCTAGTCTGTGGAAACTATCTACACTTGAAATTATACAAAAAACCTTCAGAGCCTTCAAGCCATCATGTGTCAGAGTAGGTGTTTTAAAGATGATTTTCATTATACTACATATCTCTTACTTGATTATACTCTGATTCTATTCTCACTTTAACAGCATCACTTCTGCTGACTTCAATAGCATTATTCCTCCTGTTTTTACACTCTCTACACTAAATGAGAACAGACCAACCCTAAAACAGTAAAATGGATTTGGGATTACAAGATTTTAAGGTTTGGGGTCCTTTTTGTCATTTACTACTGTCCTCCAGGTTTCCTTTATGTCTATAAATTACCGCTTTGATGGCAGTGGCAGAAATGTACTTGTGTAAGACACTGCTCACTTCCATAAGCACAGGAAGACAGATGAACCCCTGCAGAACCCTGCAGCTGGGGCAAGATTGATCTGTGACTCAATCCAGCAGTACTTAAATACAGGTAGCATGAAAAGCTCTCCAGCAAGCTGCTGAATACAGGAGTCTGTTTAAAAACAATAGAACAAGTGACTGAGTAGATTCATCTCATTGTAACAAAATTCTCACTGAGTAAGACAAGTTTCCTCAAAGGGCTGGGTTTTCCACGCAGTCTCTGTGACTGCATTCCCTGGTAAGATGCACTTGTGTGTTCATGAATGCAGCAGCATGAAGGAATATTGAGAATCTGGGGCTCTTTTCAGATTCCAGTTCATCTCTAGACAAAAGCCCCAATAACAGTCAATCTTACACCTGGGCTGGATCTGAGGAAATGCTCACAGAATTACCCCAACAATAAGTCTAATGACCTACAAGTTAAAATAAACTGAAAATACTCTGAAACTACATTGTACTAAGTGGTCTAAAACTACAATAAATATCAAACCCCTAGTGAGCTCCAGCAGTGCCACATCACTGCTTAAGTGGGCGTCTTCCCACTTCATTTTTTCAGATGTAACCAGCTTCAGAATGTTAAACTGGAACTTGTAAAATCTGAACAGCAAACCCATGAATGAGAACTTGTCTCTGTATATCCCAGAGAACTCTCTGAAGAAGCATCAAACTATCCTTTGCAGTCCAGTATTCTTGACTATCCTTCTTGGAGGGACTCTTAAGAGTAAATAGTTCATACATCCAAGAAGATACTCCACATCTAAAGGCTCTAGGAAAGTCACAGTAGCTTGTTATTCTCAAAATACAGCTGTCTTTTAAATAATCAAAAGGGTAAAAGGTCAAGTTTTCACTCAAATAAAAGCTAGTTTAGGTCCCCTTCAAAATACTAGTTTACACTGGAAGATAACTGGCAAAATGTATGTTTTTTGGGAGCCAGGAGACATAAAGTCCTATGTCACAACCCTTTTTTTGCTTGTGAAACTCTTCAATGGAAGTTGAAGCTGAGGAAATCCAGAGCATTGATAATCACCAAAATTATCTTCTCTTGCAAGTATAAACAGATAAGGCAGAAGAGATTTTCAGATGGAAAGTGTTTCACTGCTTTCATAGCAAAGAAATTCTGCCTACCTGGCCACACCTCTAAATCTTCTCATATACGAAGTCATTGTGGTGACTTTTGTAAAGGAGAATTTCTGATTTCTGCACATCATATAAACAGAAGATCCTAGAATCTCAGATAAGTAAAAAGAAAGTGCCTAAGAGGGAGGTAAGCCCATAAACCCCAGCATTTGGAAACCAAACTCAGCTCCGGAGCTGGGGTTAACTGAGGATCCCTTGAACACTTCTGTGGATCATCAATCAAGAGAAGCACTCCAAAGGAAATGCTTCGCCTCTGCTCCCTGTGAAAGAGCTCCTGCTGTGCCTCACACAGTGTACCACTGCTGGGAAGCCATTTCAGGAGAGAACTGTTCCCCTGATTGTGCAGACTATCAACAGCTGAGAGGATCTCTAACAAGCCAGTCACAGAAGAAATCTTGAGCATTGTCCGGTCTCAAATCTATGGTAATTCTCAAAGTCAAGGGTCAAGTCCTTTGGCAATTAGCAGAATAATTTAGTTTGCACTTGGAGGACCAAGTACCTAATCAATGGGGAGGTGTTGTGATGTGCGACTAAAGATGTTCACATAATCATATAGTTAGAATGTCCTGTTTTTAAATGACATACCCTACCCAAAATAGTTTGGAGGAAGAGAAGTGCTGTTGTCAAATGTTAGTGGAGTAAAGCTGTTTGGTTATGCAGGAACAGTATGCTGCCTTAAGCAGTATAAGTGAATCTGTGTGTATTGCAAAACTACATCTCTGAAACTATTTCACAGAGGTTCAAGGAGCTATTCAGAAAATAATGTAAAAAACAGATCTGGATGCATCAATCAGAAATTCATAATACTTCCACTGCAGAGCAAATTGGGAAAAACTACAAAGAACTAAGATTGGGAGAGCAAAGCCACGGAGAAATCAACTGACAAAATAAAATTGCCTGCCAGCTATGTCTTGGAACTAGACTTCCCTTTAGTATTACTGTATGCTTTGCTTTAGGTAGGTGTTCACCATTTAATAGCACTAATAAAATTGTGTCTTGAGTGCAGGGATCCAAATTTTCCAAACAGCAGACTTGGAGTTTGTTTCACTTTTAAGATTATAGGTCACAATTCATACAACTTTTTATCCAGATCTTGCTCTGACATAACATTTAGTAACTGATGCTATGCAGAAAGACCTTGGCAGGATTGACGAGTGGGCCTGTGGAGACCTCATGAAGCTTGACAAGTCCAATTGCAAGGGCCTGCACATGGATTGGGAGCAAGGGATGGACAACAGCTCTAGGGTGAGATCTGGAGACACTGGTGGATGAAAAACTGGACATGACCTGGTAATGTGTGCTCACAGTCCAGAAAACCAACTGTACCCTGTGCTGTATGACGAAGCACAGTCAGCAGGCTGAGGGAGGTGATTCTCCCCCTCTACTCCAGTCTTGTGAGATCCCACCTGCAGCACTGTGTTCAGCTCTAGTGTCAGACCTGTAAAATCAGGTCCAGAGGAGAGGTCAGAGGGCTGAAACACCTCTCCTGTGAAGACAGGCTGAAAGAGCTGGGGTTGTTCAGCCTGGAGGAGAAGAAACTCCAGGGAGACTTTACTGACTTTCAATACTTAAAGAGAGGAGGCTTATGAGAAAGGGAGAATTTTTACTAAGGTCTGTAGTGACAAGAGACAATGGTTTCAAACTGAAAATAATATAGGTTTAAATTTGCCATAGAGAAGATTTTTTTTACAATGAGAATGGTGGAACACTGGCACAGGTTGCCCAGAGAAGCTGTGAGTGCTCCATCCCTGGAAGTGTTCAAGACCAGGCTGGAAGGAGTTTTGAGCAACCTGATCCTGTGGAAGATGCCCCTGCCCATGGAAGGGGCTTTGGACTAGATGATCTTTAGAGGTTCCTGCCAACCCTTACTGCATTCAGTTCTGGACAATTATTTTCCTTTGAGATCCACAAAAAGACACAATGACCCTGGACAGCTTCCATGAAGAAAACTGCTTATGCAAGGCTATCACACAAGAAGGATTATATATACTTTCTCTTAAAAAGAGCTTTTAAGAGAACCAGATGTCTTCTTATAAAGTGCCCCAATTACAAAACCCAAGGTTTCCATCTGGTTTTAGTATCCCCTCTCTGTCAAGACTGTTCTTTCTATGATCTTCAAACTACTTATCAAAGTTTTCTAACTGAGGAATCTCAGTCCAAACCCCTAGCTCTTGGTTAAAGTTTTATCCTAACAGAACTCTGATAAAATGTCAAGATTTTTATCTATACTGTTCATCTCACTTATGTTTCTCTGGGATTACCAGCTTGACTTCCTACAGGAGTTCAAAACAACTCCCCAGCATAATGAACAGGCAGGCACAAGCTTGTGCAAAATAGAGGGAAGAGACCTTCCAGATTTCTCCTTCCTCATCAGATTCTTTGAGTCAATGGCATTGACCAGAAACCTGTCACTTGCTTGGGTTCAGTACAAGCACAGAGCAGAAAAATGCTCAAGAAGCATTCCAGTGTTATGTAAGGCAAGAGACAACAGACCCTGCAAATAAAGCTTGCTAGCCACACCATCACAGAAGCTCTACCAGTCCCCTGTGGACTTATGTTGCATAGAAGCTCTGATTAGATTATCATAACGATCCAATTCAGGCCACAAAATCTATTATTCTTTCCAGAATCTGAACTAGCACATTATCAGAGATAATTTTGTAAACTGATGTCAACATTAGAGAAACTCGGATTACTATTCGATCAATACCCGGAACATTAAAATAAATTCCTTAGAGTCCTTACGTGTATCTAGTGCATCAGTAACAGACTGGAGTATTTGCAGAACTCAGGGTAAGCATTAAGTCCATATCTTTAGTCAAATGAAAGTCCTCTGAATTCCTGCTAAGTTTCTCTGGTCTAATTTACATTAGCTAACAGTTGCACTTAAAAATTTCACTGCTCTTAGTAATGAATCCAAGGAAAAAACAAGGATATATTGACACGATCAACCTCATCTAACCTTCTCCTACACAGAAGAAAATTTTTCAACAGCTTTTCAAAGATCTAGAAAATCTGCTTTGTAAAAAATATCAGCAAACATCTCAGCTGGCAAGACACCAGCTTTCCCTGTCTCATTGCTCTTATCAGCTAATTTAATGATGTAGTTTAATCTTGCTCTGGGTTTAATTCTAAGAGATATTAAATGTACACATCCATCTATAAGGGCCCTTTACCCTGGATAAAATGCTTCAATAACCTCTTTTGACTCACTCCATCACATCAGGCTTAGAAGTGAAATAAGGGTGAGACACTGCATAGTGCTGTCTTTTTGGCTAAAGCAACCACAAAGAAAAAAGTCAGGAAAGAAGAGTCACCTACTGAAAAGCAAATATACCAGTGAAAAAATGAGAAGCTACAGCTCCTTCCCCTTCTCATCAGTACACAGAGTAGTAAAAATTAGGCAACTAGTTACAATCTCACAACCTACTCTCAGCAAACTTCACTGGCACAGCATCTGAGTGTCTCTCCTAGCCCAGCACAAGCAGTAGCTCCCAGGCCCAATAGCTCTTCATCTAAAGAAGGACAAAGGCCAGCAAGCTGTGCTTTAAATCAAGCCATTAAATTAATCTCAGTTCATAAAAAAGTCTGTGTTGCTCTGGATACTTCTGCCTAACTGAATTATCTGGAGAATAAAAAAAACATTCTAGAAATTCTCCCAGTTGTCTTGCCCAAAAATATGCAGCCTGAAACATGTAACATTAGTGTATAACGAGTTCCTGATTCTGAACTGGTATCTATAGCTCCTCAACCTCAGTGAGTGCCAGAGTGGAAAACACTTCACAGTTAAACTACTTCTTCTCAGCTGACATGGTTAACTCTCTCACTCATTATACATTGGAGAAAAATGCTATGTAAAGTAATTACAGGATTTTAAAAGGTTTACTACACACCAATTTTCCAAACCAAAACCTCAAAGACATGTTTTTTCCTAAGATTTTACTATACTAAATAACAAGACTGTAAAAAGGACTTTGTTGGTTTGTGTGGCAACAGTTTGGTTCTGGGGGGCTGCAAAGGTGGGTTCTGTGAGAAGCTGCCTGAAGCTTCCATTATGTTCAACAGAACCAATGCCAACCAACTCTAAGATGGATCTGCTGCTGGCCAAGGCTGAGCCCATCAGCAATGGTGTTTGTGCCTCTGGGACAACGTATTGAAAAAGGTCAGGGTGAGGAGGAAATTCTGTGCAATTGCAGCCAGAGAGAGAAGACTTCCTTTACCCCTAAGCACAGCTTCCAAAATTTATGGAGGTGTTCTTTAAGGAAAGGAATATTTAAGTTTCCTTTAGTTTTTTCATTGATAGGCTACAGAACACAAGTGTTTGCACCGATCTAAAGGAGATGTCAGTTTTAAGGTGATATGTCAGCCAAACCAGGAGTATCTTCTTAAAATTGTATCTCTTCTGAACAATAACAATTGGTATGACAGATACAGCCAACAGAAGGCAACAGACACACAGCTGCTGCATTTGAAGTCAGGTATTGTGACAGAAAATAGTTCAGTAGTTCCTAAAATATGTGTCGTAGAGCATAGCACTCGACACTTTCAAGGGAAGGTTTGCCAAACCCATTCAAAACTAACAAAGTGTGAGTGAGAGGAAGTGAAGGGTTAGGCAGTCTTGACTTTCTAGCCTTACATACTCATTAAAAACCTATTTTTATCTGCATATATGCATATACATATATAGTCTTGAGGAAAACCTGTGGTGATCAATGTACTACTAACTTTAAGATTACTGCATGCTGGTAATATGTCCCATAATATATTTTCTAAATTCATATCAGCATCTTTTAAAAAAGCTGTAAAATAGGGTAGACAAAGCCTAAAGCCAGGAATAAAATCCAACCCAGATATGCCATGTAACTGTTAATTAAGAAACCTTAGGAAGGACAGGATTAAGATATTATTTAACACTATCATAGTACCTGTGATGTCCCAGTGCCAAATTATAAGCAGTAAAGAAATGTGGTCTTGTAAAAGGCTGACTGATCAAGGCTAGATCATTTTATCCTATGTCAAAAAGAAAACAGGCTGCTTTTTCAAAACAAAAGGAAAGGAGGAGCTGTAGCTCTGAGAACTCTCCAAGGCATATCAAGTAGAAGTTAATTAGCTGACTTACTTAGAACAGATAAGGAAAATCCCTATGGCTAAGCGTAATGTTAGGGACATCCTTTAGTATTGTATATCTTGTGCCTCTAATTCTAGAAAACACCTTTTTTTAATCATTAAATCTTGTCTAGTGGTAAAGTAGATTCTCAACAATCAGATGTCTACTACATGGATGCATTATTCAAGTGCAGACTGGCAGAAACAAGAAAAGGTTTGCTACTGACTCTACTTCTCCATTTCAAAAGCTGACTCAAGTTGTTAGGCTGAAGAGAGACATCTTTCTTAGAATATAGTAGTCTCTGCTATTTCAACAAGCAGTTTCAACTCAGGAAATTACCATCCTTGTTGGTTCTTATTATAAAAACCAAGCAAACAAACAAACAAACAAAAACCCAAACAAAAAACAAAACCAAAAACAAATGCCAAAACCCTCACAAAACAAGACCTCCCCAGTTTAGCAAGACACCTGACCTAAACTATTATAATCAAGTGAAATGCTTTATGACAGTAAAATCTTGAGTAGATTTCAAAGTCTTAAGAAAAGAGCTGTTTATCCTCTCTAAGGGTTCTTTATACTCAATGTGCTCACAGTCCTAAAAAAAACCCAACCAAAAACCAAAACAGTAAACAAGCTCTTACCAGTTTCTGAAGTGTGCAGCCAATACTGACAGCCTGAGCACTGGGACTGGAAAGCACTGCATTCAGGGGACCTGCCATTGGCATCTGCAGCAAGCTATGAATGCCTCCTATGTAAATTTTTGTATAAAAATTATAGCTAGATTTATTAATATGTTTGACATTTTCATGTCAGTTTTTAGTAGAGTTTGTTTTATTAAAATTCCTATTGCAACAAAAAACTGCATGTGTGTCCTTACCCTCTAACTATTTACAAGCAGAACTAAGCAGTAAAGCATTTCTAAAGCTCCTATTTCTTTGCTCAGATCACAGCTCAGTAACACAGAAAAACTGTCAGTAAGGCTCACAGTACTAGACCAAAAATTTTCTAGCTACATGACACAGACGATTGTCCAATTGAAGCTCATTCTAGTCTAAATTCAGTACCGAAGTATGCACAAGTTGAGGTTGCACCAGCAGGATTTTGGCAAGATCAGGTATAGTTTTGTCTTCCACAGCAGCCTTAGAAGCCAAGGGAGCTGACAGAAGTGTGGGCATGTGCCAAAACCCAAATTAGATCCAGTTCATCTTGCTGCATGGTCCAGTAGTCCACAGATGAGTACAAATGATTTTGAAGTCATAGCTTCTGTTTCCTCCAGGGGACAGATAGGCTTGTCTATTCCCACAGATATGCACTGTCCTCAAACTTTAATCAAGTTTGAAAAGCTTCAACAACAATGGTACAGGGAAAGAGGAAATCTGGACCACAGCATGGCACAGAATAGCAAAAATGGCTTTGTTTACAGTGTTTCAGCAATTCTGGACTGTTCCATTGTAACAGTCTCAGAAATGCAAATCAAAACAGTAAAGGTAGAAATATATCCACCTTACTATTTCAGAGGCTTTCAAATGGCAGAGCTGTTGGTTGGTTTTCAAAGTCCCTGGGGGTTTAAAAAAATGTAAGAGTTCAGACAAAAACCAACTGCTTCTGGTGAGGGCAATACCTGTGAATAAGCTTGAGAGTCTGATTTTTCAATGAGGCCAAAAACCGCTTCTCTCTCTCTGCACATGCAAACTTTGCAAGAATGATGAAATTTCCACTTGAAAAAATCACACTGTTTCTTGGCAGGACATAAAAGAAAAAAATATTCATACAAGATTGGTTTGGCTCCTGCAGGCCTCTTCTGGAGGGCAGGTCCAACAGAACTTCTCTGTTACCAGGGCAACAATGACACTTGGTTTGGACCACTTCTGTTCACACCTGAAAGATGCTCTGAGAGTGCATGAAACACAGAGTTTATAAAAAGTCACAGGGGTTAAATACAGACTTAAACTGAGCTCTTCATAGTCTGAAGTAGATCAGAATGTTCAAACATTTCTACCTCGTCAATGATGCATTGCATTAAATGTTGGTTGGCTGCACTCATTTTTTGAGGGGAAATAAAATATTTAATAGAAAAGCATAATAAACTATTTAATAACTCAGTCATCAACAGAAGTCACACAAACAGACTCCACACAACAGTCACGTTTAGATCAATGTGTTGCAAGAGAAATGTCCTTAACCTGACATGATTTGTTAGCAGGACTGTGGGGCTTTCCTACATTATTTTCATAAGCAGGAGACTGAGGAGCGTTTGTAGCTCTTCACTCTAATTTAAGGGGTTTAGATACCTGAAATGACATTTTGCACTATTTTTGCTTTGGCAGTTAACTAAAACTAAAATTGATCCTCAGTCCTATGTAAAAAACCACATCTCACTAACACAAACAGACAGCCCGGCACTCCACCCGTTACAGAGTGCTTTTGAAATACGATTCCTTATGACAGTGGTAGCTTTTAAAATGAGTTGCAATTTAGAGTGTATTTTAAGATATTTAAGTAAAACAGTTGGCATCTGACAACCAGTGAGACATGGGAGAAAAACACCTGTTAAAGATGGTCCTGACATATAAGGAGGTCCTCAGTATTTTCATCATCTCCATCAAGGCTCATTCCTGGACAAAAGAATCTATCAGTGCATGGATTTTCCCATACATGTGGTTGTCCTAGCAGACAAGGCCATCACTGTGCATACTTCTATTCTAGAGCACCTGGATTAAAACTTTGTTCAGGGTTTGCAAAGCACCAGACAAAGTCACAGGTCTGGTTTGTGAATAGGATCCATAGATCCTACTCAACGTGAATTAGTATCTTTTTAAGCTGGGTGAAAACTTCTTTGTAAATATGGGAAAATGTAGATAAACTATCACTCTCTGCCTAACTGCACTTTTTAAAATCCTACTAATGCTGTGCCATATGTCTAGTACAGTATGTAGTAACCTAGAATTAATGAGAAAATATTTGAGGATCTTTTTGGTAGCACCTGCTGCAGTTAAGTTTTAGAACTCTGCTGAAGATTCATTATGTTTCCATAAAGTGTGTTTTCATATAGGAATTTTCAGACTGGAGAAAAAACTTAAAAATTATACACCACTATTTTCTTCCACCAGTGAGTGCACAGCATCATAGAACCACAAAATGCTAAGGGGCTGGAATGAACCTTAAGGATCATCTAGTCCCAATCCCACCTTCCATGGGCAGGGACAGCTCCGACTAGACCAGGTTGCTCAAGGCCTTATTCAATCTGGCCTTGAACAATGCCAGGGATGGGACATCCACAAGCTCCCTGGGCAACCTGTTTCAGTGTCTCATCACCTGCACAATAAAGAATTTCTTCCTAATATCTAACATAAATTTCCTCTCTTTAAATATGTAACCCATTGCATTGTCACTTGTATAGGACATACTTGTATATATTTATAGTGTGTCCAATTTATCAAGCTATTATTACACATTAAATCAATAAGATAAATATTTAAATAATTATCTTATAAGATAACATTTTAAGACCACCTGTTTATGAATAGAGAAGGGCTGGTGGAAGATGTGGTGGTTGGAGGCCATCTTGGGCACAGCAACCATGAAATGACAGTTTTTGATTCTTGGTGAAGTAAGGAAAGGGGTCAACAAAACCTTTGCCTTGGACTTCCAGAGGCAGGACCCTGGCCTGTTCAGGACACTGGTTCAGAGACTCCCTTTGGAAACATTCCTTAATAACAAAGGGGTCCAGGAAACTGGACACAGCTAGACAAGGAAAACTTAAAAGGCACAGGAGCAGGCCATCCCTATGTGCTGAAAGAAAGCCAGCCTGGATGAACAGGGAGTTCTCACTGCAACTCAGAGGAAAAAAAGAGGGGTTTTGATCTTTAGAAGAAGGTGCATTCTTTACTTAAAAACTGGATGGATGGCCAAGCCCAGAGAGTGGTGGTGAATGGTGCTACATCCAGTTGGCAGCTGGTCACCAGTGCTGTGGTCCAGTCCTGTTTAATGATCTGGAAGAGGGCAGCAAATGCACACTCAGTTTAGAGATGACATTAAGTTGGGTGGGAGTGTTTATCTGCTGGAGGGCAGGAAGGCTCTACAGAGGGAACTGGATAGGCTCTATTAATGGTATGAGGACAATTATATGAGGTTCAACAAGGTGAAGTTCCAGATCCTACACCTGGGTCACAACAACCCCAGGCAGTGCTACAGGCTGGGGGAAGAGTGGCTGGAAAGAGGCCCAGTGGAAATAGACCTGGAAGTGCTGGTCAACAGCGGTTGAACACGAACCAGCATGTGCCAAGGTGGCCAAGAAGGCCAATGGCATCTTGGGAGATGGCTGTCCCTTTGCACTCAGCACTGATGAGGCTGTACCTCAAATGCTGTGTCCAGTTCTGGGCCACTCAGTACATGAAAGACATTGAGGTGCTGGAGCGTGTCCAGAGATGGCAACAGAGCTGGTAAAGAGTCTAGAGAGTAAGTCATATAGTGGCTGAGGGAAGTGGGAGTGTTTAGTCTCGAGAAGAGGATGTAGCGAGGTGGGGCTTGGCCTCTTCTCACAGGCAACCAGTGACAGGATGAGAAGAAAGTGCCTCAAACTGCACCAGGGAACATTCAGGTTGGGCATCAGGAAGAATTTTTTTCACTGAAAGGGTTGTCAAGCTTTGGAACAGGCTATCCAGGCAGGTGATGGAGTTATGATCCCTGGAATTGTTCAAGAAATGACCGGACATGGCACTTGGTGCTAAGGTTTAGTTGATGTGGTAGTTTTCAGTCAAAGATTGGACCTGATCTTTGAAGTCTTTTCCAACCTTAATGATTCCATATTTTCAAGTAGTACCCAGAGGTGTCACTGAATACGTGACAAAATTAAACACATGAAAGTCAGGACTGTAACTTTTGAGCAGGTATAAATTAATTCCAGTGCTAAACTTCCCTAGATAAGGCAAATAGTCTAAAAATCATGAGATTTAATAATTATTTACTCTCTGCTTTTATTTGTCATTTGCTTCTCAAATGACTGAGATTTCCATTTTCAAGTTCCTTCATAAGCATCATGGACAACAACTGCCTTTATAAATACTGTAATTGAATATTATATTTCCCTCTAAACACATGACTGCAAGGTTGTGACTGTACACTGGGAGAAAGTTCAGTATACACTGACATACTCTCCAAAGCATAAAAACTGGTTATGCAAAGGCTGTTACTGCCTTAATGTGCATGAGATTATAATAGCCAAATATTACACAGATAGGAGAGGAACATAAAGTAATAGCAAGCATAAACAGAAAATATATTTGCATTGAATGAATGAATCCAGAATGTGTACATCTATGCGTAAACCCCACCCCAAAAGTAGCTTAGTCTAGTGCTTTTGCATTATATTTACATCAAATGTTTGTAAGAACAAAAACCTTCTTTCACATCTCAATAAACAGAATTAAAGCAGAAGTCTAAGTCAGTCTCTCCAAAATGAGTGGGGCAACAGTGACAGAGCATCCAGTATATCACTATTATGTTCTGACATTTCCCTCTCATTATTTCTTGTTGCTTATGCCTGTACCTGTGTGTGTGCAGACAAACGACAAACAAGAGTGGAACTTGAGAGTTTTTTAAATGCTTGGAAACTGTGGATGTTTCTCCCTTATCTGAAGGGCAAGGAGTTGTTGTCCAAGCATAAGGGAGGCAGTACACCTGTACCTGGATGCCAGGTTGAGCTGTTTCCTGTAGGAGCTGGTCTAGTGAGGGTCCTTCCTAAGTCCAGTTACAGGCTAATCCTCATATATATTCCTGGAGGAAGTCCCACTAATCACCAATAATCCCTATGCCAGTGACTACAAAGGGTGTTCACTGGATGTCAGGATCCCAAAGCGAGAAGAGTTAACAATGCCTATGCATAGGTGATGGTCTTACATAAGCTTGGTGCAGCTCTGTGAGAGCTTCCTGGGGTTCCAGAAAAGCAAAAGGACAGAGGGGGTCTGTGGCTACCCCAGGGTATCACCTGCTACAGTTCATAGCTTAGGTGTGGTACTAAACCTGGATCGCCTTTCATAAACATGCAAGGCTATGTAACAGAACTGGTAATTGCAGGAGTGAAGTATCTCATTATGTTACTCTGTACCTCTCAACATCCTTTACACAAAGTAGATTCCTTCTATTTTACAAGTAGTGAGAGACACACAAAGCCTCCAGGATTTGCCCAAGGTCACAGAGATCAGTGCTAGAGTAGTCAAATCACAGCACTTCACTAGAGGTTATTTGCTGTGTTCGTACAATTCTGCATTTGTGGTTTCTCTCCAATTCTATTTGCAACACACTAAAGTGACAAAGATCGGATTAAGAATTCTTAAATTAGGAGTGGAGAGAATGCTTTTTAAAGGTATATTGGGAATAAAGGTTAAAGAAAAGAGAAATTTAGAGAGCTACTGACAGAAATAAATTTCTTCACACATTTCTCCTGTGCTCACTTTTCTCCTGTATAAATCTCCTCTTGAAATGAGGTGCTCATTTTTCCAAGTTTTTTTATACTGCAAAAATACAAAGGTAAACTGAGATCTTCCCTGGCCTAAGGGATATTTATATTTATTTAGTTTTTGATCTGACAGATACAGTCTATCACCTGGCTCTATAGGATAAATATGCTATTTAAAAATACAATGAAACAAGTATTCAGTGGCAGTCTGAAGGACTCAGAGCTACAACGAATAACTGGTTAGTTCAAAATATATAAAGAGTCTTAGTATCAAGAATGAGAACCCAAGACTCCTCAAGCAAAGATAAATGCTTTAATCAGCTGGCCAGTGGGTCTTGTGGTGTCCTTTGCCCCATGAATCCTCAATTGCAGGCAAGTTAGAATTTTAAAGGATAAAGGGGAAAGGCTCCTCTACACCCAGAAAGGGACATATGGGCTTGAGCCATTCAGGCAGAGGAATGATTTCACACTTTATATAGGTGAAAACTCTAACCACAAGGTTCTGCGGAATAAAGATAAACTCTCCCTCTCTACTCTTCTACCATTCCATCTGAAGCACAGCTGTGTATTTTTCTCAGTGAGATTTGACAAATGCTTGCTAAGTACACAGTTGCAGCATCTACTAGAACACTTTACTGGGACCTGGACACTTTCTCCTTACACAGACTAAGATTAAAAATCAAGATAATAAAGTCATGTATATATCCTGAGTTTTAGGCTGTAGCTGAGCCAAGATTCCTAGGACCTTAATTTACATGACTAAATTCTTGACAGCTTCAGCTTTAATCAGCTGAATCCTGGTTTTCGATTAAATTAAAGTTTTCCATTGCCTCATATATCATTGAATCCTTTGTCTACCACACTGGCCAAACACTGTGAATGCAGAAGAGAATAAAGCAGATCTTGAAAAGAGCTTGGTGAGAATATAAGGCAGTCAATACATCTTCATGTGGCTTTCATACTAAGTGTGGTATTTTTTGTAAGCATTTCTCTGAATAAAAAGTGAGTTGTTTTAAAAATGGTAATTCTTATGACCTAAGAATTGATACAAATAACACAGAAGATTAGCAAAGAACAGTGAGAGTAACAGCACAGATCATCATCTGGTACAACAGCCAGATGGAGATTCTGTTTGGCAACTGAAGGAAAGCAGTTTCCTACACAGAACTTGCACAAACTTGGAGACAGCGAAACAATGAACAATTTGTATTAACAGCTGTTAGGAATAATGATGAGAACTTTTACAATGTAATTGTGGGGAAAAAATGAAAGGCCTATGTGACAGATTTGACAAGAATAGTGTTTCAAATCCAGAAAACAGCTAATGAGAGTATTTAGTAATTACCAACATTCAAGAGAAAAAACAAAAAACAAAGTTAAAAAAACAACCTGGAGAGAAACACCTTTCTTCATAAAACCAGAACCAAGAAATGGAGCAGAGTGGTTGGTTACTGCGGAGGGGTCATGCCTTGTAGTAAGTGGGACCTTTCTGCAATCAGCATGTAACACTGTAGGCATCAGAGATTCCCAGTCAGAGAAATGTTTGGGACATTTGATTCTATCATTTAGGATTGAGGCTTGAATTGCACCTGATCTTAGAGAAATGATTGCAAACAGTAAAGGTAAGTGATCTGACAGGGAAAATGTTAAAACAGCAACAGTCAGAACAAGTACTGAAGCCAAAGATAAAAGGAAAATAAGAAGCAGAACCAATACAAAGGCATTCAGGTCCAGGATACAAGGCAGGGGGGTGGTGTTGGAGGAGGTTAAAGAAAGGCAAATATGTCACATGCTGAAAATCACTATCTTCTAATTTTGAAAAATACAACCATTTATAGAAGAAAGAAAAGCAATGTATGCAATCATTGAAGACATAGAGATTTCCAATTAAACAGAGTTACACAATGTGACTTTAGCAAATCCCAGGACCATCAATGCGTGGACACTACAGGAAAGAACTGCCAACAATTCAATCACCGTGTTGGCAGATATGCTGTTGGGTCAATGGCTAATTCTGTTCCAGCAGGATTGAATAGCCAGATGCAAAGTTATCCCTACAACACTGACAAGGCAGAAACAGCAGACCATAATACTTGTGAGCAAGCGCTGCCAATAGAAAATAAAGCCATGTCGAGGCCAAGAGGCAAAGACAAAATGTCAGTAGGAGATTCGCAAAAAACTAAAGTGCTGCATAAAACTCACAGCAGCTGACATGCAGGAGAACCAACCAGTTATGGATTTAATCACAGTAAAACATTAGGAAAATTAATGTGATGCAGGAGGGAGAACCAAAGGGTTTATGTTGCATTGCATTGAAATAAAATTTTTTAAAAAATGTATTTTGAGGTAATGAACTGAAAACCAGCAATCTAGGGCTAGAAACAACCATACCATATATCCCAGGAAGTTAGTTAAACACAGAACTTCTGGGAGTCATTGGAAAATACTATAGAATTAAGATTTTAAATGGCAAAATAAAAACCCAAAACAAAACAAAAAGCAAAAAACCCCTCACACTTACCAACACTGAGGACTTCGACTTGAATCCACTTTCTACAACACTGCATGGGGAACTATTAGCTCATAGGTTACTGTTCTAGTTTCCCTAATCTGGGAGATTTGGAGACTAAACAGCAAAGGCAAGAGGGGAAAATATGGACTCCCTGCTCAAGAGCATTGAAACATTGCACTTATCTCCTTCCAACAGACAGAAAGTCAGGATTCTGCTTGGTCTCTTCAGAATAGACAATTGCAGCTTAGAAGAAAAATTACCATCAAGTCGAGAAAGCAGCTGAAAGAAGGTCAAACCAGGGAAGCATCCTACTGAAGCAAAGAAGCCAAGAACACAGAGCCATTGCAAACAGACAATCTGCTTCCAGCTCTGAAACAGTCACACAAAGGAAACAAGGTAAACTGTAGTATAAAACACATTGTACTACACAGCTATGGACTTGGAGAAGTGGAGTGGGGAGAGAACAGTGGAGAAGGTAACTGGAGTAAATACAAAAAAGGGGACAAAAAGGGGTGATCAGGGCAAGAAAGAGGCTTCTGCTTGCATTATGTAGAGGGGGCAGAATCCAGGCTTAAGGGTCACTACAGTGCCAGCCAGAAACAAAGTCCTCTACCACACCAAGGAAAGGACTGATCAGTGTTCACAAGAGCACAAGGTCACATCCAAAAGCATACTATAAATTGGCAAACACAAGAACTATATAGGACACCGCATAGGACTTGGATGATGGTGCACAGGTAGCAGCAGGAAAGCTTCAGAGAAGCAGCAGAAATTTCATCTCTTCAGGGACTACAGTATGGAGTGAATACCAGCCCAAATTATCACATCAGAGTAAAAAAGTTCCCTTAGCCCATGGCTGTTTTACTTTCAGGACTCCCAAATCCTCTCAGGTTATTTCCCAGCAAGTGAAATGATTTGCACTCATGTAAAGTGAGAGAAAATCACAACAATTCTGATGTGGCAGAGGGCTATTGCTCCTTGCCCAGGCTGTTAATGACTGCCTC
>JAWWEV010000083.1:6346755-6364554 GCA_035583235.1 Hafferia zeledoni | reverse complement strand
AAAGTGAGAGAAAATCACAACAATTCTGATGTGGCAGAGGGCTATTGCTCCTTGCCCAGGCTGTTAATGACTGCCTCGAGCACAAAGTATTAGAGAGGCAGGCTGGAAACGATAGCAAGTCAAATGATCAGCCAAACATGGTCAAATTGCACTGAAATAGCATAGTTTGATAGATGTATACATTAATAAATATTAATATAAATTCTTACTATTTGAAATTCTTTCAATTCATTTTGCATCTATTGATTTTTCACAAATGTGCAAATATCAGCAAGGTTCAGCTGGCAAGTCTCTTCCTGGGGCTCTGGAACTTTGTGCTCACCTTCCAGGCAAGAGCTGATATTTTCTGCAATATAGCTTAAAGCTTTATTTATTTGTTTGTTTTTAAATTCAAGTGCAGCATCACGTTTACAATGAGTTTTTCTTGCCTGGAATGAAATTGCCATCTCTTCATATCACCTGGACAGAGTGAGTTTAAACATCTTTTCCTCTGCAGCTCCTGTGCCCTGGAACCACTTTGTGTGCATTGCTATATCCTTGGGCTTCTACACACCACCCAAACTCCCTCAAGGAGCCATTACTGGAACTCTTGCCCTCCTGCTGCTCCCAAATGCCAGTAACATCCACAGTTATGCTGTGCTCACAGCTACTCTCCTAAAAATATAATAGGGCGTATTTCTGTGGTATCATCCCCTTCCCCATTTCTGTATTTCATCCACTTTTTGTCTCCTGTTGTCAATCAGGAACATCCTGTAGAATCTGTCTACCACACTTGGCCACTCTTCCATAAGCAAAGCCCACAGGTTCTCCTGGAGTATAAATAAGCACATAAACCATCAATTCTCAAAACTCACCAGGACACATTATTCTTCTCTTGCCTGCAGCTCTTAATTTGCTTCTGTCTTTGCCATTACTTATGATTAAAAGCCCTGACTCCGTTATTTAACTCCGTGAAGCATGCAGCTTGTATGAGATGGCATACAACGCAGGCTGAATCTTACAATTTGAAACACTTCATTATATTAGGAAAAAAAAAGAGGCTTATGATTAATTTTGATTTCAAGCCACAAAACAAAACAGTTTAAAGTCATTTTAAATATGTTTCTCACAGTAGGAAATAGAATAAACCAACAAAACAAACTAAACATTATAATCAACCCAATTATTACCTTCTATTAGCCAAGTGCTTAAGGGATGAAAAACACCAGCATTTTAACCCAAGTGAAGCATTACAGAGACATTATGCTGGGGAATGGTTTCCTCGCTACCTTCAGGTTGATTCTCAGAAAAGATTTGCCGTTCCTTTAAAGGCATTCAGGTAATTGGTCTTCTAGATGTGCAAGCAATAAATTAAATCTTAGGACTAACTTCAGGTTCAGTGGTCTTCATGTCTCTCATGAAAGAGCACCAGCAAGAAATATGAGGGATGCTGTATAATAGTTTACTAATAAAAAGCCCCACGCACATACACTAATTAAAATGCACTACATCAAAATCTGGCAACAGCATCAGAAGAGTGAAGAGGAGCAGCATCCACAAGAAGGATCCATCGAGCAAACACATAACCAGCCGACCTTACATCATCCTGTTTGGCACCGTGCACAGCTCCAGATCACTGTCTGCGAATAAACTGACTCCCTCTCCTCCTTGCCATTTAGAGGAGCACACTGGCCAAGATTTGAGTCTTTTCCTTCCCCAATGAAAGGCACACTGGGCAAGGCGAGGTGCCTGGGAGGTCTCAGCCCGAGCAATAACAGGCACTGGCCGCTCTCCCTCAGTGCTCAGCATCGGGAACATAGGGCAGTTCTGTTGAACACCTGAAGGGACTTGCCCTCATCTGTGGGGCTTTCCCACTCCCTTCACATCTCCCCAGGCTGTTCCCAGTGGGCAGTGGTGTGAGTCTTGCTGGCTGCACCACAGGGCTGGGGCAGCTCTTGTCCACCCCCTGCCACTGCTTTCCTCTGACTCCACTTTCCCACCCGATGGGAACTGGGAACTGGAGAGTGATACACTACTGAGAAATACAATTTCAATAGTAATTTGTGGGTTGCTGAAACACTGAAACTTCATCATAGAGATGAATTTATCCTTCTGTTTTACAATGTGCACTCTGGCTGCTGTATTTAAAAGCAGCTCGGGTTGGCATAACTCACCCCCTCCCCAGCTCATTGAGGCGGCTCCTCACAGCAAGCAGCCTCAGCTGCCCTGGCACACAGAAGGAGCTGGAGGGGGGAAACCTGCTTCATAGGCAAATGCATGGGAGGATTTTCCCCTGGGTGGGCAAAGTAGCAAGAGGTGGGACATGCCCAGGCTCAGGAGGGCTGCAGGGAGCTAGGGCGAGCAGACAGGGAGGTTCATGGCTGGGGTGCAAGGGCAGGACACCTGCCAGCTGCCTGAAAGGTATGGAGGCCAAGGAGGAGGAGTAGGAGAAGGTGGTGGTCACCTTCCACTGAGCTGAAATCATTACTGACATTGTGTCAAAGCTGGCAGACAGGGAAGAAAAATCCCTCTTCCCAGTCAGATCAAGGCTCACCCTACTACAGGCCCCTAGTACAGCTGAAGGCTCTGATGGATCTTGTTCTTGCACCCCAAGTTTTCTCATCAGCCTCCCATTGCCTTCCTCAGGGCTCAATCAATCACCAAAACAAAACCCACCATTATTCTTAGGGCTGTTCTGTGCAGGGCAGGAGTTGGATTCTGATGATCCTTGTGGGTACCTTCCAACTCAGAATATTCAGTGATTATCCCCATTCAAGGAAACCATCCTTCTTTCCCCAGCCCTCTGTGGCAGTGAAAATGGCTGCTCCAGTCACAGGCATGTCAAGGCATGGCTGCCTCAAACCCTCATCCCAACCAATGCAGCAACAATGCTCAGCTCTTATTTCTCCTCTCTGTTTTTTGAGACAACCCATCTTTCACAAGCCTCTAGTGGTTCATCATTTGGTTGTGATAATGAACTGACAGTATTTATGCTGGTGCCAAGCCTACCATCAATGACAGAAGCTCCCTGGACAGTCCTTTTGACTCAGCCAAGTAAGCCATTTTATTTATGTCACACATATACACTTGAATATTTAACGCTGTATTCAAATGGGACAACAAATCACTACTCCATAGTGATGTGTCTGGGGAGAGGAAACTCAAAAACCCTCTACCTTTGCTTCCAAAACATAAATTTGGAGAAGGAGGAGGAAAAGTTGGTCATGAGACTGAATAAAACTCAGCTGAACACATTGACCATGATCCTTATCTCTGAAAAACAATTACTATTACAGATCAAATTAATTATTGCAGTGTGTTAGAACTAATCAAGTAGAAGGGGAGAATGGTAGCACAGGTGATTTTTGATCAAATTTGAATTTATTTGTCTAATTTAGGAATAAAAATTTGATTTAAACTGCTTAATTTTCAAAATCTATCATTATATATTGGAATTTGCAGTAAATTGATAGTGATTGATTGTCCAAGTTTGGGATTATGGCACTAGTCTAAACATACCAAAGAGATACAGAATAGTTTAAAAAGGCCCTCTGATGCATCAGATCACATTGCATTTTTCCTTTGGAGTAATGAACAAATAGGTTTAAAATTTTCATTGAATCATCATAGAATGTTTTGGGTTCGAAGAGACAGTAAAGATCGTCTGGTTCCAGCCCCCTATCACAGGCAGGAACACTTCCCACTAAACCAGGTTGCTCAAGGCACCATCCAGCTAGCCTTCAACACTTTCAGGGATGGGGCCACCACAACTTCTCTGGGAAACCTGTGCCATTGCCTTACAGTACAGAATTTCTTCCTAATACCTGCACTTTCATTTTGATGCTGTTACTCCTTGTCCAATCAGTACAAGCCCTTATAAAAAGTCCCCCTCCATCTCTTTTGTAGCACCTTCAGGTACTGGGAGGTACTGGAAGATATCCCTGAAGCTTTCTCTTCTCCAGGGTGAACAACCCCACCTCTCTCAGCCCTTCTCCATAGGAGAGATGCTTTATTCCACTGAGCATCAACATGATGTTCCTCTGGACTCATTTCAAAAGCTCCATGTAGTTATGTTGAGAGCATCAGAGCTGGATGCAGAACTTCAGATGGGGTCTCACAACAATGGAGCAGAAGGGCAGAATCCCCTTCCTCAACCTGCTGGCCAATATGCTTTGGATGCAGCCCAGGACACAGCTGGGTGCCTGGGCTGCAAGTGCACATTGCCAGGTCAAGTTAAGCTTCTCATTAAACGATCATCCCACCTAAAGCACAACACAGTATGCAGCATGATTTATAGCATAAAAGTCCTTCGGACTTCATGTTCACCAAGTAACCCCAGCAGTTTGTTGCACACAGGACCAGAGAGTTACAAGAACCTTTCAGGAACAGATTTACAGAGAACTCAGGAAGCATCAAGAATGCTCACCCCTACTGGACCTGGATTTCTTGCCTCTGAGGAAGCACCACTGATCAATAGTAAGCATTCACAACAGGACCAAGAGGATGCTTTTATGGTTATGATTGAATGTAGGCCTTTACTGCCAAAATGTGTTAAAAAATATTTTCATGGAGTAGATTTCTGTGTTTTGCACTAAGGCCATATATCAGTAAATGAGCTCTCAGAATAAACATTTGATGCTGGCAGATTAATTATCCATGAATAAATTAGCCCAAATTTATGGCCCTGGCATCACATGTGAGATTAGGCATCCACACAGTGTTGACAGGCTCATCAGAATTGCCTTGACAGTTTAAGTAATATCTTTTGTCAAATTTTGCACCTTTGCTCCTAACCCTCTTTCCCTGAAGTCAGCAAGAAAATCCTATCATGAATGCAAACATTTTGCTTTGCTAGGGATTTTTCTTCAATATTTTTTTTATTTCTATTTGCGTTCATTTATAATTGCTCCTTTTGTTTTGCTTTTACAACACAATTTTTCTTCCTGGAATTGGTTTGTCCCAGTTACAAAACAGTAAAAAGTTTGAAAATGTTTGTATTTTTCTCCATAATCAATATTTAATTATTTTTGCCTCAGGTATTTACTTTGTGATGAGAGTCTAAAAATGAAGCCTGTAAAGACTCCATCAAATGTATTTTTCTTTTCCTTTCCCAAAATCATTAGAAATATGAGGTTCCCACCCCACAGTCCACACCAAGAACTCAGACTACTAAGACATTGTGGATCTTGCCCCCTTTGGCATTTAATCTGCACAGGGATGTCACCCCAGTTCTACCTGGGAAAATCTGAGTGATACCCAAGGTTCAAGAAAGCAATCTCGCAACTTTAAATCAATTTCAAAATTCCTGGCAGTTTTTTACTAGTAGTTACAACATGCAGTAACAGAAATGCTGCACAGCTCTGAAAACAGTGGAAGTGTAAAGCCTAGCACAGAACTTCACAGACCTTACTCAAAGGAATTCCTTGGATATACTTTTAATAAGTTAAGCACATATATGATTTTACCAGATACTGTTTATTTGTTCTTATTTGTTCTAGGAGGTCAGTTGTTTACCAAGCACATTATTTATGTCTTGTGTCACCACTCCATGAATTCTTCATGCAGACTAATAATTTAGGTACCAATGTGTACTATTAACAACCATTTCTTGAACATCCATTGCTTATTCTCTGCCACACTGGTTTGTTTTCCTTTCCCTTAGAGACAGGAGTAGCTTATTGTTCATGGTACGGAGAGATTTCCATCAAGAGATTTCAAAATGACCAAGTTTCAATATATTCTTGCTGTCTCATTTGTTAGTCTGTGTGATTTACAGTAAGTCTATTGTTTTACAGTCACAAGTTCCTGTCAAGCTGTAGTCTCTCATGTTCTTAATCAATGCAGCTTGTGTTGACTCTTCATGAGAGTCAACTATTACCAGAAAGTGGATTATTATCCATAAATAAAGTTTCAGCTCTTGATTACTGACCAAATTATTCCACTAGACACATGTAACTCAGAGGAACTGGATAAAGTAGTAGAACTGTTGAATCTACAAGTTCAAACTATATTTTCTTGCAATACCCCAGGCATGGTGTGGTGTGTCTGTGTGCTAATAATCATTGCACTCTGTTATGGGAACCTTTGCATAATTTTATTCTGGTGATCTGATTACATCAGGAAGGAGATTAATTAATATTTCTTTATAAAAAGTTCTAATTTGGGGGGTATGTAGACAGCTTCTTTTTCCAACTTGCCTAAGAAAATTCATGGAGTAGGGATTTTCCCTGGCATGATTTTCATTGGCATGATGATTTTGTAGTTGTAGAGGTAAAACAAAGACAATCATGATTTGCCCAATATGTACTGGTTAAAAAGAAGTACCACCAATAAAAATGAAAAATAACTCTTCAAGCACCTTCCTCAGCACAGACTTTTTCTAAGCATGTTCTCAGAGTAAAATATAAATGTAAAAGTAATTTAGTCAGTTACAATCCCCTGCAATTATTGTGTAATGTTTATCCAAACCCCAAACTCCATAATTAACAATAAATTTACACGTACGTTGTCCCTGAATTTGCCTAGAGAAACAATATAGTTTAATAAGGGATTAGTGTTCTAAGTTTGCTAATCAAATGTTTCCTTCTTTCTCAATATACTCCTCTGAAAGATAAGCTTCATAATAACAAAGAGGTTTATCACAGAGAGATCCATTTCATTAAAAGACTGAATATGTGACCATTGCATTTGCTTTTCAGATATAATTTCTTATACAGAGATGCTGAAATATAACCCCAGACCAATGCACTTCAGAAAGGCATCTGTACAGAGTAACACTGAATACTTCTATATCAGAAGATCCAGAAAATAAAAAACCCCTTGTGCTAAATACGTATCAGAAGCTGCTTTAAACAGTGAGGTGACATGTAAGTAGTGGTATTATCAATTTGCTTCCAGGTTGCAATAGGGAGGGAGAATGAAAGCTCACATCAGTTAAAATTTGTCTCACATTTCAAAGATTTAAAGTGATAATTGCAGGGGGGTTTATTGCTAAGTGATCCATTATTTGGAAATAATATCACCAAGCGAGATGGATCCTTTGTGGTGACAGTCAGTGGCACAAAACTACTTTGCACTTAAGTTAACGAAGGAACCCTGTCCAATTAAATACAGCCCTAATTGTTAATTTTTATAATTTTTACTATACCCACATCTATGAGGTCTCACTAACCTCATGATTTCACTGACATTTTATAGAAAAGAATGAGAAACTGTCCCTTCTCACACAATAGAGTTTTCTTACGTACAGCTGTATGTGGGCCAATATCAATATGCATTTTATTATCTGCATTGGAGCCCTGAGGCAATAAATACTACTGCTATACACCCGTCTAATAACCCATTTTTATCCCTCTGCCACTGCGTGGGAGCAGAGATAGAGAGGTTAGTGATGATGTCTTGCTTTTTTCCTGAAGTGTTGATTTAAATTGGAATGAACCAACCAACATTTTCTGGGCTGGTGACTGAACGCCACACTTAGCACACTCTCCCTTGCACTAACAGAGCTTCTCAATTAGAGCTTAAGTGCTATGATCCAGGCATGGGCATGGGGCAGTGGGTGGATGTTGGGAATCACATGCTGCCCCAGAAGGAAGCAAATATGGCAGGCAAGGAATTATCCTCCAGATCACTGGGAGAGCTGTCAGAACTGAGATTCAGGCTTAGGATTTCTTGCTTTGCAATCTCATCCTTGAATCGACTCTGATCCTAAGGAAAGTTTTATGGCACATGTTGTCAGCAGGACTGCAGAAGGTGTCATGACAGTCTGAATTAAAACCGAATGCTGTAATTTTCGATTTTGACCCCCTATAGAGAGGATGCTGCCCATGAAATTACATGCAATTAATACTGTCAACATTAGCAGCATCTTTACATTCCATAGAATCCCTGCAACACGTAGTGAAATCTGAAATGACAGAAATAACTACTGCAGTGAACAAGGAGCAGAACCCTCTTTTATCAGCAAGTCAATGGCAATTCTCCTTGAGAGTTTCTTCATATTACCAGATGGGGAAGTGGATCAGAGAAAGATAGGGACTGTAATGAGACATCCAGTGAAGACAGCTTCTCTCTGCTCTGATCTATAAACTGAGAAGAGGATTGTTTATCCACTGTTTATCCTCCCAGTGCCTCCCTTCCAGAAAAGAGCACCAGAAAAAGCTGCAGAGACTCTTTCAGAGACCCCAGAAAACAGAAACAATTGTAGGAGCAAATACATGAGGAGCCATAGGCAGTTCACAGAAACACTCACTGTGCTGCCTGGATTTCCGCCACTGTGTACTAACACACCATGTGTTCAAGCTCTCTCCAAATCTGACCTTCTGCCCCTAGGCTTCACTTCACACCTGCTTAATTGCTCTGCTTTTAGCTGAGTCCCAGCTGAACAAGCAGAACCACTGTAAAATGTCCCAGAAGCTGTTATGAAAGTGCACTGCCCAGCTCTGTGCACATAAGACTGTCTCAATGCTTGTATGAAGTCTAAAATGTGGACTCCTGACTTTTTCCCTGCAAAGCTACCTCACACTAACCACACAATTTTAGAGTAAGAGCTGCCTATTCTCTGTGTCTGTAGTGTCTAAGATACCAGGCAGCTCTCCTTGGTTACTTGGTAATAAATGCAACTTTATTACTTGCTAATAAATGAAACTGATAATAATGAAGTTCTTCCCCAGAGACAAAATATCTGTTAAATCTACTCAGGGAAAAAATGAACAAGCTCATTTAAATATCTTTGTAAATAGAAAGACCTCCTTAATCAGCATGAAGCTTAAATGAGGTACTTGCTTAGCAGGAACACCTACACAGGAACTGATTTTCAGCAAATTGTTCGAGGTGGCACTCTACTCTGGATAATTTTCAAAGTGATTACTCCATCATGCTGGAGGTTGAGGAGTAGGACATTACAGGTATTAACAGGTACCTGTGTCCTCTACAAGCTGTGACATTCAGATCAATTTTCACACAGTATCCCATCTCCCTGACAGCTGTATTTCAGCTTCAAAGCCAGCCCATTTAAGTATTCAGCTGCATGGAAAAATTAACTTCTGTGGCTACAAAGCAGAAAAAAAATACACGTCTACAGATAAATTGATACTGTTCCAGCACATGCATTTTAATCTTAGATAAAATCGTATTTATTCTGAAATAATATTTATTCAGAAATTAAGATCTATATAGCAATGGAAGTACATTTAATCTTTTATAGTTACATTGCTTTTCATTTGCAGAAAATGAAAGTTCTTGCAGCATTATTACCCTGCCTTGCTACAGTGATTGATTAACCATTAATATGTGTGTGTCAGCATTCACCCTGGTTGGTTCCAAGGTAGAGACACTGCTCACTAATTTGCAGCTTCTGCTTGTTTTGTGTTCTTCTGCTGAACGCCCTTTTGTCTCAGAAACAGGCAGGAATTTGAGGCAGTCAGTGCACACACAGCTATGCAGGCTGTTGTCACACTGCACCATCCATACCATGTGGGCTACTGTCAACTGAACCAGTTCATCAGGGTACATTACCACTGTTAATTTTGCCTTGCAAGCACAACTAATAGCTCATTAATCAAGTAAAAGTACAGTTAGAGAAACCAAATCATCTTTAAACCCAGAAGGTTCCCATCTCCCTTTAAGTCATGTTTAAGGCTTATCTAACACTACGTTAATACTGAATGGAAAGGTTCTTTCTCCAGACTCTTTGCTGTATGTGCCTACTTGGTCCAGATATTATATTGTGGCTCAGTACACCAGAAAAGCTCGTTCAACCAGTCAGACTCAGCTAAGAAAATAACACTCACTTTCAGATGGATCAATGAGCTGTCACTGGGCATGAGCACTATGACGATTGCATGAGCAGCCATGAGAGCAGAAAGAAGGAGATGGTTTTAGGCTGCCTTGGACTGCAAAACCTTATGCCGAGAGTGCAGCCATTCACACAGCTCCTCAGGAATTTGAAATGTCACATGTGGGTGAAAGGAAGAAGTGACAGGGCAGGAATGTACTCAGATGTGCCATGGAGAATGCCAATGACCACCTCAGTCAGTCACTATCACTCCAGATTCCCCATCCCATTCCCTGTGCTATGCCAAACACTGAATCAAAACTTCAAGCAGATACCTGAAACAAAGATGGTCAGGTTCTTCTGCAAGTACTGATAATATCTTGAGAATATGGAAATGGTAAGTGATGCCTGTATGTGAAAATGATAATTGATAAATCAGCCATTGTCTAACACTCCTGGTATGGACCTTGAAAACTGAAGGACCACAAAGAGCAACAGAGGAACCATTTCCCAACTTAGAGGTACTCATAAGAGATACTGATATTCCTTGACAGCCAAAAGCCCTCATATGAAGCAAAATTCCTCTCTTCCTAATGTAGATATCCAAAATAGGTCAGAGGAGCTATACCCTACACATGCCAATGTCTCTCCACTGACTCTCAAGGAAGCCCAGAATAAGTAACACTGTAAACGACTTGTTTATATGTGGCTTGCTTATGTCACCTCTTCAATGGCTGTTTCCTTCTTGAATAACTGGCATGAAGTCATTAACTCTCCTTTGAAAATCAAGTTTTATCTCTGTGGGTGGGCAACATCACAGAAGTTGAATGCTTTTAAAAAATTATCTTTTCTGTTTTACTAAATGGATAAAATTAATTGTATCTAGTTAAAAGAAATTAATTTATTGAAATCTAAACTGAATTCCTCACAGGAATGATTTAAAAGGTTTTCATAAATTGATACCCTGGTGAACTTTTGCCCACAGCACATGTAAAAGTTTTTTCTCACATGTAATCACCATACTGTAAGAAGTGAGCAACTCGAATAAAAAGGAATTAAAATTCAAAACCACATCTGAATTGCTGAAATCACAAAGGGTGACCTTTTAGTCACTTCTGATGTAAAAATAAAATCCAGGTTTATGTTTCCTACCTAAACTTTTCAACTTTTAATGAAAAAGGGTATGAGGTTTGAGGAGTCTAGTTCATAAAAAATACAGAAATAAGTTGTCACTCATCCTACTGGGCACAGGCTTTTATTAGTAAAAGACAGTGTCATACCCCCAGGAGACCTCTGCCAGAGAGCCCCAGGAATCCTTCTTTAATTTATATTTGAGATGACAGGCTGGTATTTCTGCACCACACTGAGCAGAACCACCTGCTTCAACCACATTGGGATCAGTCACTGTCTCTCTGCGGTCCCCCATCTTCCAGCACTCCTAGTTCAAAAAGAATAACTGCATTTGACATCTCTAAGCTCTTCCAAGGAATATCTGAAAAGCCAGTTGATTAAAATGACTGTAGAACCTCAGTACAAAGCATTATTTAATCAGCCCTCATAAAGGAAAAAAAGCACATAGAGCAAAAGAGGATATTAGTAAAAGACAGCTGTATTTTACATTTATTCTCCTTGTTTGGGCTTCTCTTTAAGTTCCCTTCAATTTAGATAACTCATTCCAGCTTGAAAGAGCAGACTGTCCTGTTTCCAGCATACCCTCTCTACAACATTACTATGAATTTGCTAGTCGTTGCTCACTCAAATCTGTCCCAGACTCTCCTCAAGAATACTTTAACACTAATTTCTAAAAACTACACAATTACAGTTTGATTATGGAACAGGTCTGGCCTACAAAATACCAAGTAAGGCTTGTAACTCCCCTGTAGCAACTCTGCAGTAACTCCTCTTTGTAAACAATCTCTGTGTTTTCTCCTTCACAGCCAGTTCTCAGCATTGTCTACACAGATATGGTATGCCAGGGCTGGGTCCAAGAAATCAGTCCTTCTCAGCTTCAGAACTAGTCACTTTGGTCTAGTGTCTTCTTTACACCAACCTCCTTCACAAGTTACCCAATATAATTTTATAATTTCAGGAAATTAGTGACATTTCCTAGTTAGAAGAGGCATTTTCAAAGCTAGTGCTGGTTTGCTGGAATTTATTATGCTGGAACAAGCAGATCCTCATACCTCTCTTTTTTGTGTAAGGTTGCAAGCACCTTTAGAGGACCTGGACTACAGCACTGAATACAGCCAATATCTAAATTCTAAATAAAGCCCTTGAGCCCAAAGGAGAAAAAAAAAACAAAAAAAAAAACACCACTAAACCTCTGATAGTCCTAAAAACCACAATGAGAGAACATCACTTAACCTTTAGTTTTGACTACATCTGGGAAATTCCATCATCTCTGGGCCATTACAGCTGTGCCGATTAGACCCACACTCAGCAGGGTTACTCAGGATTGAAGATTAAAACACCATTGTCAGCTGATAGTTCATCATCTGTACATGAACAAGTGGGACACTTTTAGATTTCCCAGTGGAGGATAGGCCCTTAAGGCTGCTTTGTGCCTTAACAGGAAGGAAAGGAATGAAAAAAAACTAAGAGCACTTTGCTTTGACATCTACCTTCAGTGATACAGCACTTTACTCCCCAGCAGGAGGCTCAACCTTGTAAAACAGATTGCACTGAAAAAAAAATTCAACTTGAAAATTTGTCACTTGAAAATGCTGAAAATCAGACATTAATGCTGTGTTAGAGAAATGATACATTTCTTAGCATTGTATGTACATCAAACTTAAGTTAATCTCATCAGTCAGTTGGTTGAGAAATGAAGAGCTCATTTTGGAATACTGAAATATCTTCATTTGGAGATGTTTTTCAACAGACTCAAAAAAATTAAAATCCATGTACATATACACACACACCTAGAAATCAGTATTGAAACTTCTCAGGAGAAAAGAAAGTAATTCTCAATATTTATGAAAGTACATCTTGGTACTAACATGTTGAGTATAAGTAATTTCACTAATTTTTCTAATAGGCAGAATGACATGATTATTTTTTAATAAATTTTAGTTTGGAAAAGAATTTTTTAAAAAAAATTAAAAAGTATTTTCAACAAATTAGGACCAGACACAGGGAATATTTAATCAACCACTTGATTAATGAAATACATTTAAAAGAATAATTTACATACAGATGACTACTTTCAAACTGGTAGATTTTGTGTTAGACCCAAATTTCCTCAGCTCTTGTCTGTCTTCACATTGATGATTTCCCATTTCCTTGTGAATTCTTTTTCTGAAACCGTAGTCACTTTGGAGACTAATTTTTGCTACGAGTTGGGTTGTAAATCGTAAGTCATGGGGGTTTTCTTGGGCCAGTTACCATAGTTTCATTCTGCTCTGAACACCATGGGAGTCCTGCTCTGTAACTTAGGCCTCAGAGGCATTAAATTCATACACAGTCATTTATAATTAAAGGCAATTATTATATCATGTCCCACATCTCACAATATCTTTGCTTTAGCTGTTCAGTCAGGTTCACCACTTAAAAGAATATTACTGAGCTCAAAACAAGAGCTCTCCAAGTAGATTCCAACACAGTTGGCAGCTCCTAAGACTCTGCAGCCCCAGCACCCTGTGCTGTGTGGTGGAACACATTTTCCATCATCATGCTGGAGAATGTGCCAATCCCTCAAGAGCAAGGAGTGGAAAGGAGTAAAGTCCTATGGCTGTAGAATGAAACAAATCCCACCATCACAACACAAAAGGGGTTAAGTGGGAAACTAGATGGACTCAAGACCTTTATCTGTAACACTGGGGACAGATTGGAGGAAAAAGACCCAAGAATTCTTGTGGGTAGCCATCAAAGAATAAAGATTTATGGTGAATTGGGCTCGGGAAGGATGAGAATTTGCTTTGCATCATTCAGTCCCATGTATTTTCCCAGAAAACAATTAGTTACAAGCTTAATTTTATTTTAACCACTTAATATGTGGTTCTTTGGTAAGTCAAACAAGGAGAGATTAATTCTCCATCCCAAAGGAACCTTTTCCAAATCTTCATTTTTCAACATCATTGAACAGCTGTCTTTATTCCCACTCCTCTGTGTTGGAAAAGCCTTCAATTAAAGAGAAACTGCCAACATGTAAATTTACTTAAACTTCATGTCCTTTTCATCAAAACTAGTTCTTATTGTAAAAAACTTGGTGATAATTTATAACACTGAGTACCTTGGAAATACCTGCTTTATTCTCCAACCTCAATGTTTACTTCTTTTACTTGTTACTGTTTGAAAATGTAAGTTTATTTTTAAACACTGTGAAATGTGTAATTCAGTCCGACAACTTCTTTCTCTCTCAAAAGATGTGGCATCAGGAAGGTTATGGCAACCACTGTTGGGATGGGACATATGAGAACCCCACTTAGGTCTGTGCTCTACTGTGCTAGATGCTCTACAGACCGTTGCTAAACTCATAAATAAGAGCTAACATGAACAAAGTGGGGAGGGCTGTTTGGTTTTGTTTTTCTAAGTACATGCAGCTAACAAAACCAGCTACCTTGTTTTTCCCAGACTTCACACTCCAAGGAGCTCTGACATTACTTTAAGGTGAAACTGGAGCTCTACTGAAAGAGAATTTACATCCTAGCAGGGAAGTCGAATCAGTGCATTGGAGTGGTAAGACCCAGTACCAATGAATAAGCTTCTACAGTGATCTTATAAACCTGTCCTGTGGGCAAACTCTGTTCTACTTTCTGAAGTCTATTGTAACTGTTCTAATTGTGGGAATTTTGAAACAAACCACAAGACTAGTGCCTATATTTGCATGTTAATCCCTTCAATGCTTTTCTGTGTCACAGCTATTTCACAGTTTGCAGATATTAGTGTCAACTCTGTCTTCAAAATGAAAGTTCAAGGCTTTGGCTTATGTGGGAACTGGACTTTAACACATAGTGAATGGCACTAGTTCTTTCCCCACAGTTAACTTCTTTAGCAACACACTTGGAAGTACAATGCCAAAAAAAGCACTGGTTGCAGATCTCTGACAGATCTCACCAAATTCTGTCATGGTGAAATAAAATAAATCAAAAGTATTTTTCTCTGAACAGGACACAAATAATGTTTAAAGCTCAACAATGCAAATGAAATCACATTTGTCATTAGCCTTCTGATTACAGGCAAAAAGCAGGATTTTTTTGTTGTTACATAACATACTGAAAGAGGCACTAACACTTTGCTTTTTCTTCCTTGGAGAACTTCCCTTCTCTTGGACTGAGTAAGCAGGCAATAATTATGGGAGCAATGACAGGGTGCTGTGCTCCCCTTCTACTCTTTTCTTAGCTCTTACTTGCACTTGGAAACCTGGGCTGGCTATCTTGAGTGCCCTGGCTTCCCACTCAAACAGCAGCAGCTCCAGAATCTTAGGTGAGGATGATGCTCTGCCTTAATAACCTCAGAGGGCAGCATTCTTCTGCTTTCCAAGTCCCAAGGGTCTCATTAGAGGATCTGCTAAATCAGGCTTGTATAGTCTGTCATTAACCGCAGAATTTAATTACACTGATTTGCATTTAGGAAAGACTGAATCTTGCTGAGTTGTTGCTGTTATCATGCTGTATTTATCTTTTCCTCTGTTTTCCAAGGGGTTTTTTACAGTGCATAAAGGTCAGGGGGACACACATTCTCAGTGCAAAGCCACTCCTGAAAATAAAGCCACACTGGGGACTTGAATAAATGCTTACTAGTAAGGGAACAGACTCAGTAGCAATACTGGGATATACCTACCCCACATATCAGAACAGTCAAAATTAGCATGGCATAATCAAAAGAAATTATGATAAGGGCAAGATGATCCATTGAGACTCTGAAATACACCCATGGGACACGTATTTGCAAACTGCTTATTTAAAACATACAAATTCCCCATGCCCGTAATGTCATTGAGGAAATGCCTGCTGACTCCAACAAGAGCTCTGCTAAGCCTGACACTTTTGGTAATCGCATCTGTGTCGCTGAACTGCTGATCCAGGTTTTTCCTTCTTTTAACGACATCACCCTGGATGAAGAATTGATAAAAAAATCCCACATTGTTCTCTCACTGTTGGAGTTTCAGTGATCTTGCCTGCAGTATTAATACAGTTTATATTCTGAGTATTGGCAAAAAGAAGTAATTTCCTTCGGAGTTCTTGTAAGGTCACTGGAGAACAGGAACTCTGCTGCTGTAGCTGAATGTGTCATTTCCTATCTTGCAGGGTCTCTACCACAAGGAGTTCCTACTTCAGTTCTCTGCACAACACCCCAGGTCTGAGAAGCCCCATGAAAAGCCTTTTTTATTCTCATTCTAAACACAGCCAAATATAATCACTCTGTGCCAGAAGAAAAAGACTGCAGCTGGCAAGGAAATTAAATTTACTCCAATCATCTAGTAATGCATTATAACATAAATGATGGAGAGATAATAATCAAGACATGCATAAAAATGTATCAGAGGGCACTTTAAAAGTTTAATGCTTTATCTAAAAGAGCAAAAACCCACCAAGTAACTACAGTTTTTTCTTTTTCTTTTTGATTCATGGATGGATTACTAATCGAACAGTGCAAATATGAACTTTACTCTGTAGTATTCATTTATCACAGTTTTTTGAATCCCACTAAATGCTAGACCTTCTGCCAATTTTTTAAATGGAAGATTGTCATTCCAAAAAACGAGACTTCCAAGAGAGCTCAAATTTTTCTCCAGTGCAACCTACCCCTTGCTGGGCCTTAACTCCAAGAATCTTTAAAATGTCCTCTCAAACACTGGAAACATGAAAATTTCTTTCAGAAATCACTCTTGCAATTATTGCTTTCACACCATTAGAGTTTAAAAAAGTTGTACATTAGAACATATCTATACATATATAAAACATATATATTTAATATTTGAACATGTTTTTTCATTAGCATTTCTCAACTGAACGTGCCATAAAAAGCTCAATCAAAAATCCAGAAAAATCTAAATTACTTCACTATCTTTGTACTCAAATAGCTAAATTCATGCTCAAAAACATTTCAGTGTTTCCTGTTAACTGGATATAAGGTCTACTGGAAAAACTGACAGAAATTCTAAGATATGAATGTTTTGTGGAAATTCTTTGACCCTCTCTAAAATTGCTTTCAAGTACCTGGTATGCATTGCTAAATACTATGCAGAAATGATCCTGTTTAGACTATTAGAATTCAATTTACATCAGAGAAAAACGTGTTTGTGAAGCGTTTATATACACAAAGAAGCATAACATTAACTGCACTGTGGAGATGTTATCACTTACAGCCACTGAGTGCCTCAACTACAAATTAGAGGATAATTAATTTAAAATAGTCCTGTACTAAAATGCAGAATAGAGTAGTTAAAAGAAAAAGCTGTAATAGTTCCCATGGTAGAATTTTCTTTATAGAAAGGGCATGAATGTTACATCAATTTACTTAACACTGAAAGACTGGAACAGGTTGTAGTGGGGTTGACCTTACGCAATACAGTGCCTTAAGCAAGATTTAGAGGCACAGCTCCACACTAATCCCAAATGTGCCTCAACCCCACCCTGAGGTCCCATTTTACCTCCATCTCTACTGCCTGGATTCCTGCCCCTTGACATGCACAAGTGAAAGCTGTAGCTCCTTTTTTTACAAGCTTACAAGCAATCAAGAATGATTTGATGCATGTACTTGAACACAAGGAGTTGTGGGAGACCCACCATCCCTGAAGCTGGAAAAGGGGGAGGGTTGAACCAGTGCAGCTCCAAACACTCACTGTTTCACCACCGTGTAAGACCTGGCCTGCAAGCACTCACCCACGTGAGCATCTCTGCACACGACACACCCTCCAGTGTATAAAATACAGATGCAAGTTGCTCATGGAGTTAAACCCTTACAGGCTCAAAGCCGTGACTTCCACCTGTACCTCAGATAAGGGCAGTTATGTCTGCCCAGGGCCAAACTGCTTCAATTACATATGTAACTTCTCAGCAAGAATATCTTTTCTTATGAAGTAACTTCCTTATATATATATA
>JAWWEV010000083.1:6318096-6337702 GCA_035583235.1 Hafferia zeledoni | reverse complement strand
TCTCCTCTTCACCCTTGCTGATTTTACTCTCATGACTTACAGCATTCACAACCAGCCTTTCCAAAACTAATGCCCTATTTATGGACAGAAATGAACCAGCATGGTTAGTCTCCCTTTAGAAGGATCCCATCTAAGAACAGAAAAGTAGCAAAGCTGAAATAGAAATCAATTAATAAAGAACTAAAGGATCAAAGTATAATTAATGTTAGACTATACAGACTTCTGGAAAATAGGGCTCATCAAACAAACCTGATTTCATTTCTTGATGAAATTACAGATTTGATTGATAAAGGTAATGGCGTAGACATAGTAGACTCAGACATTTGGAAATGTACTTGGCTTCATTATTTGAACACATTTGACTTTGGCAGCCCCCAGCCACCCTGCTATCATCTTTTCCAGTCACATCTTTCACTGGCACAAGTGCCATCACATGGGTGAGGTGGTGAGGAGATGTGACCTTCCCACATTCCAATATAATGTGTGACCTACCAAAACATACAGCTCCATGTTGTTAGCATTCAGCAAATGAAATACATCAACTCCTGAGCATGTATGAAATTACTGAAACAAGCCACAGTGCAGTACCTTAAGGAAAAAAGATGGTATTTATTAAAAAAAAAATTGAATACGCTGGTGTTATGCACTCACACTCATTCTCCCTTGTAGTTCATCCATCATACTCTCATGTGCACTAAGACGTGTATTCAGGTAGTCTGGCTGAGATGATTTGCATGTGCCAGAGCAGATAAGTTCTCATCACAATACTCATTTTTTTCTTGAATGGTAATAACAATATAGGGTTTTTGGCAGCTTTTTTATACTTTTTTATGAGCCAACAGTTGAGAATTGGTGGCCTTTTGCTTCCAAATCTCGTCTAATTAGGCATTCCTAAGTATTACTGAGGCTGAAGCTCATTATCTGATGTTGTCTGCATGGAGTACGTCTGAAAAAATACACACTCGTTCAGCTGCTGTAGCTCCCTGTTGGCATAACAGGAGAAGGAATTGTGCTAACACACATAATGTGCCAGTACCTTGTAGCCTTTTAGTGTCCTTAGAAAGTGGGGTCTTGTGCTGGAGAAATGCCTGTACTGTGACTTTGATCAGAGTCCAGGTCTTCTGGGCTTGAAAGCACAGCACATTCCTCAGTTTTGTTGCTGGGAACAACCTTCTTTATTATCAGTACATGCCATTCTTCTCACACTCATTTCACTGTTTTTTTCAGTGTTTACAGAAACATATTTGCATCTGTATTTCATTCATATCAATATTAGTATTTCTTCTACAAATCTCTACATGCTCAGTTACAAGAGAGGAAAAGTGGCTTACTACAAGAATCTCCAAAATGAGAAAGCACATGATGCAAAATCTAGCAGAGTGGATGTGCCAATCTGACACATTTACAAAGCACAAGAGAAATAACTGAATTCACTTTTCAAATAGTAAATATGTTTACTGGGCTCAGCTTGTGTGATCCAACAGACTATCTCAGCCTCAAACAATAACAAAGACACAAAGACACTGTGCTGAGGTTACTTTAGATAGGGGGGAACTAGACTTGGTATTCTCCAATCCAACACTTTCTAGGTATGGCAAGATCTCCAGTGCCTGTGCATGAATTCATCAACTCCAGCATTCTTTGACATTCGGACTCTACCCACAAGTGCAGACTGCATGTGTCCTAACTACAAATTTAGCTCATTCTTTATTTCACTCCCAGAACCAGAACTTGAACATCTGTGTTTCACACATGGAAATTCACCTCAAAGCTTCTTTACAAGCCTTGCTGCTAGCTCCCTACAAAAAGCACACCTCACAAAGACAGCTCACTCCAGAGCCTGCCCCACAGAGGTGGTGCAAACTTAGGACACATCACCTCTCCCTCCAGCTCTGTTCCAGCCTTGCTCAGAAAGCCTTGCAGTCTCAACCCCTGCATGCAACTCACATGCATTCACACTTCATAGAATAAAAGCATCTTTCAGGGCTGAATCCTGCCCTTTCAGCTGGGAAAAAAAAACCAAAAAAAACCAAACAAAAACAAACAAACAAAAAAAAACCCCCAACAACCAAAAAACAAAAACCCACCAAAACAAAAACCAAAAAAACAAACCACTAAAAAAACCCCATGCAAATTATTCCAGTTCCAGTAACAATAAAGTCATTTGGGGACAAGGGAGGTTCCTGCCAAGAGAAGTGCAAGGTGGATTCATCAATAACCTCCAGAGTGCTTGAGCAGCTTGGTCATAAACTGGCTCAAGGCAATCACTTGTACTCTGTTCCTCCTACAGCAACCAAAGATTAGCAAGGAGGCAAAGGATGTTAACAACTATCAATAACTATCAATTTAGGATAGATTCATACTAGGACTGAAGAGTGAAAGCTTCACCTCTCCCAAACTGCCCAAAGCCTTCTGGTCTTTCCATTGCTCTGCCTTTCTGTAGTCACATCTCTTCATAACATGTCTTCTTTACTACAGCAGGAAGCAGAGTGCTCAGGACAGTACTATGGCCATTTGTCACCTTTCTGCAGATTTGTTTCACTTTGTCTCAAGTGTTTTCTGTGATGTCACTGTTAATATGCAATGTTTCACAATGGTATAACTCCTTAGAAACTTAAAAGGTTAAATTAAAAACAAACAAAGAAAAAACAAGGGAAAACAAACAAACAAACCCACCAAACCTGAATGCTAAGGAACTCTAGAATTAGATATTTACATGTGAAAGAATGGTATAAGTGAAGAAAACTAGAGGAACTTTAGAAGGAATCAAGGCAGCCTCTCATTGAAAATACTGGAAAGTGACATTTTGTGCCACTAAACTCATCCAAAATGATCATCCTTCTCATCTATTTAATCTCTCCCTAAAAGGGCATTATTTTCTCCTCATCTTAACCCATTAAAAGACCTAAATGGTTAATATGGTGCTCACTGCTACATTTTTACACTTTGATAAGTTCCTTCTAGGCAGTCTGTGGGGTCATTTTCCCTTCTTCATTTGGTAAATAATAACCCCCTTATTTCTACAATGGGACTACATCTCATATTGCTTGCTTTATTGAATAGATGAATAGACCATCTCTGACATCATGTAATTTTGCCTTCTTTCTTCCAAGACTTTGGAGCATCAAGTTCTTTCTTTTTTTTCCTGTACTGAATTAGAATTCTTTTTATTTCAATTTTTTTTCTTATTGTAGATAGAGGTATGATGGATTCTGACTAATATTGCAAAGAAACGTGTAAGGACATTATATTTTATGAAAAATATCTGCAATTTATACTCACAGCCAGCTTCAAATCTTAAACACTCCAAATCCCATCCAGGTGAGGTTTAAGGACAAATGCATGCATAATTCATGAAAGTACAGCCATTACTGGTAGCTCTATAGAATAAATAGTCCTTAGTAGACACTGTGCATTTGAAGGATGCACCATATTCATGCTAGCAATATAGACCCAAATTTATATTTATGGTGTACTCTTAATCCATTCGATTCTGTTTCCATTGGAACACACTGGTGAAATACAGTGCAATATTCTGTTTCAGTTACCAGCACAAGATATACAACTTGAAGCAGAGCTCCCAATAGCTGGAGAGCACAGAAGAGCTGATGACTGCACAGAGTCCACTAGGGATCTTGTTATGCCAATCTAATTAACCTGGAAAATGCTCAGCTAGCACCATGCTCTGGGCTCGCACACAGATGGAAAATGGGCTGTTCAACCATTGTGTGTGCAAGGCAGGCTTCTCATAACTCTCAAGTCAGCAGAAACATTTAAGCATATGCTTACCATTAATGTTAAACAGGTGCTTAAGTACACTGCTGAACAGGGAACATAACAAGGAGCACACTTCGGGAGTATGTGATTTTTCCTTTAATTACTATTGCACAGGATTTATTTGCTACCCTTAGATATTACCAACACCCTTCTTTCCCTACCAAGGCTGCAACTGAGTAAAAATCTGACTAGGAAAATAGTGAGATATGCTCTCTTCCTTAAAAAAAAACCAACCAAACCAAACCAAACAAACAAACAAAAAACCCCAAACCAAACAAGGTGCATTTGTAAAATCTAAGACATTGAAACAAAAAAAAAAAACCAAAAACAAACAAAAACAAACAAAAACAAACAACAAAAACACAAAACCAAAAACAAACAAAAAACCCCACCAAAACTTTACTTTTAAAATGTCTGGAATCTTCTATAGATTTTGATGCCAACAAGAATGTCCCAAACCAAACAAATAGGATCTTCCCTAACAAAGGTTTTAACACATTACAAATTTAGATGTGGTTAATGCAAATGAAATAAAATGCACAGAGAATAAAATAAAATCAACAGAGAATAAAACATGAATTTCTCTTCCCTGAGAAAAACTCTCAGATGGTGAGATCAGGAATGGTTCAGTCATACGGATGGGAAACACAATTAACTTCTGAATTACTGCTCTACCTACAGCATTTTACATATCCTTCAGGTACATCACAGATCCAGTTTTAAACAGAGTCAATAAACTCAGAGCTCATGAACAGTCATAATCCTGCATTACAATCACTCCCTTTGAAAACTAGATCCTCACAAGAGGTACTTTTCAGCCCCCTCACAGCCAGATGAGAAGGCATTAGTACAAGGATATTTTTCACATCCTCATAATTAGGCACAAGAAAAGAGTAATATAAGCTTATTTCTAGGCAACTTTGGTTATATCATATGTTACAAAAGAACTACTCAGTATTTACAGAAAATATGCCAAGCTATCATTGCATTTTTGCCATGTTTTTAATAACTTCAGTCCCAAATGATAAACAAATAAAAATGTATCATTTTCAGGATGTTTTCCAGCAGACCATCATCAGTGAAAACAAACAAAAGTGCAGGCATGCAGCATGCTCTGGGAAACAGCTGATGAGGAGCTGATGGGGTTCTCCATGGGGGAACAACTTCTAACAGGAGATGAAGTAAAAAATCCAGAGCACTTGTCAAGCACCTCACTCTGCTTTTCTTCTGCTTGCTTTTTTACCACAGCCTTAACCTTTCTTTCTTTTCTTGTCAACTGCAGGGTATTTCACAGTTTGCTATCTTTTAAAACTTACTGAAAATCCCTAGTGGGGTTAGGTATTGAGAGTCAGGTCTGAAGGCACTTGAGCCTCAGAAAAAATTCTTACTAATTTCAGAAGGAGTAGTAAACCCATTAGATTTGGCAAAAGTTTTGCTTGAGTAAGTGCTGAATAATGACTACAGAATGAGGCTATGCAGTGTGTGACTGGAATTCGTGCCAAGTCTGTCTACACATGCCTGAGTTGACAAAATCTTCTGGCCAGCATTCCCTGTAACTTGAGAGGGATTTTCCACAGCATTGACCACTCTGCTTACTGTCCAGTGCTTGACCTGGGCATGCAACATTCACCCCTGCAGCTCATCCCACTGTCTTGAATGTCTGGGTTTCTCATACTTGCTTTGACTGAACATTTAAGTGCTTCTCAGGATAACCTCTAAAGCCATTATTCCAACAGTAATTAGAGATGAGATGGTAGTCATCATAGTTGGCAATAAAGCAAGTAAACACCAAGTAACACAATTAAAAAGGCCTTATTGCAAACAAAATCCTGAACTAGTTTCTGGATGCTTGCAGTTCTTCCACTGTGCAATTCTTAAGTGTGCACCTTGGGAAACACCTAATTTACAACTGAGGACTGGACTAAGATTCATAGTAATTCTCCCCCGCTGGTCAAGATACCATAGGCAATTCCCCTGCTCCTTCACTTCTATAGCAATGAAGGTGATATTTCTGGGCATACAGAACCCACAGGGAAAATTTTTGTGCTTGGAAACCACCTGCAAGACACACACTTTCCAGTGTACAACATAAGCATTACAACACTGATGCTCCAGGAATTCCCAGGATCTCACCATTACCTCCACAGATGCACAGAAACAGTTTTTGCAAAAGCCATTATGACAATCTTGATAATCCCTTTCAAGGGCAACCAGGACATTACAAATGCAAACTTTGCTTGCGACAATGCAAGCTTTGCTTGCTATAGTGTCCTTTAAAGGATAGAAAATCCATGGAATCTACAGGTGAATTCATGCTACAGCTGGCTCACTGTTATCAGTGTATTGTCAGTATTCAGGCTCTGATGATTTAGATTTATTTTTTTTACTCTCAACTGAAGACTTTTCAAAAGGACTGAATACTACATGAACTTGCTAAATGCAATGCTCCACTGGGAAGGAATGCCAAGCTTACCAAGTGACAGCATTATGCATTAGTGGATTACATGAGATTTAGAGTACATAAAACAATTTAATAAATGGGCTTTGCTTGTTAATCTCACGTGAGTCACTGTGTAGAACAATGCTGTACAGACAGCACACCAGCAAACACAGACCTAGAAGAACAAATCCATGTATTGCACTTGTGATGGCATTAAACCTTTTGGACTAAATGATTTTAAATCCAGGGGTGCGCTATAATGTTCTAGGGCAGCTCTGTATACACACAAAGCATAGACCAAGAGATTTCTGCTGCAAGATGGCATCTTGCTGAGATGGAGCTCCTCTCTCGCTGCAGCTGGACTGTTGTGCTGGGACACTAAACCTGCTTCTGCGCAAGCATGCTGAGACTTGGAAAGAGCCCAGCACCAAATATGGAGCTCATTTATCTTCACATGCCACTGCAGATATAGTTGACAAACCTTGTACAGATCAGCAGACTAGTTCTTGTTTCATGTAACAGAAGAGGCCTGATGGGGTGCTTAGTGTCACTTGAGATGCTCTGGAATATCTATGACTATGTTTAAGCCACAGATAGACTCAAGACTTACATATCTACAGGGTAGATGTCTATGGTACAGATTGTACCATAAACTTCCTTAAGTCAACAGAGAGAAATTGGCATTTAAGAGTGCAGGTACTCTGGTCCATTTTACACATCTACGTGAAGATGGGATGAATCATGTTCGAGACTCCACTGACTAAATAATAAAGAGAGCCCAGGCTGACTAACTTAGATATAAATGTCTATATTGGAGAAGTCAGTGTTTAGTCAGAGGAATCCTATCTTCATCTTGTTCTAATGAAGAACTACTGCACTCTCACAGACACTGCTCAAGCAGTTCATCACCTTCATTGTAAAAAGTGGGCACTTCATCTTCTAGTTTGAAATGCTCTGACTCCAACTTGCAGCTTTGAATCTTGTTTTGCCTTTGTCAGCTCCATTAAAGAGCCTGTTGCTACTAGAGCTTCTGTACCAACCACAGGTGTCCTTAGGCACAATTCTCTAATGCTTTCCCCTTTATATAGTCAGTTAGGCCAATACCAAGAGAGTGCAAAGCTCTGTCAAGAAATGTGACCTCTGAGATAGACAAGATAGACACGCTGTGAACTATCTGCCAGCACTTGAAAGACTCATTCCACAGTACAGAGAGAGAAACTCTCGTCATGAAATAAAGCCCCAGGCCATCAACATCTACAAAACTTTAATTTTAGGTATTTATCTTTAGAAATAACAGGCAAATCCAGACTTCATTAATGAATAAATGTAACTTCTGAAATGCAGATGAATGCAATGCTGTTCTCCCAGCTGCACAGACAGCTCTGAGGCTCTGTTGCTGCTCAGGGCTCTACTGCTACCCACTCAGCTGTCATTCAGTAAAACCATAACAGTCCCTTCCACTTCTCTTCTTTTACTGTCTGGAAAAGCAGCGAAAAGATTCAGAAAGAGAAGAAGGGAATAGACTATTCCTGTGAACAGACAAGTCAGAGGAGGAAGGGGAAAATAAACACAAAGTGTATCTTTTTCCTTACAAGCAAGAGGAATGAGAGAAGCTGCTGAGCAAAACTGAAGAAAAAAAATGCAGGTGGGGGGAGCACCATCGAGTTTGAGATTTTGAACCTTTTTGATGGCGACAATTAAAATTAGATCACAAGTTCCCCTTCAATCTCCCATTGCTAAACAGTGAGCCAGCAATGTGGAGTGCTTCACATTGTTATTCTGAGACACCCTGGCACCATGTATTTCTCATGGGACCTGCAAATTTAGTGGATCCCTTTTAATTCCAATACACCTTGAGCAGGCTTTGCACTTCTCCATCCCCTAAGTAAGGATATATCTAAAAGAACACTCTACATTACATAGACAGCATTAGGATCCTACTGAGCTTGTGGAGCTCTCTGCCATCCCACTTTAAACGTGCAAAGACTCTTAATTTCCATCAATTAGCAACATGACATTAGAACAGTCTCAGCACATCTTACAGCCTTTACACTGTGTAGCAATTCCAGTACCTCCTATGGATTGTACGCCCACTGCACATATTACCCTAACAGAAGGGAACCCTTCTTCCCCTTTATGCCTGACCCAGAAAAAAATACCAGACTGTTACAGTCCTCAAAACACAACTTGCCTTTCTAACCAGCAGCAACTCTGAAGATTTTCTGCTGCAATTCTTGCTGTAGTATTAGCAATTGAATTCCTGTCTGGTTTTAAACTTCAGTTGAAGTCATGATAGCTCATCTGGGAACTGCTACCATAGTTCTCTTGCTTTCAGCTCTAGAAGTCCTTGTGTTTCAGCTGAGGTAGTAGACAGCTAATGAATAGTACACAAAATCTGCACTGCATTCAACTTGTAAGTCAAGCTAAATATAAGAGAGGGAAGGCTAAAGTAGCTGCACTGGATCAGAAACTCCACTAAGTACTTCAGTGTGGGAGCTTCAAGAAAAATATGCAGCTTCTTTAGCCCATAGTAGGACAACTGCATTCCTGGCTCAGAAGTATTTTACCATGTTTCAGTGAAATGTGATTAACACTGCAAAAAACAAACCTATAGGGAAAATACGGAAAATAAGCAAAATTTCAGTGCGACATCAACACCTTATTTGTTTGAATATGAATTTACTGCTCATGAGAGACACCAGAAATAAAAAAATGGGCAGGAGCAAAGTTGAATTTTCTAGTTGGCTGCACCAGTGTATCTCCAGGAAGAGCAGGAGCACTTCAAGGAGGACAGAGTAGTTTAGTCTCCATGCCATTTGTATCCTTGAAGTCTCTGAGGCCTCAGAGGTGTTAGCAGACCTCCTAGGGGATAACACTTGCCACTGGGCTTATTTTTATTTGGGTTTTTTATATGTACCGCAGCTATCAGAGCTGGAATTTAAATGGTCAAACTAAACTTTTAAATCTCCGGATTCTTCTACAAGTCTTCTCAATGAATCCTGTGAAATGAAAAGTTGTCTCTTTTGATCTATTCATACATTATTCATCAGAGTAAAACAGAAATGTGACACATCCACTACGGTTTCCCTTGGTAGTTTCCAAACATTAGAACAACCGTTGGTTAGATGGAAATCCAGAAGGAGAGTTTCACAGCAACATCCTTCTAACAAAGACAGCTATAGCAGAGTGCTCACTCCTTTTGCTGACCACTAAATGTGCCAAAAACCCCAGCATGCTTACATACAGCACATTAAATTTGTCTTCAAGACCGCTATGCACTCTCACTAAGCCCACTGTTTGCACTCTCCTAATGGTCTATAATCAAGGCTAGTAGCTCATTACCTTCATTGCAGCTGTATCTCTAACAAATTGGGATTTGCATGGGTGTGGGTAAGAAAAGAACCTGGCACTACTGTAAAGGCCCTTTTCTAAATGGCTCTTTTGGATGCATTTTCTTGAAAATCCATTAAAAATAAACAAGCCAAAAGCCCCTGTACATGATACATCAGTCCCTGGGAAGGCACAGGGAATAGCAGAATAGAACAAGTGTAGTTGGTACTATTGCCCTTGACCTGTCAACTGAGTGTGTAAGGAAAAAGACTGGAATATTTTAATGAAATAAATTATGTAGCCATAACTTCAGCTAGGATCAAATGCCAGTGCATTAAATTTACCTCCAAAAGTGATAAACATTTATCTCCACACTCTATGGTTGCACATTAACTTGAAAAAATACTGTAGAAAACTCAAAGGTAAGTCAGTTCTTACTAGAAGAAACCACTGTGTATCCATCACTCCCCACAGCATTTATGTAGAATTAAGAGAAGTCCCATTGTAAGACCCTGAGCTATTTCTGTAAGTTACATTCCCCTGACTCAAATGATGAATGGCAAATACAGCAGCAAAATAAAAATAGGCACCTTTCCAGGTAAATGTTGTTTAAAAAAAAAAAAAATTAAAAAATCCCTGGTGAAATACTGCCACAACGATAAAAACAGTTATCTCACTGTCACAAGAATGGCTTCGTTTTTTACTGGTCTAATTAGGTAATAAAGAAATCACAGGTGTAGTGTCTCCATGAGCTATTACTGCACTTAAAAAGGGTCCACTGCATAGCGAAGGACCAGTGTGTCAGTATTATCACTTGCTGTCACATCGTTTTAAGAATGAAATAGCTCAATTTAACAAAGATTTTTAAAGAGAAGAAAAATCAATACATAGTTAGAAGCTTGTCAAGATTCTAAGCAACAGCAAAACTGCCAGAAAACAAACAAACAAAAACCAAAAATCATGGTAGGCCTTGAATTTCCAATGACTTTTTGAATTCTACTAAGGCAGTTAATGCAGTGCACACTGTAATGCATCTCCTGGGACTCCACACACCCCAAACCTGTATTGTCAATGACTGCCAAGTATGGGAGGGAGGACTTACAGCATTAGGTTTTGACATGAGTAGTTCAGGATTCTAATTTTAATTGTAACAAAAGTGATAAATAAGTAAAAATACTAATTTTTTAAAAACTGCTTAAGGGTAAAGAAAGTACTAATCTTAACTTGTTGGAACTTCCATCAAAAGCGTACCTGAGATTTCACGATTAGGCCCAGTAGGTACTAGCTGGAAGAAATATAAAATCTATCCAAATATCTCAAAGTTCAAATATTCACCTATGCTTAATTCTTCCTTAAATAAACTGCAGATCCAGTCGCAACCACAGAGCAGATTAACATTGAAATCAGGTGTGTGTGGTTTAGCAGCCCATTAAAATACAGGCATTCATTAAAGAAATCACCTGTGCCAAATGAATCACCTGTTCCAAATTAACAGTTTCCTTGCCTTTAAATTTGATTCACAATGTCTCAAAAATGAGCCCTTCAAAGGCAAACCTTGCATTCAGGTCCAGAGAGACTGCCCCAAGTGACAGTAAGAAATAACTGTGACTTAGCCTGAAGAGCCAGATCCTGCTTCTGACTGAGTCAGAAGCAAAAACTATTGTCTCTAGCTGAAGGTTTGACTTGTGGACAGCCCCTGCTACACAGCCCTGTGTGCAGATCGATCTCCCAGCCCTTGCTCATCTCGCAGAGGTGTGGATATGCGGATCCATCTTGCCACGCTCGGAAGCACTAGCCAGAAATCCCAGCACAAGCTCCAGCCCTATGCTGAGTGGCAGTGAGGGAACCCCTGCCTGCTCATCATTCCCTGACTTCAGAGACCAGCAAGGAAAATGTGTGAAAGGTTTTTATTAATTCTGTGACACAGTGTGTGTGAATTAAGTTCACCCTGTGTTGAAATCCAACAATGTCTTCTCAGGTGGTTAATTAATTTTTCTTACTGATAGAGGACATCCTAATCAAAGGCTAGAATGACCTCTAGGATCAGTAGCTTAAGCAAATAATGATCTGTATTTCCCCATGTTAAAGAAGTTCCAGCACCAGGTATTTCCCAGGCATTTAAAAAGCACCAGAGAAGCAATCACATAGACTATGCAATTCTCCTGGAAAAAATGTTTGCAGAAGTTCCTGTTCAGTTCCCTTAGTTGAATTCACAGGTCACATAGCATTGCACCTTCCTCTTAAACACTACTGCTGGAAAAAGCAGTGTTATTGGAGTTGGAAAAGAAGGCACTTCCTTAAAAAGCCAACAAAGCATTTTACTACAGAACTTAATTAAAGGATGGAGAATACTTTGGCTGCTTCTTGAACACGTCAACACAAGGAATGAGAGAAACAGATACTACCTCTGCATTAAATGTTAGCATTTCCCCTCACAGGGGAAGCAAAACGTAGATAAGAGTGCTCTGCTTGAAGAGAGGGAGGGGACAGGAGACCAACAGGTACCCTTTACAAGCTTCAGGTTATTTGAAATAAGTTGGGTTTAAAGCAAAGCGCCCTGAAGCCTTTCCCACCCTGCGGTGCATCCCCGCCCCACCGCAGCGAGCTGCCTCCCGGCTGCGGACCCGCCGCATGCGGGACCCCGCACACCCCCAGCTTCGCCGCCCCCAGCGGGTCAACCAGCAGGCAAAAAACACCAATATATTTCCATCAGCACAAGATGGCAACCAGCACTTCTTCCGGCAGAGCAGCTGGATGCTTTTATTTTTTCCTTAAGGGAGGAGAGGGACTATTTAAAAGGCATTCCGAGCAGATATTTGAAAAAACTGGCATCGAGGCAAATGTTTCCACTAGTAACGCCGGAGGAAAGGCGAGGTAACCCCCACACACCTCTCAGCTCACGCACACACATCGTGGTCATCAACTTGGCGAAGTTGGCCGTGCCGGAGCGCGATGCCCGAGCTCCGCCGAGCCCCGCACCCCCCGCCCGCGCTGCGCCCCCGCTCCCCTGACAAAGGGGGACGCCCCAGCACCCCCACATCACCCGCGACCCCCTCCAGCGGCGCGGACAGACACTAAGAGAGGCACAGACACCGAGCGTAGACGCCTCTCGCCTGTCTCCCCGGCCAGCTCAGCCCCAACAGCGGGGACTCCGCACCGACCGTGCGGGCGGTGTGCGGGGTCTGGTGGCGCCGAGACGAGCAGGGAGCCCCGACACTTACTTACAGTCACTGGAGGCGCCAGCAGCAGCCACTTACCATCATGTTTCCTTGCATTTTAGCCGTTTGAAACATTGCCTTTTCCTTCATTTTTGCGGTGTGTGTGCGTGCTTGTGCTGTTCTCCGAGAGTTACTTAATCCAGCGGCTGTATCACTTTAGTGAAGAACTGGCGTGCACTTGCGATGGCTCTTTCTGGTGTGGAGTGGAGGGGACTACGAGCAGCGGAGGGGGAGGGTGCCTGCTTGCTTGCTTTTTTTTTTTTTCCCTCCCCACCCTTTCAATATATATTTCTCTTTTTGCCCCAAAAGAAAAAAAAAAGGCAATAAAAATAAACCAGCTCCTGTCAGAGGGGAGGGGAGGCGGGAGCGGCGGGGGCACCCTGCTCTGTCACCACCCTGATCCAGCTTTTGCCCTGCGGGAGCCGGCGGGGCGGGGTGGGCAGGAGGGAGCCGCACACACGCCCCCCGCCCCGGCCATGCCCGGCCACCGCCCCGGCCCGGGCGGTCCCGCCGAGCCGAACCCACCCCGGAGACCAGTTGCAGAAAAAGGGAGGGTGGGCAATAAGTAAAAAGGGGAGCTGAAGAGGGCGGAGGGGCTGCTGCCCCCTCCCCGTGCCTGGCTCGCCGCTCTCCTGGGGGGGATGCACACGGTTTTTACAACCGGAGCCGGGGAGGGTGTGGGGAGAGGAGCCGCCTCTCCAGCGTTAACTGTTCACCAGCTGAGCCGGCGCGGCCCCGGCCAGGCCACGGCTGGTGCAGGAAGGGTGGGGAATAGATCGGAGCTGCCGCGGGGAGCGGGGGATGCTCGGCGCGTTACCATGGCTGCGCCCTTGCCCGCCCGCCCGCAGACCCCCGGCCCCACCGCTCCCGCTGCCCGGACACCCCCAGACTGGTCACGCCCTCTGCTCGCAGGCCCCGGGCCCCACTGCCCCCTCTGCTCGGAGAAGCCCGGCCCCACCACCCCCTCTGCTCGCAGACCCCCGGCCCGGCCGCTCCTTTTCCACTCTCAGCCCGCAGAATGTGCGGGGCGCTGTCCGAGGATGGGGCGCTTCCAGGGACTTGCCACAAAGCCAGGGTTTGGGATTTGGGGAAAACCACTCCACACGCCGCAGGAACGGGCAGGGGGATGCCGGAGCTCGGCTCCCGCATGGAGAAATGCAAAGCCAAGGGCATCCCCCGCACCGGGCTGCAGCTGAACCCGGCCGTGGCCTCTGCGCCTTTCCAGCGGTGCCCACACTTGTGTGAGGTTTCCCACCGCTGTCAGCCACAGTCCCTCAGGTGAGCTGCCCCACAGGTGGCTGGAGCAGCCGCTGGCAGATGGTGCTATCCTGCTGTCCTGGTGAGACCGTTGTCCCTCCTCACTTTGGTGCAGCTTTCCAGGGGCCTTGTCACCCATCCCAAAGATTTCACACCTCAGCCTGCACACATGAAAAGAATCCTTGAAGAGTGTAGTCTCTTTTGTCTCTTCCTGATGCACCAGAAGTAATTACATTTCCAAGATAATTAGGTGCCCATCGATTTCACTTGACATCAACAGCTTTGGATGTTTCACACTCAAAAGGAGAGGAGAAATTATTTGCTTAATATCTGAGAAGGGAAAGCAAGAAGAAAAAGTTGGAGTCTTATTGCCATTCGGGGTTTAACCGAGCCAATGGCTAGAGCAGTAGCTCTCGCTCTTTCATTTCAATGAGGGAAGTGCAGACCCACCCAAGGGTCTTTTTATTATGCCCATCTGTAGTATCGTGAACTCTGGTCGTTCACAGTTTGCAGCACCTTCACCTCGTAGGCAATGGCTGTTCACTAAGAATAGGACACAATATGTGCAATGCCATAGTGTTGCTCACACTTTTTCTTTAAGCTGAAAGGTATTTCCACACAAAATTTCTCTCAAGACATTAAGAAGATATCTTGAAAATGATGCTAATGGAGAAGTGAGACCCCAAGACACTTGTGGGAAATGACAGTGGCAGGTGATGCTGGTACCTTTGAGGATTACCTGTAGAAGGTTTGTTTTATAAAAATGTCACCCCTCACTCCAAGGTCTTATTTGTTTTCTCTCTTTATTTGGGAATTGCTTATATCTCATACAAAGGTGCATCTTGAGCAGGAAGTTCTTCATTATGTTCCTCATACTCTGGTCTTTAGATTTCTTTACTTCGGTTTTGGTGTTTTATCCGGCAGTTCCTGTTGCATCTCAGTATTTTACCCTTAGGTGGTATTTTTCATGTATGAATGCAAAATATATATCTGCTTGACTGTTAGTAGTCCCATTTTCCTTCTACATTACTTTATACACCAATAAAATTACCATACATTGAACTCTGCCAGTAGTGGGGTTTTGGGTATTTTTCCCTCAGCCTTGTCATAATGCAGTTACTGTGTTTGTCTCTTATTTTTATTTAATATATAATCTATGTGCCATTGGCATAAAAGTAGCAATTACCTTGATTAAAACAGCTTTGTTTAAAGTTGAGATTACTTGCAAAATGCTAAGTTTCACCACTGACAGTATCCACAGTTTTTTTTCCTTATTAAATACCAACCAGGGTCAATTTGTCCAGAATTTGTACATTACTGGGTTTCCACCTCTCCCATGAAGTCTGCTCTTATAATGCTAAGATTTCATTAGAAATAGAAAACAAAAGTCAGTGTTTTGCAATGTTGTGCAAAATGACATTGGTAATTATGAGAGAGAAATTCTTGTTTACAGCTTTTAATTCTTAATTTCTGACTCATTTGACACTCTGAGAGAAGATGTAATGAATGGTTTATCTCTGAAAAGTTTTATGTCCAGAGTCCACCCTTGGAAGTTTCCAAAAGCTGAGTAAATAAAGCCCTGGTCATCATCCTGGTCTGATCTCAGAGCTCACCCTGCTCTGAGCAGGAGATTGGACTAGAGACCTCCTGAGGCCTCTCCCTGCCTACATCACTTTATGCCCAGTAAGATCAGAGCACTCATAATAGCATGACCCTTTTTGTTACAGATCAAAATGCTTGTTTAAGAAATGGCTATTGTTTCACTTCCCAAGATAATTCCAAAACTGCATCCCTCATGTTCCCAAAGACTTCAGATGCTGCTGCTGATCATGACCATGGATGATAATTTTCACTTCTGAAGCATTTTTGCTTGGCTGATGGAACAGCTAACACTTGGTCTCAGATCCTGAAATGTGAAACTAAGCTGTGCTGCAGATTTGTACCCCAGGCTGTGGCCAGGTGGTTCCATTGCAAATAGCCAGTGAAACTGTCCTTCATGTCTGGAGCACTCAAGACAGTCACAAGTGATACTACCACATTACTCCCTCAAGTACATTAACCCTGCTGGGCTCCTTGTCAACCAGTACTCAGACAACTGTTGAGCTTTTCTTCTTGATGGATGTTCTCCATGTAATTTTAATGGAAATTCACTAGAGCTGCAAAAAATACTTGCTCTCACTGAACAAGGAATCAACTTTCCTATGACTAGGAAGTGAAATGGTGAATGCAGAAAGATGATCTGAAATTTCTTCCATGCTTTTGCAGCAAACATTTTTTTACTTTCTTTGAATGATGTGGAAGGACAGCCAATCACCCTGGGACCCAAGAAAGCACTATGATTTAAGTAGCTAAAAAGCTTCTGTATTTCAGACTGAAGATCTGGCCCAGGAAAGCTCAATAAAACATGAAAATTATACTTCATCATATCAGGGTTTTTCTCAGAGGGAAATTATAAAAACTCATTACTTCTGCATTAATTGGTTCGGTCTCAGTGCACCTTCTTTGTGAGTAGAGTTGCTTTTGATATAAACATGGGAGAGTTCAGTCCAGACTCAACTGCATCTTAACAGCTAGATCTGAAGTGAAACCCCTGTATAAGAAAGGTTTTTTCTGCAATCTCTCCATTTGTATCCAAGGTGCGTAAGAGGAGGAAAACCCTGGGAAATCACAAAGGTTTGATTTTATCTCTTATCTAGAGATAACCTCCATATCTCAGGTACTATGACAAAACCAACATGGCATCTTCATCTGCCAACATTTTTATAGACCATTTTGAGGAAATGTGTTTTTCTCACATCCCCCACAGAATGAGATATAGGGGAAAAAAATAAAGAGAGCCTCACAGTTAATGCTATTCTTTGTCGGTTTCAGTACTCTGAGGCTGACTTTCTTTATCTGAGAAGGAACACAGGCTACAATGCTTACATCCTATTCACAATACTTTATTTAAAGCCCTGTTGATAAGGGAGTAGAAGAATTTATTTTATCAAATAAAACCCATTCAATGCTTTTGGAGCTAGCTCTCCTTCTCACTCACCAAACAAGCCTAGGAACAGTCCTTCGGAATAGAAGGAAAGATTTAATTTTACACAGTATTATCTGGCTGCAGAGCACAGACATATTTTAAAAGAAAAATATTTTAAAGATGTAAGACCACAGACAAATACAGCAGTTGTTGTACTAAAAGTCAGTTCTAAGAGTATCAGGATTTCACTTCCTCTCCTTAATTTAAGGTTACGCTTTATTCCCCCAATAAATGTATTAGTGTTTTCAAAATACAATAAATGGCTTTTTCTTCTTAGTCAGACCCTTTTGTGAGGAACCCATCTTCTTAAAACCTTGATGCCACAAGCCTGTGCTTAAGCTTCTCTTCATACTAATTTCAAGACTGTGTTTTCTAAGATCAGGCCAAACCTTACTATTCTTTGTCTCTGAATTCTCCCCATTCTCTCCATCCCATCAGATCCAGGTCCACAGCATATCATTTTGTCATGTGACTCTCGTCTTCTTCCCTTCATTAGGGCAAAACTCTGAGCTGGGCATCAGGGAAGTTTGATTTGCACTTTCTGTCAAGCAACCAGGGAAGTTACTGGTTTTCAGTAGAAATTCAGAGGTGGAACCCAACTCAAATGCTTGAGATCAGAGGATCATTCAGGCTGGAAGGACCTCAGGAGATCTCTGGCCCAACCTCTTCTTCAAGCAGGGTCAGCTCTGAGGTCAGACCAGGTTGTTCAGAGCTTTGTTGAAATCCTGCAGGAATGGGGACTGCAAAGTCTCACTAGGCAGCCTGTTCTGATAGTTCTGTTCTCACAGGGATAAAGATTTTCCTAATATTCAGTCTGAACTCCTCTTGTTTCAACTTCTGCCTGCCCTTCTCATCCTCCTGCCATACCTCACTTGGTTCCACTTGCTTGATAACCTCCCTAAGAAGCCCATCTCTTCTTCAGGGTGAACAAATCCTCCCTCAACCTCTCTGCAAGGGTTCAGTTTTCCAGTCTCTGACCACCCTCCTGGCTCTGCTGAACTTGCTCCAATTTATGTCAGTCTTCTAGTGAGGGCCCAAAACTGAACCACAAATTTGGTCTAATGAGTGCTAAGAAAAAAAAGATAATTGCTGAGACAGAGATCATCTGCAGTACTTGCTTTGCTATTAACTTATAATATTCAAGAAGAATGAGATTGGTTATATCCCAAATGAAATGGTTGAGTGTTACACCGTGCAAATCTAATGGAAGTCAGAAACAGCTTCAGTAACAGTAAGTACATTCCATAGGGCTCTTTAGCAGTGCAACAAAGAAAAAAACCCAGAGAATTACAGCAAGGAACATTTTTCTTCCTAAGTGGATCAATTTTGAGAATTTCATTGCTCAAGCCAAACTATGTCTATTCTGACACTCCTACTATCCCAGGATTTTTCCCAAGTATTTACAGCTGTAGTGATTGCTCCTTCTAGTTTTGTCTTCTAAGGCTTTTCTTCCAGAGAAGAAATTGGAGAGACAGATAAAGTAAATACGCTGTTAAATAAATTCAAAATTTATTTCTGAGGATTGCAAATTCTTCAAGAGCTTAGAATAATGACAGAGCAGCTGCTGTTAAAAAGTTAATATTTGCTAGCTCTTACTGCATGAGGATGTTTAAGCCATCTTTGTTAACATAAATGAGAGAGGAGAGTCTGAAAAGAGAGAAATTATGTTATCTCAGACAACTTCCTCTGTTTCCTGAGGAAAAGGTGAATATGTTTAAAACCACTGAATTGTAGAATGATTTATCTTTGGATTAATGTTTACTTTTTCTTTTAACTCTTACTTACATTTTGGTGGATTACTACCAATCTTTTCTCCATCTTATTTCTTTGACAGCATGGCCATCCACTTCCCTTCCCTCTCAGTTTGGTGCAAGACTTAGCAACTTCACATTCTCAGGGAATTTGCAGTTTATCATCATGTACCAATTTCATCCTGGAGGAAACAGTGGGGAGCTGAACACATCTGATGTCTTCTGACAACATTTAGACACTAAATGCCCATATATGTACTTAAACACTTAGTTCTTAGAATACGTGGTAATTTGTTGGATTCATGAGAGATTTGGCTTGAGATACATCACCTCAAGACAGCAATCTGGAATGCAGTCAACTCTCTGTTATCCCTGAGTGAGTTATTCAGCTGCAAATAGACCGTAAGATCAGTACAGAGATCCCCAACTTGTTTTCGTGTAGTCCATGATAAACCCCAGAGCTCACAGGCTCACGAGGGGCAGTGCCTTCATTTTGTTGTGCTGATAACCTCCCCCAGCCTAGGCAGAACCTTCCACTGTGCCCCCATAAAAGCAGATCAGATGAGGGCTCTTATCCTAAGATCCACAGCCCTAATGAATGTGCTGTATTTTTATTTCGTTAGGTAGAAATTCTGAACATATCTCCTGTATGTGTCCCTGTCCATACTGAACACATGAGGTTTCCTCCTAAAACAGGCAGCAGATTTACTCCATAGCACAGCCTGGGCATGAGTGTTGTGGTTTCAGCCAGGTGGGGCCTAAATTTGGGTTTTAAAGTTTGGACTAGGCCTGAAAATTGTCAGGTGAC
>JAWWEV010000083.1:6295113-6308372 GCA_035583235.1 Hafferia zeledoni | reverse complement strand
AATACTTTGCATCAATGTACTGTTTTATCCTATTAATTCCAATACTTTATTAATTGGTAATTACACATCTATTTTCTGGAGTTTGCTCACATATGTAACAGAAAAATGAAGAACTCACATCCCTGCTCTTAATAAAACATACCAGAACACCAGCTGCAAGCAGTTTTGTTTTCACTTAGCTGTTGTCTAAAAGTATCAGCTTGAGAGGTGGGGTTCTGAGTTATATGGCATTTTTGAGAACATTTTCTTGAAGAACCTTTTGTGTCTGGTACAAAATCATGCTGCTGTTATTGACCGTGCACAGTGGCTACAACATTCCCAGCAGTACCTCACATGGTCCTGGCCAGATGAATAGACCAGTTTTGTTTCTTGAAGTCATTTCACATGTGTGCCTGTTCCTCTCACAAGACTAATGGCTCACAGCCAACAGATGGAGGTGCAAGAACTTCAAATCCAACTCAAATAACTCTCTTTATATAGGATGAGCAAAATTTGCACCCAGTGGTGTTACTCTTGTTGGAAACCTGAAGGTGACTGATCAGCAACACCTCTTTCCCATATCCCCACAAAAAGCTTAACCATTACAGGAAAGGGTGTGGTGACATCATCACTCACAGTGCCTGTAGGAGGAAGGGGTTCTGCTCACTCCAACACACAATATACTTACCAGTATAAGATATGGAGGCCAAGTGACCATGGTGACTTTTGATGATGGTAGAGCCAAAGGAACCAGAGCTGCCCTACAGAGGGCATCCATATGTGGCAGTGTGCCATCCATATGTGGCAGTGACTCCTCAGGGAGGCTCTGCTGAGAACTTACTTCCAAAACAGGCTCATACCTCAAGACACTTGACTTCTACTTGCAAAGCCGCCATTGGCCTGACAGGTAGATCTTCTCTGTTGCTGAAATAAGGCAGATTGAGAGACTGTATAAAGTGCTCAGATGAAAAACACCATCATGTCTGAATTTTGGGAAATACCACTATTTCTACGAGCAGTCTCTCTCAATAGAGTCTCCACCTTGCAAAAAAGCTGACTCAGACCAGTCAACCATTTTTGCATATACCTTAACTTGAGGTGACTATTCCCATACTAAAGCTTCAGCACAGTATTAAACACCCCTCTGGACTGGAGCCAGTGTGCTCAGGAAAACTCAGATTTCTGTTGGCTCTTTGGAAACCATGAATGGTATCCTCTCTTGGAAGACTCTTATCTTCTCTAAGACCTTTAGGAAGCCAGTGATGGGATACACACACATTTGTAAAACACACATATAATAAACACGCATAAACACACTATTTACATTAAAGCAAATCCCAATGAGGGGATGGAAGGAATGTTCACCTCAAGAGCTCATTTCTGCAAGAACAAACCCAACACAACCCATTTCATCTGTGATGCCTTCTGTAAATCTCTCTCATGGTCTGTCCAGCTGCTGCCCCTCCTAATCTAAATGAGCCATGTGCTATTAATTAACCTCTCACATCATTGATCTTGTTGGGGACACCAGCCTGCCTGTCTGAATCTACCATCCAATCCATCAGCACCTTTAACTGACATACAAAGAGATTTCCTCTTCCCTTCCAGAGCTCTCACCAGCTGCCGTGCCCCATGTCTCCACAAAACACACGTTTTCCTCTAAGATGGCTAATGTAGACATCAAAAAGCGGAAATAGGGACACAAAGGAAAAAAGAGACAAAGAAATGCAAGAAGCACAAATACTGTGCTTATCTAAACCTGCTTCCCTTTCCACAGAAGGAAAAGGCTGCTGCAGAGCTCAGAATCAGCTCAGTTTTCTTTTCTTTTCTGTACTTTCAGTGTAAAGTCTAGCTGAGAAGAAATGTCTAATGAGAAAGTTAACCTTCCAGACACAGACATGGCCCAATATCTACCCATCTGCTTTCCAGGAAAATGCATATAATGGAGCCAAAACTCTTCATCCCTGAAGAAATGCTGTGGCAGAGCAGTAGCTACACAATCCCTTCTCCATGAGTGAATTTTCTACAGAACAGAGGATCTCAAAACCTCCTCTTTTTAAATTTTACATATAAAAAGAAGTAAATCTTGAATTATTCCACTGTGTGTAATCAGGTTACAAAAAAATTGCTCTAGGAGAGAGCATTAAGCCACGAGTAATTACAGGTCACAGGTGGTACAAGGTTCTGTGCAAGCAGAACAGACACTTTCAGGCAGACATCTCATGGGTCTGCTCAGAGGTGTGCCAGTCCTGCAGGATGTGGCTGAACCTGATCAGTTATTAGCAGAGGCAACATTGGTCACGAGCAATAGTCCTCATAGCCAGAAACTGGACCATGTCCAGTACAGCCAACAGCATATTTCTCATGAAGAAAATTGAATTATTCTAGCAACATGAATTCCTAGAGATGCCAGCTATGAAATAGTGCTAGTGGCTGGGCATTATGCAATATCAAAGAGAAGAATATTTTTTTCATATATTTCATATATTCACAAAAAAACCAAAAAAACCAAACCCACACAAACGCCAAAAATAACCACGAACAAAAAACACCACACCAAAAAGAAAACAAATGGGGTTTGCACAACTTAACATGCTTTCTTATGAAGCAGAAGTTGATTTTTAATTTTTTTTTTAATTTTTATTTTTTTTTGTTAAGTGAGCCTGCTTAATCCTTCCTGTGCATCAAACCATTCTAGACAACCATCTCAACCCTTTTCCTTTGGCTGTATTATTTTACATGCATAAACAATTTTTGTTGTAAAAACTATGGTCAAGGGAGTTAATATTAAGGAATTAGAGTCTCATTTTAATTCTAGACTGAGTTGGCAAAGATCCCAATTTAGAGCACTTCTCAGAGGGTCACATGGAAGTTCTCCATGAGGACCACCAGACACATAAATCACTGCAGACTTCTCTGACAATCTCAGCAGAAAATGTTTTCTACCTACAGATGTTAACTCTGACTTTCACTGGTGAAGAAGCTCCACATCAGGCACCACACACAAAAAATGCAGCTGCTCCATGTCTTCTCTGGACACAATGGTTTCACTGATGAACCCAAGAACACTGTTTCTTCTAGAGATGCCTGTTTTACTTCTGAGACTGGGTGAGGCAAACTGGTAATCACGATACCAACTTCTCAAGTAGAAAGTATTACACTATTAACTAAGTACAACTTGAGAATGGAAGAAGGGATGATGGGAGTCTCACCCTTAGGAGCTGACACCACAGCCCTAAACCACAATTTTTACTGTGACTTTTCAAAATTTCCTTTTCCAGCATTAAGGGGATGAGGATATTTCACTGTCAAAGATCTCAACATTTTAATAGATTTATTTCATTTATATACTTCAGAGGCACACATGACAGGATGATGCTTTCCAAGAAGACAAGCACTAGATGAATAAGACAGCTATTGCAGTGAACTCTGGCTGTGAATTTAATTCCCCTGTTTGACACAGGCACACTTGCTGAAGAGTCTGTGCCAGAGATGCATGTTTAAGCAGGGCACTAAATCAATATTTACCATAATTTCGGAAGACATCTGAGCACAGCCTGGGAACAAAGGCAACACTTGATGAATAATCATCAGTGAAACACAGGGCTCTAAAACTTTCCAGATAATAAACTGCTCTCAGGGCACTGGATGTCAAAGACAGCTAAATCCATATTATAACCACCCAGACCTGGGCAATGCTGTTTTGGCCTTACATGCTGTGGTCTCGGCTACAAAACTTATGTACCACAATAAATCACTTTTTATCATTAAATGAACTGTCTGATAGCCTGTGACTCATCTGAGCTCCTTCAGCATGCCTTTCCCCAGTCTTTGTACCCTCACTGCTTAAGAGAGAGAGCCTTTGAACCACCCTTTCCAAAACCCTCTGAAGTTCTCCACACAGGGAATCACCTCCTCAAGAGAAGCACATTTGTAACTGCCAAGTCAGCTTTTGGTACTCAGTGACATCTGGATGGACCCTCTGGTGCCAAAGGCTGTCTGAGCAGGACTGATCTAGATCATTTGGTCATAAAAATACAAATCCGTGGAAGCTTATTCCCCCCACAGCACAAGAAATACAGGGAAGTGGCTCACTCCAAGTTTATTGATGGAAGTAGGAAATTCTGAATTTGAAAGAAAACAATGACGATCTAAATTTCTAAAAGGAAGTAAAAGGAAATAAAAAGCCCGTCATGTTACAGACAAGTTTCAAGTCCAAAGCATTTTGATTAAAGAAAAATAAGTACATAATGAACAGCAATATGAAAGATTTTTACTATGAGAGCAGAAACAAAATTGGTAAAGTAAAAGTAAAGTAAAATAAAACCGAAATATTTTCCATAGTTGAATGAAACAAGCCTGACACAATTCATTTACGCTTATTCTCTATTTAAAATTGTATCAAAACTGAAACCAATTTGTTCCTGCAAAATGTGTCTGCTTTGATTAAGCTGCATTTCCTGATGGTTGTTCATCTTGAAATGTTTTTGATCATCCCTAATTGAGAGATCTCTTAAAGTCTAAAAACTCCTCAAATCAGAAAGTATTTTAGATCAGAAAGAAACATGTAACTCGATGGCCATAGGTATGTGAAATGGCCATTTGATGACAGCTTGTCTCAGGAATATGAACAGAGAAAGGAATAATGCATTTTCAGAAATGTTTGTGAAATACTGTGTATGGCTTCTCACTAACTCCTACGCACTAAATAATTTCCCACACCTGAAGCACCAGGTTTTAAGCCCCTGTGAGAGCCCAGTGAGGCCCATAAATGTCACATTTCTTAGTATAAAGAGAAGAGCATGTGGAGAGTTTGTGTAATTGAATTAATAAATCTGTATTAACACATTATCTGCATCTCCCAAAGCACCTCATCTCTGTGCATCTTTTAGGCTCTGACTCTTCAAAGGCTTTCACAATTGCTTAACCTGAAACAGATGAATGTATATTTCTAAATGTTAAATGTATTTTTAGAAGACATGTATTTTTTAAAGTGAAATAGACACCTAAATCTATGCAGCACTGAAGCATGTAAAAAAGAATATAAACTTCCTGAAACTATCTTCATATGTATCTCGTACACTGCTGTCAGCATCTCTGGTTCTTGCTCTAAAACAAATACAACGTGATAGCTACAATAAAAAATAATGGAGTTTTCAGAACATGCTTTTGGGAGCATGTGAAAACGTGAGGGAGAACTGTATCTGTTTGACAAAAGGTGAATCCAGTCTCCAGGCTTGGATTTACTCAAGGGACCAAAGTGTGCTTCATGCCCAATGTGGCCCTTTGCTGTCATGTCACATGTCCCAAGGCACATGAAACATCTTTTTCACAGCTTCCCAACCCTTTCTGAGCAAGGACAGTGCTCTGACCTCACTCCTGTGCACTGGGACAGGTAACCTGAGCTGCAATGACACAGTGTGCTGCAAAACTACCTAACAAACAACTGCATTTGAAAAAGGGATAGAAATGAGAAACGTCCTTTCAAAGTACTGAGGAGATGTGGCCACACGGATGCACAAGTTCCTCTACTCCTTCCTCTGAGTCTACCCTTACAATGAGAACAATAGCCAAAAAATATGCCATATCAACCACAAGTGCCAAATAAAATATCAAAACCAAGTGCCAAATAAATGCGTATTTTTAGATGCAGATAGTGAAGAAAAGGAACGCATATACTTTCTAGAGCATGAAATGCTTTTTTTGTGTGTGTGTGCGTGTGTTTGAAATAAGTTATGAATTTTATCAATGTTACCAAAAGTAAGAAATACTGCTACCTCATCTACTGCAAGTATTGTTTCCCATTTTTAATGCAGATTATTTCTTCTTTATTAAATCTTGAATAAAGATGACTGCTCTTATTTTCAATTATTTGTATTTGTCACCGTACACATTGAGGTGAAATAAATCTAAGATCAGGTTGCAAGGAGAACAATGAGGATAATCACACCAACACAGAGCCTGTGCTACCAAAAAGAGAAGCTTGTCTTGTTCAGCCTAGTGAAACAAAAGCTCAGAGCGGATGTGAATGTTGTTTATAAATACATCAAGGAATACAACAAGAGAGGAAATAGAGCTATTTAAGCTAAAGGACAACATTGGCACAAGAACAAATGGATGCAAACTGGCCATGAATAAATTGAGGCTGAAAATTAGAAGAACGTTTCAAAGCAACAGAGAAGTGAGGCTCTTGAACAATTTCCCAGTGGGAGTAATGGTAGTAAATGACTTAATTTGTTCTAAGATGGATCAGCTAATTAGTTTATGAAAGGGTTTATCTGACAAAGGCTGACTATGTCAAGGGGCTGGTCTCAGCCCCAGATGCCCTTTACTGCCACACATTTTTAGGTAACTTAAGGTACTAATTCAGTTTCTTAATCAATGGTATCTCATGACGGCTTCTAAATCAAAATTTACTTTTTTTCCTGAGTGATTCCATTTTGCAGTGCCACTGACATGCATGTTACCTTCCAAACACCAACAAAATGTCCCTGCTAACAGGAGTTATATTTTAAGACATGCACAATAGAGCTCATTAAGCATAAGCAAAGTGGTGTGGTGTTCACATACTCAGGGTATAAAAAATGGAGGTGAAGGACAAAAGTAAGCTGAGGTAAGAACATAACTCTTAATCTTAACGTTTGCTTCTTACTTCATATTTTATACATGAAGTATTGAGTGTTTTGATCAGATTTAGGCAAAACTGTGAAAGTGTTCATAAATTCCTGAGTGAAGCAGATAGAGATAAGTGGCCCCCTGGAGGACAGGAGCTGTTCTTCATTACTGGTTTCTGGCTGTTCATCACTTCCAGCTACCTGGGAAGGCAGATCTTCTCCTGCCTCTCATTTTGGGGAGATCTTTTCTTGGTACCCAGTCATACTCCCTGGCTGCACTGACCCTTGCCTTGATAAGTGCTGATGCCTTTGTGGAGATGTACACAGAAGTCTACAGCTACATATATTTAATGAACTTCTCATCCTACACATCAATAAAATTTCTTTTAATTATCTGGGGGGGTTGGTTCTGGTTTTGCTGTTTGTATTTTTGGGGTTTTTTTTAAGGAATGGAAACACACTTTGCTCATGAATGTCTACTTGAAAAAAAACGTGATCCTGGTGAACTGAAATGTCTCATTTCCCAGACCACTTTCCAATGCAAAGCATTTTATGATGCAGGAAGGTTTGGGGAGAAATCTTGAAGGGAAAGACTGCTCTTTCATGTGCTCTGAAATGCCCAGCACATTTCTTCCCTCAGAGTGCAGTCTCTCTCTGTTTTCAAGGTTTGAGGGGAGAGAGTTGAGGTGGGGGTTTTGTCAGCTTTTGTTTTATTCGGCTTTTCTTGTTTTCTTTTTAAAGGCATATCCGTCTCAGAGGGAATTGAAAATTCACCTTGTGTGAGTTAAGGGGCTATCAAAAAATGTTTTCAACAGACAGTTTAAGGGCAGAAGAAAATTGCACTTCATAAGCAGGGTTATTCTGGGGCAGGGATAATTTGTTGTCTAAATGTCACTCTGGTTCTTCCTTCGTTTTTTGAAAAGTGGAATTGCATAATTGAAAACTGCCTGCAATGTTGTGTTTTCAGTTTGAAGTTTTTTATACAGTGATTTTTGTTTGGGGTTGTGGCATTTTTATTCATGTGAATCACTTGACTGTGAACTTCACTGTTTCCAGTTGAATTGTGAAATAGGAGGTTCTTATTTTAAAGGATTCCTGTAAAGGATATCATCTTTCTCACAGCTTTATGCTTACACATAATGTCCAACTAACCAAAGAGGTGACCACCAGTTTTAAAAGCAGCATTGAACATCCTGCATAGATCATTTGGGGTATCACCCCATCATGATTTCAGCCTGGGATACTTTGTGCCTACTGAGCCATAAGTAGAAGGCCAGCCTAGACACAAAGACTGAACAACAGGACATCAGAATTCATTCCCATTTCCCTCTGGGCTTTATAGTACCTACCAGTCAGTGACAATCCACCCAATCCTTCCTCAGGCACTCTGTTTCCTGGAATCCAGTTTGTGCATCAAGCACAACATTGTCTTCTGCACTAACACAATGTGATACACAAAATACATGGCTCAGAATGGCTTGTTTTGTTACCAGTTTGCATAGTTTTGTCTATGAAAAAAGATTAAACAACCCACTGAGCAGTCTCCTGTCCAGTGGCCAAGCAATATAACTCCATCCATCCAGCTGCAGCCCCTTGCTCCTCCAAAACAGGGAGCATATGCTGACAGGGAGCCCACTGGGCAAGAGCTTTAGCCCCTGCTATGGCTGGAGCTGTGCCTGAACATTTCTGGGAGCAGTGAAAGACTAAAACTGTGCCAGCAACTGTTCAAAACCTATGGAAAACAACAGGCAGCTGTCAGGCCCTGTCCTGGCCCTGAGTAAACCACTAGCATGGATACAGGGGGAGTTTCAGAGGGAAGAAGTGAGACCTCTGTAACAGAACAGATGAGACTAACAGTGATATCATACAAAGTCGATTTTTTAAAGAAAATCCTTCAGAAGACACTATCATGAAAATACTGGGTTTAATCCTCTAACAATAGAAAGACACTCACAAGAGCTTAAGTGGGCTTGTGGTTGGCTGGGAGAGAAAATAATGCCATGAACTGGAAACTAATTAAAATAAACCATTAAGAATACATGGCGTTTTTCAACATATCGAGGATAGAAAGAGGTTTTTCCCAAGATCTTTGTTTATAGATTTTGAGGGCAGTATGTTCTCAGAAGTCACAACATCTGCAAGCAAGAGAATCAGCTGTGGTTAGGCTAGGAAGCACTGGAAAAACTGTATTTATACATTAGCAAGGCAAACAGCAGGATAATTAGATCAAATCTAGTATTTTGTTAAATGACCAGTATGTAGGAGGGAAAATTTGTCAAAATTATGTAACTTTGCCTATTTTGATTTGGGTGCCAAGCAAATGCAGCAAGTAAAAATAAGCACATATGAAAAGCATTAACCATAAAGGACAGATCATCATTACTGTAAATTATTCCTAAAACCAGTAGACCTAAATTAATTTAGGTTACTTTGGCTAAGGAGCTAGGACAGCAGTGGTGCCAAAAAATCTAAAAGCAATCATGGATGATTTTGAATTCCCATAGCATGAAAGGGCACTTATAAAATGGGGTTGTTCAACAGGGAGAATTACCAATAGACTCTCTATGGAAAACCCTACAGTCTTGGTATATTCAACCTTCTGAAAAAAATAATTGGTGAGGTAGCATAGTATGTAAAAGGTTTTGCAAATAGATTAAGTTCCTGAATCTGCATGGATACAGACTATATGCAATTGGAATATAAAAATGCTGACATAGTTCTCTCTCAGTGTAAGGTAAAGACATATTATAGTGAGGCCACAACTTCTGAGGTGGATGAATGAACTAAAGAGACCAAGTTTTCTGAACAGAGCAGCAACTACTTCAAGTGCACGGATATAAATTGATCAAACAGAAAAAAAAAAAGTATAAGGAACAAATTTTTCATGCTGTAGGTGAATGCGTTCTGAAACAGCCACGTTTGGGTAATGCAAAAGCATAAACTTTTTCTACTTATTTTTCAGTAACACAGTGACTGGTGCATGAAATGAATGAGCTGAGTTGTTACAGGAGCCATCACCTGATTTACAAGGTCAACAACACTGCAAAACAGAAGACAGCAATACTGGAGATGGAAATTTAGAAAAGAACTAGCAAAAACATCAGAAACCAATTTGTAGAAGTTTTAAGGTCAAACCCAAAGAAACTAAAAGTTCCTTTTGATCCAAATGCTGAGACAGTCTTTGATGTTTTGTTTTGGTGGATGACAGTTATCCTTGATATAATTCTCCTTATTCACTGGGAAAAAAACCCAAACAAACAAAACAAAATAAAACGAAAAACCAAAGCAAAACAATAAAAAAACAACAAACAAACCCCAAAACCCCCCAAAAACCCAAACAAACAAAAAACCCCACATTTTTTTTCCCTGGAACACAGTAGAAAGGTAATGTCCTGAAATAGAATTCAAAGGAAGAGTTTTCTTCTCAAAATACTGAATCTCCCTTTTTGGTAAAAACCTGTATGTAAGAATCTGGGTATTTTTTGTTTTCATTAGGGCCATGCTGCAATCTCTTCCCTTATGCTGTGCCTGTTTCTGGACACTGGGAAGGCACTGCAGCAGCAGCTATGCCCACATACTTGCATCTACATTTCATCTATTTCCCTGACTGCTTCCACCTTTTCATCCCTTGCTAAACCAGGATCCCACTTTGGCCAGTTTGGTTGAGGGGCAGAAGCACATACATCATCTGCTGTATGTTGTGTCACTCCCACAGTGCAAACATGCATTTCAAAGGAGGTCTTCCACCACCAGCATAGCAATAGAGTGGCATCCAAAGCAAATATGAAGGAATTAGAAGGTATGAGAAAAGCTGTGGGGTTGAATGGCAAGGCTCATTAAGTTAGAATCATAGAATTGTTTAGGTTGGAAAAGATCTTTAAGATCATTAAGTCCAACCATTAACCCAGCACCGCCAAGCCCACCACTAAATCATGTCCTTCAGTGCCACAGCTGTATGTCTTTTAAATACCTCCAGGAAGGTCATTCAACCACTCACCCACCACAGGCTAAACATCCTCAACTTCTTCAGCCTTGTTTCAAAGGTCATAAACTCCTTTTTTTCCCCGAGTTCCAGCCAAAGCTCTCTGTTCAGCCAGGCTGTCTTCCCTGCCAGCTTGTCTTATGGCACATGGGAATTTCCTTCCTGAATTTCCAGCCTTCCTGGACCCCTTTGTCCTTCAGGACTCCAAGGGACTTTCTGGACTAGGCTCCTAAACTGGCCAAAGTCTGCTCTCTGGAAGTCCAAGGCAGCTGTTCTGCTGACCCCCTCCTTAAATCTTAAAGAATAAAAATCTCTATAACTTCATGGTGACTGTGCCCAAGACAGGCTCCAGCCACCACATCACCCACCCAGCCCTTCTTTGTTCACAAAGAACAGGTTCAGCAGGTGCCTACCCGAGTTGGCTCGCCCACCAGCTGCATCAGGAAGTTATCCTTCACACACTCCAGGAACCTCCTAGACTGTTTCCTCTCTGCTGTACTGGATTTCCAGCTGACCTCTGGTAAGTCAGAGTCCCCCTCAGGAACAAGGGCCAGAAAGAGTGAGACTTCTCTGAGACAGTATTTTGTCTGCCTGTTCATCCTGGTTGGCTGACCTATAACAGACTCCCACCATGATATCTGCCCTGTTGGCCTTTTTCCTGACTGTAACCCATAAACACTCAACCTTATTTTCACCATCATTATGCTCTAGACAAATTACTCAAGTTTAGCCAGTGTCCTTGCAAAAAGGAACCTGGATGGAATAAAGTCCACAGAAAGCAGCATAAGCTACAGCCTGAAATAAATGCCGTAATTGTAACACTGTGATGACTAAGATTAAATGCGAAGGTGGATATTAACACTTATTTGACACACCAACCCCAGGCATCAGTGCTGGATATCGCCAATGGAGAGAAATGGGCATTTCCAGCTGTTTTCATCTAAATGTCTCAGACTGTGAAAAGTAGCCCATGGGAAGTGTCTTTCTTCCTAAATACTGTCCCTTCAGTGATTAGTTCACCCACAGAAATTAACTCCCATGGCCCTCAGTTAGAAGAAATGAATTACATGCCAAACAAGCCAAGTAATTGGAAAAAACAAGAAGCTTGTTCTGTTTCATATATTAACAGTGGGCACTTTCACTAGACATGTAAAAAGCTAATCTTTGTTTTAATCTTGACTAGTTCCACTTAAGGTATTTTAGCATGTTTTAGTTTCACACAGTATTGGAGCGTGACTTAAAATATTGGCATTAATAGCAAAATTCTTAATGGACTCTGTGGCCTTTTACTCACTTTTCTCTTTCCTGACAAAATGTCTTTTTGATGTAGGAACCCTTTTTCTTTTTTTTTTTTTTTTAATAAAATAGTATCTAATTGCTTTTTGTTTTTGCAGTTATGGGGTGGATTGCTGAGGGAGCTGTTTGAAAAAAGCTGCCAAGTATAGGAAATGTCCTTGTTATGTCTTCCTTGAGATAGACTGAGTCCCATGGACTGTACATACAACACTGCACAAATAATACCAAATTATAATTTCCTCCTATAATGTCAAAGTTTTCAGTGATCAAGACTACAAAAAAAAAAAAATCATGAATTATTTTAATTACCTTTAGACAAATTCTCTGTATTCTTTTTACCTCCTATGCATGCCAATGCATTCCTGCCATTGTAAACAGATTTAAATGGCAAGGTTAGCACTGCTTTGTGCAGAAATCACTTTTCTTCCCCCCACAGTATTTACCTGCAGCTGTTGTCACATCAATCTTTCTTCAAAGTTTCAGTATCGCCTTCTGTGCATTTTTGTTCAGGCTGATGCAGTCTTGTGACACCCACTATTTCCTCTGTCTCCTGCAATTTTATGCATCTCATTCAGGTCTCTTCACATTCAGTTCTTTCACTCTTAATAGAAATGAATTTTCCTTAAGCTGTCATTTCAATACATATACTGTCACATCACAAAACTTACTCATACTTGTGATGCCACTGACTTCTGTCTTCTATATTTTTACAGTTTTTAATTCATCCACAAAACACCCTATTTCAAAGCAGTAAAGGAATTATTAGAAAGTACACAACAGTGGGGCTTCTTTGGAAAAAGGGGCAAAAGATGCCCAATTTCAGAGGAACGTGCTGATTTCCAATGATGTTAACAGTGTTCAGTGCACTAAATAAAGCCCCATGTCAGTACTTTACAGATCTGCTCTGCACAATAGACAGTAATGGCTCTATAGAAGCTCTTAGGGTCTCTTATGAGAACTCTCAATGTGAGAGTCCTTTATTCTTTTTGACAAGTGGATCCTTTAAACTACTCCAGTAAAGGGAAGAATTGAATAAGGCAAACCTAAAATTTTAGCTTTTGCTCATCATGTCCAGATCAATGCTAATTAGGAGATACTATAAAAGAGACTTCTAGGGATTTCAAGTCTAAATGTAATTATGTGTAATATAACTATTAAAAACTGTTCAGAAAGCTTAATGTTGAGTTTTAATGAATCCCTACTTTCCTCAGACTGAGACACCTGGAGTCATATACAGAGCTATCTGAAAAGCCTTCACAACAACCCATATTTAGACCAAACTCACCTGATTTTGGGTCTTATTATGACAGCGAATCTACTAGAGAGTTGCATAATCCTTTTCCTGCTCTATATAGGCAGTCAGTGCAGCGAGCAGAGCACAGAGGTGA
>JAWWEV010000083.1:6252059-6295013 GCA_035583235.1 Hafferia zeledoni | reverse complement strand
GAATCTACTAGAGAGTTGCATAATCCTTTTCCTGCTCTATATAGGCAGTCAGTGCAGCGAGCAGAGCACAGAGGTGAGTTGCTGAGGAGGCTTACAGCTCCATTCTGGACTACATGATTTTTATTTTTTCCTGGGCATAAAAGCATAATTCTTTTCAAGGTCAGATAAATTATTTTACAATAATGCGAGAGGGAAGTACTGAAAGCGTTTAATGTAGGACCAAACCATCAAGCCTGCACTGTTTCTGGAAAGATAGCACACAGTTCCCCAGAGACTGAATAGTATGTATACTTTTCCCTTTTCTTTGGTGTTTGTCAGAGACTCCTATGCATCACTCAGAGCTGGTGAATTGCTTAGGAGGGAAAACTTGAAATTGCAGACTGTTGACAGCATGCCATGAGCAGAATAATACCTACTATTGAAGAGGCCCCTCAGTTTATACCTTTCTACCCCTCTGTTTGTGGACAGAGGACAAATTTTAGTAGAAAAATTGACAAAGTTTGAAAGACTGTTGTTTTTTGACACACAGTGACCTTCTTCAGGTCGGACATGGAAACACCAATGTTCAAAAACAAATGCAGGCTAAGAACAGCTGTTCAAAATTTAACAAATTATCGCAATCATCTGGACCATCTGAGAGAAACAACAGCGTGTACCTAGGAAGCAGAAGGGGATCTTTCAGAAGTCAGGGCAACAAGGTGGTTTCTCCAATGGGAAATGGAGAGGAAGACAAATAATTCATCAGCAGTTCAGCATTAAAGAGTTCTCAAGGCAAACGGAAAGATTCCTACAGATCTAACTTTTACCAAGGTGGCACCTGGGTTCCCAGACTGAAGGGACAGAGTTTAGAGGTGACATCAGGACTGCTACAGGAGCAGAGGCAGCCTCATCGTGGGACAACTGAGTTGATTTATGCAGGGCCAGGGAGAGACTCAGCACTGTGGAAATCCAGAGAGGGCTGGGGGACTCTGTACTCAAAGAAAAGCATTGATCATTACAAAATGCTTTCCTGGAGTGCTGCCACCATCCTTCGGCAGGACAGCAGAACAGCACCAGCAGCTATGCTGAGCACTGCAGAAGGTCCAGGGCTGGGAATAAGAGTCTGCTCCTTTCAAGAGAAGTAACGAGGCAACATCCATCACTGCTCCTTCCAGTCTCCCTCTTGGCTTCAGGTCAGACTGGCAAATTTACAAAGTCAGTGTGGCCAAATCCAAGTTTTCTTCACTATATGCTTGAAACTCTTCAGTTCCAGTCGCAACTCTCACAAAAACTTCAAATTTAATGAAACCATCCAAACATCAAAATTATAAAGTTGAAAATGAAAAGTGTGTGGTACCGTAGGTTATCAGTGGTTTATAATTTCCAGGATTTTTATCTGCCTATAACAGTTACACCTGAAGGTTGTGGCTGGTCCAGAGGATATGATTTTCAGAAGTAGCACTGACATGACCTGGCTCTTGCCAAAGGCAAACTCATTTCAGTTAGCTAATAGTCACTGCCTCACAAATATGTCACCTTGAGTTATCATCCTTCCACCATACCACAACACAGCATGAGTTAAAAAGCTCTGAGGGCTACTGGGCCTCAAAAGACATGCAATTTCCCTGGAGATGAATATAGCAACTAAAGGCTTTACAAATCGGGGGGGAGGGGGGGGGGGGTGCTGCTGACAGAAGAAAAGAGCAGCAAAAATGGCTGAGTGGGTGAAAGATGGAAAAGTGTCTTTGCACCTGAACACCTGATGTTCCTCTTCATCCTGGTTTTTAAGCTCTCTAATCTGAGCTGTGAAATTCAGGGTCAGCAGTTAGTAGGAAACAACCAAGATAGTGGGTAGATATTTGTTCAGGAGTCCACTGGTATTGAAGCAATAATAGGCCTTACTCTGCACCAGTATGAAGAAGTCAAGCATGAGCTCCTGCAATACACATAAGCACCCATTGGAAAGGATATCTCTCCAAAGAAACTATCTACAAATTAAAGCTGTGAGATTTGCAGCACCATTCCCTCTGTCAGCTTGTTGCTCTGTCTCTTAAAGACTGTGCTACTATTGCCTACCTCAAATTCATAGCACCTGACCCAAAGGCTTTCTGTAACAAAGCTTATTCTGTTCAGAAGCACAGGAAAAATTTCCAAAGAAATCTCTAATGCATCTGAGATTTCTTCTGTAAGTTTTTGAGCTGGGATGCAGAGCACCATGGCTGGAGTGGAATCTTCCACGTGCCCATCTTTCACAAATGCTGTTAATACATTTTATATTAAATAGTAATTAGAACTAAGTCAGAAAATGCCCAAAGTTTTTATACATGTTTCTGTTTCCTTTCTTGTTATATGAGTCCAAAAATTATCCCCATAATCATTTTGCTTGAGCTAAGATGATGAGAGAAAATGTCCTGGGGTACTATCTGAGATGCCAAGATGACCGGAAAAAATACATTTCCATTAACAATAAATGTAATAGCTGTTCTTTTGAATGTAATGTAACATAAATTCAGTTTTAATTGAAATTCAGCAAAATTACTGCAAAACTTCTGTTGTTCCTGACAGTGTAAATGTCACAAATTATAAACACGGATAAGTAGTATGAAAAGGAAATTCATTTCCAAAGACATCCAAAGAGGGTGAAATGGGATCAGTCTTCACATACTATTTGTAGCCCTCATGTCACATGCATACATGGTGGTATTTTTCAGAAACTATTAGCTTTCTTACACAGCATAGACATTTTTCAGTATTTTCCTACTATAGCTGTAACATTACATTTTATCTATGGACTTCCTTGTTTTCTTGCATCATGTATTTGAATCCATCCAAAGCACTTGCAAAAGTAAATAGTTATAGTCTGAAACATGCAGAGTAAGAGAACATACTCCTAAATCTTGTGCTCAAGTGACATATGATTCTTTTTTTTCTTACTGTTCTTCAAAAACAAAAGGCAAGGGGCATGCCTTCTTAAACAGCATTTTAAAGGGATAAATCCCATTCCTTGAAAGACTTCTAGAAACAGAAAAAACTTTTCAAAGCCTTCCACTTGATGGATGCAGGTTCCTAGATTGTAAACTGTGCTAAAATACCCGGTTCTACCCACATCCAGAGCATGACTGAGTGCTGGAACAGGCTCCACAGGGAAGTGGTCATAGCACCAAGCCTGGCAGAGCTCAAGAAACATTTGGATGATACTCTTGGGCACAAGGTATGACTCTTAGGGATGGTTTTATGCAGGGCCAAGGATCTTTTTGGGTCCCTTCCAACTCAGCAGATTCTGTGATTCTGTAATTCTGTCATATGCTTAATTCTCCGCTGCTTTTCAAATTAAATATAGAGTTTCAAAAGTACTTGACTTCATATTTACTTGCAACCTTCCCACTTTGTTTATTTGTTTTAAGAATTACAGAATCTTTTAGATTAGAAAAGACCTCTAAGCTTATCAAGTCCAACTGCTAACCCAGCACTGCCAGGTCCACCACTAAGCCACATCCCTCAGTGGCACATCTACATGTCTTTTCAATACCTCCAGGACTGATGACTCCACCATTTCCCTGAGTAGCCTGTTCCAGTGCTTGAAAATCCTTTCAGTGAGTAAGTTTTTCCGAATATTCAATCTAAACCTCCACTGGCACAACTTGAGGCCATTTCCCATTCCCGTGTTGCTTGTTACTTGGGAGAAGAGACCAACCCACATCTGCCTCCAGGCTCCTTTCAGGGAGTGGTAGAGAGTGATAAGGTTCCCTCCAAGCTTCCTTTTCTCCACTTAAACCTCCCCAGCTCTCTCAGCCACTCCCCATTAGACTTGTGCTCCAGACCCTTCACCAAGTTCATTGCCCTTCTCTGAACAAGCTTTGTCAGGATGAAGCCATAAGATTTGAGACTGTGGAAATTAACCATGGCGTGGAAAGGGGAGGACTGCAAGAAATGCCTTCAGAGCAATTCAGGTGGGAAAACTGCTCCCACATCAGCAGCAGTCAAGTTGCATCTCCACACCCAGTGGGTCTTCCTGTGACTTTTCCCACCTGGCTGCACACTGACTATGGACTGAGTGATAGCTGTGTTCTAGAAATAGAAACTGAAATAAAGAAATGAAATTAGAACCAGTCCCTACAGATGGTTCTGGCACTATAAAAGCCACCTGCTCTCAAATTAACACTTGTTTATATATAAATTTAGAACACCATAATAAATTAACACCCACTCAACAGAAATTATCTCTTCTGAATGGTGCTTCTCTTCCCAGTGGATAATGGGAGGGGGAAAATGCTTTTTCCCTTGAAGGCAATCACAGCAGAAATGCAAAAGCAGCACAAACAGTGGAAGTGTTGTGGATGGAGTAAACACTTTCCAGGTGTCAGCATTCACCCCGCACAGAAGATTTGGATAGGGTTGGTAATTTTGCAAATATCAATTTGGAGTAGACATAGAGCACTTATATCAATGCCTCAAATCTAAAAAATGAAGAGTCAGGTATCAATAAAATGGTCAAGCTTAAAGTTCATGCAAAAATGAAGATAGTAACAGGCCTAGAAAAGGGGGGGGCAGGGGTAGCAGTAATAATAATAAAAGAAAAAACATTATAAAAATGAGAAGATTTCATACAGTGACCGGGAAAGTGGTTTGGAGCTGTTTAAGAGATTAAGGACTTTTACTGCGAGAAAAAATCCCAAATCTGATAGTTCAGTGTGCAGCTGCAATGAAGGAGGCAAACAAAATGTGTGGTTGCTAGGAGGATATAACATAAATCAAAAGTGCTACTGTAATTGCTATACACTGCAAGAAAGTGATAAGACCTCTCTGGGTATATTATACCCAGTCTTTGTTATCATATCGAGAAAAGCTCCTGTGTGCTTTCGATGGATGCACTGCAGAGAAAAACAGCCCACAAAATTTAAATTATTAACTACAGAGAGAGTTTGGAAGAGAAACTGACAAACAGCAAAAGACAAAACCTGACAGATGTGAGTCTGAACATTGAGTATTATTGATCAAGAACAAATTCTGTCTAGTTCTGTCAGCCCCAAAGTTTGGTTAATAAATTCTAACTCTTTTCTGAAATCAGTGAACTACACAAACAGCTTCTAACTCTGCCCGTGTCCACCATCACTCTGAGGTTACAACAGCAGCTGTTTCAAAGTGCTGAATATGTCCTGGTCAAAAGTAACCCACCTTTGTAGCTAGTCCCAACCAATCAGTAAAAAAGCCAAGATTTCATCTTATACAGATTCAGAAGTGAGTGTTGGACCTTGATTCAAGGATTCTTCTAGCAGAAGCCTCCTGAAATACCTTGGACAAGGAACCTTATGCCACAGTTTGCAAGTGCAGAAAGGTGAAAGGACATTCCTGTCTTCCAGGAGTAACATGATAAAGAATGTATTAAACAGCAATCGAGTAACTTCAATAAAACATTACTTCTCTAGACATATTGGCAGATTCTGTCTCCCTTGAACACCAGAAATAACCTGATAGGTTTTAAAAATATTGGATGCAAAATATGGAATGGATGCTTGCAACGCTCCAGCCCCAGGAGCTGGAAGCTCATGGGCTCAGCCAGGAGTTTTATATATGTGTGTGTGTGTGTGTGTGTGTGTGTGTGTATATATATATACACACACACACATATATATATATGGTTCTGTAATTCCTTAAGACAGTGTCAAGAGAATAAGCTGCAGACTCATTCCCAAGACGTATCTTTATTAATTTAGGGGAGAAAATATGGGCACTTGGCAAAAGTTCAAAATAGGCACTACACAAGCTAGGCAAAATGTTCCATCACAATACCAATCCAGCACATTCTAATCCACAAGACCTAATCTCTCCATCTCCAAGCCACCCAAAGCATCAGGAAATGAGCAAAGAAAGAGAAGCAGAAGGAGCAAGAAGAGAGACGGAGAAATAGGGAGAGACAGATTATAGAGCTGCCATTGGAACTTCGTGGCAGACCAGCTCTCACATGTCCAGCCAGCAGGATTGTGAATTGTGGCACCCAAATGCCTTTGGTTTTATCTGTTCTGGTCCCTGTGCTCTAACCCTCCAGGCGAGGCCTCTGACCCACTGGCCACTATGGGGTTCCAGGCCAGGGTGAAGGGCAGGGCCAAACTGAGGCTGGGTCAGAGGCTCCAGGAGGTGTGGGGTGTTAGTTTTCCAGGGCTGTTTGTGACTCACAGCTCCTCTGGGGCTTCCCCATGTGGGCCCCAGAGGCTGCCATGAGGGATACGATGCCCCTTCACCTCTGTGAGGTTTGACCCAAGCCTTCCTCCTCCACACACACACATGCAACCCCCCAAGGTGGTTCTGACCCAAGAATTACTGATCTGGTGTCTAACAATGCTTCAGGCAAAAGTCATGGGACATGACTCTTAGTTTTCTCATGTGTATAAAAAGATAAAGAATGATCCAGAGTCATCCCACCTGAATTTTGGCTCCTGACTCAAGGCACTGAGTTAGGAGTGCTCTCTAGCTACAGTCTACACCCATAATAGTTTCCCTTGAGTTCAGCTATGGCTTCTCCAAAAAAGATCAAACTACAGCTCACCTGCCAAGGTAGTTTCAGTCCAATACTGTAATCACTCTGCTCCATCATCAAAGCCTTGTGCCAGCCTGCCAGTTTCTGCCCTAGGTGATAAGCTATCACAGCTTCCTCTTCCACTGCACTTCAGGTGACTCCAAAGATCACGGATTGTGCATCTTCATTTGTAAATCATGTATTCCCATTGATGATCTACTTGTTGATCTACGGACCTTGTTTTTAAGTTTATTAAATATATTAAACCTAGTCTTTGCTATCATACTGAGGAAAGCTCCCATGTGTTAGCCCTATAAACTGCAGCAATGCAGTCACAAACCACAAGCTATAAATCAAAAAAAAAAACACATTACTGAATGCCTTGTTTCTTATTATAATAGAAATCAAACCAGCAGTGAAGTCACCAACCTATCTTCCTAATATGTGAGTGTTCTGCAACCATTTTCCAGCACAACAAATGCAATGGTCAAACACTGACACTGCCTAGGCCAAGGCTGGAAGCTCTGGGATGGAGGCTTGTGAAGAATGTTTCATATATTGGGTGAGGAAAATTGCTTTGGGGCATGTCCATCAAACCCCACTGACTATACAGGCAGCCTGGAGGGGACCAGACTTCTCACTTAAATTTGTCAGTAAGGTTGGATGAATCCAAGCACACAACTCCCTGTGGCAAAGAGAATCAGGTTTGTGCATCAAGAGTAAAATGCTGCTCCTGTTAACCAAGCTAACAGTAGGAAGTTGGAGAAGATTCTACCATATGGGTATGGTTGGAATGGAACTGAGAAGGTTCCTACCAAAATGATGCAAATGCTAAAAAAGATTCAACAAATAAGGCAGGAATGGTACTTAGGACATGATAAAGTGCTAGCCAAACTTCAGCTAGCCCCAAGGAAAATGAGAAACATAAAACTTTGGGGAAAATTTCTATGTAGTTGGGGAAAAAATTACCAAATAAAACAAAAAAGCCACTAGAAACTCTGCCTGGGAAATTCTTTATCAAAATTCCACAGAGTTAACATTTTTCTTCTAATTTAAAAATAAATAAGGAGTAATTTTTTTTTTTTTTTTGTGTGTGTGTGTGTGTGTGTGTGTAAAGTATGACCATTATAAAAGTAATACCATTCTTTCATGAAGTATGGGCTCTGATCCATTGTGCAATGTGCTATATAAATCACAACAGGAAGAGCTTGTGCACCAGAAAGCTCAAGGCAAATTCCAGAGAGTAGACAGTACATAGACAGACAGGCAGACGGGAGAGGAGCAGGGAAACAAATGAAGGATGGTAAGGAGCAATAATTTGAAGGGTGATAAAGGATGATAGTATGATAGTTTCGTGAATCCTTACATGGAGCTCCACTCATGCAAAGGGAGAAAGTGTGTAAGTCCTTATTTGAAGATGTATCTGGGTAAATGGCACTCACGTGTACAATCACATCTTGTGATGATGGCTCAAACTGCTCGTTAGTTCTTTCCATTGCTTCTTCTCTTTTAATTCCTGAACACATAACAACACCACTGAAAGGCACTGAAGGATGTTAAGTCTGGTCCCAGACATATTTTTTTTCTGCCCAATTTCTTCTTCTAAAACTGCTTTTCTTCCATTGCCACTTGTGTTGTCAATGGAGTCATGAGGGAGTGTTAGCTCAGCATCCAATGGATCACCACAATTCTCATAGATCTGGCCTTTGTGCAGGGGTCATTTGCTCAAAAAAACAACCCCTCATAGCAACTCATCAGACATTAAAAATAACCCTAAAAATGAGTAAGGCCTGCTAAAAACTATACACTTCCCTTTTATCTGCTGGTCTTGAGGGCACAAGTGGCAGACTGCGTTCCAAATGGCCCATGACCTGTTAATTGCACAGCCAATCCTCACAGCAACAGCTGCTTCTCACCCTTAAAGGGTCCAGTCTTTCCTCACAGAAGGAATGCCCATGAGTCCAAAGGAAGACATAGACACCTGATAATTCAGCATTATGTTGTTGCCTCGGGAAAGCAGCATGCTCTAAATGGTAGGGGGTTTGCTAGTGATTTCTTTGCTGGGCTGCTTTCCAGAAGTGTTAAGCAGGTTGACACATCTTCTTTATTTGTTAGTTACTCATAGCCCTTAAAATAACTTTATATTGTTGTCTGGAAGAGCAGAAAGAACGAAAAACAAGAGGAAAAAAAATTAGCTCCCTGGGCAATGGAACTACTTAAGTTTTGTCCTCCATGGCTCTGTGGCTCATGGCTAGATTCTCTGATGTCTAACAAGGTATCAGCTCCTGTTGATGCTTCTTCCTTGGCTAGAGCATTCCTATTTCTCCTTCATACAGTGCCTCCAGTGTCTCAGTGAGTAGATCCATACTGCTGCCTTTTATATGGTGGAGGCACAAGAAGTCTTTCTTCTCTATGAAACCATTGATTTTCATGAAGCTTGTCTCACCTTCCATCAAATCTCATTGATACTGGGCAGTTGAATCAAAAAGCTACTGGAGAGAAGCAAGAGAACCAATTGTGCACTCACACACAGGTTGTGATCACATAACACCTCAATCTCCCTGAAAACCAGACTAGAGCTCTTCCTCTCTGGTATGCCATTAAAAACCCACTTTCAATAGAATGAAACTATTCAGACTGTATTACAGACACAAGTTCCCAGCACGTACTCTCTGCTAACTATGCTCAGTTGATGCAGAAATCCACCAGCTCCAGGCTCTGAATTAACATGCAGACCAGAAATACAAAAACCCAGACTTTTTTGCAGTTTCTATTCATCACTTTAAGCAAGGATGAAGGAACTTTATTTTTCTCCCCAGATGGTTGGAAGCTGCAAAGTACTTTAGCTGCCTATGTTCTTCTAAAAAAATTATCATGCTTTTTCTTTCCTGGGTGACTTCTGCATCCCCTGCTGACTGGCTTAATGGTACTAAGAGTTATGGAATGATATTGTTTTTATTATGTGCCTTTTTATTTTTAAATTGCATTTTGACACACAATCTATCCATTCATAAGTCTTTAAAGAAGCTTTGCCCAATCTCCTCCAACATCTAAGTAACAGAGTGGTTACCTTGAAAAGGCACTGACAACAAACCAAGTACCTTTGGGAGCAATTCATTTTCAGTCCTTTCATTTTGCCATTCTCTAAAGATGCCATGAAATACTTACTGACTTGTGAGAGTGAAACACTACAGGACAAGTTTTCCTCTGGATTTTAGTCCTAGCTTGGAGCCATACAGAGAAATCAGGAAACTGCATGATTTTAAGGATAGTTCTCTTCACTATGGCTTCATCTTCCTGCCCCCTGTGCACCCAGGAACACTGGGCATGGACTGTGCATCCCCTGAGAGAAAAAAGGACCACATGTCTCTGTTAATAAACTAACCAGAGTCAAGGACCATTTGTGGGCAGTGGTACTGAGGCCTTTACAAAGTTAAATTGTTAACATAGTCACAGGTATGGTTTTGGCCCTTGATACTCAGTGCCCCTCCAAGCAACTCCTGGGTGCATTGGGAATTAACACAGGTACTGGCCCATTTCAAAAAAGCAAATGTCATTCTTCCTGGGGAGGCTCCAAGAGTTCAGCAATAGAGATGCGGGCAGCACATGCCAGATGGCTTCAGTGTTTGAGAACTGTCCCAGGCACATTTAATCTGCTGGAGTCAAGGCAGCCCATCAGCCTACAGGAAGAGAAATGTGCAGGCTGTTCTGCACAGGGACATCACGTACCCTCCTCCTGCTGCCCCTCCGTAAGGACCAGGCATTACAGAAGAGATCCCACAGAGGGAAGCAGCGGCAGAGAAGGGAGCACTGTGCTTGGGGATACCAGGGACAGTTAATTCAGTCCCACTGACACTCAGTCCAAAGGCTGTTGCTGGCAGCTTACAGCGTAGCAAAGAGTGTTCTAACATGAGGAGCGCATCAGGGAAAGGAACAAGTTGTACTACAGTGGCACAGGACTCCCATACAACTGCTGGTACCCAGGCCACGAGAGATAACTCAGCCTTCTGCTGACAGAGACCTAACAGACTTGGTCCAGAAAGGATCAGAAATCATTTAAGGTGATGATAATTGTCTTGCCTAGCACACGGGGGGCTTGAAGCAGGGTCCTGCCATCTGGTTCATGCCAGAGCCCTCACTGCACCAGGTAGCAGCACCCGTATTTCTCCAGAGCGCAGATGAAATCTGTTCTGCACACTCAAGGGGACTTCCTCCTCTGCAGTTCATGATCAGCTGGAAACAGTCCCCTCCTGGCACAGAAAACCTTCTTAACACAATTATCAGACAGCTGCATAAGACCTACCCTAACAACCTGTTTCAGGGTACCAAGCACATGCACATCACCTAAACAGGCTTAAATGTTCCAAGCTACATCTTCCTGCCAGTTTTTGGTCTAACAGCAGCAGCTAGAGGCACCCAGGTGTTCCCAGCCATCCTCTGGCAAGAGCTCTCAGGACCAAAACCTCCTCATGAAAGCCAGGTGGGGCTCTGCCTGTCCTCTTCCAAACAGCAGCTGCTGAGAAGAGCCAATACTGTCTGAGCAGGAGGAATTGGGGATCTACAAGCTTCTCACCCACCTTCTGCCACTGACCTGCAAAGGGATTGTGAGCAAAACATTTTGCATCTCTGATTCCATGTTTCACACATTATTTGTTGCTTATTTTGGGGTATGATGAACAGTAGGGATGTCTAACACAAATCTCAAATGCAAGGCTACTGTGATTCAAACACAGAGAAATACTCTGACAGGTATCTACTCAAAAGATACTTGATTTTTACTCCTTTCACTCCAGTGCCACTTTTTCCTTTGGTTCATCTCTCTTTCTGCTCATTTGCCTTAACCACAGAGACCAGTATGAGACTAGGTTTGGGAAATGTGCTGGCATTATTTAAAGATTTATCCCTGCTGCAACAAATCCTTTCATGCTTCTGGTTGCTAATTACAAGGAAATTCTTTGATAGCCATGGAAATCAGTTAACTATCCCTCCATGTTTCAAAGCACTGTGTCAAACTTGTCACTGCGTATGAAGGTATGTCTTAATCCAGTTTGATCACAACCTGAAATGACTAAGCTAAGAATAGGCTGTTTTGGAAGAACACATGAAAGTTGAAAACATTTGCTTACTATTTGGGATCTGTTTCTAGTTGAATTAATGAGCACAGTGCTATAAATATCTAATTTCCATGAATTTCAAATAATGTGGGAGCACATCTGGGATGTTGGTGTTGGGGAAAAAGCATCTTTGCTTCTCCCCTGCAGCAACCTGATGACATTTCCATTTTAAGTTGAAGCCCCAGCCAAGTCCCGGCAGGAACTGCAGCTTCTTCCTGCCAACACTTGCCCCTCTCTGAAGAATTTTTAGCCAATGACCACTTCTGCTGGGAGAAACACTACAGAAGCTGGCAAAACCCCACAAACTCTAATCTGTTTAATTAATTGTGTTAGAAATACTGTTCACATGAGCAAGCAAAAAAAACCCAAAAAACAGAATTGAGCCAGTAAGACAAATTCAGCATTGCTGTTGGAAAAGACATATATTCACTGTAAGGAAGAGCAATTCTCTCTGTATTAGGATGTTTGCCTCTTATCTGGAGTATATTATCTTTCTGAATGTTACTATAAATGTGCTGCCTTCTACAGTGTTTTTTGTTTATCTGACAGCACATTCAGCTCCCTGATAGCAGGCTTTGCATCTTGACTTTGGATAAGCCTCTGCCACAGACCTACAGCTTTCTATCACTGTCAATAACTGTATTTATTATATTTTTTCTTGAGTCTTGTTTTGTGTAATGCTTTGTTTGCTCCAGACAGATGTGTATGGCTACATACACACTAAAACTCTGGCCACGAATGGTCAATGCTCAGGAATTCTGCTCAGACCAAGAGCTGAAATCAGGGATAGATAGAGAGATGTTAAGTCCCAAAACAGCAGTTCCTGTTGTTGTTGCTGTGAATTTCTTTTTCCTTCTAATGCACAAGCAAACAACTGCCTTATTCCTCAATCAAAGAAGTTTTAGGATCCATATGTTCAACAAGATCTGGCAGAGGTTTTCCACAGGTTTCCAACAGGAAAAGCCAGATTGAGAAAACAAGCTCTGTTTATGCAATCATACCAATTTTGACAAAATTATGAAGGAAAGATAAATTCTGACTTTTTATCAGCTCCAGTCTCAGCACTTGACTCATACACAAAAACAGCACAAAACTGAAACCTCATCCTTTACAGATTTTTACATATCCTGGCTCCCTGGGTAAAAAACTTCAATGAGCAAAAAAAGGGTGAGATCCAATGACACCATTAATCACTTGTGCATTCTGTGCTGTTAGACTTGAAGTGAACCTCTCTTGATATTGTGAGGATAAAAAGCCCCTTTCTACATTACTACTTCACTAGATTTCTGTGCAGGGCAGGGGCATGGGCAGCTTCCACACACATTGGTGTGCTTAGACCAAAACTAATGTTGCAAGAAAAACTTCAGGAGTGGTCAGAGCTCTGCCTGCAAGTACTTCAACCCAAAATGTGCCAGCACAGGCTAAGGTATTGCATTATTACTGAGAGATGCAGCCTCTGTTCTTTTATTAGACACATCCATGCATGGGCAGCCTGTGCTACAGGTACAAATGCTACAATGTCTGACTTTATTCTGCATCTTTCAAACAAGTACTGAAATTTTTCTATTATGAATGATATCTACATAAATCACTGAATAAAACATGCTGAAAACTAGAGAAGCTTCTGCACAAGGTGACAGAACCCACAGCCTTTAGGCCATAAATTTCATCTACCAAAACAAAGAGAATAGGTCTGGTTAACAGAAGTAGCTCCTGAGATCGCCAGATCAGCAATCCACACTTAATACAGAGTAGATTGGTGGTTAAGAGGGAGCAAAAGGAAGAAAGGAAGAAAAAGCTCAGACTCTACCAAAGAAATAACGTCTCTGGGTCAACAACACCTGCGCAAATAACCTGCATAATTAACCACTCCAAATCTCTGTAACTGACATGCAAAACCATACTAATTAGGAAAGTGAGTAGAATAGAGAACATTTGGAACACCAGGTATTTTCAAGAGAGGATATACACCAGGACAAATGACACAGAAACTCAAAACTTCTCTAAGACAAGGTAAGAAGATCAATGACCTTCAATTCTCCATCAATACTTGAACCACAGTCAGGGTTACTCCTTGAGGTTGAGACAATCCTTATCACATCAGATACTTGGTGAGTTGGGAATAAGACCACTGAAATGATGAAATCTTGGCTAAGTGATATAAAGGCTTGCCTGTGGACTTACACTTCTTTAGACATGAATCATTGACCAAGTCTGGTACTGAGTCTGGATCTAGTCACACTGAATTCCACTCTGAGGAGGAATTTAAAATACAAGGGGTTCCCTTCTAAATTTCATGACTCAATGGGAGGGACTCCCTAACAGTTCTATCTAACCCTATCCTCTATGCAGTGAATAATCAAATGTACCTTGCCATCAAATTTTGTCCAACCAAACTTCAATAAATTGTTGGTCTATGTCAATAAACATATTGCTGTTTCTCTCATATGAGTGAAGTACATTAATCCATATGTGAGAGATGGAAAAAGAAAAATATCACAGACTACCTCTATGTAGTCTGTGACTTCTGGGCTGCCTCCATCCAGCATGGAGCAAAATTACTCCATCCCCATCAATCTGAGTCCCTGTCAACCTCATCTTGGTTTGCAGTAAGCAAACTGCTTAGGATCCAGGATCAAACCATCATGTCCTCAGCCCAGTCTGCTGCAGCAGGAGGCTTTCAAGCTCTGCCTGTTAACTACATTTTCAAAGACTGATCTTCAGTTCACATCTCCTGATTTTCTTGTATGAGTTGTACAGTGCCAGTTAATTGCCTCTGTCTGAAGTAGCCTCCTTAGCATATAAAACATCTCCACGTCTTTTCTTTTCTTTTTCCTTCTGCAGTGCACTGTGAAAGGAACTTTTAAAGAGAATTAGAGAAGAAACTGAAAACCAAAGCAGTTGCAGCTTAAGTCTTTTCAGATGGAAAGGGGCAGAGAAAATACATGTGATGGTAAATTCTTTCCTCTTATGAAATGGAGCTCTTTTTTAACAACAACAACTACAACTACAACTACAACTCAACAAGTACAACAACAACAACAACAACAACTGCAACAACTACAGCAACAACAACAACAACAACAGATTATTCCTACAGTTAAAAAATTTGTGTATATTTTGATAAGGATTTTTAAAAAGTGATTTGCACACATCTAACTTTGTCAAATAAATGGCTTCATTCTTCTCCTGTGGGAGGCTAAAGCCCTTCTGGAAACAGTTCCCTCATAGGGGGAATCTCAGGCTGGAAACAAAAACCCCTCAGACACAAAGACAACAGTCAATGGGTGTACATACTGGCCATTCAACCTCCCAAAGAGAGGCCAAGATCTGAGTTTAATAGCTCAAGGGGAACAAAAAAAAAGGCTAGCTTGACATTGGTTTTCATCTTGAAAATGTACAAACCCACCAGACGTGCAAAACATATCAGCAAAAACTGAACTGAAACTGTAGCACAGCCTAAAAATCAAGGGACAGGAAAAAATGGAATAGTCAGGACCGAAAATGTTTATTTTCCCTAGAGAAAAAAATACATACAGCTTCTCCATAACACAACAAAAATTAAAGAAGTTTAAGTAGAGAAAGGCACAGAACTCAGTATGCAACTCGTTATTACATCTGGGGTTTATTTGAAAATAGTTAATATGCTGCAGCCAAAAGATAAAACCAAATTACACACAACCATCACGATTCACAGCCAGGCTTGAGACCTGTTCAGAGAAGGTGGAGAGAAGGAGCCTTATAAGTAGCACAGAAGGTGCACAGAATGATAAATACTGCATGTCATGCAACAACCTCTACTTGCCACTGACACATGAGGACTTCCTGGCTTGATCCCCTGGAGAACAGAATCTCCATCACTGGAGTGCTGTGAAGGGCAAAGGGGGTTTGCTCAGCTGAAGTGCATGGACGTGGTACCTGATACCCCGTGGCAGGAGGGGATTGCTATTTTTGCAGCCACCCAAACAGTAAGAAGGGCCCTGCTGTACTGGCTGCAAAAACACAGCACTGCAGCTCCTCTTTGGCCTCCAGATTTCATGCACAAAGGTCACCCCAGAGGGCAGGAGAAAGGGTATCTTTCTGCTGGGAATGGCATATCAGAGTTAAGTACCTTTTGTTCCAACCTAATTCAGACATTTCAGCAGCGTCACAGTGTTGTTCCATTACTGCTGATCTCTGGCTATTGCGGTAGTTTCTTGGGATTCTGGAAGGTAATTCCTGCTTGAGTAGCCTTGGAACCATCTCTGTTCCCTATGCTTTCCTGAATCTCCCTTGTGGTATTTGGCTATATGCAAAGACCAAGGTCAAAATACGCTGTAAATGCTCACATGACACTCACATTTCCTTCTAAAACTGCCCTCAAACACAGGTCTTGACCATGATCTTAAATTTAGCAGAAAATGATTGCTGACTATCAATCCATGAGTGCAACCACTGCACAAGTGAAGATGATGCATCAATAGTACAGCACTGCAGCCTTGTTGTTCTGCATCAATAAAACAAGATTTTCTTTTCTAAATAGTGTGGGGTTCTCAGTCTGGTATCTTTCTCATCCTTATTTGATGGAAGAGGCAGCTGTGCAGAAGCACTGTGCCTGGTTAGACAGCCAAACTCTTTAGGGGTGTATATCACTGCTCTAAAAATCTAAAATTCACTTCAAACCACAGCAAGGCAGGAGGATACAAGTCAGCTTACAGAAAAACTAAGCATGCATGTATTCCAAAAACTTCCATTACTCTTTTTTCCTTTATTTAATGAAGGAAGTGGAAAAGCAGGGATGTTATAAAGAGAAAAAAAATGCCAGAATCTCATTATCAGAGTATTTTACGCAGAAGCAGAGCAATCTAGTGATTAGCACAGCATGTGTGTGTTCAAGTGAGCAAAAATCTGAGCTTGAATGTTGAGACCTCAGTGCTTCGCTCAAGGGTGACATCTCTGTTTCTCCATCCATAAAAAGTGCTGGGTCATGGAGATTCTCTGTGCAAAGGTGCCAAGCAGCATTCAGCAAAAAAACACAGTTTAAAACACTCAGGTCATCATAGACCCCCCTGCTCCTGCTCTCTATATACAGCAAACATGGGAAGAAAGCACAGAAGGGAGATTCTCAGTGGATTTTCTTCAAGGCTTGGCAAACTGGAGCTAATTAAAAGTTGTGGAGGAGTTTTGCTCCAAGCCAAGTGAAGGATTTGTGTGTTTTCACATATGATGGGCATGTCCTGCAGAAAGTCACCAGACATGACCAGATGAAATAGAAGATCCTAGAAAGTATCCTTTGAAGGCTTGTGACCTTACAGATAATAAACAATTAGTATTCCGTATTTATCCTACAGGAGTTCTAGACATCAGTGTGTGATATATATGATATTTTACAATATGTTTTAAGCAAAGGACAACTTTCTAATTTTAGTGTGAAGTCTATAGAAAACTTAATAACAGAGCAAAACATTGGTGAAGTCAAAACTCCTTGTTTATTACATCTACTACCTTACTTAGTTTGAGCACCTCAAAATAGGACTTTTCCATTTTTCTGCACAGGGACTTCCTGAAACCCAGCCTGAAATCTCCCAAAACAGCTCAGCAGCAGCCCACTGACAAAAGCTTAAAAATGAGACATCTGTCATTCTGCACCCTTCTCTCACTTGGGGCTGAGAGGAGACTCCCACTCACTTTGAATTCAACACCGCCCAGTCTTCTGCTGGACACATCAACATTATTTTCGCAGAAAGTCAGGACAATCTGATGCCTTTCTTTTAAGATATATTTAGGTTGACGTTTAGAAACTCTTTTTGTCAAGTACCCTACTGACCTCAGACATGTAGGAAGCCTTGAGTCCTATCAAACCTGTTAATCAGGTCCAGAGGAGGGACCCAAAAATGATCAGAGGAATGGAACACCTCTGCAGTGAGGAAAGGCTGAGAGAGTTGCGGCTGTTAAGCCTGGAGAAGAGAAGGTTACAGGGAGGCCTTATAGCACCTTTCAGTACCTAAAGGGAAAGCACAGAAAAGCTGGACAGGAGCTCTTTACAAGAGCATGTAGATATTAGGAAGAAATTCTTTACTGTGAGGGTGGTGAGGCACTGGAACAGATTGCCCAGAGAAGCTGTGGTTGCCCCATCCCTTGAAACATTCAAGGTCAAGCTGGACTGGGTTCTGAGCAATGTGATCTAGCGGAAGATGCCTCTGGTCATTTCAGGGGGGTTGGACTAGATGAGGTTTAAAGGTCCCTTCCTGCCCTTCCAAACTATCATATGATTTTATAAGGTTTTGAAGACTACTGAAGTCTCCTTGGTGATGCACCTGAGCTATTTTCTGAGTTACTGTCAGAGAACTTGATGATACTTCTGGACTTGCAATATGTCACCTCAATACCATTGTTGAGCATCTTCTCATTTTCATCTATGGTCCCCAATTCTGACCGCTACAAATTTTTAACTTATTTTCTTAGAATGGTGCATTTCCAGAGAAATATATCCTATGGCAAATGGTCTCCAGGGATGCCACTAAATCACCTAAGTACAAACAGTTTCCTTCTTCCAGCCAGAGGAAATACAAAGGAGTGGTTGGTTTGTTGATAGACAACTGGATTCCTTTCTTTCCCTCTTCCACAGACTGCCCTGAGGACCCTGGGACAGCTAAGTGGGATTCCAAATTACATGACCTAAATTCAGGAAACAGCCCATAGATGCTCAAAAAAACCCCAAAACAAAACAAAACAAAAAAACCACCCACAAAAACCAACCAAACAGAAGCAGAAAACTCTACAAAGGGCTCCCACCTCCCATCTAATGGAAAACAACTGTGAATTGAATACCAAATGTCATGCTTAAATACAGAAGTGACAAAATATCTTTCAAAATCTGGTCCCTGCTGTCCTTGCTTCTCAGTTCTACTGTCTGTAAAACTGGAGAAACAGTAATCTAATATAATCCAATCCAATCTACAACAACCTGCATTTATCTGAAGCAAATCTCGTTACAGGTTTTGAAGAGTTAAACATTACAGTAATGGAGCTCACAGACATATCCTGGCCTTCTTCACTCCTACTGTCCTCCCTTCTAAGGACAGCACCTTTAAAACACAGTTTACTAAATTCTGGTAGTTTTGAAAATAACTTTCTACTGTGTCCATGTTTTCCCCTAGGAGTTGATGTTTTCCCCACTGATTTTTACAATTTTTTCTGTCACTTGGCCAGAGAATTATTTCTAAATGGAAAAACATACCTTCTTTAAAAGCCATAACTAAAAAAATAAAACCCTCTAAATATGACAAGCCAGATCTACCAGAAAAAAAAATTACTAAAATAACTACATTCCCTCCAAAATAGCCTTCCTAACATTTGCCTCTCTCAGAGGTCTAAATAATTTAGATCTTCTTTCCTAAATATTAAAGAGCCAGGGTAGAACTAAGTGCTAAGACTTAACAGTGCTAAGACTCACTGTGTAACAAGAGCTGTTAACAATACTGACACAGCTGGATTTTTCTTTGCTGTCAGTCATGTGCTGAGTTATACCCACTGAGGTTATGACAACAGGGCCACCATGCTGGCATTAAACCCATGTTTAAGGGAGTGGAGAATGAGCCTTTGTCCCCATTTTGAAAAATGAAGTAAATACCCCACCTTGAGTTCTTGGAGTAGTAAGGGGAGGGGAATTTGCTGTGCAAAAAAATCTATGGTATCAACAGAAAGCAGTGTATTTTTCAACACAAGATCTCATTATTGATTGAATTTATTTTCTTTAGAGCAATATTTACAAACTAAGGCATGGCCTGAGGAGTAGCTGAATAGCTAATGTTTGTACCATGCCTGACAGGGTTCCCAAAGGAACCTAAAGTCAGAGACACCGACATTGATATCCTGCTCGCAATTATAGGCAAAGCATGATTTAACCTTGCCTAATTTCTCTGCATCTGCCTTCTGCTCCACATAACCATTCATAAACCTTTTGTGCACTGATAGCAGCATTTTTGTAATCCTTATTCACCTATTTCAAAAGAACTTGTTTGGATTGACTAGGATTTAAAAAAATAAAAAAGGTGTCTCCAAATTCACATTAAACATCCTTTTACTGTTGGTCCAGACAACAGGCTGCCTCTCCAAGGATTCATCAAGATTGAAATGCAGACATCAATCTAAGTCTGCTGCCACAGTTACCCTGATCAGAATAAACAAATTTCTTCTGAAAGGTGAATTTTAGGAAAACAGACCCAGCAAGTTTTCCCCTAAGCTCTCACTGCTGTGCCTTGTATTTTTATAGATAAATCACTCTCAGCTATGCCGATTACACTCTAGTATTCAGTCATCCATCTGGACCCACAAGAAATGTCCTGGCTCTTGAGAAATGGCAGGCAAGAATTTAATACCATAATCCTTCACAGCTTTTCTTACCCTCACTGACAACTCGTAACACAGTAGACAAGGCTGATGCTACAAGAGGGATGCAATTTGATATTAGGATGTCTACATTTAGGTGTTTATATGTGTACCAGGTGTCTAAACTCCTATTATAGTCAACAGGGATCTAGTAAAAAAAATGAAATATAAGGAGCAAGTCAAAGAGCAGCCAGTCCACAGTAACCTTACAGTGGCCTTCCTCACTCTCCAGACTGCTGACTGTGGGCCATTGGCTATGATGGGAGCTAAGGTATTGCCTGTCCAGTTCCACTGCCTGAGGTGCTGGCAGACACAAGACCTGTGGCACATTCCTGTTCCTGTGGTAGAGCAGATGGAAGAACACGTGGCACTAATGCAGAAAAGTCCTGCCCCTAGTTAGAAATAAGATGTCTAAAGACGTGCTGTGATCCTAAACTGAGTCCTGTCCTTCAAGGATCACCTTATATTGGTCACCCAGTTAGTGCAGAGTGAGTTTTAGTCCTTTTGAGAACTCATTCAATTCAACACCTCTGCAGCATTTTGAAGGAATTTTTTCACCTCTACAGCAACACTGGATATAAATTGTACCTTTTTTTTTTTTTTACCTTTACTTTTCTTGTTTCATTAAATTAAATTGGAAACCTTGAAAAATACATAGAATAGTTGCAGAGTGCTTAGGAGTGCTGTTACAGAATAGAGAAACACGCAGCCAAAATGTGAAGATTTGTTCATATTTACACATCAGAAAGGAGGTGTCCTTCCAGGGATGCTCCAGGATATCCTTGTCACTCATCAAAATAATGAATTATTTTGCAAACACTATCACCTGGACCATGGCACTGCTGACAAGATCATACATGCTGGCTTTCAAACAACCCATGGGGCAATAGTTACCTTTTCCACCACACAATGTAAACATACACCTTCCCTTTGATAACACCTACATTTTATCATCTTGTTTTAGTATTTGAGTGCATCTGTACACTTCAGCTTCTGCAAAGAACAGCTACTTCTCAGTTAAGTACAGCCAGCATTCATATAAATGTTGTTATAGCCTTGGTTAAATTGCTAAGTCTGGAAATAGTAGTGGCAGGATCACAGTGTAGTTTTCCACCTTTCTCCTAACTCTTTTCAATTTCTATCTCCAAAGTGTGAGAATATATGTGACAACTTCTATTGAATAAAATATTGACTTCTTTTTTCTTCTTCATGATATCCATATCAAAATCCAAATCTAACAAATGCTTACAAGGAACTAAGAAAGAATAAGTCATTTGTGGTAATGTCTCTACAAGTACAATTTAAAGTGCTGGACGCCTCATTTTTGTACAATCACTACAATTTTAAGGACCAGGAAATGTAGTTCTTCATTAGTGATTCTTCAATAAACTTTATGCCTTACACTGAAAAAGCTTTAGAGGCAATTCTTCCATCAGCACACAGGAACTTTAGGTATGTTGGCATTAATGGAAGTTAAACCTGGACATCCTTCCAGGGCTTAAACAAAACTAGGACAATCTCCCTCTCTTTCAGCTACTCCTTATCAGCTGCTAATCAGAATTTCTCTGGTGAAAAATATATTCTGTAAAATATAATGAATCTACAGCAGGCAAGTATGTGAGAAAGGCTAAATGTTGGAGGTCATTTAAAATATTCTGCTGTCAAAGACAATTTTAACACTTTTGTCATAATGCTGTGATGGTGCATAGCATTGATCACTTTCCATTAAAGTCATAAAAAGGACTGATATTTTCTAAAAGAAAAAAAGTAGGAAAAAAAGAGAGGAAAAACCCTGCAAACACTTAAATTACTATAATAAATAACTAGTTCAAGGGTCCATAAGCAACTCCTTTCCTCTCTCCCTCCCTGATTAATATTAAGATCATGCATGGCTAGAAATTTTAGATGCATTTTCTGAGTGGTGACTTGAAATACCTTCAGAAAAGCCTGAGCTACAGTGACCAAGAGCCATCACTGCCTTTTCAGTGGCCAATGTAAAGATATATTTGTTTCAATCCAGGCTTTGGTGGCCCTGAGCTGAATAAACCTGCAAGGTAGTTTATTTTTTTGTGCTGTAAAAGCTCTTTATGGGCAACATAGATTAACAAAAAAAACAAAACAAAACAAAAAACAAAACAAAAAAGGAAATTAATTTGCCTTAGTATTTATTGTAAGGGAAAACCAGCTGGTTTTATCCACCATAAGCAAATTAACTTCTTTGTACAGTGGAGTATTCAGTGCCCTCCCCTGCCATAAAAAAACTCCCCACCTAAAACAGTAGGAGCAGAGCAGATGTAGGAAGGAAGCAGGAATGAACCTTAAATGAGGGAGTGAAAGGTACAGACAGGGCATGGATATGCTCCGTGATACAGCTGCAGCCTCAGGGAATTCTAGCAATATCAAGACAAGTCAAGTGATTAAATTTGGAACAAATCAAGACAATGTGAAGGTACAGAGCATGCAGAGAGCAGGACCTGGGAAAATGAAGGATAGTCCTGACCTGCTGGAGGAGAGATCTCTAACAATAAAGAGTGGTTAAATGTGAAGTGAGTGACTGAAAAACTTTGGTGGCCTCTGCTGGCAGATTAATTGTGCAACGGGTGGTCAGACAAAAGGACTGGCAGTGAGGCAACACAGTGTGTCAAGAAAGTGTATTATACTGCCTGCTTTCAGTGGGTTCCAGATGCAACCCTGAGACATGTTAGTGTAAGAGAAGCCCCATGACAACCAGTGGTTTCACACACAGAAATCAACACTAAGCACTGAGAATTTAACGTGAAACCTACAGTTCTAAGTTTGAGTGATGAGCATAAAGCAATGAACAAATTTAAAATGTAGGTTCTTTGATGTAGGAAGCAGTATTATGCTCTCTGGCTGGAGAGCCTCTTGTTTAATTAAATCCCAATATGCAACTCGCATTCCTACAGAGTGCTGCAATAGAAGTAATACTGATGCTAGTCCCTGCTGCTGGATCTTTCCTGGACTTGTAACCCATGAAAAACCCTCTGATCCTCCACTTAGGAGAACAGAGTTAAAGCAGTGGCAAAGGCACTGTGTGAGGTCATTATCTAGCAAAATCTGACTTGAATATAAAACCACACTAAAAATCTGCAAACACTAGGATGGTTGGAATGCTAAGGGAAAGTCCAAGAAAGTCAAAAGCCTTGAAGCACAAACTCATACATCAAAACCGAGATAAATCCTATGGTGTATCTGCTGCCCTGAGTAGCAATAAATTACCAGCAGCACACATCTGTCTGCCATAATTTCAGCCTCTTCTTAGCATTCCAATTTTAGATGCCATCTGCAAATAAGCAAGTCAGCTGATTTAAAAATGTTGATGTCCTACCCCTTTTCAACTTGCCAGCAGAGCTGAGAGGGGTCCAGTGCCCACTACCTTTACTAGCATTGAACCCTCTCCTGTGGGCTCTCATTGAGGACAAGCCTTGACTTTGCTGCAATGCATTTCATTCTGCCTAGTTGAAAGCATGACACCGAGAAGGGCTGCACATGCTCTCTCTTTAAATTACCCAAGATTTTATAATTTTAACAGCCTTCCTTTTGGGTACACCTCCCTCCAAGGTCATCTTCTGCAGCAAGGTTTGCATGTCATGGTACAGGGACTGTGCAAGCTACTGTATATCTCTCCCTTCTATACCTTTTTTCCTTCATTCCAAAGGCAAACTGACACTGAAGTTTGCTAAATTCTCAGATTTTAAGTACAATAACATAAGGTAAGCAGAAAGGACAGTAACCCACCAAGTTATTAATTATCCTCCACCAAAGAGCTCACATTCCATGCAAGGGAAGTGCTCATCCTTACTTTTACCAAGAAAAAACTAAAGCAAGGGCAGAATATTTGTACCAGTCTGAGTGAGGTGTAACTACTTCTGGCTGCTCTGAGTTCACATTAGATCCCCAAGACCACACTTACACTGGGAGGTTAAAAGCAGGTTGAAGAACATTCTCTTGATGGCAGAAGTGTCTGGCCTTAAAAATCAGTTATGACCTATGATAACAATGTGATAATGTGAAACCTAAGCCACTCAGGCTATATCCCAGTGTAACTCAGGGCTTAATCCAGGGATCAGGACATTCCCCTCAAGTGCTAACACAAGTCTTTTATCCAAATTTTAATTATGTTAATGCCACGAAATGCAAATCATCCTTAACTATACTTAGATAAATATGTGGTCAATCAGTGCTACCTGGTAATCAACTATTTCATTGATAAAAAAAATAAAAGATCCAAGTATGTCAATCTGCTTATTTTTAAACCAGTATAGAACTCCACAGTATAATGTAAAGATCATAAGCATCAAACTCTCCAGACTAGGCATGGGAAAACTACATGAAAATAAACAAAAGCACTAAATAAATAAATGAATGAAAGCAAATTACTTTCCTAGGTTTACTTAACAACACTAAGACAGAAATAAGATAAATTCATTCTACTGAACAAGAAATTGAGTTTGAAGATAATCCTTTTTCTCTTTCTTTTTTTCTGTAGCCTAGAGGTCCTTTGTACTCCCATTGAAGTCGTGGCTTCAAATGATCCATGCAGCATTCACAGCATGATATTATATCTATTTATTGGGAAACACAATAATCAAAATGCTAAAATAAATCTTCTTCCTATTATTTGATTCAAGCATTAAAGTATTGAAGTGGCTAAGCTAATTTATTTTGATTATCAGCCCATTAGTCTTGGCATTATAAATTAACTCCACAATTTTGACAGAGCTTCCAGCTATCTAATGTCTGAAAACTTGATTTTGTTTAAGCACATATCATGCTAGGATTTATTTTGGAAATTTCAATTAATCAGTTCTGGTCAATAAAAAGTTAATATAAAATGGTTTGCTGTTAAATGACATTGGCACTCACACATTTGCTCCATCCCACACCAGTTAAAAAGCCATTGCAGATTCCCAGTTATAGAGCTCAGAGTTCTGGCTGCATTTTTAAAGCACCAACTGTTAGTTAATTTTGTTAGCATAAACACCCAATAAAATTTTATGGTGTGTTCAGCTCTCATTAAAGATGAAAAAGAGCGGCAGAGAGCAGCACCCTCAAATAAACAGGGAGCAGGATGGTTCTGTCATCACTGATGCCCAGAATTCATTCAGATTCAGGGCAGGGGGTTCCGCGTGCCTGAGGACTCTGCAGGGATACAAGACATGAAATCCCATCCCACGCACCACTGGAAACCCCCTGAGCTCCACACAGCCCTGCCAGAGCACTCCCAGCAAATATTTAATGGGGGGAGAATGGTCTTTCTCCACCCCCTTAAAATAACAGCTGTTCTGGGCAAAGTACACCCTCGCTGGTGCACACTTGCACAATGCTACAAACCCCACAGCTCCTTTTGCTCCCCAGCATCCAAGACACCCTAGACAGGATGCTCCATCAACTCCAGGTTGCATCTTATGTTAAATTCCCTCCAGTCAGGGAAAACATAACCTCTGCCAAGAGGCTTTTTGATCACTCGGGACATTTATAACATCAGTCTGGCCATCTCTCTTTGTTGTCCCATCCTTCAAAGGGGCATTTGAGCTTCCCACTGAAATTTCTAGTCCTGACCTGCCATTATTCTTCTTGCAAAATTTCCTGTTAAGGGGAACTTTACAAGACAGCTGACACTCGGACAGTCCCAGGAAGCACTCAAGGGAATATGGCTGGAATTAACTGCCAAAAGCCATCAGGTTTACAGGTAGAATTATAGAGAAAGCAGATTTCACTGTCTAAAATAGTAAAAAGATCAAGTCAAGAACTTCCTACAGCCATTACTCCTAAAATCCTTAAGGCTGGGTTGTGTAAGGCTTTAGAAATTTCTAAAATCATCTTTCCATTTACATTAACGGAAGCAAAATTTCTCTCACTAAATTCAGCACCTCTACCAGATACTGTCAACTGAAAACTTGGAGATTACAAGAAAGACAGAGGATGTGATAAAAATCAGTTTTAAACACTTTCCCTTAAGTTCCTTGGCATTTTTCTTGATTTAGAGTTCACCATTCAAAGTTCTGACAGGTTTTGCCTGTGCGGCTTTATGAAAGTTCCTCCCAAAGAACAGAGAAGATAGAGAGTCTACACAAACAGGGGAAAGAGCTAAATCAACACTACACAGTCCCACTCCATGTTCAAAATGAAACCTTGTTCCATAGGGGGCCAAACTAACACCTGGCTTCCTAAAAGACAGAGGACACAAGCCTAGAGTTTTCTCCCCCTTCTCTGCCTTCTTTTTCCTACTGACACTCAAATTGGACAAGGTGCAACATACTTCATGGAAAGGGATATGCTGGTGGGATGTCAGGAGCACACACTAATAAGCCAGCTTGCTTTCAAATGGACAATGATTAGTACTGCCTTATTTACCATGGGCAGACAAACTCAAATGCAGTCTATCAGCTCTACCTAATCTGGAATTTTAACAGAATTTGAGATCATTATTACTCATTAACCTTAGAAGATTTGATGGTTTACTCCCAGCACCTTACTTCCCTGCCTGTAAAACCAGAGCAATTCTACCATTCTCACAGCTTTTGGTTCTTATTTTCAGCTTAAACCATGAACACTGAAGGCCAAGCCACTTCTGTCTGTATGGGTTACAGCATCCAGCAGGACTGAGTCTTGATCTTTTCTGGGGCTCTCATGCAATGCTGTATTAGACTACTCTGAAAGCTGATCCTTTGAGATGGAAGTGTACTTTCTAAGAGACTGCCCTCTGTGCAAGGCTGGATTTTGAAGATAGCTGAGTGATCATGTTTTAAAGCCCTGGCAGCTACATCAAGTCCTACTTTACTACTTATTAGGTGTGAAAGTCAACCTTGCAATCCCACTAGAGCATTAAAATTGGACAACTTGAAAATACATTGCTTAGCTGTGCCCATACATGGTACCTTACCACTCACAGTAAAATACATTGTGCAAGTAAAGCTGAAGTGCTTTCCGCTTCAGCAATAATACAGAGGAGCCAACACAGCTTCCTTATCTTAATTTTCTGCATCCAGGAGTCCTAGAAATGCTGTGGCTCTATTGCCTCCATAACTTTGGAGGTATCGAATCTCTCTGCAATTAAACCAACATAAATAAGTAGCAATTCAATTGAAATCAGTGGAATTCACAAGAGGGAAATAGTTCATGTAAAAGAGAAGATAATTAGATTAACCCCGTGTAGATGCAATAATCTCTTATTAATTGTTTAAGGAATAAACCACTATAAAAACAAACTCTCTCATATCCTGTTAAAAGGACATTATGGACCTGCTGGCCACAGCTGTACAAATGTTGCATTGCCCCTTTAGATCATGGCAGCTATACCAACAATTTGCTTTTCTTACAGGTTAACTTTTTTCTTTTCCAAACAATGAGAAAGCAACCAGGGGTACAATCAAAACCACATTTCCAGTTCAGTTTAATTGAGTGTACTTTAATAAAGACTTCACATTACTGCACTGAGTTGTCTTCATACCCACGTTCTTACATGCCAATATTGCTAATTAGGACAATTGTTTGTCCTTTAAAAGAAAAGAAAAAAATAATCTGTCCAAGTGATTTGCTGTTATCCTTGAGCATTCATTATTGCTGATTAAAAGTTAGGTTACAGTTATTCAGGTGGATGTTCTAACGTCAAGTCTTTGATTCAACAAGCTTTTCTTAATACTTACATAATCAGCGCTGAGAGAGGAAATATGGTTGCTTAGTATGTGCTACAGTCCAAAATGTTTCCTCTGTCAACACTGACCAAATCCATGATGGAAACATGAATTATTTGCTCAGGTTCAACTCAGCATTGTTTCCTTTTCTCATAAAGCCTGAGTGACTCTTATCACTGCCGTTGAGACAGGAAAACACTTCTCTTCCACCCACAGATCAGGATTGCAATCAGGAAGAGTTTAAAGCCTAGATCCACAAAATAAAGATTTAAATGGTTAATAAAACATCAGTGCAATTTAGGTGGTAAAATGACTGCATTACCCTTAAAACACAGAAGCTATTTGGGTATTCATCAGTGGTGAGCTGCTGGGGGTACAAGCTGTGTGAGTGTAAGGCAGAGGAGCTGGACTGACACCTTTACAGGACAACAAGTGTCAGATTTGGGAGACCTGATCCAGAAGACATACACTGACCATGTCCAGGACTGATGTCCACACAAAACAGCAGAAAAAGCTATAATGATTAAAAAATATGGTCAGAGACAAGTCAGAAGAGACTGAATAGCAGCAGGGTTTTGCCAACCAGCATGTCCTAATGTACTGCTAAGGCTGCTCTACAGAGATCAGTGTTTAGACCATACCCTCCAAATTGTGCATGTCAGCCAATGGTTTGGCTAAAAGTGTTGTCATCTAAAATAAAGAGACAGTGCTACAACCTCCTCAGGAGACACTGTGGCATTCCATCATTCCCAACCCCAAAAACAGCCCTGAACTCTGCTCTGGCCCTTCTCCAAAAGGAGAGATGGGAGGGCTCCTGCTGTGAAGCAGCCTATCTCCTGCTGGGTCCCACAGTCCTCAGAAGAATGGAAGCTGAATCCTCACCAACACTTAGAAGGACACCAGATCCACAAATCCTGCTCATGGGACACCTCCCTGCTCACTGTACACAGATCAAGGATGCCAAATACAGTTGTTTCTAAACAAAGAAAATATCCCCAAAGTTTTCTGTAGATTTCCCTCCCTGAAGACAGATGAAATTGGTAGTCCCAACATGAAACAAAGTGCATTCTCACAGCCTCTTCCTTGGTACTAATTTAAGAAAAAAAGCTAAACTAAAGACACAACTTCTGTGCCTTGCATAGGCTGGTGTGGGGCTCTGGACTGCTGAATAAAAGCCAAAAGCCAGGAGCTGCAATATGCAGTGTTGAAAAGCCTGAGTCCCCACACAAAGTTAGTCCTCATTAATTCATTCAAGAAATCTGTAGAAATGTGGCAGCTTGGAACTGACACCCAAAATCTTATGCTAGAATCTGAATGACTTTCCAATAAGTTGCACTTACTTAAACCAGAGTCAAAGCCTGCTCCCAACCCACACTAGAGAGGTGGGTGGTTTTTTACAGATTCAGTGGCTGTAGAGCTCACCACTCCAACCACTCCAACACATCAGAAATCTTCCTGTGATGTAGCTTTTCATTTCAGCATTGGGGTGAATCCTCTTGCCTTCCTCCCACAAATTGTCTTAGGAAAGGCAATGGGATTAGTCACAGGCAGGAAGAGCATTAGAAGCTGTATGTACACAAACTATTTCTCAAAAATAGTTCTCTCAAGACAATAAATCAGTCTTTCAAGAGCACTCACAAGTGTCTCAGAGCTAGATCTTGGTTAAAAACAGCTAAAAAAAGTTACATAGAAATGTCAAAAATAAATACACATTTTAGTGGGCACACATTGTAAGCGTTTGGAATTACAATCAAGCTATCTACTTAAGGGCTTTAATTGGATCCCTCTTTTAAAAAGCTACCTCCCTTGCACACCACAACTGAGCAAAGCTGTAAATCTTGCAAAAGAAATGTGAAGTCTAAGTGCCCATTGCCTAGTGAGAGGGAAGCTCAGAAGAAGCCAGGAAGCAGAGTGACCTTGCCTCAGTGAGCTGGCATTGCCATTTGAGTTGACACAACACGTTATTCTTTTGGGGAGGGAAAAAACCCCTAACAAATTGTTTTATGAGCAGTGAAAACAATAGTGTTTGATTTATGATGAAATATTCGCTCAACACACTGTCTTGCAAAGATCCCAGCCCTCACGTATGGCTGCCTCTTTGCCAGCCTAAACTTTCAGTTCTTCTGGAAGTTCCTTTTGTGCTCCTTCCTTTCTCCATTCCCTCCCAACCTTTTCACAGTCTATGATGGGCAAGGGACAGATCAGTAACCCATATGCAGACTGGGCTGCCTGGACAGGGTGAATACGGGAGGGATGGGCAAATTTCCCCCTGCTTCTTCCTCTACTCAGATATTAAATAGTCCTTCATCTCTATTAAGCAGTTGATTTCCATGACTCTTTCAGCAAGCTGACATTTGCAACACTTCTGTTGGTCTGTCAGTTTTGGTTAAAATTGGCTGTGAGTTCAAAAGTCAAGAGATTAGGAAAATCAGAAAAGTCCTGTTTGTGGTTCTGTTCTTTTTTTTTTTTTTTTTTTTTTAAGTTAGGGTTTGTTTGGTTTATTGTTCAGAAAAATAAACCAAATAAAACAGATATAAAACATCTCAAAAGAATTTCTGTACTTTAGAAGTCAGTGCCACAAAAAAACTTGGCTATTCTGCCCCTCATCTACTCCATCACAGACCTCTTACTGATCAGTTACTTGATTTTTCAGCCCCATTTGATAAAGTCTCATTTCTGATCTCTGCAACGTTTCCTTACAACTAAATCAGTCATGCATGGAGTTTTCTGTGTTTTAATTAAAACCTGAAACCACCAATCATGTCAATCTTCTGGCTTGAAAAAAAAAATTTATTTCCCATGGAAAAATATTCAGATCCTACAGCACTTCAAAGTGAGACAAAGATGCCTTCCAGGTAAATACAAATGTATCAATTATCATGTGCTAAGAATATACGCATTTGAGACCCATCTCTTCCTTCTGCATTAAAGTGTTAGGTCAGCAGCTTGATACAATAAATTATTACTGATATGCAATAACCTTAGTTGTTCAACCCAAACCCCAAAACCAGAAAGTGCAAAGAGAGGAGGCCCACCATTGAAATTACAAGCAAGATCCATAGAGGATCTTTAATTTAAGGCCCTTGAATTATGCAAAGAGCTTATGTACGGGTTCAACTTCAAATATATGATTAGTCATGGAGCTAAGTAAATAATTTCAGCAGACTCATCTAATCTGTTTGTTTACTTCCACAGCCCTCATCATGTTGCATCTTTTAATACTCACACAGCCTTATGATTAGTGAGTTTAATCCTAAAAAGACCATATGAGAAAAGAAGGAATAACTGTATTCACTTTGCAGAAGGGGAGGTATGAGGCAAATCAGTGTGCCTAAGAGTTTGTAGAGTCAGGTCTGTACTAACTAGACATGAAGTACACAACCAGGTGAGCAGCAGCATCAGCACTTCAAACAACACTGCGACATGAAGTCTAAAGGATAGAACAAAACACGAGTATTAAGAGATAAAATTTTTTTTAAAAAATTGAAAAAAAGAAGTTAACAGCACCATTTCTGATAAAGGTTAATTTTGCATCTTTAAGGTGCATCCCATTACCTATTATAGAATCATATCTCTTTACAAAACACTACACTCAAAAAGCACATGAGATCTTAAGGAGAGGGAGAGGGTGTCCACCATAACACAGAAACATAAACACAGAGAAACACTTCAAAGAGTTGCAGAAGAACAACATCAACACAATTGTCTAAAGAGGGCACATGCATCTGCCTTACAGCACTGATACACTGCAATATAAACTAGTTGTGTAGATGTTCATTGCTACCTAAAAATGGTTAATGCAAATTTGGCCCCGATCAGGTACAAGCACCCAGTTACATTGCTGTTGAAATCAGCAGAGTGCACAATAAGTAGTTTTATCCCAGTTATTTATTTTTCATATTGCCTATGCAAACACACCACGGCAAAAAGTAAAAGCAGCAGATAAAGCTGTACCTGATCTCACGTTACACACCAGCAGAAATCCTTACCTTCAAAGCATTTTATCCCGTCAGAAGCAGATGCAAGAGTTCGAACCATTCCAGCACTTGATGCTGCGAGGTCACAGTACCCTGAGTGCTCTGTCCAACATCCCCCCCAGTCGCAGCCCGAAAGGGTCACCCCTGCGCGGAGGGACCGGAGCGATCCCTGCCCCAGCACCCTGCGGGGAGGCGATTCCACACCCCGGGCAGCGGCGGGAGCCAGGGAGAGATGCTGAACTTCGCTGGGCTGGTGGGGAGCGCAGGGGCTGCTGCCCGGGGCTGGGGGACACACGCTCTCAGCTACAGGTTTTTGGGCCGGGACCGGAGGAGAGGACCCCGCCGCCACGCACCCCGCCGAGCCCCGCTTGCCCCGGTAGTCCCGGCCAGGCTTACCTTGGAGCCCTTCCCGCTGGAGCAGCGGACGTGGTTGCTCACCCCGGCCGTCTGGTTCATGCTGAGGCCGGCGGGCGGGCTGGAAAGTTGGGGTTCGGGCGCGACACTCCAAGGAGCGGCGGCGGGGGGATGGCAACAGGCAGGGTAGGGCGGGCTGCCCTCGCACCGGGACTCTGTCCCCGTCCGCCGGGGTCTGCACGTCGGCGGCGGTCCCCGCTTCCCGGCTCCAAAACAAAACCCGAAACACCCCCCCGATCAGCCCCGGCACCGCTTTCCTCCCCCGCCCTCCACAGCAGAGGCGAGGCGAGCCCGGTTCTGCCCGCCCCCCGCGCTCCGAGGCCGCCGCGGCGCGGGGAGGGCTCGCTCGGCTGCGCTCGGCTCCGCTCCGCGCCCCGCGGGACGCGTCGTCCCACGCCGCGCTCGGCCCCCGGCGGCTCTCACTCCTTCGGTATTACTTAGTTTAATCCCCTTTCCCCGGCGTGGGCAGGGGGAAATCGCGTTAAAGCTGCCGAGGATTTTCCTCCAGGGCTGAGGTTTGACCCGCTGGTGCTCGGGGTACTGAATCCAGCTCTTTCCAGTGAAATAAATGCTGGGTTGCGTTTTGATTGACAGATGTTTCCTTACGACCAAGCTGAAGGATTTGGGACTTAGTTTTTTTGCATAATTCTTTTTCCAGATGTGCTTGAGTTCACAGTTTAAGTTTCATCTTTTTTGTTTTGTTTTAGTTTTCATTAAATAAGAGCTGCAAAAGTAACTCTGTTTTGCTGGTAAAAAAAATTAGTGGGCTTAACTTTAGGGTGTTTTTAAACAAACAAACATAAAAAAATCCATGTAATTTCATTATCAGGATATTTTTTCCTATCCCTGTTCCACGTCTCCACTTCAGCCCCTAAGGCCAAACACTGCCTCCTCTTTTCTTGTAACAAAACCTGGGAAATTCAGTTCTCAAGAGTAGCAAAAGAAAAACCCCAAACAAACAAAAAAATCCAACATAAAGTATTTTCGAGCAAGAAGGTCAGGATAATCAAGGCTAGAAGTCTCCACACATCTTATTAATTCTATTTTTTTTTCCTTTAGGATTAATCTATCATCATAGATTGTTTCAAGTATTTTTGTTATGTTCATACAGCCTACTTAAAAACCTTTAAATAAATAAAATCCTTCCTGTATGTTGCCCTTTTTTCATGTAAGAAGAACAGAAATGGTTGTTCATCATGCAGCAGAGACAATGCTGCCTTGGAGAAGCCCAACTCCTTCATTTCTGAAGTTCACATATACCAACACATCTGCAACTGGCTGTGTCTTCCAGCCCTGTGGCTAAAATGGATTCAAGGAGACTGCCATGGAGGCAAATAGCAGAATAAAGTGTAGTAAAAGGTAACTGGGTTAGAGCCACTTTGTTTCAGCTCTGAGGCAGGAGAAAGGACCCAAGGCCAGCACGTGTTGTCAAATATCCTCCCTGTCAGCAGGGCACACTTATTTTGAGAGAAGAGCGGCCATCTGAAGACTTGTTTGATAAGTGAAACAAGTTCCTCAGGGAACAAACTACCTTTTCAGGGTGAGTCCTTCCTCTCCAAGCAGGTCTCCTGTCGTAATGTCCGCATTCTGCTCTTTAATCTTGCTGTGTCTGCTTTCCTTTAGCTCAGAGTGCTGCCAGCAAGTCCTCCTCAGGTAAAAGTGTCCTACCAACCTCCATGAGCAGTGAGTGTTGGCACCCTGGCTGAGCTATCCAACATGCTCAGCCCCCAATACCACATTATTACTATTCCCTGCTCCAGCCCTCCAGTGGCTTTTAGGTTTTTATAGTTTTTAGTTTACTGCTCTGACTGCTCCATTCAAGTGGCTTGGTTTTCCTATCTTCCTACGCAAAATGTCTGCTGATAAATACGGTTACAGACTTTGAGTTGTGTATTTGGTGGGCCCTGGCAGCATTATATTCTCTCAGTATGGTTTGTTGCATGGAGACATGCAGAAGTACCTGTACTTATTTGCAGTTGTATAAGCAATCAGAACCTTGGGGGGAGGGGGGGAAGAGCAGACTTTGAAAGCTAGGAGAAATTCATTCACTTCCAAACTCTGCTTAGACCTCTCTATGTGATCTAGGTAGAAAAAAACACCATCACTCTTCTTTGTCCTTCAATGCTCTTCCTGCACTGAGAGAGATCCCACCTCTGCCCATCTACTTCCAATTTCCCTATGGCAGAACATACCTGTGCAGTCCTAAAGAGTCCAACACTGTTTGGACCTTGTTGGACCCCTGATTTCTTCAGAAAACCAACTGTGAAATCATTACAGTCTTACATTTTTTAAACTGGAGTGGCTTATACATCTATAAAAGAACAGACAATTCCACAAACAGCACAAAGTTTTCCAGTGCCTGTGAGAAAAGTAAGTGATTTACAGATTAGTATTCGCAGAGTGTTCAGTGAAGTGTGAAGGAACAACAATATACTGTCATATAAGCTGCAGCATATAAACATCCCTTGGCATTTTACACTTTGAAAAGGATTATACATAAGCTCAGCCGAGAACAGTATTAAAAAGGAATCTCAGTCAGACTTTTGGGGAACGTTTAGTAATCTGTCTACAGAGCTGAGCTAAAGCTATGCAAAATGAATGAAAGGAAATCCATGCAATCATGATATAAGATTTAGAAACAAAAAAAATTTCTAAAGCCAACATTATGTCATAAAATTTAATAATTTGTCAAGGACTTTTTGAGTTCTTTAAATTCATGCTTCACAAATGAACTCCATAAAGTTGAGAGAAAATCAAAAGTGAAATCAAGAGCTTTACCCATCTATCCTGTCTCCAAAAGTTGAGTGTTTTGGAGAAATATCCCGTGTAACAAAACCCAAAGATAAAATACCAGGACTGACAAGACTGTTAAATTCACCCAGTTTCAAGTTCCAGCTTAGATTCAGATGAGGACCTTTGAAATATCTCACAATGTTTTTAAGTCCTTCCCAGGAGCCTGTTTTGATCTAAATTTAAGCTGTCTGGGCATGGTAAGACTGCTCTATGAACTCCAGTTGTTTTCAGGTTTTCACAATGACATGGCAAAGACAGAACACCACCGATTTCCTTCTCCAATATTTTTGGTAGGAAGCTGACTGATAATCCAACATTTCATCACTCAGCATTTTTTGACATCACGTGTGACATAACCAGAAAAGTACATCCGTTTTGTACACATCAAAGCCACGACAGGGCCACAGAAATTGAAATGTGAACTGGCACTTGTACAGAGGTCAAAGTATTGCAGAAATCATCAAGGTTCACCTTGCTCTCCATTTCAGAAATGTGATTAAAAGCCTGGTTTAAGGAAACTACTCAGAAAGATGAGTAGTGAATATGCAGAGAGAGCAAAGAAGTTGAGAGCACAGGAGACGAGGAGGATGTGAAAATTGAGACCATGGAGTGCTAAAAAACACAATTCTAAAAATCAATGCAATGATGGATCAGGAACGAATGCAAAAAGCACAGCACGGGAAGGCTATAATTAGATGATTTAGTCATAGCCAGGAGCCTGACTGAGCTTTTTGAATCCACCCAACTGGACACAGTTAATGCAGACTTTGGTTTGATTGTTAGAGTTCTTCTCATGACAGCAACACAGAGGAGGCTCACAGTATCTTTTAGTCTCTATTGCAGCAATATACGTTAAAATCCACCAGTACACACAGGGATCTCTCACACTACAGAAAAATGATGCCTGCAGACAAGGCTGAGCACCTCCTGCTGCAGCTGTGCTTCTGGGACCACTGGTGAGGACTCAGCAAAATGCTGGAAAGCAGGAATAACCCCAGCAGCACTTGGACCTGTTCTGTCCACACTGTGTTCAGTGGCTCTGCAGTGAAACTGCAAAGAGACAGTCTCCACTCCCACTTTCCTTTCATTGCTACCGCAGTGGAGGTTAATCAAAGCCAAGGTAATGATGGGGAAAATGCCAGTATAGAGTACATTACAGAACATTAAACCTCCCCAGAACAGAGACATCTCTATAGATTTCCATGTTTGTGAACAGGCAGAGGAAAAAAAAAAAAAAAGAGGTATTTTGAGTTTCCCGAAACCTTGATCATGAAGAGCAATCTTTGCTCAACTGACTCTATCAGGGCATATCCATGTTCACTGTAACAGGGTGAGTACCCAAACTGCTGCTGCCAGCCCAGTTTGGTCCAATATTCTGCCCCCAGGAAGGATAAATTTCAGGTTTGTGCATTCAGAGCCAGCTCAAGGCATCTCCACAGTCCCATGTAGGCTGCAGCACTGAGTGATGGCAAAACCATTCCTGAAAGAAGTTGACCCAGTGAGAATCAGAGAGGTGTGTGAGAGCCAAAATACTCCATACTTTTCTGTTTATCTCCTAATATGTACTCAGAGCAGCTCTTGCCTTACCCCTCCGTTCTGTCTCCTCAGTTGCATTTTCCCCTTCTTTTACCTGGTCTGTTGTTCCCCCAAGACATTGATGCCTTCAGATCTTGTACCTCTGTGAACAGAGACACTCTGGAGACAAGTTAATGGAGAAAGATATACAGGTTAATTTTATTAGAACCTTCCAAGGTTCAAACCCAAGAGGTCTGACCCCTAGATCAGGAAGTTCACAACTTTTATACTCCTTATTAACATCCAATCACTACCCTTATTTCCCTTGAAAGCCCACCCAAAGGGGCCTGTCAATCTGCCCCCTTCTTCATTGGGGGAGGGGGCAGTTAGGCCTTCTTCTGTTGTTTGTTTCTTGTTATCTTGCAGGTGGTTTCTCCAAAACATTGTGGCCTTGGCTGAGCCTGAGAATAACACCCAAAACTTGTGAGAAAGACAGTTAATATGTGCACTTACAATTTGAGCAATCTAGCAGAGCTTATATGATTCCAAAACCTGATAAAATACATTAAATTCTTAGGCATCAACATGATAGCAAAAGGGAGCTTAAAAAGCAAGTAACAATTAACTCCATATATGCTGGACTCCTTGGCTGTCCCACAATATTCATCCTGCCTTTCCCTGCCTGCTTATCACATCTCACTGTCAAAATTTGGAGGAAGTGCGATCTCAAACACTTCAGCACAAGCGTGGGATCTGGAATCCAAGTTTTGCTTTTGGCTCAACTGCTGATCCGCTGAGTCCTTTCAGCTCCTTGGACCATCCACGTTTTCTTCCAGCTGCAAGTAAACCAAGCAGCTGCTCTAAGGCCCTTGGAACACAGACAACCTGCGAAGTTTGGCAAGGGACTTTAGTGGAAGCAAAACACCCGAGTTAGTTAGAAAACAGCCAAACTCACTTTGGTATTTTGTAGGTCCCACAGGCTCCTAAATTCCCTGGGTACCAGAGATGCCCAGAAAGGCCCAGCTCAGGTATCCAGCTTGCATCCTTTAAAAGCTATGAACTTGCCCAGCAGAGAAATCAGGGTTTACAAGGCTAGAGAGCATATGTCCAAGGTGAACATCTGCAGGTCTGGTGCTAAGGGCTTTCTTTTAGTGTCTCTGGGGTTTGTGCCTGCTTGTGGAACTGCATTTTATTTCATATTATGCAGCTGCTAGATAAGCAGTTCTTTGGCCAGATGCATGAACACTCCCAGGTGAATGCTCTAACTATTAGGAATGTTTTAAGCATGGCATTATTAAGTAATAATTTACTCATTCCATTTAGTCTACGAGGTCTCCTTATCGAGGAATGTTATTCATCAGTACCACTCTAGCTCTCACTCTAATTTATTTATGCTTAATGGCCTTTCAAAGACATCTCTCCACATTACTTTCAGGCACCAGAATATATATGGGATATTAAATCACATCATGATACATGACATGTTACAAAAATATTGCATAATTTATATAGATTATAAACATAAGAAAAATCATCCAATAAACTCTGCCATCAAATGTTCTTGAGGCTAGATTAAGGCTACATGAGGCCTTTTAATTTAATGAATCAATGAGAAATAATTTTATTCAAATCTCACCTTTGCAGAAGAAGCAAGCTGTGTGAAGCAGATGAAAGATTGGTATATCTGCACTGAAAATGAAGGGCGTCTATCTAGATAAAGCTCTAGGGCTACCTTCACATGGATGAGAGGTTTTCCCACAGTGATACTGTAATCCTGCTGACCACAAGATGGTGCAACATTTTGGTCATGCCTGAGCTGGGCCACATGTTCAAAGAGCATCCCCGACCCTTGCACTGGTCACCACTTAGAGGTTTTGAAAGACAAGATCACTTCTGACAGCTGTCAAACAGTGAACAAAGTCCATGCTAATTAAAAAAAAACCCAACAACAGAAAACGTTTACTAGATACTTCTTACATTTCTCTTTAGAGCAAAATGAAGGAAGATTTTGTGTGTGTGTGTTTTGTTTTGTTTTGTGGTTTGTTTGTTTTGGAGTTTTTTTGGTTTTTTAATAATTTTTTTCCAGAAAAAAACAATCAAAACTTTAAGATACACTGTATCTCAGAAAAAAATGAAATGTGGTTGGAGATACTGTCTCCGAATTGTTAATATGAGCAATAATTCAAGTCCATTTCCCTGGACTTCTCAGTTTCTCTTCACCTGTCATGTTGCAGAACAGTTTTCTTTTGGAGAAGCAGAGAAAACCCAGCATGGAGTCTGCAGTTCCTGAATGGATCCTGAACATCAGAGAAGGATAAGGAGACTTGGATCCACTTAATTAGAATTTCTATAAGGGATAACAATATTTTGAAATCAAAACATTAAAACTTTCTAGCAAGAAGTATTAAACCCTCTTCCCATCCTTTAACAAAATGGGTTTTTTCTCTTTGAGGAGGTGAGGAAATCCACACTGCTCCTACTGTGATGAAAACACAGTATTTTTTAATGGTTAATTTTGATGGAAAATTCCCAAGCAGCCTTAGTTTTCATTTTTGTTCTGTGTGAACTACTTTTTAGCATGAAGGATGTGCAACACAGACACACAGTATCCCTGAGGCAACTAAAGCACTTGCTTAGATGGAAAAGGAATAGCAAAAAGATGTTTTAAGCCAAGATTCTTGAAACCAGATGAGTTCTTCTGAACGCTTCAGTTATTGGACAGCCACCCTGAAAGACCTTCCTCATTTTCACAAAGTGCTGAGCCTTGAGGTTTCACTCCCTAAAATCAGGTGCTTTTAAGAAGACTTGCATTAGGCTCCTGAAGAGTCCATACTGCAACTTCTGAGTTCTGAATTGCATTTTTAACTGTTTATTTGGTCAACTTGTAGTGGAAATAGAAGCAGAGTAGGAGAAACCCATCAGCTTGCAGCAGGTCTCTCCAGTTTGTAGTGGTCTGTGCCACAGCCCCCCAGCAGTCAGTCCCCCACACCTCTGTTTGGGCAGCCCCTTCTGGTTTGAAAGGGCTTTGCCCTCCCTTTACCCTCCTGTTCTCAACATGGAAGAGAAAGTTAAAAATCTAAGCAATTAAAATATTTTTCAACCCCAAACTCTTAAGACCACACAACTTGCTGCAAAATACTCTCTTTTAACTACATGAACACAATGTAGTTAATGAATGGATGTTTGCCCATTTGTTAGGGACAATAGCAAAACTCTGTGTACTGTGTTAACTCTGTTAACTCTGTTAACTCTGTATAAAGACTCTCTGTTGTCTTCCAAAACCCACTGTTCAAACCTTCATCTTTTACAAGGAAAAAAAAAAAAAGGAGGGGGAGGGAAGGGGGGCGAGGGTGGTGGTGGAATTTCATCTTGAAATAAACTCCAGTGTCTGAAAACCATAGTCAGGTGTACAGAAACACAAGCTGGTGAAGGTGACTGAAACCAGTAGAAGGTGCCCAGAAGTGGTTAATCTGTGTTCCCTTTTTGTGGTATCTCTCTGCTGATGGCAGGTTGATCTGGGGAGTTTGATACAGCTGTGGCTGATGTAAGATGAGCTGGGGTGGAATATCCATTATGCCTCATTTCAACACTATGAAACAACCCAACTCATTGGCTTAAGACTTGGGCTGAGAACCCCCATTGGAGTCCTGTTCCCATCATGGCCATCACAAGTTCTGAAGAAGTCAAAGAGCCTAAAAAAGTATTTCTAGAGAACAGAGAACACTGTAGCAGACACATGAAGTAACAGGGCACTGAAATTATCAAACTGTCACATAACGTATGGAGTGGTTGTCCAGGAATCCATTTTATCTTCCATCTACCATTTCTCAAGCACTTTACCTTGCTTACAAAAAAACCCCCAAACCTACAGACCTCCCTGATACCAATGTTCTTCTTTGCCAAACAAGTTAGTCTGCTAAAAGGTTGCAGTGACTGCTGAACTTGATGGATAGCAAAATCAGGAGTACATGAGGTACATTAATTTTGTACACAAAGACAAAGATTTCTCAAGTCTTCCTTCCCCCTCCAGCAGCAGAGCACCAGAGGGCAGGATTTAGCCTTGAACACATGCTTTGGGGCAACTTCTATTTATCTCCTGTAGCCAGAGAAAACGGTCAGAAGGGCAGGGTTGCTGTCTCTGCAGCACAAGAAGACAGGATAAGAAAGCCTCTAACAGAACTGTAGCTCCTGCTCTGTATTGTGAGGACAAATTTGACCACAAAGGTAGACCCTGAAAGGCAGCTAGAGATGACAATTTCACATAAGCCAAACAAATTTTTGCCTTCTATTCTTCATTTTCACAAGACCTTCCACAGCTCCAGAGTTTCAGGACAGGCCAGAAGAGTTAGAGCACAGATTTTGGCAGCTGTTCATCCACTGAACAAAACACTCTTGTGTATTTTATAGATCACGGTTTCCTACTGAAGCCTGATTTTAGCTGCATATTACAGTCTGGACTTACATTAAATGTGGCTTTGAGCATATTCTTTCTCCTCCATCTCATCCTTAGAGCCCATTGTTCAGACTCACCAAGTGTGTTTACCTGGATCCTTCCCTTCCTCTGCTCTTCAGCTGCAATTCCATCTCACCCCAGTGCATCCCACCTCTGAGCAGAACTTCAGTAAGGTCATCCAACTCAGCCTGATGGTTGGGCCAGCTCTGTGAGTCCCCCAAAAACTGAGGCTGCAATCAAACCTTAGATAGTATGTGCCTTAGGTCAACCCCTCCATCGATACCGTGCATTTTCAGGGCCACTAAACTAACTCTGAGTTAATAGAGCGTATAAAGCCACTGCCAAGGGTCAGGTACAAAATCTGTTACAGCTGGAAGTACTCTGATAGTGCAAACTACGAAAATACACATTATAATATTTTATTTAACAGGTCATTTCAGCCTCTATGTCTGTTATGGTTTGTCTGGGGCTTACTTTTTGTTTGGTTTGGGGTTTTGTTTGGTTTGGTTTTTAAAGCAGGCTGTATTATCTCTCCTATGGCATTTCATAGGAACAAATTTTAGTTGCCAGGGAAGACACATTGGGTATCCAACAGCAAGTACATTCAGGAGAATTAATAAACAGCAAAAGAAAACCTTTGAGATGACAGATTTCCTTGCTTCAAGGGCAGCAAATGAAGCAATCATTGCTATAGCAGTTACCAGGAGAATTAATCATGCATTGCTGTGCAGGTGTAAGTGCCTTTTCTTATTATTTTTTTCCCTGCATGCTGTTTCTTATGTCTTTATCAAACCATTTCTAGAAAGAAGTTCTTTTATATGGACTCCTAAATAAAAGTGCAAATCATATACAAGCTTAGAGAAAAGTTGACAAGAAGGTGCTTGTTAACTTAAATGAATCAATATTTAACAGCCAGTTGCTTTGAAACATAGACTCTGTCTAGGCTCTACATCCACCTCCATATAACAGATCAATGAGGAATAATTTGCACTATGATGAAGACACAGTTTAACCCCAGCTGGCAACTAAGCACTACATATCTACTTGCTCACTCCTCAACAGCAGGATGTGGGAGAGAATTGGAAGAATAAATGTGAGAGAACTTGTGAGTTGAGATAAATACCGTTTAATAAAACAGAAAAAAAAATAATAATAGTAAAATGTATAGAATATACAAAACAAGTGAGGTCACTCACCAGTTACCCTCATGGGCAGCACAGACTTGACTTGGGGAAATTAATTTATTACCAATCAAATCAGAGTAGGATAATGAGAAATAAAATTAAATCTTAAAACACTTTCCTCCTACCACTGCCTTCTTCCCAGGTTTAACTTTACTCCCAGGCTCTCAACCTCCTCCAGTGGCACAAGGGGACAGGGAAAGAGGTTTATGGTCAGTTCACCACACAATGTCTCTGCTACTCCTTCCTCCTCAGAGGGAGAATGCCTTGCACTCTTCCCTTTCTCCAGCATGTGATCCCTCACACAGGAGACAGTCCTACATGAACTTCTCCAACATGGATCCTTCCCACAGTCTGGAGTTCCTCACAAACTGCTCCACCATGGGTCCCTTCCGTGAGGTGCAGCATTCAGGAGCAGGCTGCTCCAGCATGGGTCCCACATGGGGTCACAAGTCCTGTCAGCAAACCTGCTCCAGCGTGGGCTACTCTCTCCATAGGTCAGCAGGTCCCTACCAGGACTCCGCTCAAGCATGGGTTTCCCATAGAGTCACAGCCTCTTCTGGGCATCCACCTGGTCCAGTGGGGGGTTCTCTATAGGCTGCAGGTGGATCCCTGCTCCACTGGGAACCTCCACGGGCTACAGGGGCACAGCTGCCTCACCATGGTCTACACCACAGGCTGCAGAGGCACCTCTGCTCTGGCAGAACCTCCTCCCACTCTGCACTGACCTTGGAATCTTCAGAGTTGTTGCTCTCACATTCCTCACTTCTCTCTCTTGTAGTAATTGCACAGAATTTTTCCCCCTTCTTATGTATGTTACCCCAGAGGCTCTACCAGCATGCCTGAGGGCTCAGCCTCAGTCAGCATCTCCTTCTTGGAGATGTTTGGCATTGGCACTGATGGACATGGGTGTAGTGGTTTTAGCTAGGCCTCAAATTAGCAGGCTCAGAGAATCTATGTGGATTGGGAGACAGCTATCACCTGAC
>JAWWEV010000083.1:6202068-6251959 GCA_035583235.1 Hafferia zeledoni | reverse complement strand
TTTGTTTGAATTCAGGGAAGTAGAAACATTTTGTTGTTACTCTTTCTATTTCTTGCTATGTGTCTTTTAGAGTACTTACAGATCTAGGGTAATAGACTTTACTTTGTATTAATTGGGGACCAGGAAGGTAATTCTTGTTTTATATATATATATATATATAACTTGTGTGTGTGTTATATTGTAGTTTTCTCTTAATTTTCTCTTTTCTGTATTAATACATATAGTTAGTTTCAGCATAAACCTGGTTTAGAGGGGTTTTTTTCCATCTCCCTCTTTTTTTTTTCCTTGGCTGGCTGGGGGGAGAAGGAACCCTTTCTCTCTGTCTTGGACACTTGGCGTTTTGCCAGCTCAACCCAAGACAATGGGAAAAGCTTCCAGCAGCTTCTCACAGAAGTCTCCTCACTACCAAAATCTTGCCATGCAAACTTGGTATATTATCAACATTATGCTCATACTGAATCCAAAACACTGCATTGTATCAGCCACAAGGAAGAAAATTAACTTTATCCCAGCCAAATCCAGGACAGTATCCACCCCTCATTCTATACTTTTATGTCATGCCCAGGTCCAACATTTTCCAACACATCCCAATTTATCACGATCACCTTTCCGGTCTTTTGATAGACACTCATAGTGTTGGCTTGTTGCAGGCTGAAGCCAGTTCTGGTTCCATCACCACTGTGTTCATCTGGCTCTATCACTAAAAAGAATTCTTTCTTTATTTGGGTGATTTTACTGTAATGCTGGTGATATGGAAAATAGTCAATCCAAAACACAACGCAATACCTACTACTAGAAAGAAAATCAACTCTTTCCTAGCTGAAGTCAGGACAGATGCTTTATAGAAACACTAAACAATTCATCAATAAGATGAAAAATCTTGCAATACAAGCAGAAACTACCTATGTCTAATTAATATTACATGAGTGCTGTCCAGTCTTTTAAACCAAAAACACAGTGCAATGTATGTACTTAAGGCTGTAAAACCTCATAAGGGTTGTGGTCTGTGTTAATTATGGTCTGTCTAGAAAGGAGAGGGGGAAGTTAAGTTGATCCTTTTAGTGATGAATTATTCAAAAAAAAAAAAAAAGACAAAAAAACCAAGAACAAAAAACCCCTAAACAATTGACTGAAGCATTATAGGCAAGCCATACACATTAACCTGGCCCTCCATAGGGGTGTTCTATAGCAACACACACATACTCTTAATCTAATAAAGATATTAAGCCACTGGGATTCTCTTGCTGACCTGATACATTTAGAATTAATTAGTGCAGAACTGATGGGGAGGTACATTATTAAGACATTACAAATATAAAACTCTGTTGTTCTTCATTAAAAGTTAGACAGAAACAGCACCCAGCACTAGCAATCTCTGCAAGTAAAAGTTTATTTGTTGTAAAAGAAATGGATTCCAGTTGGTTTTTTGAAGTCATTGGGCCTGGTCATACATTCTTTTCAGGAAAAGCTTTAGGTGAGGCCATCTCAGGATGGTAAAAGAAAACAAAAGATGAATCAGGATTTCTATATATGGGTGCCCAGAGGAAATGTGATACAAAGAATATCCAGATGCTGAGAGTGTTGAATCAGCAGTGTAAACTGCTCACCTGAGTTTTATGGTCAAACACTACCAAGAGTGACTCAGCACATCTGTTTCTTAATGTTACAATCAGCAACTCAACTGCTCCTACTTTTTGTTCTGAAGTATTGACTGCAATAAATGAAAACACCCATTTGACACTGAGGGCCACACAAAGTTCTTAAAAACACAGATGTTAAACTACTAGAAATTGCCAAAAATAGTGCCTCTATGATGCTGAAACAAAAAACAGACAAGTGAGGCTCATTGAAAAAAAACCCCACCTTGTGAATTTACTTCCAGATTGTGCTTTTTTCTCCCCCTTCTTTTATTCCCCACAGTTAATTTTGGTCCTTTAATCGAGTGTTACACTTCTTCTCTTTCAGGCTAATTAATTTTTTATCTCCCTCATACCATGCAGCACAAACAAGACAGAAAGTTTACTAGTTGAAGAAGAACATGAGGCAAATCAGGTGAGAGACCACACAAACATTAAGGAAATGGAGACCAAATTCGTTGGAAGGGAGTTTTCTGGTCTCCAAATTAGGCAAGACTCAGCTGAAGCCTTTGCTCCAGCTGGGATGTTCATAAGACCCAACCTTGACTTGGGTTCTCTCATACAAGTTGGCTTCATGCTGCAGCCCTTTCCTCAGTAAGGAATTGCTACAATCTTGATCCTTCTTCTCCCAGGCTATTTCCATGAATCTCATAATAACTCTGAGATTCTTAATTCTCCTTCCAATATACTTAAAAATGTCCAGTTCCTGCAAAAGGTTTTAGGGATAAACACACCAATATGAATTAACTGGGACATGCACAGCATGATCATGTTATTCTATCTCTATCTATATGTATAACTATATATTTTTCTATATATTTAGCAAACTGAATGGAAGTATCTACAAATTGTCTGCCAGTATCTATTTAATTTCTTCTCAAGTTGCTAATTCCTGATGGCTGCTGATGATATGGATTTATTTTGAGTCTTGCAGTGGGTGATTTAATTTCAGCCTATTTAGTTGTTACTGAGGTACTTGTTCTCTGCATGATAAAGTCCAACTCTTTTTGATCTCTAGAGGCTTATCAAAGCTTTTATTCTTACTGAGTCTTACCTTTGTAGTTGTGGAGTGGGTTCGAAAATTTAAACTGCAGTTCATCTTTGGCTAGTTTTCAAGTTTCATACAAAGAAACTATTTTTAATTTAGATTTTAGACCTAAGCAGTTTCTAGCTGTCATCTGTGACAGTTTGAGTGCAATGTCCAGCATCTCTTTGAATTCAGTAAACTTGATTGCATAGGGAAGAAGCTGTCAACTGAACAGGAAATTCTTTATACTGTAAAGGCTTATCAGGCTACAGAAAAAGAAAGTTAAACTTAAGCAGTAACCTGATTTTAGGGCAGCTCAGGTAGTCAGAAACTATGACTTAAAAGAGTCTCTGAATAGAGAAATAAATAGTAAAATAGTAGAGATTACAAGGATTCAGTCCCTTCTTTTATCTAAGTCAGCAAAAAAATTGAAATTCAACAGATTTTTCGTGCTGGGCTTGCACCATCTCTGTAAAAAAGAAAACCCAAACAGGTGCAAATGCAGCTTGTATATATAAAACCACTGGCTTTGCATTCTCTTTCAGTTTGCTTGATAAGAAGGTAATACCGTTTCAGTGGAGTGTTGAATAGGTTTGTTCTTTTTATAGGCTCTGGGAAGTGTCAGACTAGAATTTTCTCCACTGTAATTCTGGGTTTTTTTCATGCGTTTTATTTGGTTTTCCCTTCAGATTGATTTTCTCTGGCAAAGAGATTTTCCTGGAATCTGTTTCTGCCCAACTGAGTCAATGCTCCAATTGCAACCAAATCTAACTAGACTTCTTGCAATTTTCAGTGCATTTATGCTCAAAAATATATTCTTTTCCCTAGTTAGAGAGGGAAGCACACAAGACTAGATCCAAAGATAGCCTCAGCTCTCACTGATGCCCTCTCACCTCATCCGAGGTAAAGAAAGAACATCTTTAATTTGAATGCTAAAACTCACCAACTGTTGCCAGTTCTCAGCTGTGGGAGAGTTTGAAAAACTGGAGAACATGGAGAAGGTTGTGTTTGTTCATCTTTGTGTCACACCCTGGGCTGATGGGCATCTTGCTGATGCTGATCTGCAAAAAATAGTCATCAGTTGTTATATTCCTTCAAAACTTGGCTAGAGTATGGTCTCCATCTTTCAGAAATAACCAGCTTCCTAATGTGCTCCACCAGCACCTGGGGACCTGGGTTCAAGTTTTGTTTATCATAGGTTTTATGGGTGCATTTCTACCTTGACACACAAGATGAACCTTGGATGTGTTTGGGATTGCTTTTTGGGGAGAGAGGGCTGGGAAGCAAGGCAGATGCCCTCATTTGCTATTGTTGTAGCTTCTCCACTGCATTTGGATAAAGAGCCTCCAGATTCAAAATCGTGGCTCAAGTGGCTGTAGGTTGAGGCACTCTGTAGCAGGAGCTGAGAAGAAGTAGGAGGCAGAGTGAGTAGACAGTGAGTAGTGAAGGTTGTCATATACCCAAAAGCAATGTGGATCCTTCATGGCTGCTGAATTTCCAACACGTGTGATACATAAGCCTGGCCCCTACTGCAGTCTCCTTTGTAAGGCAGTATTGATCTCTGCTGTATTTCTCGAGGAAAGAATAGAGATCAGGAATTAACAGTGTATGGAAGAAAGTGATGCATTAAGTGCCTGAACTGTGGAGAGAGTGGGATTTAAGAATCACATCTGCCTCCTGCATCTCTATTGGTTGGTGCAGGATGCCTTCCTACCTGGGTTATGAAATCCCTTCTGAGGCAATGCAAGGGACAGTGAGATGATGCCAGGCCTATTAGAAGTGCAAGGGCCAAGTATTCAAATCCTTCATGGGCCAAGGACACTAAAAGACTGATCCCACCTCAGAGGACATCTTTTGTAAGGGAAGAAATTGGACTCAGGTCAGTGCTAAACCTGTGAAAAGGAACCAGTGTAGGAGGCAACAGGAACTTTCCAAAGGCAGTTATTTTGTCGAAAGCTACACAAATATAGGGCCACATTGGTTTATCTCTTTATCATCAGTAATTAATACAGATATACAGAACCTTATTAGGATAGAGCTAACTCCAGTAACTCTCACAAACATGTTCATGATGACTGTTACAAATATACTTTGTCACAAAAGTTCAGACTTCTTGCTGTCACTGTGCAACTTTGCTTCATTTAAATTGTATTCATGCCTGTTATATACTAGAATTCTAATTATTATGATTAAATGTAACAGGTTATTAGTTTGTATGCTAAAAAGTAACAAGAAAGAAAAACGGAAATGTGTTATATTGAAAATCTCTTTCCTGTCCTGTATGTTATGAGTTAGCATAAAATGCACTTTATTCCTAATTAAATTATGTCAGGGCCTTGTTGCAGTGCTTCAATACCCATTCTCCACAAAGAGGCATGGCCCCATCAGTCTTGTGATGAGATGCCACCAAATAAGGTTATTATGCCAAGAAGTGATCTAGGGAGAAGCTATTATCTGGTTTTCTACAAAAGCAGTTTCTAGTCTTATTGGCTTGCATTATGTAGTAGAAATTGAATTTATATAGCAGAAATTGAACTTAGGAGGATACAGTGAAACATGTGTGCTACCCATTTTTCAGCTGACTGTAGGATGTTAAAATTCCTTTAGGTAGAGTAGAGCTAATAGTCCAAGATCTTGAGGTGCACAGTCAGCATCTCAGCTGAAGACAGTGGAAGGAGTCATGTAGTTATGACAAAAAGGGTTATACAAAAGTCATGCTGAAACCTATTTCTCACTTAAATAGGGTAGGAAAAGCCAGCAGGCCTGAAAAGAGACCTGCTATTCCTGCAGATAATTGCAAGTGCCTTCACTAGCTATTTACTTAGAAGAACAACTACAGCCCTTGCATGTGAAAATCTTATCATTTATAAATGGAAGTTTACATGACTGAACATCCATGTGCATAAATATGCCTTAGGGCCCAACTTCAGATTAGAGAAATCTAATCCTGTGAGCTCTGCAAAATTGAAAATTTGTTATCCAGATGTTGCTTTGAAGTATTTTCACTGAAATTTTGCCTGTAGGTTTACATGGGAATAAAACAAGAGGAAAATTTGTCTTCTTGGAATATTCTTATTAGGGGCACTGCTACCATTTCAGTCATATTACAAGGAGTTGCTGTGATAATCTATTCTGAGAATTTAGAAAATGTAGTGAAATTTCAGCAGAGGATTTTGTAATGACCATCCAACATCAGCAAGTATTCAGACTTGGATAAGTATGAATATATTATTATAAAGTAATGCACTGGGAATAGATTCATATGAGTTAGACAGAAAAATATTCAATAACAGGTGTTTAAACACGAATATTCACTTTCAAGTTATTCAGACAGAGGGGGGAAAAAAAGAAAAGGAAAAGAATGTGGATGAAGAAGGGGAAAGAACATTTGGAGCCTTTTTGCCAATTTGGGATTGAGATGTGTTAGTAAAATAAATATCTTAGAGATAAAACACTCTCAGCCATCTAGAGAAAGGAAACACCCCCCCTCATGTCTCTTTCATGAGACTTCACTGCTTAGCAGCACTTTTGGTTACACTGTGATTATTTGTTCAGTCTTGTGTTTTGGTGTGTGATGTAAAACCATGTTCCATGGAGAGCCCTACCGTGCGCTGTGTTCTCTACAGTTGTAGCCACTTGCAGCTCAGTGGAGTGTCTCAGTGTTTGTTATGATAAATGTCAGGCCAGTGACCGTAAATGACATTTTGAAAGGTTTACTTTGGGGCTCATAAGAAAGGGAATAAGAAAATGAACGGAGCTTTTGGAAATAGCAATGCTGGAGAAACCTCTCTGACTCCTTTCAGGAATACCACCGTTCCAATGTAGCACATGACCCGTCATATTACAAGGAATGGCAAGGTACATTTAGTTCTAACAAGTATTTAAACTCCTATCTTCCATCATGAAGCTTGTGCTTAAAGGTTTTGATAACTGTTACACAGCTGTTGATACACAGCTCCTTTTTTTGGAGCTGTGTATGAGCCCATCCTGAAGACATTTTGAGGAAGAGTCAGCTAAAGACATCAGTCATCAAACCACCATGCTGGGAGGCAGCAGATAGAGAAGGCAGAGGATTGCTGAAGACTCTAAAATGTGAAAGATTGTACCCTATAGGATTGAGGTCTTCTGGTGAACTCTTGCTTAGCTGTGGTAGTGTTGACAGACTGTTGTAGCTCTGAGGTTGCTAAGGGACTATAAGTCTCCCTGAAGAACTGCAGGAATAGAAAAGGAAAACTAGAGGGAAAGACACACACATATTCACAGATAGACATCTAAGATGGCAGAGAGGCACATCCAACCTTAGACTTCCCCAAGAAACTTGAAGGAGCTCCAGGTGAAAAAGGCTGTTCTCAAAAGAATTGGCAGCACAAGGGAGACAGAATTAAGGAATTCACTGGCTAAGATTACTCCAGCATTGGCCACAGCTCTGGAGACTGCTAGTTAAATCTCATCATAAGGACATGTGAAAGGAAGGCTCATTGCTCATGCAGAAAGGTGCACTCTGTGCAGGAGAGTGGAAGGTGGTATTGCAGGTGCAGAATGGGCCATCCTGAAGATCATCCTGAAACTGCTGTCTGATAAAACCCCCTACCCTCTTGTTTGGATTTCGGATCATGATGGTCAAAGAGCACTGCAGTTTAACACTGCTCCCAACACTTCACCTCAACCCCTCCTCTAACTTGTGGATTTTCAGTGCACACTCTCCTAGCCTTCCAGATCACCTTCCTAAGGGGAAACAGGTAGGGAATGTCCACTGAAGTAACCGTTTGTGTAGTTAAAGGGCTACATAGTCAAAAGTAACACAACAGTAGTATGTTAAAATACTGCATCACAGTAAACCTGTCTCTCCCTAGGAGGTCCTCTGGATGATACTAACCTTGAAGCTGACATTAGATTTACAGCTCAATTCCCTTGGGTAATGATGCTGATTATATCCATACTAAAAGAGCAAAGCAAGTTAATTTCCTTCCCCTCCGCAGCAAGACTTCACTCACGGCTGCCACAGGGAAGGCCTATGACAGGTTCCTGAATTGTTCTAGACATTCAGCAGCTGCAGAGTTCTTTGTAAAGGATAGAAATCTTCCACTGCTCCAGAGCAGCTGACAGCTGAAGAAAGATGATCAGCCAAATTCTTTGTTGTAGCCACTCCATATACCAAGATAAGTAGAGTGATTAAACTGATTTATAGTACTTGGATACCCAACTGCTTTTCTCCCCAAAATAAGAGCTGCAGAACAGGCACTCAGTTGCTTAATGAAATGAAACAACTATCGTTCTGTTGACAGTAATACTATGGAAATGTAAGCAGAGGGATCCCGAATTGCTGGTTTAAGGCACACTCACCTTTCACATGTGGTTTGAGTCAAAAATCCTGGGGCTCAGTCTGAGTGAATTTGCTGGGACAGGTATTTAGTATGGGACTTGTCTGCCTGGCAGTAAGTAGCTGAAGATAACAGCAGAGTTATCTCCCTCTGAGTTACACTAAGGACTCACTTTCTAGTCAATGCAGATCTCATCTGTCACTCAGTGGACTCTAAGAGGTGATAATCTCACTGTAGAATAGACATCTAAAATATATCAGATGAATCATCTCTGAAAACATGCATTTCCCCTCAATTTATCTAAATCTGCACTTGCAGCTAAGGTTGCCTGAGACCAAGAAAACCAGGCACGTAGTAAATCCACTTAAATGATTAGCAAAATTCTCAAGTACTTTATCCATGCTGTTAGGCAGAGACCCTGCCCAGCTCTAAGCATTTCTATTAATTGCTACATTAACAACTCTTACACTTAAATCAGAGGGTCAGTGGTCACCAGGTGAGACATTGTGAAGTGAGAGAGCAGGGAGGAAGGCTTTTCTGACAGCTTTTCTTGGTTTATTCCTGAGGCCTTTTGATCACCAGGGCTAGGAAGGCTGCTGATAATTTTCAAAGGCATACTAGCATTTGATTTAAAGCTGCAAAGCTCTTGGTTTCTTGGTTTTTCAGTAGGAATTTGACCACCAGCAAGGCTGGAAACAAGTGCTGCTGGTAAATACTCTTGACATGAACAATTCATAATCAACACAGCTCAGCACAACCTTTAAAGGAGCATACCTGAAGGAGATTGCCTGAGGCAACCCTGTTCAAGTGCATTTGCACTGCATATGAATCTGATGCAAGATCTCTTCTCCTTGTTATGATCCTAAAGAGGCAGTAAGTTTTGGGGGTGAGGTGAGACACTACTCAAGGTGGTGTCATGAGAATTAACCAGGTTAGGACTAGGACAGAGGGCTGTGGTACAGGTTTAACATGTATCTTGATAATATGAATCTACCCGCATATCTACCATAACTGTATTATTTAGCAGATATAATGAGGCTAATAGATTGGGTAATTTCAGTGATTCACAGAGGAATATTTGCTATTGTAAGTATATGTTTAAGTATCTTGTCTTATTGAGTCTTTATGCCTTATTCTGAGGGAAAAAAAAAAAAAAAGTGGAGTCTAAGGAAATACAGCACACTGGTGCTAATCTGCAGCACTTCTCTTTACATGCTTTGGCTCTCTGTATTTTAGGAGAGCCAGACAGCTTTCTTTGGGAACAGCAATGCAGCCAACTATTACCATATGCTGTGTGGGTTCCCTTTTTCCGCTCCTCAAAGGAACTGACAGCCTTGCCAGAAAAGAGACAAAACGGAGTACTTTACACACACACAAAAAGAGGTTCTGAAGGTTTTATTCAGGATCAGAAAAAAAAAAAAGAAAGAAAAAAGAAAAAAAAAAGAAATTATGTATCTTACATAGGAAACTTCAGAGAAACCTCAAAATATCTCAAAGCCTGGGACACTGGTGACCCACCTTCCCACTTAGGTCAGTGTACCACTCTACCTTGTTTTTTTCTCTAACCTCAAAGGAGCTTTGGCCATTGGATTATTGGCTGTTCCAAGCAAAGGTTTATGTTTATACCTTTTGTCTAAGAGTCAACTTCTCTGTACTGGAGGCATGGTTTTGACCAGTCATTTTCTAATGAAAAATCTTATTTTTTTCCTGGTGTTCTGTGAGGCTGAACATTTTAAATTGCAGTAGCTGACTTGTGCACTATTCCATTTCCTTTAAAAAAAGCAGTCAGCTCCCATATACAGAATCTCAGATCACCACAAATTTAATCCCACCACCCTTGTGCAAACATTTTAACTATGATGTCACTGGGAGTTGTAGGTTTGAAGAGCTGAAAAGCAGTACCTGTTAAACATCTTGCTAATGTTAGGATTAATGTTCTGTGTTTCATATCATGTCTTTGTTGCTTTTAACTACACGGTCTGCTCTCCCAGAGGGTATAATTTGGTTAGTTACTTAGCTGACTTCAAAGGTGTCCTTCTGCTCAGGTTTACAATGCCAACATTTAACAAAACTCCTGCCCTCCTGAGCAACGCTTGTGTAAGATAAGGCATTGCTCAGGGCAGTTGGCTCTTGGGCACCTGGGCTGTGCCAACCATGCCAGAGCTTCAGAGCTCCTGTGACTGTGGGGAATGAGGGACAGGAGAGAAGGATGTTTTCTGCCAGGGAGTGTCACGCAGTCTGGATGTGGGACAGAGACTAGGAAAATACTCCCTTGGTACTGGCATAACCTGAGCATCTTTACTGCAGTGAGCCTGGGTCCCAAACTGCTGGGTTTGGATCAAAAAAAGTCCTTCTGAATCCAAACAGGCTTTGCCTTTTTAGCTTCATTATGAGGCCTAATTTGAATGGGTCCCGTGCATTTGCACTGTGTCTTGGCTTGGAAGTGATTCCTCTGGGAACACAAAGCATGAAGAGCACAAGCAGAGGGAAACCCAGTGCATGCACAGCAGCCTGACAGGGCCTGGGATTGGGAGGGAGCAAAACATAATCCTGAATGACACCATCCATCCCAGGATACTGGTGCTACCAGGGATTTGCTGTTTTCCAGAGTACTCCAACATGCCAACACCCTGCATGATGGAGTGGTGACTGTGGTGCCTTAGTGACACTTCGGTTAACGAGGTGTAATGGTTATAACCACAAAAATCTCCACTATTAATGATATAGGCTAAGTAATAAATAGATGCTTCAACTTCACACTTAGCAATTAATGTAATAGATACTACTATAGTAGACTACATGTAAATCTGATGGAGGAATAGAAATGTGATTTTTCTGATAAATATGCCACCCATTTTACTCTTTCCACATTATAGGGGGTTTTTTAGGAAAATGAATACATTTAAAAGTCTCAAAATGTAAATTTGCAAAGGGTTTTTTTGCCATAGCATTTCTCTAACTACATTTTGCTAAAGCCATTTTAGTAGAGTGAGGTGCACCACAAAGTGAAGTTCATTGCAGATATATCGTATTAATTAATTTTCTACTACAAACACATTCAGTATCAGATCTTTACTCACATACCAGCAGCACAGAAGTAAATTTGCCTTGTTGAGGCTGTATCAAAATGTGGGTATCCACGTTTCTGCTTGCAAGTCACATTGAAGACCAATATAAGTATGGTCACTTTTAGTTTGGACAAAAGGCAAGATCTAGGGAAAACAGACATCTAATTTTCTTATGAAGTTACAGCTGAGCTGCCTGAGGTTTCTCATCCAATTTTGCCACTGTGAAGCTGCATCAGATTCTGTTTTTCTAGGCAGTTTTCCTCCAGCTCCAATGAAGTTGATTTATTACTCACCTACTTCTACATGTTGTAACAGCAATATTAGCCAAGCTTCTTCAGTACAAATCTACTTCCAGATTTTCTTACTTAGAAGAAATTTATTTACTCTATACTCGTACATGGAGCATGGTCTTTATTCATACTTTATTCCCCTTATCATATATAGGTTAGAGGAGGAAGTTAAAGGAATATTTCTTAGGCAGTGACCCTCACTTAGATCTTAAAGTAGTATTGCCACTGTTCTTAAACAAAAAAAAAAACAAAAAAACCCCTAGAAAAGTCCTTCTCTTCAGGAGTGAAGGTCCAGAGTCCACATTTTTCCCTCTTCCCAGATTAAAGGGACTTACCTAAGGCACTCTAAGACATAAAACTAAGAGGCCAACAATCCTGCTGTGCTTAGTAGAGCAGCAAGGTCTAATGACTCCTGAGCTAACTGTAGAAATTATTGGACTCCCAGCACACCCAAGTGCCCAAGTCAGGTAAGATTAATTCAGAACAAGGTGCAGACAGAGCACAACACTTCCCACTCACACCTACAGCAGCTGGTACATGTATTTGTATGCTGTCTCCTTCCTTCAGACCCATAGACCCTCACTGATCAGGCAGCATCCCTGCCTGTCCCTGTCCCTGCATGTGTACTCTGACAGGGCAATGATGCTTCTGACAGGTAGTAGGGAGTATGACCTTCATGGAGGGATAACAGAGGGAAGGAGAAAGGATGTTATTTCTTATCCTCTGTCCTCCTATGGACTTGATGATGATGGAAGGGGAAGAGAAATGGATTCTCCTTTTTCATTCCCATGGGAAATTAATTCTTGGTCTTTGAAATTAGGGACACCTGGGCAAGATGTCCCTTGTATGTGGTTCATCCCTTCACTGGGATTCATAGAGTGAACACTAGAGTTGCAGCTCTACTGTGGCCAACTCAAAAAATACAATTAAAGAAGGGAAGTGATGTGATATAAAAGGAACTACATGTCACAAAATAGGAATGTCCATAGTCTATGTTTTGAACCAGGCAGAAAAGTCTTGTGGGTGTTTTCTAAGCATAAAATATTTTATCTGAATTGAAGAAAGGAGTCCATTTAGTTCACAGTGTGAGAAAAACTTGCCACTGAAGAAATCATATTTTGGTGGGGTTTGTTGGTTTTTGGTTTTTTGTGTTTTGGTTTGTTTGTTTGTTTTGTTGTTGCTTTCCCTGCAGTGTGTGTTTGGTACTCTTACATCTGAGATCTCGCTGCTCTCTGTGTGGTACCTGACACATCCTGCATGGATTTCAGATGCATTAATTCTGAAACTGGTGAAAAAGAAATAGACAGTGACAGACAAGAGCAGCAAAAAATAATTGCCAGGGTTTTGCACAGAGAAAAGAGAGAACAAGTAATACAAGGAAAGCTGCAGATAGATATACCTCAGTGATTTCTTTCTGATTTGGTTGATGCCTGATAATTGACAGAGCTCCAATCTGAAGACTAAGCAGGGAAAAGAGGAGCAAGAGAGAATGAGATAAAATAAGATGGAGAAGGTTCCGTTGCTATTCATTTTAATAATTTTCATCTCCCAGCATTAAGCTTTTGTATCTTTGTTATTCTAGTGGTGATAGATGGGGAGGTAAGAACACGGAAACCTTAGCTTTATCACCACTTATCATCCTTACAAAAGACAGGCGAAGTAGCAACTTCCTTAATAAGACAGGATGATAACGGATAAGTGGTTTCCAAGGACACCTCCTTCGAGAGGAGACAGGCTTTGCCAGAGGAGACAGGCTGGCTTGGCAAAGACACTGCAGGGAAGAACAGCTGCTCTTCTTACCCTCTCCTCGGGTCAGCAGCACTGTAGGTGTTTGCTGGTCTTCATGGATGGGTTGTGCCACTGGTGCTTGGGAAGCTGATCCCAGCGTGGTTCATGCCTCTGTCTGCCAGTGCTGGAAAAAGGGTGGTAACACTCCTGGGTTACACTTCAAGGACCTGGAAACAGTGGGGTGGGGGCAATCTGTGGAGATTTGTACCCCTGTGCTGCCCACGCCAAGAGGAGTGAGGTATTTCCACTGGTGGCTGAGCCAAATGCTCTCTTAGGCATCTTGGTTAATTATTTTGGATGTAGGAAATAGTTAAATATGAGCCTACGCTCTCCTTGATTCAAACTCGAGTTGTGCTTGAAAAAAAAGGCTGAATGAAATCTATCTTGGGACATGAAGAAGTCCTGATTCAGCTACACATTTAAGCATATATATAATTTTTCAGCAAATGTATCATAAACAGTTGTTTAAACAGCGCTGAATTAGGGCCAAGTTTCCCTCTTGATACCAGATTGTGATTTATTTTTTTTCTACTACAACCCAGTGGAAAAAAGCAAGATAACATTTTTGTTAATAAACATTAGAGGGCCTGAGAAAAGATCATGACAATTCTGCTTTGATTTTCTTATAGGATTAAAAGGGGGGAAAAAAGGCAATGGTGCTTCTTATCGTCTCTAAAGTTTATTGATTTCTAGGAGGAATGCCTTCTTCTTTTAGAAAATTAGATGCTTTTTGAGGAAGGGATAATATTCAATGGGTTAGATAATAAAATCCTATATTGCCAGGATGCATCTTATTTCAGTGTGGCATCTAGTTAAAGTAAATGGGGATAAAGTGAAGACAAAGTCTTGACAAAGCTGTGCTGACAGTATCACTGACTCTTACAACCCTAATTTTAGAGGGTTTATATTATTTAGAAAGAGAAAGAAATCATATTTGAAGTTGGCTTGAGTAATCTTAGTTCAAACTGGAATGAAATTCTTCTCTGATACCTTTTTCTTTTGAGAGCTTAAGCTGAAACCCCTGTTTGAGGTCACATCGTTCCCCAGTCAAACATGTCTGTACTGAGAACATATTGTCCCTCCAAGGTAATGTCCTGTTCCCTAAAAATAAAATATGCTGCTGAATATTACTTGAAGTAATAATAGCCATCTTTCTAATTGCAAATAAATAATAATAAATTGCAAACATATAATAATAATATATAATAATAATACAGTTGTGGTAAATCATGCATCCCTACAGCCCTACTAAGATCAGGTACAAGATCAGCTTCATAAACTCTGAGGACTTTAAATGCTAAATAAAACTTCTGACACCTTATTTTGTCCTCTTTGGTGTCCTTCATCACTCCAATTCACAAACAGATAGTGACCATAATGTTGATTTCAAAAAGCTGTGCTGGCTTTAAGGACAAACAAGTGAAAAATCCATCATTTCCTTTGGGAATTCTTTTCAGCAGTTGCATCAACATGCTAATACAAAACATGTCCTTTTTTTTTTCAAATTTAGCTTTGTCTTCATTCCAAGCACTGGTTCTTGTTATCCTCTTCTAGGTTAAAGAGCCCTTTCAGAGCCAGGATGTTCCCTGTACTACTCCCACAACAGCAACCCAAGCGGATTCTAATTTTTTCCATTAGCTGGATGGGCGAACCTAAGTGTCCTGCTTTAGGACATCTTTCTCTAACACTGAAATTATTTTTGTAGGTTTCATTTGCAAATCTTTCCAAATTAATGCAGTGTGAAATATGGATTAAGAGCTATGAGGAACAAATTTAGTAGATGGGGAATTAGCTTTCTGATTTGTTGTCTATCATCACCTTTTTTCTTTCTTTTCCTCTTCAGGAAATATTGCTTTAGTGGAGAAAACTAAATTTGTGCAAAACATTTAGATATCTTCTGAATGTGTGACAGGTCAGTGTGCTGCAGCAGAGGTACACAGGCTTTCATGTAGGTTGGACATCCTGCATCTGCTGCCCCATGTACAAGCTGTACATTTGTCCTGCATCACCTGAATGGAAATATGGACCCTTGACTACGTGGCAGCTGAAGCTCCTGCTTCTCCCTTTTGAATGAGGCCACCTTAGCCCTCTGCAGTTCAGCAGACCTGTAGGTGTCTGCAATCTGTATTTTCATGCTATAGTAGCTTGTGTGTAAACATGGCTCATCCCTTTGCAGTTCAGATTGTTGAAGTCATTCTTGCTGCTGTAAAGAAGTTGAATTCACCATTTTCAATCCTCTCTTTCTGGAAATTCAAAGTTTATTTCCTCAGCTTTTTCACCATGGGAAGAGTTTTACTGAGTCTGATTGAAAAGGAAGAGAATGAAACTTGATGCATTTATTGCCTTCAAGTATTTTATTCAGAAGGATTTTAGCAACAGCATCAGAGAAACACACTGCTCCCACATAGGTGCTTAAGGATTATCTATAATTTAGGCTCCCTGTATAGACTCTGTGTGAACAGCTAAACAAAAGCCTTTTGTCTTCAATATGTAAGAAGTAAGACTACCCAGCCCAATAGTGTGAAGAAAATTTAAGAAACAAATAGTAAGTCTTGAAAGCATTGAATTTCAACTCAAGGGACTGTTGCATTAAAAATCCCTCTGATTTCAAAGAAGGTTTAAGGTAAGTACTTCATAACTGATTTTATATTCTTACTAATTCCTGCTGTTCCATTGTTACACAGGGTTTATATTGAGTCCTCAGCACAGTGTGACCCTGCACCAGTGGGGACCTTTAGTTGTAGCCTCTATAATACATTATAAAAGTTCATTCCACAAGTCCTGTTAATGTATATACAAGATCAGGCAGTAAAGTTTTCCTGTTGTGCCTTAATTTTTCCGAGCTATTACTTACAGGGTTTTCACACCTTCCAAAGACTAAGTGAAGGCTGTATTTTTCAGATGATAATTTACTTACTTTTTATCTTAGTGGTGCATAACTATTTTAAGATATAGTAATTCTGTGGTTCAGCAGTGTTTAGCTGTACACACCCTTCATTTCCAATACACAGATTTTGCTGTGCAAAGGAAAATTACTAAATGGATCAGTGAACTGATGAAGGTTGGGAGATCACAGAATAGTATTACTTGCCTAGTTCTCCCAAAAACATCAGTCCTGGAGATCTCAATCTTAGATTTTTTTTTTATGAAGAAGAAAAAAAGAGAGAGAGAAAAAAAAACTGATTGTGAAATACTAGTGAGGCAGCTGGAATTCAGCTGCTAGAGCAGGCTCTGACAAACCATGTAACCTGTTTCATTATCCTTTAAATAAAAGAAGCATATAATCCATGGGCTTAGAGATAAGATTTGGAACAAGGTGTGCAGATAAGGAAAGCTACGGATGTGAAACCATCATAATTGTTTCATACACACCTTCATCTCCCTGGTCTCCATTCAAGTTGAGAAGCGTAATTATTGGTTTAGTTAATCAGCTGAATGACATTATCAGAAATCACAATGCATTAAGGAATCCAAAGGAAGCCTTTGTCAAGTCCTGAAGACAGAATATCTCCACAGAAGACAGATAGACCATCAACATGCCCACCTCTATTTCTGCTCTCTGCTCCCCCATTTTAAAGCTCTCTGGCATTCAAGCCACAAGATTTTATTCCAGGTGTTTCCAAAGTGTCAGCTGGATCTGTCTGAAGGACAAATTACCTGTCACCAGAACCATCATTTGGCTTTACCTGCTCATCTATTACCTTCTCACTTTCTACAATCAAATTGCAGACCCCACATATTTGTGGATTTTTCACCAATGTTATTTTTCATAGAGTAACACCTGTTTTTCAGGCCACATGTGGTGGCCCATGAGAAGGAAGGGATCCTTTCTGCTATTTCCCTTGAGCAGAACCTCTACATGCTGCAACAGATCACCTTCTATTCAGAAGGAATGGGATGGAACAGAGATTTGAGCACAGGTTGCAGAGGCAGAAGGGTGAAACACTCAAAAATTTCATATCAGTGAAGAGTTTCTCTCAGAGATCTTTGAATGTAGTTTACAAATTAGTACATTCTCTTAAGCTGTATATATAACCTGTCTAGATCATACAGTCCTTGCAAAGTCACTGTGCTTAGAAAATTAGCCAATCAATCCCCCGTCTGAGGGACTGAACACTCAATCCTCAATCTGCCTACAGCATTTTACTTTCTTAACCTTTAGTTTCATCTGTAAAGGTAAAAAGCTGGCATGCTGGTTAGAGAATGTTTAAATCGATTAAAAATAACATACTCAAATACAGATAAAATGCATGTGACCTTTTTTTTTTTTTTACAGAAGAAATGCCAGCAGGGTTGGAGAACAAAGCAGTGAAAGCTATTAGGAAAAAGACCAATTTTTAGGTAGCTGAGATCGTTCTCAAAGGAAAAAAAATCACAAGTTTTATCATACTGACTGCACAAGCAAAGTGCAAACTAAACCCCATATTGTTTAAATCTCTGAATACCCTTTCCAGGTCCATCATTTGCAAAAAAACTTGAGTGCCAAAAGAGGATTGAGGCATGACAAGAGCTCTGAGAAAAAGTAAGGACAAATAAGATGACTGACCTAGTGAAGAGTGACAAAAGGCCTCTAGAGACTAGATGGTATGTACCAAACACTAAAGGCACTAAAGGATAACATAGGTGAGCTACTGGATAATACCTCGTCTTTTGTTTAAAGCTGTCTTAATAACAAGGAATAAATGGCCATATGATGCCAGTTTAAAAGATCATGGCAGAAGAATCAGGGAATTTCAGCTTTGGGGCAGGAGGACATTCATATTGGGTAAATCGGTAGAAGATGTAGCATAGAAAGAAACTAGCAGGCATGTGGGCAAAACCCAGGATATATTAGGAAATGTTGACACTTTTGTAGAAAAAAAAAGATCATGCTGTGCAAGCCTATTTGACGTACTTTGAAGGAATCTTGTCTTTGGATAAAGAACTCTAGTCTGGTGACAAATTTCCCCACATTTTCTAAAGGTCTTTGAGAAACTGCTTTACCAGTAATTCTTTAAAACTTAGTTGTTTTGGAATATGAGTGAGAAAGTCTTTGCATGGATGAGCAGATAGCTGAAAGGTAGGAATAAATGGCAGGAATGTGTAGGGGTGTCACCAGTGCCATCCTACAGATGGCTCCAGCATATACACCTTTTAAATTATACATCGGGGACGTGGATAAGAGTCTTGTCAGTGAGGTGGGGAAGCTTGCTGATATTTTATTATTCAGAGTAGCAAAAGACAAGTGAATTGCAAAGAGTTGCAGAAGTATTACAGTATTATGTGACTTCATGATAAAATGGCAAATTAAGTTTAACACCAAAGTGTGAAGTAACACATTTCATTTTAAAAAGGCCCTGAAACCCCAAGCTCAATCTTAACTTTGCGTATATAATGATGGGCTCTTATTACCACTCAAGAAAAACATCTTGAGGTTAGAAAAGTCACTTTCATGCAACTATTAGCTGGATGCTCACTGACAATCAAAAAGTAAAGAATAAAAAGCTAAAGAATAGAGAATAGTACAGAAAATATCATTATGCCATTATACAAATCCAGTAAATTATCTGACATTTGAAGTAATGTTTGTAATTTTAATCCTTCCTCTTCAAAAGGGTACAGGCAATTGGGAAATGCTCAGAGAAGGTTGAAAAGGTGAACAGAGCTACAAAATTATTTCCATACAAGTGACTAGACTGAACAGAACCACCAGCAAAGATACAAGTTGTGAATGTCACAGTGGAGGTGGCAAGGTGGTGATTGCACTTAATCCTCATAATACAGGAATTAGAGGTCACCAAGAGATGATGTGAGGTGGCATGTTTAAAAAAATTAAACCAACCAACAGAGTGGGTACTTTTTTCACATGGATATTTAAGCTGCAGTAGTTTTGTCAGAAGTACAGGTGTTATAAATGCTGAAAGTTTGTATAGACTTAAGAAAATGACTGTACAAGTTCAGGAGAGAAAAATCTATGGGGTGCTGCTCCACAGAGGAAACATACCACTCTCAGGTGTTCCAGGACTGGGCATGTGCGAGGTTGGGCAAGTGCAGTATGGCAGCTGCATTGCCTGTTCACATCCTCCTCTCTTGCTGTGTGAGTGCAGCACTCAAGAATGGCAACAAACACTTTTTTCTGTATGTCTGAGAAAGGGAAAAAGACATTGGCCAAGGCACAATTCATTCTTCATACCACTCCGAAATGGAGGAAGTTTGTACAGTTGTCTAGCTCATAGAGAGGATTTCGTTAAGAAAGCTCATTAAAAAAGACAACTTCCACACTTCACCAAAACCAGAGCAGAGGCTCACCCCCCTACTCTCCCCACCCCCACCCCCCCTTCTCCTATGGTGACAAACCCACATCACAGCCCATTGCCTTCTGTGAGCCCTGGGAGTTGCTCCCAGGAATATTCTCCCAGGAGTTTCCAGACATTCGTTTCATCTGCAACATTACTGAAGTTCAGCCTCTGGCCTGGCACTGTCATTGAGGATGTCTGGTCCCCAGAGCTGACCCCTTTTCCCCAGCTATATGAAGGCTGGCAGCTTGGTGGGAGCAAGTGTGAAGAGGTCTGAGCTCCTCCCGCTAACACTCCTTTGCTCTGGCTAGAAAGTGCTTGAGTGCCTTTAACCCAATGAAAATCAGGCCCTTTGTATTCAAATGAGGATGAAGTTGCTGCATAATTAAAATAATCTAATGGCAGGAAGTCCAGAGGGAATTTGCAGCTTCCTCCATAGAAACACTTTAAAAAGCAGTAATGTATCTGTATAATGCACAGCTGATTTACAGCCTAAGTGACAAACATCTTGGGGTTTAAAAAATAATCTCTTCTATTTCAATTTTCTCTGTATCTCTCAGCAAAAGTATGCACCACAGCCTCAGAGACTCTACTAGCCCTGCTGATGGATATTCTGATGAAACAGCCACTGCAAACAAGTGTATTACCACAGCAAGTAAAAAAGCATGAATACAGCGAGGTGCAAAATGACAGAGTCAGCATTACCATATATATTTACCTAGGCTAGAGCTCCATGTAAATAATATATAAGGAGTGACTCTTTAGTGTGTCCTAAGGGAGGAACAGTGGTTTACAACAGATCATCTTAATAGAACATAATGTCTAGGAGGCCCTGGAAAATTCCTGATGTAAAACTTCTGCCCTAGTGTAGGGATGTGTTTGCCTATGACCTGGCTTTTACAAATGTTCACATAACCCATAAAATGCCTTTTTGGCAATATTTATTTACTCATAACTCGTCTGAATTTACATGGAAATGCAAAACGGACAGACAACTGCTCAACACCAAAGCCCTCCCATGGCAAGCTATTCCTTAGCCACTATCCTGTTTGATTTTTCAGTGATGGAGATTTAGAGAGACCATGATTCATCTGGAATGGCAAGAAGCATGATGGAGAGGTAACAGAAAGCTGATTGCAGAGCCAACATGTGGATGACTGCTGGGACTGTGAAGGGGGGAATGTGCTTGGCATCACTTACAGAACCAAAGTGGTAAAAGGAAGGTCTGTAGAAAAAGCAGAAGAGAACTCCATGGGTACAAGGGTGGTTAGAAGAGAGTTGTTACTTCAGGAGACTGTGAGCCATAAAGCATTGAAAAGGAGTGAGAAAACATTAGAAGAAGCCTAAGCATCAGGGAGAATGGGGTGGGGAACAGAGACCTACAGACATGGCCAAAAAAAAGATGTCAGTGAGAGTTCAGGGTGAAGCTAAATTTGGATGAAAAGCAAGCCAGAAAAATGGCTGGGGGGAATATAAAATGGAATTCATGGTTGTCATCAGCATTCCCAGTGAGTTGAGAGGAGAAGGAAACCAAGGGGTTGATAAGGTTGTTAGGGAAGCAGGTGAGTACAGGCCTGGAAACCTGCTCAATTTGGTGGGTAATGGCTTGTAAAGTCAGCTTAGGCAGTGGGGTTTTCCCTCAGAAGTGTCTGAGTATTGGAGCAGACCATTTCAGGAAAGGAAACTACGAAAGAAATACAGGCAGCCAGTAGCTGGGAATGTAGGATTTGTCAATGGAGAAAAGAAATAGGAATAAAGAGCAAGCAGAGACCTCAGAGTGAGAAAAACAAGGGAGAATGAAGGAAGAAAAGACAAGAAGATCAGGAAGGAGGAAAGATGGAAGATGATGCAGCTTTAAGCCACTTTGTCAGTTTGCTAGTAGGGGATTCTCTCTGGGAGCTGAAATCACAGCTGAATGAGAACAGGGCAAATGCTTGTAGGAAATTCCTCCAAAGTCCCTGAGCCCTCAGTGGGTGCATTAGCCATAGACCAGCACAGGTTAATCAAAGCTGGAATGCAAAATTAGGGTTTTGGGAGAGTTTGAGCATGTGAGGGGAAAGCGAACGGAAGAGAGAAATGTACAAAACATCAAGGACTGAGAGCAGATCCAAGAGGAGAAGACTTCATCACTGAGCTACTACTTTATTCTCCACAGAAGAAAAGTGCCTGAAGCCACTTGTTACTCATGTTGAAGAGAGCATGGCATGGAAAGTAACTGAGAGGGAGTTATAATCACCATAAAATCATCATAAATGCTGAAACATATCCCTCTCATGATCACATTAACAGCTGAATCACTCAGCTTCTTCATTAGTCTATGCAGGGAGAAAAAACAAAAAGAAAGAAAGGAAATAAAGAATTATTTTTTATAGGGAGCTATTTTTCTGAACAAGCAAGGAAACCACAAGCCAGCATCCCAGAAGAGAGTTCCTGCACAGAACTCATTGCAGGTTAGTTGTACATCATTTTATATTGAGCGTTGGACATATTGTAGAGGGACCAACTTGTTGCCATTTTACATTTCCCAGTGGAATGCTGTTTCCACACTGATTCCTTTCTCTTGACAGCTCTGGTAATACTCTGGATGTGATGGGTAATGGCTTGTAAATTCTGTTTAGGGAAAAAAAAAATAGAAAATAAAGAAGTTGCCTTTAGCTTGGTGTTATGGAAAAGCTGTTTTTCTTCCATTCAGATATGTCTTCTTTGCACTTGGCTACCAGAACCCATCTCCTTTTGCACAGACACGGGCAGTAATGGGGAAAGGGAACATGATAACTCCCTTTCCTTTTCATGATCAAAAATAAAAATTTAGAGGTATATCTTTGAGAGCAAGGGTTTAGGGAACATGAGGATAGTCTCTTTTCTGAATCCTCCTGCAGCTGTGAGATTGAAATCATGGCTCCTCTTTTCAGTCAATAGTATGCTGAGGTTTCTCAGAACAAAAATGTCTCCGCTCTCTTTGAGTCATGTAACAGACAGAACCAGCAACACTTTCTTTCACAGAGGTGGCTCATTAAAACCTGGTTAGACTATCAGTTTTCAGCCATTTATGATAATATTTTTTTATTGCAAGATTAGGGAGATGAAGGAAACCGAGACTGGAGAAAAGAAAATAGCCTGTCTTGGCCTCATGTTCCCTTCCTGAGCCTGAAAGAGGATGTCTGGTCTCATGTAATAAAGACATGCCAAGAATTAGCAGTCAGAGCCCACCTTAACATCAGTAATAGCTCCTAGTACCTTTTCCTAGCTTTTCTTCCCCTACCTCTCAATCCTTTATCACTGAAGGGCAAAGCTGCTGCTGGGCACCTCTGTGTTTTCCCTAGCTGTTCTTTAGGTAGCAAAAACTTGTACACACACACACACAAAAAAGGGAGTAACAGGAATTACAATTGGTGTAAACTGTGCTGAGTTTACGTGTAGGAGACTTTGCTCTGACTCATGGTTGTAGTGACCACTGGTTTGTATATCCAGGTCCTGACCAAGAGGATGGCTGTAGCACCAGGTAATAGCAACAATTTTACTAGAACAAAGAATTTAAACAATTTGAAGCATTTTAAACCTGTTATATTTATTATATGTTACATGAAAATGGTAACAAAACAGCTGAGACTAATTCTGCTTTCACACCAAAGGGTTGTAGTGGAGAGGTGTTAGAAGAAAAAAATCAGGGTTTAACTTATATTCCCCTCCTGTCTGAACTATTCCCATTAGTCTCTCCCCTCTGTTCATGCAACAGGCTCCCAAGGCCTTGCCAACTCCAAGTTTGCACAGCTATTTGTTTTATGCTATTAATTTAAAACTGATTTCCCTGAGGTCAGTTGTGACTTTCCCTCTGCTTTTACAGCTCCCAAAATAATGGGACACAGCCCTGAGTAAAGCTTTAAAGGTGCAGAATGATGCAAAGTGCATATCAGGAACAGCAATATCACATTTTTAGCCCCCCTCCTGAAAACTTATTCAGTATGGAAAAAAAAAAGACAGGAAGAATGTTTTTAGAGCCAGAGGGGATTTTCTGTAAACAACTTGCTAGACCTCTATGTAGCATGTCCAGGGTACATGTATTAATTCATTTTCAAGATGCAATAGCTGTAGTTGGATTAGAACTATTTTGGATGAGGGAGAGGTTTCTTTTTGGTCAAAGCTTGCATCTTAGTACTAGAACATCCACCATATGTCTTGGCAAGAACAGGCATAGTCAAAACTCTTCTGCAATCCAGAAAGGCAGAAGTAGAGAGATGCAGGAAAAATGACAAAACTAATGCCTAAATCAACTGGTGGCCAGAGGACTTCTGAAGTACTTCTCCTCATGCACAGGCATGATTAGTATAATTTGTGAGTGAAAATTACAGAGGTCAGTGAAAAAAATCAGTGAAAATATCTAATAACAATATTCAGCCCACACTGATGGGTATGTGTTTGTTCAAGAAACATCACGCACACAAAATCTCCCATCATGGCCATCTGGACTTCCTCCAGGGGATGCAGTGGATACTTGTGTGCTTCTCCTAAATTCTGCTGTCCCTGGTACAGAAACAGACATAGCTACACATGTGTGACCAAACACTTCTGTTATACATTATGCATCTTATCACTATTTCAGGCAAAACTGCACACTGGCAACTTTTTTGACAATACACAGCAAGGAATGAATGGACATAAATGAAATCAGATTTTAAAAGAAAAGCTTGGTAATCCACAGGTCATGTAACCAGTAGGATAAATAACAGATGGGCAAAGATAATCTTGGATTGGAGGCTGAACAGTGAAAATGCAACAGAGTGACTTAAAATGAACTTGCAATATAAAGCAGTCCTGTCCAGAGCAAGGCTCAGATCCCCAGGACCCCTGACACAGACTCTCTGTAGTCTAGCAAGGATTTAGAGTCAGGAGCTGTAGAATCCAGCTCTCACTGAATTGTAGCAGGAAATTAAAGCGAAAGATGATCAGAAATCACCCTTTTTAATCCTGAGAGAACACCTGGGTCTTCTATTTATAGAAATAAATTTTGATATTAATGTTTAAAACAGAGTGACAACCAATTACATTTGCTACAAAGAGGAATAGAATTCTTTTAGTGTTACTTGAGTCAGTAATGATCTAAATAGGTATTAAATGAGGATCTGAATGGATGTAGTGTTGCTTTCCTTTTCTTTAGGGCCACAACTGGGATATTCACATCACCAATATGGGAAGCAACGACTGTTTCTGGAAACAAAACACATTAAGTACAGAAAACCTTGCAGGAAAGAGGTTGTTTGTAGAGAAGACAAAGAAGCCATGGGCAACATGAGTAGCTGCATCTTGGCGTTATTGGAAGCTATGTGTTTGCTTTGCTGCTTTTCCTCCTTTCACTGTGTAAAACACTCTCCCTGGAGAAAGCAGGCTTTGCCCAGCCAGCTAAAGGCTCTCTGCTATTCAAGCTGCCTAATTACAAATTGTGTCACATCAACTCATCTGACCCCCCATGCAGGGGGATTACAGACCGTTAGGGAGTTGGATGAGACTGCTAAGTCTCAATTCACTTGGAACATTTCACAGATAGCTACTAATCACAGGCACTCTGTTCTGTGTGACATCTGAAGCAGGGTCATGTCTAATCTGATGAGTCAGTGCACCCACTGCCATTATTCCTCGGGGTAAACACAGGACATGTGGGTGAAGGCGGGTGACCTGAACTTCCCACACATGCAGCTAGCAGATTTTTAAATCAGAGTGAATGTATCATGAGCAGAAGCTCACTGATAACCTGGGAATTGAGAGTGATTTCAAGGAGTTACAGGCCATTTGCAGGGTGGCACTGTAAGCCGGATGCTTTGAATTTTATACATTTAAATTCCCTTTCCAAACTAGAGGAATAAGGCTTGCTACCTGGAAGTTTACTGCTGAAGCCAATAATTCACTGTTGATGTCATTTGTTTGCTGAAAGTATGAATTTGTTGGCTCCTGAGGATTTAATGCTGAGGAATGGCAGCAACTGATTCTATGAAAGATCCCTAGAAAGGCACAAATTCTCTTCTCGATTGCATTGAAGTGCTACCACCCAGACAAAATCACAAAGGACCTTTCCTGGAATATTACTTACAGGTTTTTGACATATCTGTGACTTCTCTGGAGTCTCCTTTGTTACCCCTCTAACACTCCCAGGAAATAAGAACCAGCTGAAAGCCAAAATTTCTGATCCAGGCAGCATTCTCAGATTTGACATTAAATCTGGTATCATGATGAAAACAGAAACTCATTGTTATTTGTTTGTGGTTGGTTTTGAAGCTCTTTAACACAAAAATAGCTTGAAATAATGTACTTGTTCTTACTGATTTTTTTTTCCTAAGAAGATCAAGTAATTCTGTTTAATCAGCAATTGTTGGCTTTCACTGTTGTTTTTGTTTTTAATTGCTGTGAGCAACCTGATCTAGTTGAAGATGTTCCTGCTCTTTGCCAGAGGTTGGAAATAGATGACTCCCTTCCAACCCAAACTATTCTATGATTCCTGATTTCTTCTCTACAAACCCATCCAGGGGTACTCTGTGACTGTCTTGTTTAATGGCTGCCCAGAGACGTAATGAAATCTCCACCCTGGGAGTGGAGACTGACCTCAAGGAAGCAGATCTGAGCTGGTTCTGCCCAGAGCTGAGAACTGGAGGGAACAGAACCCTCCTTGTCTGCCAGTGGTATTTCTGTGATGAGTAAGATCGTTTGTCACTCAGTGCAATTTTCTTAGGCATTTTTTAGTTACTTGATCACAACCTCCCTGCAGGCAGAAGTCAGACTCCCCCTTGATTTTAGCAGTGTGCCTTCACAACTAGGAGCAGTTCTGAGTGAGCACTACAATAGTAACATTTTTTGCAGCCAGCCCAAGGATTCTCAAAGCTGTCACGAACTAAGAGGAAAGCGTGGCTGGTTTCAAAGAGCCATTTACCAACTGTGACCCTTTCATCTCATTGTGGAGATAGGGGATGAAGGCAGTGACCTGTGGAACTCGGCACATCCAGATCCTTCCCTATTCTGATGGCTTTCCTCCATCTTCTAAAATGAATCTAAGCAAAGTGGTGATGTAATTTACCTCTTGAATGACACAAAAGCTGTGACAGAAGACATGTCCTGCAAGGGTGAGTATACTTGGATATCTGGACAAGAATACCCCATCTCTGATAACAGCAGACACCTTCAAATTGCTCTGTCCAGCTGCTAACCAGTGATACAGAAAAGCTGTACTGTTTAGAGTTATGACCTAAAAGCATCTTTTGTGACTATGATTGTTCTTTATTTTTTATCTCAGACTTTCCTATCTTGCTTTCCCTTTCTGTCAGTGGAGAAAGAGTAAGCCAAACTGGGGAATGTAGGTAAATACTACCCCAGAAGTTATGTATTAAAGGACAAAATTTCATGGAATGAAGCATCTGTGTCATCTTCAGGTCTGAGCTGATGGGGTATAGGGGCCTCTGAGGAGCCTGGCTGGGTATATTTAGATCTTGAGGCTTTCATTCAGCACGGCACTTAATCATGGGCCTTAACATTATGCCCCTGAGTACTCCTCCTGGACTTCATCAGGAGTCTCAGCTCTCTGACCTTGTTCTTGAATATGTAGCTACATCATTAGGTTCATCAGCATTAAGGACTTTAATTAGAAAAGGACTTCAGCTGAAAGGTTCATAGCTGAGCTCTGTGCAGGGGGGGAAATGAGCCTCTGAAATCAAGTCACTCTGTGTGACAGACCTCAGCTTTAGATGTCTGTGTCTGAAGGTCTTGTCCAGAAGGGCCTGCTCTCTGTCTACTAGCCATGGGGGTGCATTAGTGTTACATGGGATGTGATCAGGACAACTCCAATGTCAAACACAGGTTCTGTGAATGGACTGAGATTTACCCATTATACAGGTGTCCATGTAATGATTTGTGTGTTCATGAAATGGGGCCAAACAAACAAAAACAGCACAGCACAAAGTGAACACTGATACTGCATAATCAAACAAGGTTTCTGTACAAAGCTATGATAAAGTAAGTTTACATTTATCATCCCACTTAATTGTAATGGGTCTAAAATTAATGAGCCTTACCTCTAAACTCCATTTAAGACAATAGTTAATTGCTTCATTGTAATAAATGTTGGCAGAATGGTGAGTGTAACAATGACTGAATGCTCGATTATTACCTAGGCTAGAAAATGAAGATATACAGTATTAATGATAATCTGAAAAGCAATTAGGATCCTGAAGGTAGAATAGGCAACTCACTTAAAAACAGGGTAATAAATGAACTTTCTTATCAAACACAAAGGAAAACGAGGTCTCAGAAGCAAGAAATCTCATTGCCTGGGATTTTAGTTTGATTCATTTCTTGTTCCCCTCCTCTGTATCTGTGACGTGTTCAAAACCTGTCAACAATAGTGTCGTGGGAACACAAGACAGACAAGCAAAGAGCAATCCATTCCTGCTGAACAGCTTGTGCTGTACAGGATGGATGTATTAAATGCATTAGAGAGCTCAGCTTTACAGCAGCATCAAGAGAGGAAAGGGGCACACGGCAGATCTGGAAATTGAGGGTCAGAAATAAAAAAAAGCATGATTGCTGAAAAAGCCCATGGGAAAACTTTGAACTGAATTAATCTTCACTGCACATATGTTCTACAGCTCGGAAACATAGTGGTGTATTTCTAAACCCATAAAACCCTGGGGTGCAAGAATGCTGTTTCTACTCCTACCACCTATCTAAGTCACTGTACAAGTCTTCTTTTCCCTGGTGGAGTGTCCCCTGTGGGCACTGAAAGCTCTCTAAAGCAGAGCACACCTCTCTAAATGGTGTGCAACAATAGTCACTGGGTCCCCAGGACATCTCTGTCATCTCCACAACTGCACAAGGACACCTCACAGAGGGAACCTTCCTCAGTATGTGCCTGCTGAGTGTGGCACTGTCATCTGCCCAGTGAGCTGTGCTGCCCTTGTATGGCAGGGCCCCAGCATGAAGTGGAGGAAATTTGGATAAATATTGCTGAAAATGACTATATTTCTTCTGTCTTACACCTACTCATGTGCAATTTTTCTTAGAAGTAATGTTACTAATCTAATGTGGGAATGTTTACATAAACAGCCTTTTCATCAGGCACTGAAAAACAAGTCTAATTTTTTATTAAATTTCTGCATCACTGCAACTTTGAGATGTATAATATTAGACTTTATTTTTCACAATTAAGAGAAATCAGATTCTTTCAGAAGCACAATGACAGTTACTATAGATGGTCTTTAACTAGTCCGTTGTACAGAAGCACTGTACTACTTCTCCTTCTGATTTATGAATTATTATATTCTCCAGCAGTACAAAGTCCTGTTTGCATTCATTACTGAAGTTACTGCCTGAACTCAGGACATCTTACAAACCATTTTCTCTTTCTTTGACAAATCTCTTTTCTTGGCAGTTTGCAGCAGTATATTTCCATTTTCTCAATTGCTTTTTTGGTTTCTTGTTTCATGACTGATTGTGGTCTGTTTATCTATATTTAATCACATTCACTATTTGATATTACTTCAGAGTCCAATTTCAAAGCCCATTATCATTTGTTGGTCTTTAGCATAATTTACAAACCAGAAAACCTTGATTTCAGTGTCATTATACCCAATGTTTATATAAACAATACCAAAGCTCACATCCCACAGCTGGGTTTTGCAGAGTCCCTCATGGTCATTAAGGTTTTTTTAAGAGAGGATTTCTAGAATTAACCTAATTTCAAGCACTGCGCTAATATCTCATGCCTGTATAACTCTGCCTCTTAGATGTTACTTTAATTGGAAACCAAGGAATTGGTTTAAAAGCCTTATGAATATCCTACCCACTGTAGTGATCGGTTTCATTACAGAAGCCTTTACACTGACAGTAAAACTCAACATGTTCTAAGAATTCAGTGAAGCATAAACCCCTTTTTTATGAAATCACATGGGTTTTCCAGAGTAGAGCCTGTATTACAATTTTTGTGTCCTTTAGAAACAGATTTCTCCTTTAAACCAGATCCATTCACAGGAGATAGGGCATCATTGTCAGGTGACATGAGGCTTTGGGGATTTTGTGGAGGATCAAATGTGCAGCCTGAGCAGTACATGAAAGTCCTGGCAATAGCTGCTAATGCTGCCTCTTTTTTTATTAGCATGGGTGCTCACTGGAACTGCTTTTCTAACAAATGTTTACAAGATGAGCCTCTTTCCACTGCTCTTCACTTTCCGTGTTCTGAATCCTATCAGCAAGGGTTTGTGTATCCTGGCTGGAGCAGGATCTTCACCTGAATTAATCCTCAAAGCAATTCTGATTCAAACAACTTTGAGACTTGTAGAAAACGGTGGGTTCTATGTGCTTTGACTTTTCTGTGACCATTTGATTCAAGGACTCTGGCAAGGTATTTCAACTACTGCACTGCTTGTGCCAGGCAACACTTGAGACTCTTCTTAGCAGCTTTAGTACGCTTTCCCTCACATGGAACTGTGGTATGAGAGTAACCTTTATGCCAAGGATAACTGTGCCAATCCCTAGAAAATCTCTTGAACTGAAGTTTTTGAAAGTCAACTTTTTTTTCTTTTTTTTCTTTTTTTTCCTAGATCAGTAGAGACTTCTGAAAGTTTGACAGCAAATAACTTCCAGGTTTGGCTTTTCACTGAGGTTTCTCCAGCCTTTCAGCTCTTACTCATCCTGAACTGTCCTTGCATGGAGACGTTGGCTGAATTTTCTCTTCACAGCTCCAGGGCAAACACAGATGTTCTCACAACACATTCTAGCTCCCCAATATCAAGGGTGGCCAGTTTCTGTCTCTCCTGTGCTTCCTACATCTTTGCCTTCTTTGCTTCAAGTAAACATGGAGAAGGGAATTGCAGGGCCAGAGAGTTTGGTGAAAAAGATAATTAAATTAGGTAGAGATCATGGAAGAAAGTTAGAAGAAATGCCTGGACAAAGAGAATAGCACTAGGAGGTAGAAGAGAAGCCAGGAAAGGAAGTAAAACTGGGACCAAACAGACAAGAAGGGAAGGAAGTGACACCTGGTGACGTGATGCTACAAGATGAGCAGAAAAAACTCTGACCACGGCAGATGGAAAAGAGGTTCAGACTTTCATCAGACTCTCCTGCCACTAATGGAAAAGCATGAAACCCTCTGGTCAGCCACATGCCCTGCTTTTCAGTGCCAACCAGCACTGGAAACAGTGGCCTACTACTGCTCTCCTTCATTGACCCCAATGATTGCGAGCAAGGACCACGCTTCCACTGTACTGAAATTTGTCCTGTGTGGTGAGAAAGTTGTGTTTGGGTTTTTAAAAGATGAAGGAATCTTCATGTTAAATAAAACTTTCATTAAAACATCATTAAAGAGACTGCAAAGTCAAGCAGTCAAAAGCTAGGAAATGCAGATGGGCAGCAGAGATTTCTCATTGCTGTAAACACATCTTGTAACTGAGAGACATCTGGAAGCCCCAGATCCCTCAATAGTTATAACTTCCAATGTCCTTTCCATAAAAATCAAGAAACAGGAAAAAAAAATCCATTCTGTCACCAGTCCTCTCTTTTGTGACTGCAAAAGTTTGTAGCATATGGGTCAAGACTAAATTTTAGACATTCTTTTTCTGAAGGAAAAGTAAAAATCTTTGACATAGAGAGCAATGAGTAAAAGTTGGACAGATTTATCTGAAAATGAAGGTAGCCTTATCAATCTCATTAACTGCTTCAACATCTTTGAAGATGAGAATTGACTCTTTAGCCCCCAGAGCTCTCCTGTGTGGGGGAAAAGGAGAAATAACAGAACAGAAACTTAGGAAAACATTTCAGTTTACAGTTCTGTAAAGAAGCTGTGGTATGCAAATTATTTATTTAACAAGAGGGTGTAAAGGGAAAGTAAAAGACTCAGTCTTGAGATATATTCTGCCTCTCCTGGTACCACAATTCTGTTGATTAGTCTCTACAGGATTCAATTTTACAGGGTCTGTTTTATAGACATAAATGACCAGACGTCCCTAAGGTCATGTGGAGACACCAACCAGAACCCCACACCTCTGTTTTGAGGAAAGAGGTGATATAAGCTGAGAAACGGGAGCCACTCAAACTCAAGAGTATAAGAAGATGGAAGAAATGTTACTGTGTCTAAGCATCTGAACCAGTCTGACTATAAAATGTGCCTTCTCCCAGGGTGACTCCCAGAAAATTCTCTTTCAGTGATTTTGAACTTCCCAGGGAGAGCTGCAGTAGTCAGCACCTGCTCTTAGAGAGGAAGACCTGAAAGGACAGCAGTAAACCTGACTTTTCAAAAGGGTTGGGATTTAATAATACTCAGCTTCTCAAAGATTCATGGTATTTTATATTCCTGACAAAAGAACTGAGGCTGCCAAATATATTGCTTAGGCCAAACGAACCGAGCTCATAAAATGAAAAAAATAGGTGATTCTAAGGAAATAATCATAAGCCTGTCTTTGGCCACACATCACTTTTGAACTTTGCTTCAACCACAGCACAAGACAAGATTATAGATTTATCTAAGACTAAAATGAAGTTTACTTCAATGTAAATAAATCTTTTTCTATTCTGCTGGCTTTGGTTAAGATAGAGTTAATTTTCTTCACAGTATCTAGCATTTAGCTATGTTTTGGATTTGTGTTGAAAACAGCACTCATAACACAGGGATGGTTCAGTTAGTGTTGAGCCGTGTTTGCAAAGACCCAAGGCCTTTTTTCCTTGTCACTCAACACCTCCGGTGAGGAGGATGGGAGTGCACAAGATGCTGTGAGGGGACACAGCCAGGACCTTGGTTTATCGAAGAGATATTTCCCACTGTAGAGTGTCATGCTCAGTATATAAAGTCATGGGGAAAAGAAGGAAGAGAGCTGTGTTCAAAGAGGTGACATTTGTCTTCTCAAGTCACCTTCCTTGCTTTGCTAGGGATGGCTGAACACCTGCCTACCCATGGGAAGTGGTGAGTGGTGGATTTTGCATTACCTTTTAAATTGCCTTTTTCTCAACCCATGAGTTTTATCACTTCTGTCCTTCCAACTGGGTCTCCCACCCCACTGGGAAAAACAGCCCAAGTATCCATGCCAGCCTTTAATTGCTGCCTGGGATTAAACCAGAACACTTGTATTCAGTATTTAAACAAACCGTTCAAAATAGATGGAGGCAATTTTCTTTCAAAAGGACATGTGTAAGAAGCCTGCACACATGTTGTCAGTCTTCCACCCTTCACAACAAAAGGTGATTTATGATGCAAGCAAGTCTGAAATACATTTCTGGAATCACATCCTGACGCTTATTTCAGACAGCAGAAAGAATGGTTTCATGAGCAACCATGTGACAGAAATGAAGAGCAAGGGCAACTACAGCTCAGCACCTGTTGCAGGATTTCCTGATGGCACTGGCTAGTGGTAGGGCCCTTAGTTTCTGTCTCAGCTTCTTCCAGAGATCACCAGTCACCAGTGCTTTTAGAATACTTTAAAGGGTAAGGGGAGAACTGCCTCCATGCTGGGCTCAGTAGTCATTCTGAATCTACAGCAATTACAGGAGACAGTCTGTGAAATTATGTTACTATTGAGGATCAAAACAACAAAGTCGTTGTGCAATTTTCTAGCCAACTAGCATTGTGATTTATCTCACCTAGCTTATGAACCAAGCTAGTCACTCTTCATGGTCACTGGAGAGACCATAAGCACTTCTGGGACATGTTTCTATAACCTGTATTCACAATTTCTGTCTCAGGTTGCTCAGCTGCTCCCTACTCTCTGTGGCCTCCATCACCTTTCCTAGATATGGATGTCTGCAGTGCAGATGAATTTCAGTCTCATTGCCTGCTTTTCAGAAAAGCTAAACACCCGATATGTTTAAATGTCACATGCCTGTTGAGGTGTTTGGGTGTTGCTGGATGTTTATCTGGTTTGTGGCATTAATTCTCCCAAGCCCCATGACTTGACAAGTTCATGAGATTGCGACGGTTAAGCAAAATGTCACCTTGGTACTTCCAGGACACTTTCCCCTCAATAGATACATCCAGGCAGGGACACCATTGAAACACCTCATGCAAAATGGATGGGAAAGTCTCTGCCCTCAGTGTCTTGGCAAATCCAGCTCCTAATTTTGCTCTTATAGATGAAGGTTCATCTCCTCAGTGAGGAAGGATCCAAACCTCAGCTTTCTGAACATCTCTTAGCCATTTCAACATCAAAGACAAGGGCTGCAAAGACTCTGTCAGAAACTGCCGAGCAGTTAGGGCTGAATGAGCCTCCTTCAGAGCAGCTGTGTTAATCCTATTATAAAATTAAATTCATCCTCTCCAAAGCAGATGTGTTGTTTTGCCTCATGGAAGTCAGTGGAAGTCTTAGATATGCTTCAATAGGGACAGATTTGAGCCCTTGCTCTGTTTTAACCCTTTCTTGTGCATTTTACTAGTGGAGGTTCTCTTATTTAGCTCTGCTGAGATCATTTGGACAAAAAGAAAGTCTAACAAACTGGTTTTCCTCCATAAAGAGAAGTGCAGTAGCTACTTGCTCTGTGGAAGCTCAGAAACTTTATTGTACTGTTTTACAATGAACAGAAGAGGGAAATGTAGAAACAATGATTTTTGGAGTTGTTTGGAAACTACAGGTCTCCTCAGTTCTGCTGGTACTCAGAACTTCTTGAAAAAGACCTGAGAAGCAATTAATATGCAGAGCCTTCCAGCATGTTCTCACAGTTACTTTTCGGGGCAATGGCTTAAATTCCTCATCATTTATATTCTGACATTTGAAAAAAATTTCACATTTGAAAGAGTATTTGAGAGAGTATTCCTAGCTTCCCGTGACTGTTTTGTAACCAGTTTTGTAGAAAAGTGTTTTTATTTTAACCGTCTCTCACCATTGTTATTGAAATGCTGCCAGACCTCTTGCTCTCACTGCAGACTGTACTCCAGCTCTCCAGATCTGAATTATGCAGTCTGAGATCTCTCTTATTTTCCTAGTTTCTTTCTTACTTGAGCTGTGGTTCATTTCCTAAGAACTAAGTTAATTACTCTTGGATATTTTCTTCTTCCCACACAAAGCACCTTCTCTGATTTTAAAAACTATTTTTCCTACTAGACCTGATCTTAGTGGGCTACACAAAACATGTGCAAACATCCCCATGAGAGATGGAGAGAGTGAAGGGACCTTAACCCTCTGAGCTACATTCTTGCCCATCTCCCAGGTGTTGTGGTGGTACCTACCTGATGAGCAGAAATTTTTCAGTACCCCTGCACACACTCCATATTAGTTGTGCAAGATATTGATAGTTTCTGAATACCTACAAGTCTCACTGAGCCCTGGTGTCTTTCCTACAGATGTTCACAGCCAAGCCAGTGAGAGGAAGGATAGTTTCCTTCAATCAAGGACCACAATGGTCCCTATATTTCCCTGCTCCACACTGGAATTAAGTGCTTCAATGCCCCTGCACATCTGAAGTCCTGCCAGAGGAATACTGGATAAAGGACAAGGGATGTGAGAAGGAAAGAGGGATGGTCAGGGGTGGTGAGCACCTGTGGCAATGAGTAATAGTCACAGTGTTCAAAAGTGGAGTGAGGGCACACAAAGGGCAGGCAGGGGTGGAGGCACATTTGGCTCAGCTCCTGCCAGGGAAACTCCTGTAAAAGATCCCAGCTAGGTTCTAACACTGGCCCCATGGAGGTCTGGGGAAGTAACTTCTCCCTGCTGGAATGCAGCAAGAACACTCAGTTCATCTCCTTTGCAAACTGTAAAGTTTCTGAAACAGGAAACTGTGATTGAGCATGTGTGAGGAGAGGTGTGTAAGCCCTGAATTTATTGTCTGTACTACCTCATGATTTTTTGTCTTCAGTCTTAATATTCTCCTTGGAAAGGTTCAGAGGACTGAGTGAAGCAGCAGGCATGAGATATCACATAACTAATCAGGGCTCAGTCAAATCCCCCCAAACAAGCAAGCAATATTAGGAAGATGCTTCCGCAGTCCTTCCTGATTCATTTTGATGAGATTTATGCCCAAAGAAAGGGTGTTGGAATGAAGACCCATGGGGATATTGCCTGACCTTGAAACTTGCATCACATAGTAACTGAGTAAGAACACAGAAAAGAAGTTGCTAACAGATTCTTCAGGGGAAAACCCCACAAACTTAGGACAGAAATACTGCATTCAATCAACACAGCCTGTGAGCCAAAATCTTGTGCAAGGAGGTCTGTTAGCTTCAATGGGCTTATTCTCAAGAGGCAGAGGAAAAGTATACAAGCCCCAAAGTGTGACAGTTTGCAGGAGTTCACTGTATGATACAGATAATTACAATTGCCCTTATGCACAGCCACTTACCTGTAATTAATTCATAAAATAATTATTGCAAGAGTGCTGCTCTAGTTAGATTTTACACTGAACTTCAATAGAGAATTCTGCTGCTGCTGAATACCGAGAGCTAAAAATAATCAATATGAAATAAGGGCTGCCATAAATACTGGATGGGACTGATTTGCCCTGCATAAGGGAAAGGCAGGAAACAGTAAAAGGAATTGGTTCAGCATTGAGGGAAAATTGATTGAATCTGAGGTGGTGAAGGACTGGACTGAAGGTGCCTCCTCATCCTCCCCTTCATGTGGGGTGAAAGTTCCTCTTTTTGGGCTTTACATGGTGTGTGCTGTCAAGTGGTCGAATTTTCAGCTCAAAATCTGAACACTGCTTAAAAATTGAGCACAGGAAGACACTTGTTTTTTGTTTACCAGTAAGGAAAAAAATAAAAAAGCCAAGAAAATTTCAGCATAATTTTTTTTCCTTTGAGGATTTATGTGTGACACCAGGACAGTCAGCCACAGAAAGGGCAGATTTCCACTTTGCCAAGAACTGGGATAGATTTAAAAGGACTTAACAGTATCAACTTTCATAAATATTCTTTCCAATACATTCAAGTCACTGCTATCTTGGTTTATTGAACTTCGCTTTTGTCACAGTGACATTGCTTTACCTTTTCCATCTGGTTTGAATTATTTCTAGTGATGTGTTGCCTGCCTCTGTTTACCAGTTTGTATCTATATGTGGAGCTAAGTGAGCACTGCAAGATAAAATTAAAGTTCAGCAAATTGCCTTTGAAGGATGTTTGCATTGTCTGTACTGGGTTCCTGCAGGTGCACAAAGCCCGTGATGCTATGGTTGCTTTGGAGCATATGGGTGTCTCACTCATGGGCTGCAATGTTTTCCTCTACTCCTTCCCGCTGCCTCTGGCATCACTCTGACACCAGCTGAGGAAACCACATGGCACCTTGTACATACACATCACACACTGGCCAGAGGTCTGGTGTTGAAGAACAAGACTTTCCAGAGAAATATCTCCTATGGCTTCAGGAGACATCCACATGCCACATAGTACTTGTTCAGGAGAGACATCACGGCCACCAGAGCTCCCTTGTACCACTAACAGAAGGGATAGGGCATGTCTGGGTTTTCCACATGACATGTCTCTGGTGAGAGCTGGGACAGAGGTCTGAAATTATTTAAATACATCTTTTTATCTTGAAGCTGTAGAATATCACAAGACTCTGCCACAGCTCATCAGTCGGACATTGACTTGGTTAAGTATCTTCCCCTTTTTTTGGGTCATTGCTGAACACACAGGAAACACCAATCTTAACAGAGATCCTTAACCTGGAACCTCATTCTCCAATGTGAAAACAAACTGTTCATTCCTACCTAATTAATTAAATAATTCCCAGTTAATTGTTTTCAGTAATTAATCTGGAGTAGGACTTTCCTTCATATCCCACAAGAATTTAGTTTCCTTAACAGTGTTCAGTGAGATATTTAAATTTTTTGAAACTCCAGCTTCTTTGCACTGACAAAACCTTATTTATCTTCATGCACATTGGCTCCTTGGAAATAATCCTGAGATATGTGAAAGATGTATTTTCTATTTTTATGAAAAGCCTATTAATTCTTCACAATATATCAGGATTTTATATCAGTATTTTCTAATTCTTTTCTTTATTGTATCTTATTGGGGTTTTTGTCTAGTGCAAAGGACAGAATCACTAATCTCTATATTCTTATACCACTCCTTGAGTTTTTTTAAAGAGTAGTACTGTATTTGCCATTCAGATTGTGTTTATTGCCCATACTCAGAAAGAAAGGTTCATTTAAACAATATTTAGTGATTCCTCAATTTCATATTTTAGTGCCATTTGAACCCTTGAGTTAATATCATCTCTAATATTACAATTTGCACTTCATTTCAAGCCTTTTCCAACTCTGTAGCTGCAAAGTGTGGGCTGGATGTAGGAATCTTCCAAACCTGTTGTGAACCATGAAGCAAGAATTTGATTTCAATTCTGTGTAAAATAGCTAGCACGTCTCTCTCTAGTCAAGGGTAATTTATGAAGACAATAAGAGCTTGCAATATTTCAAAGTATTTTCTCACCTTTTATTGTCTGTAATAAAATGTTGAAATAAAATTAATAAAATATCACAACAACCCCTTGTAAATAAATCCTTCCAAAACCCATTAGAAGACACTGTTGAAGGAACAGAACTGCACATTAATTTTTGAATTATACAGATGTGACAAATCATGGCAAATCGACTATCTTCTGAAACAAGTGCTGACTTAATGCCCTGCTGGTTTGAACCTGCTGCCTCCTCCCTGCCTCCTGAGGGACATCTCCCTTCAGAGAAGTCTATTTCTCTAATCATCCCTAAGCATGAAAGTCTGGAGCTCACTATCCCAGTCCATGTATCCTGTGATGGGAGTGACTTGCCGCTTTCTGCCAGCCGTTACACAAGTGAAACTCTCAGTGAGATGTCTTTTGGCAATTGCTGTTACAGAGAGGGTGAGTGTGGGGCACGTCAGCTTTCCGTGAGTTGCAGCCAGGGGAACTGCAGTTGTGTTTTTGATGGTGTGGTATCCAGACCTTAAAATGATATTCACCCATCTGTGCAAAATAAAAGCCCAGCCTCAAAGGGTGGGTGTCCTGGGCCTCTGCTCCCCCCACAGAATGTCTTTCCCTGCAGCATCCTGTGGGAAATGTGAAACCTTGGAGGAAGCCGGGACTCTACTCACCTGCAGGTAGATGTCTGCAGGCAGGGTGTCTAATGGGAACCAGCCCTCCCCAGCTCCCTTTGGAGCTGGTGTGCTCATCTGAACACAGCCTGGAGCAAGTCAGATGGCTGGTAACGCAAAAAGCTCTGCAGATTATCAAGGGACCTCAGGGTAAACTGCTCCAAGGGTTTGGTCTGCCTTGGGTCCCCTCAGCCTGATTGCGAGTCCTCTGGGAGCAGCATGAGCAACCATGAAACCTGGGGACCCTCAGGCTCCTTTTCTATGTTTTTTTCAGCCTAACTTTCCCCCCTTTCCCCATGAGAGTAGAGGCTGAGAGTGGGGGGGAGCAGAGAGGAGAATTTCCCCGTATTTCCCTGCAGCAGAGGCTGCCCTCGCTCAGCGCTCATACCATATGTCCGAGAGAGAGGGTAGGAGCAGGTTGTCCCTGGGCAGCTGGCCAGGAGGACAGATGGCTGTGCGAAGGCACTAAAGACTGTGAATCAACCCTGAATATGGAGGGCACAAGTCAAATAAGAACATTTAAAGGTTTGCCCAGCCTGCAGTCAGCCACCGGTGTTAAAGGAGAAGAGGCACCATTTGGAAGTAGTACTGGGGATTCAGTAATTCTCACTGATGGAGTTGTATGAGCCCAGTTAAGAGGCTTCCCCTTGTATCTGAGAAGCTAAATGTGTCCTGTCCTGCACTGCTTAGAAAGAAGAAGCTCTACTGTTCCTGAAATAGTAGTCCATAAGGTGAACAGTTTTTATTTCGGCATAGCTATTTATCTGTTTGCTTTCTTTTAGCCAAATCAAACCAGACCAAATCCTTCTGAAGAACCCTGGATGCATCAAAGCTCTGTGCCATGCTTGATGCTGTTGTAGATACAGGACAGCCCATCCTCGCTTGGAAGGAGCAGTCTGAGAAAGGGAAAGCACCTTCTTGAATTAAAAAAAAAAAAAAAAATAAAAATGTACAGAGTCCAGGAACACCTCCTGTTAAGATTGCACATGAGTCATTTCATCCAAACAAGAAGCAGTGAGTGTCTGGAAAGCAAAGAGTGAGTTTTTGCCTGCTTGGCTTTGCTTTTTAGCAACCGGGTCAGGAAAGTGGTAAAATCTACCGCAGAGGATATTCACTTCACAGTCTCGATAAAACTCTGACCACTCAGATGAGAAATGAGTCCTCCTTGCTTAATAAGTCTTGCATGCACACTCCTTCCAGTTTTGATTAAACTTTCTTTTAAATTTGTTGTTTAGAGTGAGGAAATCTCCTCATGTTTCCTTTGAGCAAAGAAAGTTATTTCTCATCTAACAGGGGTTTTACTATTGTCCTAATCCTAACTCTACACTAGTCATGCCCTGACTGCTTTAATGAAACAAAATAACAAATATTTCACCACATATTCTCTGTTGTCTCCCAGGACTCATTTTTGAGGCCAATATTTTAGAATGTAAAACAGATTTTTTTTTAAATATGTGCAGTCAAAAGTAACACTCCCTGTAATTAAATTTTCAGAAGAGTTTCCATAATAAAGCTGCCTAATTCCCAAAAATAAAGCACCAGATTCTGTTTGGATTCCTTCACTAACATTGTTCAGTGATGAATAATATTCATATATAGATCTCATGGGAACAGCAGTTAAAATGGCTGAAGGAAGATGATTAAAGGGATGATAAGAATCATTTACCGAGTGTTAGAAGCTCTGCTACATAAACACATCATTAACTGTCTGGGGGCGATTATTAAAGATTTATTGCCAGACAGGTGGTACAAAGGAGTGGCAAAGGTCCTGGCTGGGCTCCTGATGTGACATAGACTCTCTGTTTGTCCTTGTCACCTGCACTTGGTGATGACTTCTGTCAGGGTGCTAAGGGACAGCTGTAAACCAGTGGACAGTGCCCATACACCACTGCAGGTGTGGACATTTGCTTCTCAGGGACACATTCCTGTGGTGCTGCTCCTCTTGTGGCCCCTTCACTAGTTGGATGGGTAACAGGTGGACAGTTTGCCAGCTGTAAAGCAGGTCTCCAGCAGAACCAAACCTCTGGAGGTGCCCACACCTGGTAGCAAGGCTTGTTTTTTGATTATTTTTTTATGCAGGAAAGCAAATGCCTCCATTGAGGCATAGAGATATTCCCTAAGCCTACTCAGAGGGAGAGATAAAAGTGAAATACTTCCCAGATCCATGAGAATCTCTTAGAAATGCAGTCGTTGGCACCGGCATGTTCCTCACCACCTCAGTGATGGGCTGAGCTGTCCACAGGGCTCTTTTATCACAGTGCATCAGGCAGCCCAGCATCCACACCTGCCTGGGCAGGGAGCTAGAAAATCCCAAAGCAAGCAAGAAGCTGGCCCTTCCTCCCTTCCAGCACAGCTGTGCTGGAGTTGATGGCTCGGGGAAGCAGCACCTGCATGTGAGCATTGGAAACCTGGAATCCTCTGTTTCCCATGGACTTTGATGTCTGGGCCCTGGGGAGGAAGGCTAAAAGAACAAAATGAACAAAGAACGTAGAATTTAATGTCTTTATATAAATACAATCCACACTGGGTGTTGCTTCAGGCACTGGAGGTGGCAATGACTGAGATTCAATAACATCAGAGACTTCTGTACAATCCATGCCATGTTTTTCTCCTCATTTTGGCTCTCCAAACAGCACCAGGTGGCTTCATGCTGCTGAGCCTTGGCCTTGGACACAGGAAAGGAGCTGGAATGGCTTTGGGCCTTGGCCAGGAGGGGTCAGCACCTTTTGCAGAATGCTGGCTCCCACAAGCCCCTCCAAGCTGTGCAACCTCCACAGAGTTGTCCAAAGATGCCAGCCCGTGGCTGTAACAGAGAGAGATCATCACACAGCAAGGTTGGACCTAAAGCCTGCAAAATATTTGCATTCTGCTGGGAGAAAATAAATCAGGGAATGATCAAAAAGGTTTGTTGTTTGTTTTTTTCCACTGGCACCTTTTTCCTTGCCATTTTACAGCAATGTGGAATGAAGGAGGGGCACAGGGCTAATGAATTTCGACCTGTTTAGTCATAAAGATTTATACCTGTGGCTTAGAGCTAATATTGACCAATCAAAGAGCTCCCCAAATCCTACCCATTTTATAAAAGTTAATCAAACCCTCATGGAAGGCCAGGTACAAAATAAATTTTGATTTACAACTGTAGTAAAGTGATCGGTATTTTATGCCGGTCATTAACAATATTTCACACTGGAGAGTTGTTATATTAGAAAACAGTAAAATGGTTTGTATCACATAATGATATTATATTTGGGCACCACACAGAATGCCAAGGACTTATTGAATTCATGTCTGAATGGGACATTTGTTAAAAACATGATCATTGCAAGTGGCAAAAAATGTGGATTATTTTCAGAAGTTTGTTCTGCTAACATGCAGCTGGTGCTAGTGTAACCTCTCTGACTTTGGTGCTGATATGATGCTGACCCACATGTTACTGTGCAATGACCATGTAATAAGAGGACTGACTATTCAGATATGATTCCTCCTTGGCCCATAGAATTTAGAATTATAAAATCATAGAACAGTCTGAGTTGGAGGGACCTTAATCATCTGGTTCCATCCCTCCTGTCATGGGCAGGGACACCTCCCACTAAAAAACCAGAGCCCCATCCAACCTGGCCTTGAACACTTCCAGGGATGAGGCATTTCCAGCTTCTCTGGGTAACCTGTTCCAGTGCCTCACCGTGCTCATAGTAAAGAATTCCTTCCTAATATCCAATCTAAACCTACCCTCTCCCATTTTAAAGCCATTCCCCCTTGGCTGATCACTACACGCCCTTGTAAAAATTGCAGAGGGTATTGGTGTGGATAGGTTTAGACATGATTTTATTCTTGCAGCAGAGCTAAGGTTGTAAAAATATATAATTGATAGATTTTTCTCTTTTTATTCACCTTGTTTCAAATTTTTTTTCCTATGTTAGGGTTTTAAAAACAAACGATATTCCCAGTATGTTGGTATGGCCTCTGGTTTGATAAGCAAGACACAAGTACACAGTATGATTGTCCCAGAGAACAGCTACATTACTCATAATCCTGACACCTAATGGTACAAAGGGGACCTTCTTCCTAAAATGCACATGTGCATGCATCAGTATGAGCCTGTACAATGCCCAGACGCTGGGGAGTTCTGATGAGGATAATCAAGAAAGAAATCTGACAGTGCATGGTCCAGAAAGAACATTTCTGAATCAGCCTCCAGAAGCAATTGTAAATAACTGCACCACTACTCTCACAGCAGCCTAATTGCCCTTTCATTACACAGCATTTAAAATAATGCATTAAAATGTGCAGGAGAATGGGATTGAACAAAAGGTTCAAGCTCTTCGTAGAAAACGTGATTTTCCTTCCCTGTTGTTGTCTTGATAAGTAACACCTGAAAGCTTCAACATTTTCAACATTTTCTGCACAGGAACAAAGCAGCTGGCTTTTAAGAGGTGGCCTCTTGCAGTGGTGCCTGAGTGAAAGCTGAGTTTTGAGCAGGATTCTTGTAACTACTTATATGGTGATACCTCTGGAAATATCACCTGGAGTGTGTCTGTTTTGTGCTATTGCTTTAGGTGTCTGAAATTTCATCCAAGAAATGATGCTTCACCCTGGAAAGGGGAGATGTAAGTGAAGCTTTACATCCCAACTGACTTTTTGTTTTATTTTGCTAGGCACAAGGGAGCTGCTATTAAAAGACAAGGCTTTTGCATTCAGCTTTCACCCACTGTTATCATAGAAATTGCATTAACTTCCTGAAGCATTTGCAGGTACAGGAATTGTCAATGCAGCCGATCACAAATAAGGTTTATTTCTATTGTATGTGAGCTCCTAGGAACCAGAAATGAATCAGGAATTCTCCTCTCAGCTCACTCCTCTCCCCTGTTGTTATGTGTGACTGTATAAACACTGAAAAAAGGCAATTTCTGTCTGTAAATCCAAATCAATTTTAGGTAGAACCACTAAAAGAAGTCAATCCGTGGCAAGTCAAGTTTAACCAGATTAGGGAAAAAAATAATGCAGAAAAACCTAAACAGAATGTAAAGATTCAAAGTGATATGGATCTGCTCAGAAGGTAACAATTATGCTCATGGATGAACCAGGGTTAAACTGTCCAGACTTTCCAATGCCTTTCTTTGACCTGCCTATTTGCTTATCACTCCTATATTTCAGGTTTGTCTCCTTCACAGCACTGCTTCTCCCATCATGTGTTCATACTGTCACCAATATATTTTCAACAGTTACTTGGGGAGAAAACATAAAACAGAAAATGTATCAATTATTTGGCTGATCATTTTACAGAGCTGCATGAAAAAAAAGAGGTGGTCATCTGAGTGCACTACTTGTCTTGTTCTAATCAAAATTGTTATTGGGTTCTAATTCCTTGGATGGAAGGAAAAAAAGCAGGCTTGAATTAATAGTGAAGCTTGGAAATAGAGTGAGTTGACAAAGCACTTTAACAACCTGCAGCTCCCTGAATGGCAGCTGATAATGAGCTCACAAACTTGTGACTTGGGAGAGTTCATCCGTGAAGGGGGAAAGTAAAAATTGCTTTTATGACTTTTAAAACACTCATAACTTTATTAGGCTCCCCTTTTCACTAGTAAAATAAGTTTAATTACCCTTCATGGCTGAGGAATTATGTTTATTCTAAAGTGATTTGTTTTTTTCTCCCGTTGAAGGGATTCTTTTCTTTTGCCTTTTCTTGTGCATCTCTCAGCTGTTCACATGGCAATGAAAAGAGGGGAGGAGAAGGCTGTCACCAGAGCTCTGGCAAACCACTGATGTTTAATTCTTTGTTTCCACTTGATGGGTTTATACTGTGCCAGCTTCTCCAGCGGTGTGAAGGGACTAAGTTCTCCTTTTCCTTTTGACAGTCCCTCAAAGCTGGGAGCCTCATAAACATTTCACCATGACAAGCTCTATAATTAAAAATAATGATAACAATGAGCAATCAGCAGCAACCAGTCTTCAACCTATTTGTGAATATTTGGGTTTTATAAACAGTATTTTGTGACAGTCACACTCCTTGCTATGCCAGTTGGATGCTCAGAAGATGATGTTTTGTTGATGTGCAGTTGCCCTGGAAGGTTTTAGTCCATGACTATATACATTCATGCTGTGTAGTACAGGATTTCCAAGAAATCATATTGTCTGAAGGATTCCTATGGCATCCTGCTTTGGAAGAATTTCTGAGATCTCTGCTTGCCACTGTTAAGTCAGACTTCATGGACTGAAGCTTGAAGGGCTCTTCTTCTTCCTGAAGGCGATCTTCAAATATTGAAGCAACAATTTTAAATTGAACACTATCCTCATGATTAAGATGGGTTTTTCTCATTAGTAATAGTTTATTTCTTAATTTTTAATTGTTGCTACTGACCTTGCAAGTTCATACTCAGAGTCAAGATCGTCTAATAAATTAGGCTGATTGTGGAAAGAGACAGAACCAGTGTGCTGAAAGACCTAGGAAGTCTATCATGGATCTTTGAGCTGATTCCTGGGAAAACACTTGGAAGAGGAAGTTGTTTTTTGAAATAGTTTGTTGGAAATTTTGACATCGATAGACAGCACAGCACAACACATAATAATTCTGAGAAAACTGGAATTTAGAACTGAAAAGCAGAACTGAAGTGGAAAGCTTTATTCCAGAGTAAGAAAATGAATAGACAGAAGGTGGAGAGCAAAACATTGAAGCAAAGGGAGCATTTATTAAGAAGCTGGCAGCCAAAAATGGGGATATTTCATGATTGCAGTGTTACTGTCTCCTGACTGCTTGGCTCCCTTTCTACCTAACCAGCTTGTTTTGTCCCAGAGATTTAATTTCCTGCACACACAGTTTGTCTCATCACTATCACCTTTTTTCTCCAAGGTGATGGAAAGGCCCAGCTCTATGTTTTAGTTTTACATTTTGGCAAGATTCAAAAATCTCTTCAGCAAATTAACAGGCTGGTCATTGGCTGAACCATCACTTTTTAAGTAAGCCTGGCTGTTGGAGCAAGATGATTCAAAGTCAGAGATTTCATGTTTAGTGCAAAATACCTTTGTTTTGGCAGCAGCAGGAGGAGAGGCAGGGAAGTTTTAATTCACTGTAAGGACCATATGTACCTATAACATTGTAACGTAGTTACTTCAGCAGAAGTTACAACTGAGCAAAAGGGACTTGCTGAACATGGTCTGTCATAAAAATGGGCACAGCTCATCAGTTCCCAAAAGCAACTATTTCCAGAAGGTCAGGCTGGTCCCCAGCTCCCATCGGCTAACAAAGATTCAGAGGTTTTCCAATTTCAACTACAATTTCTTAAAGCTACGCTGTTTCTAGCACTCTGCAAATGAACATGACTTTTCCCCTCCCTGTAGTCCTGCACTGTGAGGCATGACCAAGGTCTTGTAAGACACGCCTTTGTTGATGCTCTCATTCCCAGGGGTTTCTTTGGGAATTTCATGGGCTCATGGGCTGTGACCCTGCTCTTCAGAACCAGGCCAACAGAAGAGCAGGCAGTTTAGTACTCAGAGACTCAGGCAGGATGTTCAAGTGGTTCTATGGCTTCTCCTTCCTAAATAGGTAGTGTGGGCTCCACCTAAACAGACATTGCACTTCTACAGTCCAGGAGTGAGTGATTCTGTCAATGTGTTTTCTTCAGTCTGTGGAAAGAAACATTTTAATGTCAGGATGAGATAAAATGCATCTTAACTTCTCTTAAAATTCCCTGGCTGAGTTTCCGATGGCCACACAAGGAGCACAGGATAACTAGCAACTCCTGCACAGAAGCCTACATTTGATGTGTCTAAATTCAGTTAAATTAATTCCACAGTAATGATGACAGTGAGTCAATATTCTAGCTAACAAGGAGCCCTCAAATTAAGTCTTTTGATTGCCCTTCTTAAAGCAATCTTATGTCCTTCATAACCCATGGTGAAAAGAATTTCCCTTTATTTTAATGTTGTGATTTTAACATGGAAATTCAGATGAGTCCTGACAGTTGTAACCACGCAACACAGTTGTAATGATGCAAAGGTGTTTGCAAGATTAATAAAGAAACTGGGATTTTACTTTAAATTACACATCCTTTCTGATTCTTTAGAGTTCTTATTTTGCATTGTAAGATGAGTTGTGTTAGGTTAACTGCATTAAGAAAAAGGAGATGTGTGTTTGCAGGATCTGCCTAAATATCATCTCACCCTTGATGTTCTAGCCTAATGGGATTTGAATAATGTACTGGTATCTAACCTCTGTAAACAGATTGAATCTAAATTATTTGTATGAAGGATTCAAGGACATCACTTTCATCCTTGCTGCTATTCCCTCTTGACCACCTGGTCTACAGCTCATGAAGAAAACATTCCTACTTCTGAGACTGATGCAGAAAGTGTTTCCTAGAGGAGGACATAATTTTACAAGAACTCTGTGATGATACAGAGCAGTTTTCAACAGCAAAGCTCTGTGTCTTGGAATCTCCTGATAAATTTTCTTAAATACAGTATGACATATCTGTTTTCTTCATTAGGTAATTTAGTATAGTAGAAACTGTTTTTCTGTGTTGAGATGTGAAGGAGTCTCACTTACCTTCCATCACCCAGGTGTTACATCACCAAAATGTTTGACAAAAAGTTGGAGTTTTGCAAAAGGCAATGCTTCCATGGAGAATCAAAAGTTGTGAACAGTGTCCGGTTGCTGCCAGAATGGTGATGGGAGCCAGAGTTGCAAGCAGTCCTGAACAATCATCTGCATCTGGATTGCATGATAATCCCCAAAGGGCAACTCTTACATCCAGCTCCTACATGGCACTATAGCAAAGGGACCATCCATAGTTCTCCCTTGTCTTAAACTATAGATAAACCTCTTCTTAGAAAAAGAGTACAACAATGCAAAATAATAAAAAATTGTCCTTTGTGACCTTTTCTGTGTCTGCAACAGGATTTTTTACTGTCTATTATCTATATCCAATTTGATTGATTTTGCAGTGAGAACTACCTCAGAGAGTTCAGATTCTCCATCCAGGGTATCAATCAACATGTCAAAATGAAAGAATTTGCTGTGATTGGTCTAGAAACAGCAGATAGTGCCTGGAGAAGTCTACAGGACAGTCCAAAATTCCCTCTTGGACAGTTACACCAAATGATGACATGATGTATGTGAAAGCAAGCAAGAAGTTAAGTCAGTCCCCTTATTTCAAGTTGGTTCATTGCTTGGACTTCAACCAAGTCCCATTTGTGCAGCTGAAGAGTCCCTGCCATGCAGTGATTTCATAGGTGCTCAGTGTGCACTCTCAGGGGCAGCCCTGATTCCTCACTGCACCACAGCTACAGGCCAGACTCATGGACTTGATAGCTCTCACTCAAACACAGGTGTCTGCCCAGGCCTCCTGGCCAGAGGACAAACTGAAATGCTTCACCGGACCCAAGTCACTAGTAGGGTGGGCCACTTCTTCCCAAAGGCTAGGCAGTAAGCTTGCTTCCAACTTGGCTGCTCTGAGTGGGTGCTAAAGCCAGACTGGGTAATGCCAGGTTTCAGTTCCTTCATTGCTCTCACACATTGCACAGCAGCTCCTACAAAGCAGGCACACAAAGTAGGTATCAGGTACATCATGGTAAGGTATTCTACCAGCCTGCAAACTCTTTCTGGGTCCCATTGTCATGCTGGATGGTGATAGAGTCGAAACAAAATATACCCTATAATAAAAAGAATTGAGGTCAGGTAGAATAACCAGGAAAAAATCTGCTTAGCATTCCATTTCATCTTGAATCAGCCTTGAATATCAAATAGCTACACAGAAAATCCTCCTGTACCTTCAGGAGTTCTGAAACAGGCATGAAAGGTCATCCCTGAGGCCAGACTTCCAGCTGCTTTTGGTAAAGTTGGCAAACATAAGGTCAAAATATAGGAGACAGCCCATGCAGAGGCTGTATGGACCTTTTCACAGCTGGCAAGATAGCAAGAAGAGTCAGGAAGAAAATAAGAGGGTAAGTCAACCCTGCAGTTTCATGCAGAGTAACGCCACCACTCCAGATGGAGCAAACAACAGCATATGGGTAAATGTAGGAACTCATGGCTCCTGACTGCACTGAACAGCCCAAGATGCTGTCCTCTTGTGCTCCCTACACAAATCTGGGCTTGTAGTGCTGCCTCCTCTGGGCTCCAGATACTGAGATACAGAGTTCAAAACCCAGGGGTTTAGTAAAAGCACTGGGAAATTGCATTAATTTTGCAAAACCAGACTCAAAAATAACATTGTGATATTCTAGATGATTTCTTCACCCTATATGTACATTGTTTTAGAGACAGGAGACAGTTCCATACATAGATATATATATACAGAAAACTCTAATCAAGGAGTAACACGAGGAGGAAGAGGCAAAGGGTAATTTTACCACTCACTATATCTTTCTTTCATTTAGCAGTTCTTGTTTCTCTGTCTTTCCCAACTGTTTTGCTTCCAGATTTGAAGTTTTTGCACATTACTGCTAGGCTGGACTGTTCATGCCAACAGCTTATTGGCATTATTGGTTCACAGTATTAACGGCTCCCTTAGACCATGAAATTTTAATAAAGTGAAATATATTCATTCTCTTGAAAAAGTAGATGTAAGAAAAATTAATTGATCAGGAACGTCTGATAATCAATTTCCTCTGGTAAGCACATAAAATAATTATTCATTCAGACCCCACTGTTCAATTTGCCTCCTCTGCTCATGCATCTTACAGACAATCCATCAGCATTTCCCTGCTTCCACCAGAAGTAAAATGATATCTTAACAACTCAGCTTTCAGATGGAGGTTGTTCAAGAATTAAGTGCAAAGAATATCACCAAAGCAATCCCCTCCTGAAAAATGTTTTTCAAAATCTTTAACCAAGTCTACAAAATAAAGATTTGCCAGACTGAGAGGATTCATTGCAAACAGACATTTAAAAATTACGGCATCATTCAAACCATGCCACAGCTGTTTGAAATGATGTCATGGTCTCATCTGTAATGACTGTTTATGATTTAGAGGTGGCATTAGCAAATGGAGATCAACAATGTCTGTGATCTGACCCCTGGTCAGTTTGCTACTGCCTTGAGAATTGCTCTCTGGAAAAGAGATGGAAAACAAGTTGATAGAAATAGCATCCTTATTACTGACCACAACTTTATAGCAACAGCATATTAATTATTAAATCTTTGGACTAGGTATGTGTCAGAACTCGTGGTCTCTGCAAGGAACACAGTTCCTCACATTGCTAGGCATTGTATAATGACCAGAATCATTTTTCTGTCCTCAGATAGGGCTGATTCTGACCAAATATGGGTGTCTGGAGCCCATGGGAGTAGGTGAGATTAATGCAAGTATCAACTGTGACCCCAGCTCAGCAGAGACAGAGGTGACCAGTAGAATCATGGGATCATAGAATATCCTGAACTGGAAAGGGCATGTACTGGTTTCAAGGTAAACCAGCAGGAGAAATGAACTCAACACGAGAGAGATTATAAATCAGAGCTACAATTTA